>JAULUF010000046.1:125000-730000 GCA_031834385.1 Semotilus atromaculatus
GTTGGCTCTTACAAGCCAACTTAATAATAAGTTTAAATAGGATTTCAGTAAGTTGGCTCTCACAAGCCAACTTAATAAGTATGACGGATAACAATAGTGTTGCCTTGCTTTCAGCAAGCACCACTAATAAGAATAATAAGTATGAGCAATAACACTAGTGTTGCCTTGCCTTTGGCAAGCACCACTAATAATAAGTATGAGCAATAACACTAGTGATACCTTGCTTTCAGCAAGCACCACTAATAATAAGTATGGAGAATAACAATAGTGATGCCTTGCTTTCAGCAAGCACCACTAATAAGTATGAGCAATAACACTAGTGTTGCCTTGCCTTTGGCAAGCACCACTAATAATAAGTATGAGCAATAACACTAGTGTTGGCTTGCCTTTGGCAAGCACCACTAATAATAAGTATGATCAATAACACTAGTGTTGCACCGAGTAGACTCTTCTTTTTCGTTGGCAGATTGGCAAGCACCACTAATAAGTATGAGCAATAACACTAGTGTTGCCTTGCCTTTGGCAAGCACCACTAATAATAAGTATGAGCAATAACACTAGTGTTGCCTTGCCTTTGGCAAGCACCACTAATAATAAGTATGATCAATAACACTAGTGTTGCACCGAGTAGACTCTTCTTTTTCGTTGGCAGATTGGCACTCAATAAAGCTCATTACTGCCACCAAGAGGGCTATTACTGGCACCAAAAATAAAGCTATTCGTTTTACTCGGTTTACACCGTTTGCAGCGGCAAACCTATAGCCGCTGAGAGGCTAAGCAGCAGGAAATATCCGTGACGCGTTTTCTTGCATTGAATATCCAACAACTTTTATTGGCATGATAACAGACTATTCAGGTAGAAACAATTGATGATAAAAATACGTATAAACGGTCAACAGAAAGTGAGCACTGCCCGCTACTCACCCCCTCTCTACACTATAACAACTTCAACTTTTCATAAAAGGGTAAAATTATTACAACAAGGGGGGTGGTCTATTATTTCCTTTTACTCATAAGTACTACACAAAAACAGCATGATTACAAAGACAGCACAGCCACCAGAGAACAGCGTGTTGAAATTATAAGGGCAATTTATAATTTGTCAGGTACATGCACACATAACAAATCTGTTGACTCTTTGTTTAAAACTCAAACAAAGCAAAACAGCAAAATATAAATAACAAAGATACTCAACAGTCCTGACTCCGCTTTGGGGTAGGTAGGCAATTCAAAGTCTGGATGGAAAACAATGTCCCCAAAAAGAGAAAAAGAATAAATCCACTGGTCCGAGGTCCCACAAAAAAAAGGTTATCCTCCAGTTGGAAAAAGTCCCCAAAAGTATAGTCCACCACGTATATCCCAGAGCATGCACATATGAAACGGTAGTGATGTTACGTCTGACACCGACGCTCCGAAGCTTGCTTCAAACTCGAACGGTCCTTGCAATGAACCACTGCTTCGGAGCTTGTATCATTACGTCACTAGTCACGTGAAAATGACGTCTGAAGCAAACACACCGCTTCACTCCTGTAGTGAAGCACCTGACTGCTTTGACAGGCCAATCCAGTGTTGACAGGTTTGAAACCTGGCGGCTGTATTTCTTATAAAAGTGAAGCTGTTTTTGTGTACTCCTGCATCATCTGTTCCATGCGAGAGGATATTCTCTAAAGCTGGTGAAATTGTTTTAAAAAAAAAAGAAATCGCCTTTCACCAAAGACTGTGGAGAAAATAATATTTCTGAATAAAAACCATACCATTCAATGAACACTTATAAGCCTTCTGTATGATGTAGCCTACCTAAAGCACACCCTCTGACACATTTTATTATTATTATTAATTTGACAACATATGAACATTGTTACATAAAAATATACATCAAAGACAGAAACTTCAATAACTCTCTGCTACATTATACAACTACAACCAGTTACACAAGCACATCCTTTTCAACATACAAAAATATCAATCCCTCCAGTTAACAAGTTATAGAGGTAGGCTATGCTTCCCACAGCTAAACAAGATAAAGCTTTCACACATACTGCCCTGCTAAAAAAAAAAAAACTATAGACACCATTACAGAAATTCTATTGGATTTAATGGTTTTCATGGGAATTTTATTGGTTATAATGGAAATTATAGTGGTGTCTGTGGGTCTCTACTGATTATGTGTTGGGTTCTATTGGTGGGGGCATTAAATCCTAATGGAATATGTGCCAAACACACTACAAAAAGAATTCTGTAGTGGTTTAAATGGTAAAAGCCAGTTTAATAGAAACCATGATGGTTTCCAACTTTTTTTAAGCTGGTCTGATCTTCTGTCCTTGTCTAAAGAAATAATTACACACACACACATCATGCTTAATGTTTTATTATCAAGGTGAACACATGAAATTCATACATAAATTAGTTTCACAGCACTAACACTGTTTCAGCTTTGATCGCCTCGGTAAACCCGTCATAAACGGGGCGTTAATATAAGCCTACTTGCATTTTATGGTTGTCAGCTTTGTTGCATTACATTTACTTCACCAGGAGATGGTGCTGCAATTTCTATCTGAATTAAGCTTCGAGTAATGAACCATTTTCGACACAATTGTATCGGAAAGCAATAATGCTTCGAAACGCTTCATTTGGCCATCACTATGAAACGGCTCCAACGTCTAATAGGCCATGTCTCTATTCCCAGAGGTCATTTTGGGCAAATTTCTCTGAGCTAGGTTAGCCAAAAAACCATGCCACCTCACCAAACAGCCACTTTACCAAACAGCCACCCCCCAAAATGGCCGCTCTTTCCCCTTTTTACCCTGGGCTCATCATAATAAGAGTCCTAAGAGTCCAACAAAAGTTTCCCCCCAACCAAAACAAGCATAAGCAAATGCTCAAAATCAAACATACAGGAAGATAAAAAACAAAACAAAATTAACTTTCCGGCATGGCACCTATACAGACGGTATACAATACATATATATATATATATATATATATATATATATATATATATATATATATATATATATATATATATACACATATATATTTTAACTTAAGTGAGCATCGTGCAGGGCTTTACTGTGGCAGTGTCACAACACTACCTCAAACAGGAAACACTACCAGGTATATTCCCACCGATACCCATGTGACCGAACCACCATGAAACGTACAGGCAAAATACAAAATAAAAGACAAAGGTTTTCTACACTTACATTCCAGCCCCTGATTATTACACAATAACCTGCAATAATCACAGACAATCAAAATATGAACAATATTAACATACATAATTAATTTTTATACATGATTTTTCCCCCTTTTTTTGAACAATGCTTAAGAAAATATGAAAAAATGTATGTGTGCGAAAATGTCCAGAGCACTCAAGTGTTCATCATTGAAATGGAGTAGAGTTAATGCAAAAGTCAAGTATAAGTCAGTAAAGTCAGTGTAAGGGGTATACAGTCAAAGACCCAGAACCAGATATGAAGAATGAAGACCCGGAGTCAGAATTATAAAAAATTTAAGAAAAGTTTACTGAAGATAGTTTGCAGTTTCATCAGCAGAAGTCAGCTTCAAGACTCACACAGGAGTTCGTAGGCCGCCCCGCTTACAGTTACACAGATCAAAGCAGTTATACCATTTCCAAGGTCTAAGCTACTGTACGTCATTGCTTACAGGTTGAATGATTCTCATTGGCTAAGAAGTAGATAAACATAGTAATTTTCCACACATATACAGATAGACATATCTCCATCGATTATGCAGCTGACACTCAGACCCTGAAGTTAGGCACGTCATGACTTTCCAGGTCACAGATTTGGGTTGCTGGGCGCCAACATGTCCAGAACAACAACTTAGTCAATCTCCAATAATGCCAGTGGTTCCTTAACCTGCAACCCAGAAGACTACACACACACCAACACACAGTTTTTCCAAGGTTGGATGTGGCCAGGCTCTAACTATAAACAGTAGAGTCGTCTCAAAACATCAAGATAATGTTCTTTCTCTCAAGGATAGCTAAACTTCAGTCTAACTGGAAAGTAAGGCTTTAACAAAGAAATGGTCCCTTAAATTATTGGCTTTAATGACCCCTATATGTTTTAACACGTTGAAGCAGCAGTGGATTCCAATCCACCCCTTCATCAGTAATTCAATCAAGTCCAAGTCAAAAAGTCAAGTCAAAAAAGTCAGTTGAGAGCTCTCAAATGTCAGTCATAGTTAATCTTTAAATTCCTCAGCTTCAAGAAGACGACACATTTTTGTAATTGGCCTGGTCAAGCAGGTACTCATAGTCTTGATCTTGACTTGCCGTGTGAATCCTTTTTTGTCCGTTATCGCGTGAATGATTTTACCCATGATCCAGGAACTTCTTGGTGCGTTTTCATCCATTATCAGTACAATATCTCCCAACTGATAGTTCCGTGTCTTTACCATCCACTTTTGGCGTTCTTGTAGCAAAGGTAGATATTCACCAATCCATCTTTTCCAAAATTGGTTGGCTAAATACTGAATTTGACGCCATCTTCGACGGGCATACAAATCTTCCTTCTCAAACAATCCAGGTGGTAATGTAGACTTTACTTTAGTTTTTAGAAGGAGAAGATGATTAGGTGTCAAAGCTTCCATGTCATCAGGATCCAAAGATGATCTAGTTATGGGTCGGTTGTTAAGTATAGACTCTACTTCACACAAAAAAGTATGAAGACCTTCTTCATTCAAACTTTGCCCTCGAAGAATGGAGTTCAGTATCTTCTTTGTAGATCTGATGAGCCTTTCCCAGATCCCTCCGTGGTGTGAACCAGTAGGAGCATTGAAAGTCCATTTAATCTTCTTTTGTAGAAGAACGTCGTTTATCTGATTGTGGTTCTAATTTTGTATCGCCTCTTTTAATTCGCGATCAGCCCCGACAAAGTTCGTTCCATTATCTGAACGTATTTCAGCCACTTGTCCACGTCGAGCAATAAAACGTCTGAGTGCGTGAATGAATGAATCTGTGTCCAGCGATGCAACCATCTCAAGGGGAACGGCTCTAATGTTCAAACAGGTGAAGATGACTCCATAACGCTTTAGAGTGGTTCTTCCTCTCTTTACCTCGAATGGACCGAAACAATCCAATCCAACATGAGTAAAGGGTGGTTTGTCTGGTGAGACTCGATCGTGAGGTAAATCAGCCATCTGTTGATGACCTGCAATGGCGTTAAACCTTTTACACACCACACATTTAGACAGAAATGTTCTTATGGCTACGCTAGCTCCAGGGATCCAATATCGCTGTCGAAGAGTCGCCAACATGAAATTCCGTCCACTATGTCCCACTTCTTCATGAATTTGTCGCAGGATTAGGTTAGAAATGTGTAAATCCTTTGCCAATATAATTGGGTATTTAGAGTATTCAGGAATCAATGCGTTAGCAAGACGTCCACCAACCTTGATAAAATCATGCTGAAGTATTGGTTTAAGACTATGAAGAGGACTATTTTGCTTAACTACTCCATGCTTTCGTAGACTATTTAGTTCCTTTAGTTTGAGAAAGTCAGATGATTTCCATTTCGGCCCTTTCCAATTCTTCCAACGAAAGCAAGTCCTCACGCACTGTAGATTCAAACTTCTGCATTTCCTGATTAATAATCATCTCTTGTTGATATGGATCTACATCAGAGCAGACAAGAACGGTCCGCAGTCGTTTCCCTTCCCTGCTACGGTCCATCAAGATTTGTCTCAAACGAAGGATCCATGCTACGGCTTTCTTTAGTCGAATCCAAGAGGAGAAGTAATCAAAGAGATATGATATGGAGTCAGAGTTTTCATTGACTTCTATCATATTTACCAAAGCACTCCTTTTAATCTCAGGGTCACAAGGCAATATTACATCCCTATAGGTAAGGTCCATTGGCCACTCCTTTGGTGATCGAACGAGAAATGCGGGACCAGAAATCCACGTCTCATTCTTCAAAAGTGAATCCGCCTTCACTCCTCTAGACGCCAGATCTGCTGGATTGCTCGACGAATTCACGTACCTCCATTGTTCTACCTCGGAAACCTTCAGGATCTCGGACACTCTATTAGCCACAAAGCACTTAAATCTAGAGGTGCTATTTCAAAGGTATTTGAGTACTGAAGTACTGTCAGTCCAAAACACAGAGTTTTGAAAGGGCATCTTGAGTTCCTTCATCCAGATTTTGTCAATACGGCTTGCAAGAGTGGCAGCTGTCAGTTCCAGGCGAGGGATTGTAATGGATCTTAATGGTGTAACTCTTGCCTTGCTTACTAAGAGGGTAGAATATGCCTGTTGTTGGTCGTTATGGAGCAATAAATAGGATACCACACCATATCCTTGCTCGCTAGCATCTGAAAAATGATGCATTTGAGCTGAAATTACATCTCCAAACCCATCAGGCTTCAAACATCTTCTGACCTCAAAACCCTCCAAGTAATGCAGATCATCCAGCCAGTTCATCCAACGTTGAACATACACTGATGGAATATCATTATCCATTAAATATTTTTACCTCATTGCCAAAGTTCTCCTTAAGCAGAGCCTTAGCCTTTAAGTAACCTTGTGACGGGGTCATGAGCTGGCAACTTCTAACAAGTTCTCTCGACTGTCCTTGTGTATATTGCTCCAGGAAGTGCAAACAATCTCCTGGGTTGTCTGCCTTCTTTTCCACCACTTCCTCAAATGTGCGCATAAACTCATGAAAGTGCAATGGATCTCCAAAAGTACTGTATTTCTCTGGGTGGAAGCGAAGACAAGTTATGCTGTTTAACCAATAGGGTAGCTATTTCATTCTGCTTACCCATAAGCTGAAGCATGCTTGTGTGGTTCACATCAATTTGGGAACTTGATCTTGACCCATGAGCATATTCGCCGTTCTGATTATCCAATGATGACCAATTAGGCAATGTAGATTGTGAAGGTTTCATTTTAGATCTTGTTGATTGTTGTTGTCCTAACTGAGATAGAGAATAATTTGGAATCCTTTGTCTATTATCGACATTTGATGTATGTATTACAGGTATGGACTCTGATGCCGCTGGCACACTAGCAGAAGGAACTAATGGTTCCGCCACCGAATGAAGGGGTTTCAACACAATCCTATTCACAGATGAATGAGATGCAGAATGAACGTCTTGATACACCTTTACTCTTGCCATTGATTCTGCTAATTTAGTTTACAACTCCAGTTTTTCCCTCCTTCTCCTCAACAGTTCCTCTTGTTCCTCTAAATCATGTTTCCTTTGCAGCATTTGTTGAGAAGCCAATAAAGCAGCCAGTTCTGCCTCAGCCTTAAGACGAATGGAAGATCGGCATGATCGAGACCCATGAGATGTAACTCCAGAGGATCTTTTACTGCTTATATTTGAAACACTGTCCATTGATTGAATTTCATTTTCAAAGTTCCCAGAATCCATTCCAGCTTGTAGATGTACATTAGAGGGCTGAGTATTGTGTGTTTTGGACACCACATCAACAGAGGGTGAAATATCAGATGCACGAACCCCTTGAGATGTTGCATGTATGACTTCCTCAACCACAGGCCCACCGATATTAGAAGGAGCAGTGCAGGTATTTAATTTCCCAGCTTCATTCATCCATTGTTGAACGTCATCCACAAAACCATTATAATGTTCCAAAATGGAGTCAAACCATTCATCTTGTTTACTTTGTTCCTCAAGAGGTAGTAGAGGCAGTACTCCTTTATGTAGCGCAGATGCATCATTCATAAGCAGCTGTATCGTTTTCAACATAGAACGCACTTGAGACGCATTGTCATCGCAGATCATCAGCTCTTTCATTGACCCAATCAAATTCTTCACTTTATTCACTTTACTCTTGCGATCCCTTTGCAAGGCTTCAATTTTAGCCACCAGGGCCTTTGCCGTGGGTTTATGCTCTCGTTTGCTGCTATCAGCAGCGTGCTCCGTATACTCAGAATTCATCATTCTCCAACGCAACGGACAATGTGAGCTCCGTTTCAAACAGCACGTTCACCGAGCCAAACAATGAATGAACGTGGCAAGGCAGTACACGAGCCCATAAATATGCAAGAGCAAAGCGCATTCAACCCAACGCCAATCCAACGACTACAACTTCCACAACGGCGAGACAGCACAATCCATTAAACCCGCTAATGTACCTCGTTTGCCGTCTATATGTGCGTCGTGTCCGTCAATCCACTTCGCGGTGCACGTCCGCCACAACATGCTGTATGCAGAAACAGCTGTTTCCAAGTTGCGTCCATAATCCATATGTTGTGTATTTTTCTGTTGACTTAATGTAGCGGTAACCTATAGCCGCTGAGAGGCTAAGCAGCAGGAAATATCCGTGACGCGTTTTCTAGCATTGAATATCCAACAACTTTTATTGGCATGATAACAGACTATTCAGGTAGAAACAATTGATGATAAAAATACGTATAAACGGTCAACAGAAAGTGAGCACTCCCCGCTACTCACCCCCTCTCTACACTACCTCAAACAGGAAACACTACCAGGTATATACCCACCGATACCGATGTGACCGAACCACCAGGAAACGTACAGGCAAAATACAAAATAAAAGACAAAGGTTTTCTACACTTACACCGTTGATATTTTTACAGTCATTTGAGTAAAACATGAAATAAACGGACATAGCATGATAGTTATGTTGACCAGACTGTTTTGGAGAGTTTTACCTAGTTTGTTTTAAAAATAGCAAATTAAGTGCACTGAGAGTGAGAACACTTAAAACGTTTATTTTTAAGATTTATGCATTTCAATTAATAATAAAATTCCATCAAATTGAATTGAATAACCCTTACATATTTTAATTGAATAATTGAACAATCCTTAATCAATTCAATTAAAATATGTAAGGATCATTAAACTCAATTTGATTGAAATTTGTATATCTTTTAAAAAGGCTTTAAAATGTTTTTGAGTGTAGACTCTTCTTTGTTGAATTGGCAGATTGGAACGCAATAAAGCTCATTACCGCCACCAAGAGGCAAAAATAAGGCTGTGGTATTTAAGATGACGTCAAGTTTTACTTATTTTATTTGAGTTCCTGGAACTTAAACCGGCCAAATCGTTGAACAAACTTAAAACTTTTACGTTGAATGAACTGTTTCACTGTTTTGAGTAGTTCACTTATTTTTAATAAGTAGGTTATACTGTTCGGGAATACAGTGTGCGTAAAGTATATCTAATTTAAACGTAAACCATGCTTTCTTTATATTATATTTTTATTTTTTACATGGCAATTTTGAATATTTGCTGCATACACAAGAAATTGAAAATCTAACTGTAAAAAAAAAAAAAATTTTGACTATTTTATTGGATAGAATTACTCATAAAATCTTAACAACAAATATAACCCATGTAATCATTTTTGGAAAAATTCACTAATTGAGATTGAAGAAAGTGTGATCTAAAAACCACAATTTGAGACAATGCTAGTGTCATAAAATCTTAGAAATGCCATAAATTATTTTTGGTCATCTCATCATGTGCTTTTCCATGTACTTTAATGTCTCATATATGTGACATCTTACATATGTCTATTGTCTTGTAAGGTTTTTATACCAAGATTTTGGTTTCACTATGATTGCCCATCTCATATAACTCATATTGAAAAGTAAGATTTATAATAAATACACAAAATCCATTTGTGAACAATTGTGAAAGTTTGTACATTTTTGTTTTGTAAGTGTTGTTTTTATCACTCCACTAGTGTTATTCGTCTTATTCAGATAGCAATATTTTGTTTGTTGGACTCTTCTTTGAGAACTGTCAACATTCAGTGTTTATAGGAATAAATGCAAATTAAGAATTTAAGTGATAGTATTTCTGCTTGAGAGTGTTTGACTAAATTGATATTTCTTTTAATGCAACTTTACAGCTATCTATGATTTCAGTTTACACAAAGCGTTAACACGAAAAATAAGTTATGCTTTTAGTTTAAGTTTTACACTTAATCTGTTACAACTGAATCACATCTGACTATTGCACTGAGAGCTATACATTGATTCATTTCATCAACTTTAACGATGGTGAATAAAGTTCCACACTCTGGCAAAATGAAAAGAAATAATGAAGTGTGCATAAATCACCATGTAAATTCAAGACCCCAAATCACTAAGAAAATAAATTACGCCATACAGACATCGTTTATGATGCATACAGAATATAGAAAACTCAAATGATGAGCAATTTGTACTTTTGTTTCATGTTTGTAAATATGGTTTTGCAAACGGCTTTTTATCGCACCACTAGACATCTTGTTGAGATGACACTGTTCACATTTCTTTCTTTTTTTTGTTTTAGGTGAAGACAGAAAAGTTTATGCTATTCCACACATGGGAAAACATGTGTGATGAACGCATGGCTTACATTTAAGAGGCTTTTTTTTTATTTTTATGAATGACTGAACTTTCTCTTTTTGACAAACCAGTATTTCATATTATATT
Source organism: Semotilus atromaculatus (assembly GCA_031834385.1). NCBI lineage: Eukaryota > Metazoa > Chordata > Actinopteri > Cypriniformes > Leuciscidae > Semotilus > Semotilus atromaculatus. The sequence goes on from JAULUF010000046.1 coordinate 135,443, forward strand.
ATATTATACTTAATATTATATTAAGTTGCTTAACGTCCGCAGAATAGTTTATGTCAACGTCCCGCTTAGCATTAAAGATTAGTTTGTTTTTAATTGGTATCATCATCTTCTTTGACTCAAATAAAGTTACTATATGTGCTATAAATCTTCGTACATTTTTTTTTTTTTGCTCTTCTGTCAGATTTGTTAGAGGAACTATGCCACAGTATTGTAATGCATACACATTAAGAACAATAAAGTTACATGTCCTTGTAAAGACTATGAGTAAAATTCAAACAATCGTTATACAGGATTTATGTTTGCACAAAAGTAAATACAAGAGGTAAATTTACAACACCAGTGTGTATGGGGTATAAGAGGGTTGAAAAGCTCTGTTTATAATAAACACACAAAAGTGTGCAAATGACGGTTCTGTTACGCCGATAGATTTGGTCATCTTGTTCAGACAGCAGATGATACTGTTTCACATTATAGATTTAATATTTAAATGAAGCTAAAGTATAAGCTTTTGGGGAAACAGTTATTCACAGTAAATAACAAACACAAGAGTTAGTTACTCAGTCAGTTAGTAAGCTAGAGTTAGTTATTAGTCAGTTAGTTACTGTATGGTTTCAGGTGAAGACTTTTTCTTAAAGAGCTGTCAACATTCTGCGTTTTATAGGAATAAATGACAATTCATTTAAGTAATAGTCTTTCTGTTTGAGAATATTTGACTAAGCTGAGATACTTTGTTTAGGTCAACTTCCCCTCTATCTATGATGTGGTCTATATATGCTGTTTTACACTTAAAACTATACGGCAGAGTCACATCTGACTATTGCCCTGAGAGATGCGTATTCATTAAAGCATGATGCTGTTAAACAAAGTTCCACACTTCGGTAAATCCTGCAGATAAAATTGCACAAAAGCAAATTCTAGAGGTCAAATTGCTAAAAAAGTAAATACAACATGAGCCATTTAAAACAGATACAGAAACCCTCTCTTCCGATCTATTGCTAAAGTTTAAGAATAAAATGCTGTTTAAGAACAGCATAAGAAAATTACAAACATTTAAACTGATATTATTTTAGGTCTGTCTACGAAGAGGTCACAAAACATATAATATGACCAACATGAAAAGTGAGATTTGATGTTTTTCTGTTACATGCATACAACTGTTACACTTAAAACAAAACCTATCGATTAGCTATACACATGAGTCAAGGTGTCACAGACACACAATTTGTCATGTTTGTTTTCACAATCGGGGCTTCTTTAAGAAAAACATCATCAGTGTCCATCATCAGTGAATACCAAATTTGTTTAACATATCTTTCATTTTCCACAATTATAAATATTGATTAGCAACAGCTCAATGGTTACCAAATGCTAGTGAAGAGATTATCTACAGATTGTCACTGGCACATTAGTTTGCTATTAGTGATAGTGGCCCTGGTATTGTCACATCGCAGTGAGTACACATATAAACCACAAAGTTTTGACTATGAAGCCAGGCCAAAAACAGAAAACAGCAATTAGTTGTAACAGTATGGAGATTGAGTTATGTTCTTGTATTTTGCTCTCATTTGTTCTAAAACAGACTGTTTGAAACTGTTTACCACGGTTTCATTCTTAACAGAAGCATTCTTATTGTAATGTCGGGTGTGATTGTAACGCTTGTGTGGTGTTTTCTTTACACTTTCCCCATGGATGTCTGTTTCTCATGTCATGTTAGTGAACTCTATGTCTTCTCGCCTTCTATTTGGTTATAAGTGACAGTATTCACATGAATTTGCTTGATTTAATAACTTTGAATGCTGGGTATTATATCCATATCTGTGTTACACAACATCTTTTCAACAATAGACAAGCTGTTTATGTTGCGCGTAAGCATCGGTAAGTGTCAACATGTATGGAAAAGACCATTGTGTTACAGCAAAACCACTATCGGTGGAATGATATTGTAATGTATAGGGTTTTTGCATCTGTCTGTATTACTCAACATTATCTCATTGTTTCTTGACATATGTTTATAACCGTGATCCAATTTTCACATCTCAAAGAATCTTACAGACGGAAAATGTTTATCCAGATTTTAGACTACTGTTAAAAAAAAACGACGTCCAGGGATATATACAATCGGTACATTGTATTTAATGTCACTATAGAGACAATTTAATGAACACTTCTGGGACTGAACTTTAACATTTTAATCTTTGGTAAAAGTTAACTTAAAGTCTGCACAAAAAGAAAAAAGAAATTCCATCCTTTCTAAATGCATGTTATGGATCTATTGAGCATAATTCACCAGTGCATATGTTTTGACCTTGTAATGTTTAATCAAATTTTGTTGGAAAATCAAAAATACATGCAGGATTTATTCAACTTTTTTTTATGTCAACAGGTTTTACGTAGCTGGGCTATGCCACATTTAATTAACATTGTTTATTTCAGTAAACTTAATTTTCTTACATAAGATTAATTCAATTTCATTTAGTGGAATCAGGTTTACATTCTTAATTTTGTCCAAAACTATTAAGTTCAATTATCCTAAACTGTTACATCCAAGGCATGCCCCAAAGTAGTTGTTTTTATTATTATTAAAACCACTTATCACTTATCACAATGTGTATTGTTAGCACGTTCTCACCCCCGGTCTACACTTTACCACAATTTTTCTCCAAAAACACTAACACACCAGAAACTCTTTTAAATATAATCATAAAAGAACATTAAACAATGACAAGTACCATTTTTTTTTTTTATCCTGATGAAATGATGGGAAGGGGGAAATCCTCTTCCTAGTTTTCTATATTGATATTTTAACACAACTAAACTCATTTATGTAATCTCAACCCAAATGGATTAAGTAAAATGGTTGAAAAGAATCGTGTTGGATTAACTCAGGACATAGTTATTTATGGCTTCCTGAAGACCACCCCCTGTACACAACCGGGGGGGCGAGGGCGGACCCCAATCGCAGTCCTGATAAACTCTAGAGCTCAGCCTCAGTTATCGCATGCAAGCCGACTTCTCCTAACTGTTGTGTGTGTGGTGGTGACGATTCCGCTGCTAAACCCAGTTTTGACGCTACAGACGGTTGCTTCAGCGCCGTTGGATTCAAAATCGGAAAAAAATGCGGACTGCTGTGCTACTACAACATCTTATTGATCAGGAGTTGAAGAACATTTAGTTGTTACATGGACTGCCAAAGACCGCTTCAACATTCCTGTATACCTGAGCATGACACGAATTGCACTTCTTCGACTAATAACACTTTGGAGGATCAGACCCATAAACCCAAACTTTAGAATGTTAATGCACAAGACTTGGACTTGGACGATTGTACTGCAAGGACTCAATCACATGACATTCCAGGAACTATCCGAATCTTTCAACATCGAATAGGGGACAAAGTTAACACCATCCATGAAGTTTTGTTCTAAAAAAAATCAAAAAAATTTCTAACTAAAGGCTTGATGGAGCGCGACTGCCCGCTGAGTTCTGAAGATGCTGTGCACAAGCCTACGGTGTACGAGTGCGCCACGAGCAAAGAGTGTCGTTTAAGAGTTACAATAGACTGTATGTTTGAAGATTATTTTAGAGGCCAGATGGTTGACTTGATGCATAAGATCATCGATGCTGCGTGTGATTCGAATAACGACTGTGCGGGAGATACCAGACCTGTAATAAATCTCAAAAATGAAATGATTGTAAGAGGCCTAACAAATTCATGGCATGATGTTACGATTGTGTGTCTTAATGCCAATGAGCCGATCTGTGTAATTCTCAGAAAAGTTCTGGGTGTGGTGTTTGATTGTAGTAACGAGTTTGGAGTTCTCGGTATGTGTACGTTTGTAACAGATCTATGTGTGTCACTGTTTTCAAAAAATGAGAAATTATGTGACGTCGGTGAAATTATTGAAACTTTAGTCAGCTGGAGCAAAACATGGTAGCATGCCGCGATTTCCTATTCTGGCTCGATCATCTGTAAATGGAGTTATTGTTTTACTTTATGTATATGTAATGATGGTCTATCATTTTTTTGTAACGAAAAAAATTTATGTTGAAATAAAAGGCTTATCCACTTAAGTCATCATTCTTTTGTGACTGTGTCTAAGCTAAAAATTGTATTATACATATTGATTCTTGTAGAGTAATAATTTAATGATCTTCATTCTTTGTTTTGCTGCATTTTAGAAAATACTACATACTTTAAAAGATGAAATATTTCAGAGATCCTTAGAGATCGTTGTAACGGTGTACGGGGGGGGTGGTCTTCAGGAAGCCATAAATAACTATGTCCTGCATAAACGACAAGTCCTGCATCTCACCGGAGAGAATTCAGTCAAAATATTTTTCATTTAACACCGCTGTATTAGCTTTCTCATTCAAACACAATACCTTAACTCAATATTTTTATGTTTCAGTTAAGTATACCCAAAAATAACATTTGATGCTTGTTCAATATACTTAAATAAATGGAGTTAATCCAACACGATTCTTTTCAACCATTTTACTTAATCCATTTGGGTTGAGATTACATAAATGAGTTTAGTTGTGTTAAAATAGCAATATAGAAAACTAGGAAGAGGATTTCCCCCTTCCCATCATTTTCATCAGGACAAAAAAAAAATGGTACTTGTCATTGTTTAATGTTCTTTTATGATTATATTTAAAAGAGTTTCTGGTGTGTTAGTGTTTTTGGAGATTACCATTGTGGTAAAGTGTAGACCGGGGGTGAGGACGTGCTAACAATAATTAAAGTGGTTTTAATAATAATAAAAACAACTACTTTGGGGCATGCCTTGGATGTAACAGTTTAGGATAATTGAACTTAATAGTTTTGGACAAAATTAAGAATGTTAACCTGATTCCACTAAATGAAATTGAATTAATCTCATGTGAGAAAATTAAGTTTACTGAAATAAACAATGGTAATTAAATGCGGCATAGCCCAGCTACGTAAAACCTGTTGACATTAAAAAAAAGTTGAGTAAATCCTGCATGTATTTTTGATTTTCCAACAAAATTTGATTAAACATTACAAGGTCAAAACATATGCACTGGTGAATTGTGCTCAATAGATCCATAACATGCATTTAGAAAGGATGGAATTTCTTTTTTCTTTTTGTGCAGACTTTAAGTTAACTTTAACCAAAGATTAAAATGTTAAAGTTCAGTCCCTGAAGCGTTCATTAAATTGTCTCTATAGTGACATTAAATACAATGTACCGATTGTATATATCCCTGCACGTCGACTTTTTTTAACAGTAGTCTAAAATCTGGATAAGCATTTTCCGTCTGTAAGATTCTTTGAGATGTGAAAATTGGATCACGGTTATAAACATATGTCAAGAAACAATGAGATCATGTTGAGTAATACAGACAGATGCAAAAACCCTATACATTACAATATCATTCCACCGATAGTGGTTTTGCTTTAACACAATGGTCTTTTCCATACATGTTGACACTTACCGATGCTTACGCGCAACATAAACAGCTTGTCTATTGTTGAAAAGATGTTGTGTAACACAGATATGGATATAATACCCAGCATTCGAAGTTATTAAATCAAGCAAATTCATGTGAATACTGTCACTTATGACCAAATAGAAGGCGAGAAGACAGAGTTCACTAACATGACATGGGAAACAGACATCCATGGGGAAAGTGTAAAGAAAACACCACATATGATGATGGACACTGATGATGTTTTTCTTAAAGAAGCCCCGATTGTGAAAACAAACATGACGAATTGTGTGTCTGTGACACCTTGACTCATAATGTGTATAATCGATAGGTTTTGTTTTAAGTGTAACAGTTGTATGCATGTAACAGAAAAACATCAAGTCTCACTTTTCATGTTGGTCATATTATATGTTTTGTGACCTCTTCGTAGACAGCAATAGATCGGAAGAGAGGGTTTCTGTATCTGTTTTCTGTATCATGGCTCATGTTGTATTTACTTTTTTAGCAATTTGACCTCTAGAATTTGCTTTTGTGCAATTTTATCTGCAGGATTTACCGAAGTGTGGAACTTTGTTTAACAGCATCATGCTTTAATGAATACGCATCTCTCAGGGCAATAGTCAAATGTGACTCTGCCGTATAGTTTTAAGTGTAAAACAGCATATATAGACCACATCATAGATAGAGGGGAAGTTGACCTAAACAAAGTATCTCAGCTTAGTCAAATATTCTCAAACAGAAAGACTATTACTTAAATGAATTGTCATTTATTCCTATAAAACACAGAATGTTGACAGCTCTTTAAGAAAAAGTCTTCACCTGAAAACATTGTAACTAACTGACAAATAACTAACTCTAGCTTACTAACTGACTGAGTAACTAACTCTTCCCAGCAAACATTTGGACGTGTAATGACCGTTGAAAAGACGTCCGTCCGACACGTCCAGTCATGGTTGAAAAATAGTTCCAAAATGAAAGTTGAACCGACGTCTTTGACGTCATCTGGCCGTGAATTCAACGTCTTTTCTGGCCGTGAATTCCATGTCTCTTCAGCGCGTCCCTGGACGTCAGAATTAGTCTTCTTCTGGATGTTTATAAGGTGTGTTTATGCATAAGTGTAGGCATAAGCCTGCATATAAAATAATCACACACCTATTGCGTAACATCGCGAAAGGCATTCAAGTCTTGGACAAAGGTTCTAAAAAGGTCCAAAATTGGTCCAGTCAGACCTGAACGTCAATAAAACGTTTTAATCACGTGTACATCACAAACAAGAACACATTATTTGTGGACATAAGCAAAAAAGAAGCAAGTTCTGATTTAGCACAACATTTTATTGATCTTGAACAGCCAAAATCTCTCCTAATTTTTTTTCAATGTTTAACATTTAACCAAACTAAAATACCAATCACAAAATACTAGAGATGCACCGATTACTATGTTTTAGGCCGATTCCGATTTTTATTAAGTTTGACATAGATAATCGCTATAAAATAGAACTATATAAATTACCCCTGATGTGGGAAATTCACACACATCTAAAGTGCAGTGTTATGGAAGAACCGTTTCCTTTTCACATCATATCCAATAATTTTTTTTTGATATATATTTAGCAAACTAAACATCTGTATGAAAACAGGTAATGGCAATACAATAATATATAAATAATACATTTAATAGATATAGCCTTGCAGTATAAAGATTTTTCTCAAAACACACAAACACAGGCCTATTACAATCAATTGTAAAAACTGAATAATAAAAACAATTTAAATGGGTTAATTTTTTGGGTTAATTTTCTATAAATATTTTGAGTCTACGTTTCTTTTCTGACATAGCCTACTCCAGTTCTTGATAAAACACGTAAATTCTGTGCATTTTGGGCACTTTTTATGTGAAATCATATTTAGGCTATTTTGTCCATCAAAAGTGTGCTTTCACTTTATTTGAGCGTGAGCAGTGTAGAAATAGACTTGGCGCTGAAACGTTTCACTGCTGCTCACGCGACGCTCCTGCTCGACGCTCACGCGCTGCTCCCGCTCACGGTGTGAATGCACTCATTGATTAACATGCACAAGGCAAAAAATATGCGCTTGCGGTCTGAACGGCCGTAATTCACGAGGATTCCTACATGTGCGTTTCGTGTGATGCTGATGTTGCGCGATGTTAATCATGGGGCGCCAGAGTGCATTTGACTGGCATAAAATTGGCATATGTCAGACTGACCGGCCGATCGCCAGTCATGGCCGATCACGTGAAAATCGGCCAACTCCGGTCACCTCGATCAATCGGTGCATCTCTACAAAATACTGAATTATTATATAGAGGGACAGTTCACCCAAAAATTCTGTCATTTACTCACCCTCATGATCCAAGCCTGTATGAGTTTCTTTCTTCTGCTGAACACAAAAGATGATATTTTGAAGAATGTTTGTAACCAAGCAAATAGAGAAACCATTGACTACCATTATTGGAAAAAATATATATATTATGGTAGTTAATGGGAGGCGACATCTACTTGGTTACAAACATTCCTCCAAACACCTTTGTGTTTAGCATAACATAGAAAGGTATACAGGTTTGAAACATGAGGTTAAATAAATTATAACAATTTACATTTTTGGGTGAACTATCCCTTTAAACACATTGTTTGGTTCATTGTTTGTATCCACTGTCCCAGCTCTTCCTGGAGGTGTTTCAGGTGTTCTGCCATTGCTGGATCAGTCTCAGAGTCTGTAGCGTTTGGGCTCCACATCTCCACAGCATCTAAGGGAAGAGAATATAGTTCTTTTTAAAATAAATACAATTAAAAATTTGAGGTAAATGATATGCACTTATTTTCAAAATATTTTTATGGTCTACAGCCAAATAATAAAAAAAAACATGAAACAAGGTGAATGAATCATGAATGAAACATTAGTAAAAAGTAATCAACATGCATTACATTTTATTTTATTGTATAAAAGATGTTCTGCTTTTATTTTTAAAGCAGTTACTGAAATCCAGCTAAACATTTCATTCTATTTCAGATAATTTAATTTCTGAAATAAACTCTCACAAGGCTAAATTAATAAGTTACAGTAATAACTTAGACTGTATCATTAAACATACTTTATACTGGACTGGTATACCTTTGTATACGCTCAAAGTAACTTTTAGCCTACTAGCTAATTTTAGCCAAACTCAGTAATTTTCAGTTGAAAATGTGGGCATCATTTCTTTCGGTTCATTCATGTCAAACAAGTAAACCTTAAGCACGTTAATCTGTAATAATCCAAAATGTACTTACCCAACTTAAAATGATATTATTTTAATAATATCGATACAACTCCCTCCTCTCCTCGTGGTTGTTGTTGTTCAAAGTTCCGGAGAACGCGTTAACATCTCGCGAGATAATCTATCCTATCGCGGGATTTTGTAGGATCGCGAGATCTTTTATCACTACATCTTGGCAGCGCAGTTTATGGTTTGGGCAATTACATCCACCTCAGAAATAAATGGTGACCGGGTATATTTCTGTTTTACATGTACATGCATACATTCCATAAAAATAACAACGAATACATCAAGTACAACAGGTTGAAATAATGACTAAAATGCAGTGGCTTTGCAATCACCACACTGGGCACTTGGTGATTATAATTTATAAAAACAAAAAATAAAGTAAATATATTTACTTTGTATACAAAGCGTGTATTTCATAAAGATCATTCCTGATCTTGCTAGACTAGACGTGCAGAAGACGTCAGTTGACGTGTATTTATTCACAGCCTGACTAGACGTGTACAGGACGCCAGTGGACGTCTTCACAACCTCTTAAAAACTACGTGGTCAATAAAATGAATTATTGCACTATATTAACCATGCAAGGATTAAGCACACCTTTTGCATATTTCACAAGGATTCCATAGAGGGTCATGATGGACTATAAATGCACGTGCAAAAGACGTCGCCAGGTGACGTCCTCTCACCCGACACTATATTGAACTACACATAGCTAAACGTTAAAATAACAACTATACATGCAACTGTAGACATGTACAAATGTATCTGAATGCATTTTTAGGAAATGTTCTGTGTTACATATTTTTACCGATTTATGCCGTCCTGGCCGTAACTATTTTTGGCCAGGGACACGACGTTGCCGTCGGACCAATGTTTGCTGGGTTGTGTTTGTTATTTACTGTGAATAACTGTTTCCCCAAAAGCTTATACTTTAGCTTGCAGGGAACTTCATTTAAATATTAAATCTATAATGTGAAACAGTATCATCTGCTGTCTGAACAAGATGACTAAATCTATCGGCGTAACAGAACCGTCATTTGCACACTTTTGTGTGTTTATTATAAACAGAGCTTTTCAACCCTCTTATACCCCGTACACACTGGTGTTGTAAATTTACCTCTTGTATTTACTTTTGTGCAAACATAAATCCTGTATAACGATTGTTTGAATTTTACTCATAGTCTTTACAAGGACATGTAACTTTATTGTTCTTAATGTGTATGCATTACAATACTGTGGCATAGTTCCTCTAACAAATCTAACAGAAAAAAAAAATGTATGAAGATTTATAGCACATATAGTAATTTTATTTGAGTCAAAGAAGATGATGATACCAATTAAAAACAAACTAATCTTTAATGCTAAGCGGGACGTTGACATAAACTATTCTGCGGACGTTAAGCACCCTAATATAATATTAAGTATAATATAATAGAATATGAAATACTAGTTTGTCAAAAAGAGAAAATTCAGTCATTTATTTAAAAAGAAGAAAAAAAAAGCCTATTAAATGTAAGCCATGCGTTCATCACACATGTTTTCCCATGTGCGGAATAGCATAAACTTTTCTGTCTTCACCTAAAACAAAAAAAAGAAAGAAATGTGAACAGTGTCATCTCAACAAGATGTCTAGTGGTGCGATAAAAAGCCGTTTGCAAAACCATATTTACAAACATGAAACAAAAGTACAAATTGCTCATCATTTGAGTTTTCTATATTCTGTATGCATCATAAACGATGTCTGTGGCGTAATTTATTTTCTTAGTGATTTGGGGTCTTGAATTTACATGGTGATTTATGCACACTTCATTATTTCTTTTCATTTTGCCAGAGTGTGGAACTTTATTCACCATCGTTAAAGTTGATGAAATGAATCAATGTATAGCTCTCAGTGCAATAGTCAGATGCGATTCATTTGTAACAGATTAAGTGTAAAACTTAAACTAAAAGCATAACTTATTTTTCGTGTTGATGCTTTGTGTAAACTGAAATCATAGATAGCTGTAAAGTTGCATTAAAAGAAATATCAATTTAGTCAAACACTCTCAAGCAGAAATACTATCACTTAAATTCTTAATATGCATTTATTCCTATAAACACTGAATGTTGACAGTTCTCAAAGAAGAGTCCAACAAACAAAATATTGCTATCTGAATAAGACGAATAACACTAGTGGAGTGATAAAAACAACACTTACAAAACAAAAATGTACAAACTTCACAATTGTTCACAAATGGATTTTGTGTATTTATTATAAATCTTACTTTTCAATGTATGCTGTGCCCTCTTTTCTTACTGATTTGGTCTTTTGAATCTTACAGATGTTTTGGACACACATAGAGTAACTATATAAAGATTATGTTTGAAAGTTATTCAAGAGTGTAAAACTTTGTATCACTGCGGTGTGAAATACCCCCCCTGTCAAAATATGTTAGCGTGTAAAAAATACGCACAAAGAGTTTAGCACTACTATTTACACACACACACACATTTTGGAGGATGTGTAATAGTCGAAAAAATCCTAAGCTTATCTCTTTAATTTTGTGATGGTTGAAGTGCTAGTGACTTTCATGATATTTTCTAGCATGAAGCTTTGTCTGGATCACTCAACACAAAGTTTTGTGTTCTGACCTCACAGAGATTACACTAAGATTTGATTTCTTGACTTTTGCTTGTTTGCATTGTACCCGAAACTTAGGAATCAGCATGTATCCCTTGTGGTTGTATACCTCAGGTATAATTTGAAATGTAGGTTTGTCAAAAGAAATAAGGTTCAGTCATTAATTTTCTAGTACAAGTTTTCTAAGTGAAAATTGTGTTTTACTCGTGTGAGGAAACTTGCTCGGCTACAGTATAAAAGTTGCTGGCCATCAGTCTGTTTTGAAGAATAAAATAAAGTAAAAGTTTTATTTAAAGAAAATAGACAACTTTCCTTGCTTTCCTTGCTGGCAAACAAATGTATAAATGTTTGAACATTTAAAATCCCTTTGTTTGAAGTAAAATATGTAAATTTGTTGTTGTTTTGCAACACACACACACACACACACACACACACACACACACACACACACACTATGGGTTGGGTTAAAAACTAAAACATTTCTTTAAAAATACTAAAATAACAAATGTAACAACCAAATTTAGAGACACTAAAATTATGTTTTTGTGTGCGAAGTCCCAGACAATCATTCTTTAAACATCTAGGCTAGCCTAAGCAACTGTCGTAAAACCATTAACAAACCCCATTTAAGGTGCACTCTTCCCACGCCAGTTCCACTTGTAAATACCTTCACAGTGAGTTAGATAAATGTTTTGATTCTTTGTCTTAGGCAGGGGCGATTCTAGGATTTTCATTTTAGGGGTGCTCAGCCGCCAATGAGGGTATGAAAAAAAAAAAGTTTTGTTTATGGTCTAATACTCATTATTAACTAGTTACATTCATTCATCCAGTAACATGGCAGGGTTTTATAATCAGTGAGGTGCCGAATGTGAGGTATAGGGGGGTTCGGGGGCATGCTCCCCCGAGAAAATTTTGATTTCTCTGATCTACATATGTGCATTTTAAGATGTTTTGAAGGCCAAAAAAATTGGATAACAATAGCTTTAAAACCATGTGCGGGCAGCTGTTTTTTTTTCTCACCTCATCAGCATCACACTCTTTTTCTCTGTTTTTATCTTGCTCTGTCTTTTACCCTCCTAAAGCTGAGCTTTGACTGATATAGGCTTTTCATTTTTGTCTGTCAGTGAAGAAAGTAAACATAGGGTCAACTGATTTGTACTAATTTATGAATCATTTTCTCAGACAAAGCTACCAGGAAAGCTAGGTAACTAAGTTTATTAAATTCATTCACAATATGTACACATTCTTTATTGATCTAGGCCTAATATATGGCCGTAGACAGGGCTTTATAATCAAAGAGGTCATAAATTTGAAGTTGTTATGGGGTTAAACATTTTTATTTCTCTGATATGTGCATTTCAAGACGTTTGAAGGCCAAAAAAGGATAAGAAATATATTTAAAACCTGCTCTCTCCTCATCTCCATCACTCTGTCTTTTTCTCTCAGTCTCCTGATCTTCCCCTCCTAAAGCTGAACTTCTTTAATTTACTGAAGGCTACAAATTGTATTATATTAATTCTCAACATGTACACATGCATTATTAATCTTGTGCCTATGAAAACGGCTTTGTTAATGTTTCTTGTCCCCTCACAATGACATCATTACACGTTATATAGGCCTATTTTCAGCTTTAAATGGCGAAATTAGACAAAAGTTTATTAGTTTTCTAATTATTTTTGTCATTCGTTTAACATTTATGACCTAAAAAACTGTCAAATATAAATTGTTTAGTTTAGCTACTTACATTTTCTTAACTCGCACTTGACCGTAAACTGAAGCGTCAGTCGTGCTGCTCAAATTCGCGCTCAGCTTCTGTGACATAAAGCCCGCCTTCTTTGATTTGATTGGTCATCTCAAATATTCTGACATTGACGAGCAATGAAAGACCAATGAGGCTCAGATGAACACACACACACACAAACCCTGTCCTCTGTTTCTGATGTGCAGAGTGCTTGGCGCTGCTGCGGATTGTAGATGAAGAACACTCTGATTCTGATTATAACAAGACTGAAGCGAATACGAATGTGTGTAGCCTACACTTAATCACAAATGTTTAGGGGGGCTAGGCAGAAGTTTTAAAAGGGCCTAGTGACGCCTATGGTTCTCACTCTGCGTGTGTTTCGCGCTGGATGACGGTCGTGCTGAGCGGTGCCGCCCGGTATAGAGAAGTAGAAGAAGAGAAGAGGATGACACCATTTGCTAAGCGGGGATGTTTTCATTTTTATCCTAACACATACATTTTAAACCACAAACTACGGAGTATGTTTTGGACATTATTTAACCTTGTCAAAGACTAAAAAATTTTTTTTGAATAACAACATTTCTTACTCCAAGTTTTAGGGGTGCTGAGCTCCTTTTTAGGGGTGCTGAAGCACCCCTAAAAAGGGGCTAGCCTCGCCCATGCCTATAGTCAACATCTAAAGATGCAATAGAAACCCGAAAACATACGGACAGACACCTTAAAAGTCTCCCGGATATCACCTCAGGCGGACGACGCCAAGCTGACTAGACATACGTCCGCCAGCGCTCGTCGTAAATCAGCGCTGTTTTCTTGAAACAGGCGCACTGTCAGTCATGAGCGACAGCAACGCAAACCAGAGACCCATAAATCAAGTCATAATCATAGTTTGATTGACATTTTGACACATGGTTTATGTTAACAGAAAAAAGTTCAAAAGGTCAGATGTGGTCTTCTAAATGACTTTTGAAGCATCAGTAGGAGTCTATGGGCCCTATCTTGCACTCAGCGCAATTGACTTTGTACACTGACGCATGTATCATTCCTATTTTGCACCCGCGCAAAGCGGACTTTTCCCTCCACAGACGCACGTCGGTAAACTAGGAAATTAACTTGCGCTCCCTGGGCGGGTCGGCGCAAAAAAAGAGGCGTGTTTCGGTGCAAACACTCCCTGGTGCTATTTTGCAGTTCCAGAAAACAATTGCGCCACTGACCAGAAAAAACCTAGTCAAAAGTCAGTGGCGCGTTGCGCGTTGTTCATAATGCTATTTTAAGCGCGCATGCTTGGCCATAATGTAGCGGGTGCACAACGCGCATACACTTTGATTCTCTCATCAACACAGATGCAGCAGTTTTTATTTTTGCAAATCATACATTATAACAAGGAAAAATATTAACACATGAGGGAAATCATTGTGGTGTCCATGAAGATGTAAGAAATATGTAGTAAGCCTAAATCTAGCTTACATTTACCCAATTTTTTCAGGCTAATTGTAGTAATGACATGGCTGATGACACCATTTTTGATGCCAGCAACAATGAGTGAAATACGGTTTAATTGAAAACACACAAACACGCTGTGTAATTGAACGAACGTTCGGCATACTGAAACTGCGTTTCAGGTGTTTGAATAGGTCAGGAGGCACTTTACAGTACAGTCCTCAAAAAGTTGTAGCATTCTTTGTGGCATGTTGTGTTTTACACAACATTTCCATAAATCAAGGTTGTGTTGTTGACAAAGATGAGGAAACATTAGAGGACTTAAGGAGACGTGATGGTGAACTGCATGTGCCGATGCCACTTAACCCAAATGCCCCAGCAGCAGCACGGGACAGGAGAGCGTATTTGGCAGAAGAGCTGCTTCGTCATCTACACTACAGTATAGTGAGGTAAAGCAAATTAATATCGGTCTAATGTTCGACTACATTTAAAAAATATAACCATGCATATATTCGTGATTCAGAGAGAACGAGTCCAAAACATCCGAAAGTGTTTATTTGTGACATTTCTTTATTTACATTTGTCAAAATGAAAAATCAATATCAAACAGTATATTGATAAAAAAAAAATACAAACGGAAAATTAGGTTGAAAAGAACGTCGGTCTCCTCGGCTGTGAACCGCTCCTGGCGCGCGCCTGGTAAATCCGCCGTATTAATAACAATTCGCCATGCAACATGCGCACCTGCTCTTAAAGGGTATGTTGGATGATGCTCTGATTGGTTTATTTCACGTTACGCCCAAACCACGCCTATGAATAATGAAGCTACTTCAGACCAACCCCTTTTAGATTTGCGCCAGGCGCAAGAGGCATTTATCCTGCCGGGAAAATAGCAACAGCGCCGAGACCCGCCCACAAAGGTACTTGCGCTTTGCGCTTTGACACTTGCGTTTCAGATCGTGCGCTGGGTGCAAGATAGGGCCCTATGAGTGTCTATAGAAAGTTCAAGATCGAGGATTCTTTGGCCAGAAATATATTCCTTGGGTCAAATATGGACTTTAGTGTGTTTAATATAACAACAAAAGAAGATTATCTGATTGTAGATAATGTTTAGGAACTCTTTGGCCAGAAATATGTTCAGTAGTTCCATATGATAAGGAACCACTGTATGGCTGATTTAACATCAGAAGGAGTCTATAAGTTTATATAGTTTACATTTTTTTGAAGACCCTTTGACAAGAAATAAGTTCAAAGGTCAGATATGGTCTTCTAAATGACTTTTGAAGCATCAGTAGGAGTCTATGAGTGAGTATGTTAAAGAAAGTTCAAGATCGAGGATTCTTTGGCTAGAAATATGTTCCTTGGGTCAAATATAGACTTTAGTGTGACTAATATAACATCAAAAGAAGACAATCTGATTGTATAATAAGACAATGTTCAAGAACCTCTGCATGACTGATTTAACATAAGACAATGCATTTAACAATGCTCGTACGTACGTGCTTTGCTATGCAAAAGCAGATTGCATTGCATATATCTTCATGGCACGAAGGAATGAGTTAGTTCTGAATGCATTGCTATTCAACAAAGTGCATATGACTTATTTTATTCTTCAAAGCAACAACGCTTGATCGTATTGTGCAATGCTATGCAAGAGGAGATTGCATTGCATATCTCTTTAACGCACTACGGAATGAGTTAGTTCTTAAAGACATTGCAATGCAAAAAAAATGCATATGACTTTTATTGAAATTCTTCAATGGACCGGTGGTCACGTGACTCGTTGCAGGACGGACGCTTGAGACTTCGCTCCTTGCTAAATCACGGATTATATTCCCCTTTTTCCAAACAAACGTCATTTTATTAGTTATTCTTTTATCTCAAATATGCCTAAACCTCCTCGCGACAAAGATTTTCCTATATTTTCATCGCCCGGCCCGTCTATCGGGAGGAAGAAAGCGAAGACTCAACCAACCGCGTGTTCATCTACTGAGGATCACCATGGCGAAACTAGCCCTGTGGGAGCTATCGGCACGGCAACAATGGATCAGATTCTGTCGGAAATCCAATCAGTAGCCTCGCGTGTCAATAACATGGATGAATCTGTTGAATCTCGTTTGGACACGATCGACAGTACTTTGGGTGACATAAAAACATCAATCGGATCGGTCGAACTCTCCATCTCGAATTTATCCAACCGGGCAACAGATCTGGAAACGCGAATGGATGAAGCCGAGACTCGGATCTCTACTGCGGAGGATGTTTGCGATAACCACGACGGTCGATTAACAGCCATGCACAAGATAATGGAGACCTTACAGCTGAAGGTTGACGACCTAGAGAACCGCGGACGTCGGAAGAATTTAAAAATTGTCAATCTCCCGGAGAAAGCGGAGGGTTCCACTTCACTCGTGGACTTTCTCCAAAAGAATATTCCAGTTTTAGTCGGCCTACCTGCTGACTTTCCCTCTCTGGAGATTGAACGTGCTCATCGTGCTCTGGTCCCCAGCCCGTACGCAAGCAAGCCACCAAGAAGTATCCTAGTACGATTTCTCCGATACTCTCAGAAAGAAGCTGTTCTCAGGGCAGCTCTGCAGAAGCGCGACATCCAATACAGTGGATCCAGATTAAGGTTTTACTCCGACCTGTCGGTGGAGGTCCTGCGCAAACGTCGCGAGTTTGATTCCGTTGGAAAGCTGATGGCCCGTCGTAACATGTATCGTGGCTTCGCTTACCCGGTGCGGCTCCGCTGTCTTCACAACGGGCAGATTCGTCTTTTCGATACCCCCGAAGTGGCCGCCACCTTCTTGGAAACTCTTACTTGAGATATTTAATCTTCTTTTGTTTGGGAGGAATGCAAGAATACTGTCTTGATATAGTGAGTCCTTGTGCCATTACTTTTGACTTTTTCCTGATAATATCTAACAGAGCTAACCTCATTGAAGAGGTAACAACCAGTACGGTTTGATTTTATTTAAAAAATAGCTCCCTGTTTATATTAGCCTATAGCTTTCATTTTATTCCCACGTGACTCTCGTTTTTCTTTGGGTTCTTATAATGTTACTGTTACACTTCCCTTGGTTTGGCCGTTGTCTCTGGCGCCCAAACTGTTATGGTGGTCTTTGAATTGAGTTTGGTTTTGTATTTGATTATTATGTTTGTTGACTTCATTTTGGGGAATTTTGGGTCGTTTGGGGACAGAGTGGGGGTGGGCGCGCGTTGCAAGTTGTTTTTCTATTTCTTATTTGTCTGTTGTAGGCCAACTCTCTGCCGTATTACGGTGCCTAACATTTTCTTTTTATTTACGCGATTAATTCACACGTTTTATGGCTGGTTCACTTAAACTTATCACATGGAACGTTCAAGGGATTGGACATCTTAACTCTTAAAAAAAAAATCTTAACTCATTTGAAAAAACAAAAGCCTGACATAGTACTGCTTCAGGAAACAAAATTATCCGACATTGAACACTCAAAGCTGAGGAGAGACTGGGTGGGCCAAGTTTATTCTTCCTCTTATTCACAGAACAAAAGAGGGGTAGCCATTCTTTTTAATAAAAATCTACCTTTTATTTTAGAACATAAGGAATCGGACCCTGAAGGGAGATTTATCTTGATTACGGGCTCCATTCTCAATCACCATATAACTATCCTCAATGTTTATGCTCCAAATGTAGACTCCCCTAACTTTATATCTCAGATGATATTATTGTTTACTTACCATTGTAAAGGCTTAGGTTTTCTAGCCGGAGACTTTAATTGTATAATGGATGCTTCTCTAGATAAATCCTCATCTGCAAATGTGTCAAACCCTAAATCATCTAAGGCGCTCAACAATTTATGTTTGGATTCTGGTTTAGTAGATATATGGCGTCAACTAAATCCTAAGGTGAAGGATTATACATTTTATTCTCATCCTCACAATTCATATTCCAGACTTGACTATTTTTTTCTTCCTAAAAATGTTCTGCATGCAGTCCAGTCTTGTCATATTGACCCTATTGTCTTATCAGATCACGCTGCTGTACGTTTGCAAATTGACCCTGCATTCAGTATCCCTAGAACCTCCAATTGGAGGTTTAACACATCCCTTTTAAATAGCGATTCCTTCTCTGCTTTCGTCTCAGACAGTTTGTCTCAATATTGGCTGGACAACAGAAATTCTCCAGTGTCTTCTGCCATGATCTGGGACGCAGCCAAAGCCACTCTACGCGGTCACCTAATTTCCTACACTTCTCACCTTAAGAGAGTCAAAGACAGTAACAGGAAAAATCTTGAAAATGAGGTAACTAGATTGGAACAAATACATAAGCAATTTCCTACTGTCTCATACTTAAAAGCCTTGGTGAATGCAAGAACTAAGCTAAATATGGACCATACCTCTCATATTCAGAAGCTTCTGCTCTTCACTAAACAAAAGTATTACGAATTTGGCAATAAATCTAGTCGGTTATTGGCACACCAATTAAAAAATCTGAATAATGACCGGTCAATTAATATGAGACGAAATATAAGTGGTATCTCTTCGAACCATAAACAGTACTTTCAAGGAATTCTATAAATCTCTTTACAGTTCTGAATCAAAAGCGACAGATTCTAGCATCGCTGCCTTTTTAAGTAATATCACATTACCGGCATGCTCCGAGGACGATCGTATTAATTTAAGTGCCCGGTTTTCAGTAGAGGAGGTTTGGTCAGCAATTCAGTCCATGCCGAACGGGAAATGTCCCGGTCCAGATGGTTTTCCATTGGAATTGTTCAAAAAATTCTGGCCTAATATTCATCCGATCCTTATGCCTGCGATTAATGGTATCTGGAAGGGTGAAGTCCCCCCTTCGTGGAGACAAGCTTCAATTAGTTTACTTCTAAAAAAAGATAAAAATCTTCTGGACTGCTCATCTTATAGGCCCATTAGTCTGCTTAATGTGGACTATAAGATATTAGCAAAAGTTTTAGCCCGTAGATTGGAACCTATTCTTCCCAAGGTGATAGACCCTGATCAAGCAGGATTTGTGAAATCCAGATACGGTTCAGATAATGTTCGCCGTGCTCTTAATGCTATACACTACTTTCGTACTCAAAAAAAGTCTTCAATGATACTATCTTTGGATGCCGAAAAGGCTTTTGACCGCGTGGAGTGGCCCTTCTTGTTTATGGTTTTGGAAAAATTCGGACTAAGTTCCAATTTCATTAATGTTATAAAGCTTCTTGTGGCGAACAGGACGAGGCCGAGGGACGTGAGAGAACGGCGCGAGGCCGGTGGCGTGATTGTATAATGAACGTCACCGGCCTCGCGCCGTTCTCTCACGTCCCTTGGCCTCGTCCTGTTCGCCACACTTCTTTACTCAGACTCTATTTCCTCCGTCAACACAAACAGCTTGATGTCTGAAGCCTTTCCAGTACAAAGAGGTTGCAGACAGGGATGCCCCTTATCACCCTTATTGTTTACGTTATTTATTGAGCCCCTGGCAGAATCTATCAGGACCAATCCCGCTATATCAGGAATTACTATCAGAGGGAAAAAACACGTAATCTCTCTGTATGCGGATGACGTCCTTTTATATTTAGAGAATTTGCGGACCTCCATCTCTGCAGTTCTGGATTCCCTGGCTTCGTTCAGCTCTGTGTCAGGCTATAAAGTCAATATCGTAAAGTCTGTCTCTATGTCGTTTAATTACTCCCAAGAATCTCTTACTCGATTTCCTTTCGAGGTTTCTAAAAAAGGCTTTAAATATTTGGGCATTTTCCTCACTCCCGATTTGAATAATTCGTTTGAAACAAATTTTTCTCCCTTAACTCAAAAAGATAAAAAAGATTTAGAAAAGTGGGCACCTTTACAAATTTCCCTTCTCGGGAGAGCTAATGTTATTAGGATGAACATACTTCCCCGATTAAATTATCTTTTTCAGAATCTCCCATGTTACCTAGCAACCTCGTTCTTTCAATCTTTGAACTCTGTCATATCTCGTTTTATTTGGAACGGTAAGCAACAGATAGTTGGTTTCACTAAACTTTGTAAACCAAGGGAACTCGGGGGTCTCTCCTTACCTAATTTCCAGCTTTACTACTGGGCTGCCCAGATCAAAATGATAATAAGCTGGGTTAGAAAAAGGCAGGACGCTTTATGGATTGACTTTGAATCTTCATTCTGCCATCCAAGAAGTTTAGAGTCCCTGTGCTTTATTAATAGCATAACTCAGTTAAACTCTCTCACTGACAATATGATTGTCCATAATACATTACTAGTTTGGAGGGATGTGAAAAAACGTTTGAATATTCCTCCAAATATTTCTATTCACTCCCCCCTGGCTTTGAACCCGGACCTTCCCACTCAGATTAGAAGCATTGGGCTGCTGGATTGGGGTTTTAGAGGTCTGTCCGATTTTTCAGGAATGTTTATCTCTGAAACTCTGAGATCATTTTCACAAATTAGAACAGAGTTTGATATACCCTCCGAAGACTTTTTTAAATATCTACAAATTCGGCACTTTATAGAGTCTCTTATAAAGCAAAACAAATTTCGATTCAATTTAACGGAATTGGAAGAAACCATAATGTCAGTTAATTCATCAAAGGGGCTTATTTCCAGACTTTATACCTTACTAGCTTACTCTGACTCCTCAGTTTACGATTCTCTGAAGCCGGTGTGGGAACGAGACTTGGGAGTTCAGTTTGACCCCGAAAATTTGACCAGGATCTGTGATGGTATTTTTCCAAAATGCACCTCGATTTCCATACATGAGCAAAATTTTAAATTCTTCCATAGAATTTATTTTACACCTGTTCGTTTGCATAAAATGTTTCCTGGTTGTTCCGACCTCTGTTTCAAATGCAGGATTTGTAAGGGCACTCTTTTTCATGTTTTTTGGTCTTGTGTTCTTATTCAACCATTCTGGAAGGGGGTTCATTCTGCTATACAGGAGATAACAGGAAAACATTTCATTTTATCTCCCTCACTCTATCTGCTGAATGACATTCCTATTGACCTGCTTGACTCGGACTTTAAACCTTTGATTACAACTCTCATATTCCTGGCTAAGAAATGTATTCTATTGAAATGGTCTACACCCCAGGTCCCTACTATTTCTATGTGGATTTCCCAGCTGTCAGCCTTTCTTCCTTTGGAGAAATTAACTTATGACCTCAACCACAAACAGGACAAATTCAGGAGACTGTGGGAACCTCTCCAATCCTTTCTACAGAAATTTTGAATAATTTTATTTTGAGAAGGTTTTGGATTCTCTTGTTTTGTTTTGTTTTGACTCATGTTTTTTGTAATACAGACACATTTGTATATTGTACCCTTTTTTTTTTTTTTTTTTACTTGCAGGTTTGTTTGTTTGTTTGTTTGTTTGTTTGTTTGTTTGTTTGTTTGTTTGTTGATTGTTTGTCCATTTTTGTTTTTGATGTTTGTATTATTTGAAAATCCTTAATAAAAAAATAAATAAAAAAAAAAGAAATTCTTCAATGAACAACACTTGATCGTACGTACGTACTTTGCTATGCAAAAGCAGATTGCATTGCATATATCTTTCATGGCACGAAGGAATGAGTTAGTTCTTGAATGTATTGCAATGCAAAAAAGTGCATATGACTTATTTTAATCTTCAATGAACAACGCTTGATCGTATATGCAATGCTATGAAAGAAGAGATTGCATTGATTGCATTTCTCTTTAACGCACTACGGAATGAGTTTGTTCTTAAATGCATTGCAATGCAAAAAAAATGCATATGACTTTTATGATATTCTTCAATGCACAACGCTTGATCGTACGTGCATTGATATGCAAAATCAGATTGCATTGCATATCTCTTCATGGCACGAAGGAATGAGTTAGTTCTTGAATGCATTGCAATGCAACAAAGTGCATATGACTTTTATTTTATTCTTCAATGCACAACGCTTGATCGTATGTGCAATGCTATGCAAGAGGAGATTGCATTGCATATCTCTTTAACGCACTATGAAATGAGTTAGTTCTTAAATGCATTGCAATGCAAAGAAAAAGCAAGTGACTTTTATGATATTCTTCAATGCACAACGCTTGATTGTACATGCATCGCTATGCAAAAGCATATTGCATTGTATATCTCCTCAGGGCACGAAGGAATGAGTTTGTTCCTGAATGCATTGCAAAGCAACAAAGTGCATTTTATTTTATTCTTCAATGCACAACCCTTGATCGTATGTGCAATGCTATGCAAGAAGAGATTGTGTGGTTGGTAAAGATGGTCTTAACTGTGGCTAGACAGGCAGCAAGAAACAGTAAAAACTCTGAAGTCTCTTGAGATGATTTAATTTCTCTTCAGGGCATGCTCCAAACAGGGTAACAGGTAAATTGTAAGTGGTTCAGCTACCAAAATTCCAGTACAGAAAAAAACTAAATACAAACAAAAGAAAAAGAAAAAACATAACAAAATAATATTTACATGAGGAACATCAAACACGTTGGCTGCTGGCCCAACAGTCACCCTTTGTTCTCCCTTTTATCAAAACAATTGGACTCTTTTATAGTTGAGGCTCCTCCCACAAAAGACTAAGACAGACAAACATGAGTCAAAATGGAATGTGCACCTTCCATTCGACACGTGTGCGACAAACAGTAAATAAAACTCTCATGATCAAAACCCTTTGTTTGTTAGTTCTTTAATGCATTGCAATGCAACAAAGAGCATATTACTTTTATGATATTCTTCAAAGCACAACGCTTGATTGTATGTGCAATGCTATGCAAGAAGAGATTGCATTGCATATCTCTTGATCTCACTACCGAATGAGTTAGTTCTTAAATGCATTCCAATGCAAAAAAAATGCATATGACTTTTATGATATTCTTCAATGCACAACGCTTGGTCGTACGTGCATTGCTATGCAAAAGCAGATTGCATTGCATATCTCTTCAGGACACAAAGAATGAGATAGTTCTTAAATGCATTGCAATGCAAAAAAATTGCATATTACTTTTATGATATTCTTCAATGCACAACGCTTGATCGTACGTGCTTTGCTATGCAAAAGCAGATTGTATTGCATATCTCTTCATGGCATTAAGGAATGAGTTAGTTCTGAATGCATTGCAATGCAACAAAGTGCATATGACTTTTAGGTAACGCTTTAGATTACAGCCCGGAAAGTACTGCGTAATTAAAGCGATTTTACAACGTAACCTTCTGTAATTATAGTGTACCTATAACGTACTTACAATATAAGTATAAGGGAACAATATTTTAAGTTTGGGGAATAAAGGGGTAACAACCAGGAGAATTAAAAATATATTTATACTGTAAGTACTATAGAACTAAGGGGTACTTATTCTACTATTATGATATAACAATCTTACATTTGGGAGCAATTTAGCAAGAACATACACTGCTTACCATTTTGAAATAATGGTGAACCAGTACATGTATTGCCTTTTAAAAAATTACAGGGTACATATCTATACATTTATAAAGTAATATTTTTAACAAAAGTGCACTGAAAACAAAAATTATTGCAACTTTTGCTTAAATATTGGGGAAAGATTCTCTTTTTTCATGTATTTGTTACCGCCTTGTTCCATGTAGTTACAGGGTAAGTGTGACATTGCGGGCCGTAAATTAAAGTGATGCTTGTTACCCTCTTGTTCCATGTAGTTATGGGGTAAGTACAATAAAAATGCATACACAATCTTATATCACTGACTCGGAAACCTTTATTTATTATACAAGCACCACTTACCCTAACCACATCAAACAAGATATATTTCCCAGTATGTAAAAAAATATTTGCAATAGTCTTATAAGCAATAAGCTTTTCTTGCCTTGAAACATGTTAGCCCAAACTTAAACACCTGCACTTTTGCTAATAATTTTTTTTTTGTTGCATAAACGCATAGATATGTACCCTGTCATTTTTAAAAAGGCTATACAGTATGGGCCCTATCTTGCACCCGGCACAATTGACTTTGTACACCGACGCATGTATCATTCCTATTTTGCACCCGCGCAAAGCGGACTTTTCCCTCCACAGACACACGTCGGTTAACTAAGAAATACACTAGCGCTCCCCGGGGAGGTTCAGCGCAAAGAGGAGGCGTGTTCCGGCGCAAACTTTACCTCATGCTATTTTGCAGTTCCAGAAAACAATTGCGCCACTGACCAGAAAAAAACAGAAAAAAGTCTAAAGTCATTGGCGCGTTGCGCGTACATTCAGATGCTATTTTAAGCGCGCGTGCTTGGTCATAATACAGAGTGTGAACAACGCGCATACACTGTAGATGATTCTCTTATCTACACAGATGCATTTTCCTTTTTGCAAATGATACATTATTATAAGGAAAAATATTAAAACATGAGGGAAATCATTGTTGTCAAGTCAAGTATATTTATATAGGCTAGTGCTTTTCACAATAGAGATTTGTATCAAAGCAGCTTCACAGTATTAATATGTTGTGTCCATGACGATCGGAAAAATAGGCATAAAGCTTAGGCCTACATATTTACCCAAATTATTAGCCTACATGCATGTATAACCGAAGCTAATTGGGGTGGGTTTGTCCCATCTCCAATGCCACTTCTCTTTCTTTTAAGGCCCTGACGAAAACATCTATCTCCTCGGCTGTGAACCGATTCTGAAGCGCGCCTGGTAAATGCGCAGTTATAATAGTATTGCGCCATGGAACAAGCGCACCTCGTTCATCATGCTCTTAAAGGGAATGTGATATGACGCTCTGATTGGTTTATTTCACGTTACGCCCAAACCACACCTATGAATAATGAAGCTACTTCAGACCAACCCCTTTTAGATTTGCGCCAGGCGCAAGAGGCATTTATCCCGCCGGGAAAATAGCAACAGCGCCCACAAAGTTCCGCCCACAAAGTTACTTGCGCTTTGACACTTGCGTTTCAGATCGTGCGCTGAGTGCAAGATAGGGCCCTATGTATTGGTACACAATTATTACAAAAAGGCACGCAGTGTATGTTCTCACTAAATTGCTCCCATATGTAAGATTGTTGTATCATAATAGTAGAATAAGTACCCCTTAGTTCTGTAATACTTACAGTATAAATATTTTTTTAATTCTCCTGGTTGTTACCCCTTTATTCCCCAAACTTTACATATTGTTCCCTTATACTTACATGAAAGTACTTTATAGGTACACTATAATTACAGAAAGTTACACTGTAAATTCCTCTTAATTACACAGTACTTTCCGGGCTGTAATCTAAAGCGTTACCGACTTTTATTTTATTCTTCAATGCACAACGCTTGATCGTATGTGCAATGCTATGCAAGAGGAGATTGCATTGCATATCTCTTTAACGCACTATGGAATGAGTTTGTTCTTAAATGCATTGCAATGCAAAGAAAAAGCATGTGACTTCTATGATATTCTTCAATGCATAACAGTAGTGTTAACATACACCATGTGTCACTTTTTGACTGATTTATGGCCCTGTCGCTCATGACTGACAGAATTCTTGTATCATGAAACCAGCGCTTCTGATTTATGATGGGTAGCGGGGTTGGCGTCTGCGTGTCTAGTATGCGTGGCGCCGTGTGACATCCTCCTGCGGTGACATCCTGGGTTGGATGTGTGAAAGAAAGGTGTCTGCCCATGGCCTTCCTGTTTATTGACCACTACCTGAGCGATAGGTGTTATGTCCGTGTGTATTCTGTCTGCTGGGGAGGCCTGAGTTCACACTTCGCCAAAAGCTGCGGGTATAAAATCTTGTAGAACGCAGCAACACACACCGAGCTGAACAGTGCTGTGTCACGCGTCTCTAGGGTTCTTTTCCTCGTTCACAAACGCGAGTGCAAGAAGATGGATGCATGTCTTAACAGTAAGTTTGTTTAATTTTATTTAGTAATATTATTACGAGGCTTTATTTATATGAATCATTGTTCTATTGCGTTACTAAGGTTCTCTTACGAGAGGTTCTCTCGTATTGCGTAAGCTAGCTTACGCTACGGGAAAGATTCATCTTTTCTGAGAAATTGAAGCCAAAAAATTATCCTATAATTTTGTATCCATTGTCAACGCAGTTCAACTGCAGCAGAGCATGAGCGGGCTAACTAGCAGCTCATTGGCTCGCTCACAGGGAACTGCTTAAGCCTATGAGGAGACGCGATTGAACTCTCGTCCAATGAGAGTCGACATGCTCTCATTGCGTCATAGCCCGCCTAAGCGGGCGTGGTCAGAGAGTATAATACTGGCGTCGTAGGCTGAAACTCTGATTTTCATCTCTTCAGCGAGGCTACACGCATCTGCTGATCTTGAGAGAAGCCGCCGTCGTCGACAAGGCAACTTAGCGAGCATCTAGGAGACTGAAGAAGCCGGCCGTCTTCGCCACCTTCAGCCGTCCTGCAAGCTACCGCCATCCGACGGAATATATCCTTTTTTCTCTCTTGCATTTTACTGTATCCTTATTACTAAAAGAGCCGAGCGTCTTTTTCAAGATGTCTCGTACCATTTCCTGCGGTTCTTGCCGCGCTCCCCTCGAGACTGGAGACCGCCATGTCATCTGTGCTCTCTGTCTCGGATTGGAGCACGCCGAGCTCGCCCTCGCTGATGGCGGCTGCGAGCTCTGCGAGAGTATGCCGCTGTCGACCCTGCGGGCTCGACTTCAGGCCGTAAAAGAAGCTTCCGCGCCGCCTCTGACTTCGCCGCGGAAGAAGAAACGCCGCTCACAGAGGCCGCCGGAACCCCAGCTTGAAGCGTTCATTCCGCCGGAGCCCGTCGCCTCCCGCTCTCCATCTCCGCCGCTACCGGACATACAGCTGCCGCCGAGTGGCCGCTCTGTTGCCTCCGAGGACGCCGCGGACATTAAGGAGACATGTTCGCTTCTCGCTTCAGACAGTGAGGAATGGTCCGGTTCTCGCGCTTCTTCGGCCCGTGAATCCACCGCGACCCGCGCGGGCATCGAGGACGAATTAATGCGCCTCCTGTCTCAGGCCGTCGAACGCCTCGGGCTCGAGTGGTCCCCTCCCCCCGAGCAGACCACCAACCGCATGGACGGCAGTTACTTCCGCCAGCGTTCGACTCCCGCCACCAAGCGGGCCGCGCCCTTCCTCCCTGAACTACACGCGGAGCTCTCTAAGTCCTGGAATGCCCCGCTCTCTGCCAGAACTCGCTCTGATTCTTCCACCCCGCTTCGCGTTGTGGACGGAGCCGCTGAGAAGGGCTATCTCTCCATTCCCCCTGTAGAGGACCTGGTCGCTGCACACTTGTGCCCGCCCTCCGCGAGATGGCGTTCATCACCTGTGCTTCCCTCTAAAGCCTGCAGAGCGACTTCGAGTTTTCATACCCGCGCTTATTCAGCCGCCGGTCAAGCAGCCTCTGCATTGCACTCCATGTCTGTTTTACAGATTCTACAGGGTGACATACTCCGCGAATGGGATGAGAACGGAAGAGATCCCCCTAAAGTCGCGGATTTGAGGAGCGCCACGGACCTCGCCCTTCGCGCTACAAAATCTGCCGCTCAAGCCCTGGGGAAATGTATGGCCGCCATTGTGTGTCTAAAAGACATTTGTGGCTCACACTCGCCGACATGGGAGATTCTGAGCGCGCCGCTTTTCTAAATGCCCCGCTCTCTCCATCCGGCCTCTTCGGATCTGCCGTCACAGGTATTGTTGACCGTTTCTCCGAAGTTCAGAAAGCTTCCCAGGCCATGAACCTCTTCCTGCCTCGTCGCGCTAGCTCCTCTGCAGGCCGCTCACGTGACCAGCCTCCTGCACGAGCCCCACCTCAGCGCCCAGCTCAGCACAGCCAGACTTCGCAGCGACGCCAGGGCGGCCGCCCTCGCTCTCGCTCTGACAGCCGCCACAGACCGCCGCCGCCTCGGGGGCCGCGGCCTAGGATCACGCCGAAACCTGATCACTCGAAGTCTGCCTAGCACAGCTGAGAAAAAGACGGCGCTCTCCCGCTGCGGCCGGACCGCCGTCAAAATACCGCCCTCTGCTAGTCCCCGCGCACGCGGCTACTGCAGTAGTGTATCCCGCCATTACCAAGCCGGTTTCCTTTCCCGCTTGCATGAGCACAAACGCCGTTTTCACGGCGACCCAAATAAATCTCAAAAAGAGCAAAAAGACACCTTGTGTAATAAATGTGCCCACAACACTGTGTTCACTCATACACAAAAGCACGTCTGTTCCCGTGTCCCACACAGAGCACACTCTCATAAAGCGGCCCCAATCCGCTCGAGTTTCAGAGTACATAAAAGCGCCCACGAACCCGTGCACGCTTCCCCCCTCTGTTCACTCTGTTACACGGCCCATAAACTCCTCTCTGAGTGTAAGTCCCGTTGTTATAAACAATATGAGCGCGCGCACACAGCCCGCCATGTGCAGCGACGAGGACCGGGTAGCCATTCACCCCCTAGCATTGCGCTGCAAAGCGTGGGAAGCTATTACGGGAATTTCCCAGTGGGTGCTAAACACAATAAGGCTGGGCTATCGCTTACAGTTTCGCCGCCGCCCTCCAAGCTTTCGAGCGCGGCTAGAAACTACTGTGAACCTAGAAGCGGCGACGCTGCTCCGTTCAGAGATAGCAAAACTATTGTGCAAAAGGGCTATAGAGAGAGTGCCTCTGTCTATGAGCGAGTCGGGGTTTTACAGCCGCTATTTTCTTGTTCCAAAGAAAGACGGCGGCCTCAGACCAATATTAGACCTCAGAGTGCTGAACAAAGCTCTCATGAAGAGACCGTTCAAAATGCTCACTATCAGAAAACTCCTCGCGCACGTGCGCCAGGGGGACTGGTTCATTTCACTAGATCTGAAAGATGCTTATTTTCAGATTCAGATAAATCCCCTTCACAGGCCATTCTTACGTTTCGCCTTCGAAGGCCAGGTTTATCAATACACAGTCCTTCCGTTCGGCCTATCCTTAGCACCTCGTACGTTCACGAAGTGCATGGATGCGGCGCTCGCCCCCCTGCGGAGTCAGGGGCTGCGAATACTGAACTATTTGGACGACTGATTTTGGCACAATCACAGAGGGAGATACTGTCTCATCGTACAGTTCTCCTCGACCATCTGAAAGCTTTGGGCCTCTCTGTCAACTGGACAAAGAGCGCACTTCAACCCAGTCAGACTATTTCCTTCTTGGGTATAGAGCTAGACTCGGTCACGATGACGGCTCGTCTGTCAACACAGCGCGCGCGCCGTGTTCAGCGTCTCGCCACATCTTTTCAGATGAACAGACTCACACCTCTGAAAACTTTTCAGAAGGCGTTGGGCTATATGGCCTCAGCCTCCGCGGTGCTCCAACTGGGGTTACTGCGCATGCGCCCGCTTCAGCTCTGGTTGAAGAGCCGTGTGTCTCACCGTGCGTGGACCACGGGCTGCCAGCTGATAAAGGTAACGCAGACCTGTATTATAGCTCTGCAACCATGGACCGTGACAGAATGGTTTCAGCGGGGCGTTTCCATGGGGACTTGTTCTCGCCGAAAAGTCATCTCGACAGACGCATCCAACACGGGTTGGGGTGCGGTCTGCGAGGGCTCACCGGCCTTCGGCCCCTGGTCAGCTCAAGAGAGCCTCCTTCACATAAACTGTTTGGAGATGTTAGCGGTCGAGAACGCGCTCATGTGTTTTCTCCCGCGCGTTCACGGTCACCACGTGCTGATCCGTTCGGACAATATAGCCGTGGTCTCCTACCTAAACCGTCAGGGCGGAGTCAGATCCAGAAATCTTTTCAGACTGACAGAACGCATATTAGTTTGGTCGCAGTGTCACCTGCTATCGCTCAGAGCGACGCACGTGCCGGGCCATCTGAACGACGGTCCAGACAGTCTGTCCAGGAACCCCATTCCCCCCGGGGAATGGTCCCTGCACACTCTTACAGTCCAAAAGCTGTGGCGAATATTCGGCAGAGCAGAGGTGGACCTCTTCGCCTCAGAAGAGAACACCCAGTGCCCAATATTTTTCTCGAAGAGCGACGACGCGCTAGCCCAGACATGGCCCAGCCGCCCGCTTTATGCATTTCCTCCGGTTTCTCTGCTACCACAGGTGCTTCAGAGAATCAGGGAAACACGCCACTCGGTGCTTCTCATAGCCCCGCGCTGGGAGGGTCAGACTTGGTTTCCGGAGCTCACTCAGCTGTCACAGACAGCCCCGTGGCCCATTCCAGTCAGAGCAGATCTCCTCTCTCAAGCTCGCGGCACGATCTGGCACCCCCACCCAGAGCGCTGGGCGCTACACGCGTGGGTGATCAACAACTACCCGTTGCTTTGCCAGAGGGAGTGTTAAACACGATCATGCAGGCTAGAGCGGCCTCTACGAGAAGGCTCTATGCGTCTAAATGGTCTGTGTTCTCAAAATGGTGCACCGACAGAAATTTGGACCCACGGTCATGCGAGGTTCCTTCCTTGCTAAGTTTTCTCCAAGAGATGCTGGACAAGGGCAGGTCCCCGTCCACTCTCAAGGTGTATGTGGCAGCCGTCGCAGCGTTCGTTGAACCCCGGCGCGGCCAGTCACTGGGCAAAGACGGTTTGGTCATCCGCTTCCTCAGGGGAGCTAGAAGGATGAACCCCTCACGCCCCCCTTCGGTGCCAATTTGGGATCTTTCCATAGTTCTCGAAGCTATGAAAGCCCCCCCATTCGAACCACTAAACACCGTGGACCTCAAATACCTCTCGTTCAAAGCCGTTTTTCTGCTTGCGCTCGCATCAGTAAAACGTGTGGGAGACCTTCACGCGCTGTCAACTAGCGCTTCCTGTCTTGAGTTTGGGCCCAATGACTCCTTAGTCGTTCTCAAACCTAGACATGGTTATGTCCCAAAAGCGATTGGTACCCCATTCAGGGCACAAGTTATTTCCTTATCGGCTCTGCCTGCATCCGATAACGAATCTGACTCTAATCTCCTGTGTCCGGTCAGGGCCCTGAGATTATACGTTTCCCGCACTGCTCCGGTCAGACGATCTGAGCAGCTGTTTGTTTCGTTTGGTGGGCGCACCAAGGGGTTGGCCGCCTCGAAACAGACACTATCCAGATGGATAGTTGATGCCATTGCAGCCGCATACGCGTCGGAAGACCTGCCATGCCCTCTGGGCATTAGGGCTCATTCCACTAGAGGCATGGCCTCATCGTGGGCATGGTCCAGCGGAATTTCCATTCACGACATTTGTGTGGCAGCAGGATGGTCTTCCCCTTCCACCTTTGTCAGATTTTACAATCTCGAAGTTCCCGCCTTGCAGGCTAAACTACTAGCTATCTAGTATGTTACAGATTCTCTGGTGAGCTGCACTAAAAAGAGTTATTCACACAGACCGGTTCCCGCTCTGTCTCTCTTATCAAGTGCTTAGTACTACACAATCACCGGCCCGCTCTGCTGGCCCTGTCTCATGTACATATGTTCATTCCCACTATCAAGGGTTTCCCCGGGTCTCCCCTGGGACTTGTAAGTGGATGCTTAGCACGCACGGCGTTGACCAGGTGTTCCCGTAGCGTAAGCTAGCTTACGCAATACGAGAGAACCTCTCGTAAGAGAACGAATCGGTTACCTAACGTAACCTCGGTTCTCTCTAGATGAGGGAACGAGTATTGCGTTCCTGGCCGTGCTTGTGCTACTAGCGTTTCTCGCTTCATTCTATGAAAACCAGAGTTTCAGCCTACGACGCCAGTATTATACTCTCTGACCACGCCCGCTTAGGCGGGCTATGACGCAATGAGAGCATGTCGACTCTCATTGGACGAGAGTTCAATCGCGTCTCCTCATAGGCTTAAGCAGTTCCCTGTGAGCGAGCCAATGAGCTGCTAGTTAGCCCGCTCATGCTCTGCTGCAGTTGAACTGCGTTGACAATGGATACAAAATTATAGGATAATTTTTTGGCTTCAATTTCTCAGAAAAGATGAATCTTTCCCGTAGCGTAAGCTAGCTTACTCAATACTCGTTCCCTCATCTAGAGAGAACCGAGGTTACGTTAGGTAACCGATTCGTTTCTCTGCGCTGCAGGTGATGTTGGTCTCTTCGCAGACATGGGCAGTATTTCAATTAAATGTATTTTAAATACGTATTTAATTACTTTAGTGTATTTTGTAATTTGTATTTTGCAGGTGTGGAAAAAATAAAATGTAGTTTGTAACAAAATATTTTGAGGGAGTGTATTTAGAGTATTTCAAATACTTAAATACTTAAGAAAAATCTCCACAGTAAATGATTTTGCCATATTTTCGGTCTGATGTTGGCAATGGCAATGTCCAGGTTAGATGCACGAAAATCACGTGACACCCTGTAGACCGGGCTTCCTCCAATAAGTGAATGAGTTTTGAACACAGGAGAAGAAGTCAGCAAACACAGAACGTTCCCCTAACGTTCGATGGTTCCCATGTGGTTATATGTTTTTGGGAACCAAACAAGAACGTTCTAGGAACGTTCCCTATAGATTATTTTTAGGGTCTATTTTTATAACCTAAGGAGAATGTTCCCAGAACCTAAAATTGTTTGCTGGGGCGCTGCTCCCCTTAAAAACGGCATTAAGGTTAAGTGTTTTGTGAAAAACAAAAAACACACTGAACAGCATTATAGAGAAAATAATTGTGCCTTAGTTATGAGATCAATGCACTGAGTTGTCATAGGCCCCACCTATTATGAAACAGCACGTCTGTTGTAACTCCACTGAAATCTCCATGCTAAGCAAGCGTTTACAATATAACATCTGCAGTTTTTACACGTTTTTAAACGTATTACATATGAGAAATATTGATATTGTATAAAATAATCATCAATCCTATTGTTTTTCAGTAATTGCGCACGCAGCGCGATTCTACTATGGAAAAGACATACGCGGTCAGGGCAGTTAGAGTCTCGTGGGTAAAACAAACCCACACATATTATGATTAATATTAATCATATGATTAAAATGGAATTTTGATTTTGTGACATTCTCTGTCTGTTATCTACGGAGTAGAGTAACGGTGATAATATGGCAACGTAGCCTACATCAAACACGTTTTGTTATTAAAGGATTAGTTCACTTTAAAAAAACTTTTGCTGATAATTTACTCCCCCCATGTCATCCAAGATGTCCATGTCTTTCTTTCTTCAGTCGAAAAGAAATGAAGGTTTTTGATGAAAACATTCCTGGATTTTTCTCCATATAATGGACTTCATTGGGAACCAAACGGTTCAAGGTCCAAATGACAGTTTCAGTGCAGCTTCCCAGACGATCAACGATACCAGATGATTAATAAGGGTCTTATCTAGCGAAACGATCGGTCATTTCAAAAATAAATAAAAAAGTTTCAGTTTTATAAGCACAAATGCTTGCCTTGCTCTGTTCTGTGATGCGCGTTGGTGACTCACGTAATACGTAATTACGTTGAAAAGGTCACGCTTCTGTCCTGACGAAAATTTTCTTTTAGCCTTTTTAATATTAAAACACCCAGGATACGCACACGAAATGGGCATTTTAAACGATAAAGTGACACAAAGACATTTGAATATGTGTATATGGTCCTCTTTCCTTACATTTGTAAACACTGACTCGGTACTTCCGCCGACGCGCGCCGTGACCTTTTGAACGTAATTGCGTATTACGTGAGTCATGAATGGAATTTTGATTCTGCATCACAGAACAGAGCAAGGCGAGCATTTGTGCTTATAAAACTTAAACTTTTTTATTTATTTTTGAAATGACCGATGGTTTGTCTAGATAAGACCCTTATTCATCGTCTGGTGTCGTTTAAAGCCCTTTTAAGCTGCACTGAAACTGTCATTTGGACCTTGAACCGTTTGGGTCCTGTTGAAGTCCATTATATGGAGAAAAATCCAGGAATGTTTTCATCAAAAACCTTCATTTCTTTTCTACTGAAGAAAGAAAGACATGGACATCTTGGATGACATGGGGGGAGTAAATTATCAGCAAAAGTTTTTTTTTAAAGTGAACTAATCCTTTAAGGGCAGCCTACCACACCATTGATGTGATCTTAGCTATACATGCCATTTACGTCAGAGGGAGCTATTTCAGGCCCTGTAAAGATTTAGTGAAATGCCCATACTTTTTTATTTTGCTAATTCGCCATTTTGAATGTACACATTTCTCATATTTGTGTTATTGCTACTATTTGTGTTATTGACCTTTCAGTAATAAAAAAAAAGACTTAAATTATTGTGGGAGTATTTTTGTATTTTCAAAATACTAATTACTTGTATTTTATTTAAATACATTTTTCACATCAGTATTTTGTATTTTATTTTGTTACATTTCATGAGCCAGTATTTGTATTTTGTAACAAAATAGTTTTTGATGTATTTGTGCCCACCTCTGTCTCTTCGAGATTATTGATGAAATTAATTTCCTGAATCAAGCTAGTGGTACGTATGATTATGTTTAAATGTTGTATATTGTGTGTGTGTCTGTGTGGCGGATAATCATGTTTTATTTTGTTTGTTTTTACCAGGAGGCGTGACGGTGCATAGCACCGCAGCTGCATCGCACAACAACGCTGGTTCATCTTCACGCGAGAGCTCGGACACGCTCGCCCTCGGTAAATGTTAAATGTTGTTACATCCGTGTTTAAACGGTGTTGTGGATGTGTAAAAATGTCTTATCTTCTTTGTGTTTTTGTTTTTACCAGGGCCGAAACGAGTGACTATCTCTGCGTTAGTGCATACAGCTCGGGGCGACAGCGCGAGCGCTAACATTACACCCCTTGATTACTGCTTTTGTAATTCGTCTTTATCAAACATTTATATTAGTATACGGTGTTATGGTTTGTTGAATTATTTTAAAACTTTAACATGTGCATTTCCAGAAGGAATATCAAACGTGGTGAGTGCGGTTGGTGTGTCTGAATGTGCGAACGATGCAGGCAAGGATGGTTTGAATGGCATAGCGGCAAAACCGAAAAATAGGCTTAAACGGAAAGCTGCTGTGGTGTTCCATGCGGACGCAAAAGCTTCTGCTGATGGTTCTTCGAGAGACGTACCACAGACAGCCGCCGCAAAGAAACCAAGACGATCAGCTGTTAAAAGTAAGTAATGAACAAAAGATGCTGGATTGTTTTCTGTTCACAGTAAATCAGGTAGATAAATTCGATATGTGTGTGGTATTTTTATTTTTTTTATTCAGACGTAATCGTGAGAGATTGAATGTTTTTATACAGTGCCAATACGTTATTTTAGTGCTGTTGTTAACATACACATTTAATTGTTGGTGAAAAAAATAAAAATAAAAAACTTTATTCACATTTAGCATTTATTTATAATTTTAACTGACTCCTATGGTCAACTGTGTAAAAGTGTAGACATGGTGATTTTTTAGCCTATTGCGCCCTCTATAGGGATGTTCTAGTATTACAGTGTCTGATTCATAGATGTTAGTCTGGTCTTATTTGAGTGTTTGTTCATATTTGTCACCCCAGATATAGGGTGTTATAGAGTTTGGTATTTTTAACATTAAAAACAATACAACTAATAACAGATTTTTTTTTTTAATTTAATTTTATTTCTTAGTCTTAGAAAATATAATAATATTAGTTTTGTTGTTATAATATTAACACACATCTGTACTAACTTAATGTTTTCACTCCTTTCTTCTTCTTAACAGAGGTGGTCGTAGTTGACAGTGCAGTTCCGGATATAAATGATGTTCAGAGCTGGACTGATGGCTTGATACAATCGTGAGATGATTGTATATTTACAAACGCCCCTAAAGAAACACCGCAGTCTGTCCCATCCAGCAAACGTGTGGTGACCGTGGAAGAATCTGACCCTGAAGAGCTGCCTTCAAATCAGGAGGCTTACAGACGGGAAACACAACGCAATAAAGACAATCAACACATAGCTGGACTGATACAGGACTCTGTCAAGACCGCATTGAATGCCTTCGAGGTACGTTTTGACAAACGCCTTAATGCAATTGAGAGACGTTTAGATGCCTATGAGGCTGCACAACAACAACAAGGTATCTGGATTAAACAAGGCCTAGCAGCACAGCGGTTACATAGTGGGGCTATCCAAAAAGTAGCCGGAGAACAATGCATGATTGTGGATTTGTTAAAGCATCTTGTGCTCACGCTTAAAAAGAAACAGGGGTGAGTTGTGAACATTTTATATATTTTGTATTGTTTGTTTAATTCACAATATTTTTATTTATTTTTATTTTTTTGTTACACAGAGGATGTGATTTTAGCATGACTGTATAGTTATTGGTTAGGTAGTTTTTCTTTCTATCTTTTTTCACTGTATGGACATGGGGTTTATCATCCATAGTTTTTAAATGTGCGACCACCTGTGGTTTTAAATAAATAAAATAAAAAAAAGATCTGATTTAAAAATGTCTAAACGTTGTCGGGAGCCAGATGGTTTTGATCAGGGTCCGGTAGCTAGGTTTAGACGAAACGATGGTAGTGTGGTCCCCCTTGAACAGTGCAGTAACACAGAAACATTGCTCTATTTAATACAGACTGTGGAGGATATGAATAGATGAATGAGTCTACAACTGATACGTTGGTAGAATTATTAAATATTGTGAGATCAATGTCCGATGATGATCCTGAACCAAATAATGATTTTGAACATGTTGTAAATACCCAACAAACAGGAGAGGTGTCAGAACCTCCTCCAGAACCAAATTCTGCAATTAATCATCTTGTGTCTTTTCACCAGTCAGGAGAGGGCCCAGGTACTCGGACACACCGCACACTCAACCTGACGCACCCAACATGGGTCTCACAGATAGAGATATAGAATCACTTGTAACAGTGAGTGGCGATGTTAGTGGGTACACTGTACTGCCACGAGCTCGGTTCAACGGTCTGGAAATCCACAGGCTTATAAACCTTCGTGAGATTTCGTCCACAGATTTAGCAGCCTACACCGTGTTTTTACATGACACACTTTCTGAAATTGTGGAGTTTTCCAGACTGTTAGGCGGAGACAGGTGTTTAATCAGCATCACGTTGAGGGGGTCGAGTTTGACATGTTAGTACGCTTTTGACGGGTAGCAATGGTTATAGTGTAGATCTATTTATAAACGATCTTGAAAAAATAATGCAGAGCAACTCTGACGTCCAGTTTGATGAGAGATTGAATTTAAGACTGTCGATAGCGAGAAGTAAACATGGCGGTGCTTATCGAAAGATCCGTGATCTTGCCCACAATGAAGTGATTACCAAAAACAGACTTAATCTGTTCTGTCCAACGAATATTTCAAACAATCTTTGTTTTGCAATCTGTCTGGCACATTTCCTAAATCCACAGAAACCACACATAGAGCTAGAGTCTGTAGGATCTTCATTGCAGAAGTCAGCTGGCTATGTTGATCAACACAAAATAGCGTTTAATGACATCAGACGGTTTGAACAGATGCTGAACGTTAAAATAGTTGTCTTCTATCGTTCTGATACGGGTGTTTTGGAGAAGTATACAAACACCGACGATCCGCATCCTAAAACAGCATTTTTGTACCTGCATGACGATCACTATTTTATTATTAAAAATCTACGAGCATTTATTGGCACCCCATACGTGTGTGAGTTCTGCTACCAAGGGTTCACATGCAGAAGAGATCACAGATGTCGGTACATCTGCGATGTCTGTAATGACCCGGAATGTCATAAACAACCCAAAAAGCCAAAACATTGCGGTGACTGTCTGCGCTACTGTAAGTCTGACTATTGTTTTGAGATGCATAAAAAAACACCTCGAGGTATGCAATATGCGCAGTGCGACGTGACTAAATATTGTAGTAAATGTAATAGACGTTACCATGTCAGCGGTGATAAACCCAAGCCCCATAAATGCCCTGCAGATCGTTGTGTGCACTGTGGGGAGAGTTTGGTTTCCGATGGTGTGCATCAATGTTTTATCCAACCAGTTAAGCCGGAGCTGCCGAACGATCGTTACATTTTCTACGATTTTGAGACCCGTTATGAAAACGGTAAACATGTTGCCAATTTTGTATGTGCTATCACGTTTAATGGTGAGGAATTCGTGGCTGAAGGGCCCGATTGTGTGGATCGTCTCGTTAAAAAATTCAGACAACCACGTTACCTTAATTACACATGGATTGCGCACAACGCATCAGG
Source organism: Semotilus atromaculatus (assembly GCA_031834385.1). Classification (NCBI taxonomy): domain Eukaryota; kingdom Metazoa; phylum Chordata; class Actinopteri; order Cypriniformes; family Leuciscidae; genus Semotilus; species Semotilus atromaculatus. The sequence continues at coordinate 173,994 of JAULUF010000046.1, forward strand.
ATTTGATAATTTCATTATTTTGGAATTCTTCACTAAGATGGGGATTGCTCCTAAAATCACAATGCAAGGCTGCAGGCTAATCTTAATGTATGACACAGCTTTCAGGCAACGTTTTATTGATTAGTACTCCTTCATCCCCATGCGTCTGGCCAAGACACCCGCTGCGTTTAATTTGACTAATGCAGAGAAGGGTTATTTTCCGCATCACTTTAACCGCATTGAAAATGACAACTACATAGGCCCGTACCCTGACAAGAAATTTTACGGGTATGCGACAATGTCGAACCAAGACAGGGCATCGTTTGATGATTGGTACAATACCATATCTGACAAAGTGTTCGATTTTAAAAAAGAACTGGCGCTTTATGGTAAAAACGATGTCGTTTTGCTGAGGGATGCTTGTCTGAAGTACCGCGACGAATTCATTTTGTGTACAGGTCTTGATCCATTTAATTACACCACTTTGGCAGCCACATGTATGGCTACGTATAAAACACACTACATCCCAAAAGACACAATAGCTCTGACACGTAACAATGCGTACACCAACCAGAACAAGACTTATTCAAACATCTCAATTGAATGGCTTGAGTTTGTCCGAAAATCGCGGTCCATAGATGTCCAACATGCCCTTAACAGCGGTGAGGCGTCATTTGGGAAATACTATGTGGACGGGTTCTATGACGATGGTGATGTGAAAAAAGCATTCGAATTTCTCGGGTGTTTTTTTCACGGGTGCGAGCGTTGTTATAACCCCAATGATATAAACCCGTTATCAAAAGTGTCTTATGGTGTTCTGAGAAGACAATGTGATGACAAGATTGAAATTTTGGAGCGAGCGTACGGTCTTCAAGTCGAGGTGATTTGGGAATGTGATTGGGACCGCGCTAAACATACCGACGCAGCAGTGATGGATTTCATGTCCACTTACAAACACACTGAAAGATTGAAACCACGTGAAGCTCTATTCGGCGGCCGTACCAACGCATTAAAACTGTACCACAAAGTTGCGGAGGGCGAGCGGATTAGGTATGTTGACTTTACATCACTATATCCCTACTGCCAGCTCGAAAATGCTACCCAATTGGGCATCCCGAAATAATACACAAGGATTTTCAAAACATTGAAGATTATTACGGACTCGTCAAGGCAACAGTCCTTCCGCCACGGAAGTTGCTTCACCCCGTACTACCTTATAGGACCAGTGGTAAGTTAATGTTTCCGCTTTGTAAGACATGTGCTGAACAGCAGAACCAGACACACCCGTGTGTGCATACTAATGAGCAAAGAGCTATTCATGGGACCTGGGTTAGTATTGAGCTGTTAAAAGCCATTGAGAAGGGTTATGTAGTGACACAAATCGATGAGGTCTGGCATTTTCCCCAACGATCTGAAACGTTGTTTTGTGACTATGTTAAAATATTTTTACAGTTCAAACAGGAGAGTTCAGGGTTTCCGAAAGATGTTGTGACTGATGCCGACAAAGAATCTTATGTTAGAGATTACTTTGAGAAAGAAGGGATTAAGCTGAATCTGGACAAGATCGAGTTTAATGCAGCACGCAGATCCATTATGAAGCTACTTCTTAATTCATTATGGGGGCGCTTCTCCATGCGCGAACAGCTGCCCACAACCGAAATACTTACAGACCCTGAACAGTTTGCCCGATACATTTTTGGCATAGAGTATGAACTCAAGCATTTCTCATTTGTGTCAGACACTGTTGCGATCGTTCAGTGGGCTTATGCAAATGGGAAAGGGGTGCAGACCCGCGACATTAACGTCTTTCTTGGGGCTTTTACAACAGCCCACGCACGGCTAGAGCTTTATGAGCTTATGGACAGGTTGGGTGATAGACTGCTCTATTGCGATACCGATAGCGTTGTTTTCACATCTAAAGATGGTGAATATGAGCCCCCACTAGGCCCATACCTTGGTGACCTTACTGATGAAGTTGGGGATGGAGACCACATTGTGGAGTTTTGTTCGAGCGCCCCAAAAAGTTACGGGTATCGTACTGCTAAGGGCAAGGTCTGTGTGAAGGCCAAAGGTATCCCTCTGAACGCCGTAAACTCTGAGACCATTAGGCTAGACTCGTTAATTGGTCTTGTTGAACAGTATGTGAGGGGACGGGACGATGGTGATTACATTCTCGCATACAACGACAGTATAGTGAGGAACAAAAAGCAGTTCACATTACACAACAAGTCAGTTGTGAAAAAATGTAAAGTTGTGTACAACAAACGCGTTTTGCTGCCAGACCTAACCACACTACCATATGGCTACTGACAACGTTTTTGGTCATCGAGGGGTGTTAGCCTCAGACGGTTTTGATTTCAGATTACATCACCCATTTTCATGTGTTTTAAGTGGTCCTTCTAGCTCAGGAAAAACATTTTTTGTAAAAATGTTGTTGGAAAATGCTAAAAGTGTAATATCTAAAAATATTGAAAACATTGTGTACATTTATGATTGTTGGCAGCCTTTGTATGACTACCAACCCCACCAACAAGAATAATTTTTTGGTATTGGATGATGTTATGAAAGATGCTAGTAGCAATTCAGAAGTTGAACGTTTGTTTACCAACTATGTACATCATAGAAGCTTGAGTGCATTGTATATTGTACAAAACTTGTTTTTTCATGGTAAATCCAGCAGGACCATCAGCTTGAACACAAATTATTTGGTATTGTTTAAAAACCCCAGAGACAATACCCAAATTAATGTGTTAGCCCGTCAGATGTACCCCAGAAACACAAATTTTTTCATGGACTGTTATGAAAATGCAACCAGCATTCCTTTCGGGTACCTTTTGATTGACTTTAAAGCAAAAACACCAGAGCAGTACAGTCTCAGAACAGATATACTGTCACAATATCCTGTTGTGTACATTCAGAAAAGAAAACATTGACAGAGAGATTTGAAAATGTCTGCAAGACTTTTAAGAAACCTATCTCTTTTAAAGTTGTTATTAAAAGCCACACCTAAACAAAGGCACGTTATTTTAGAGGCGGCTGCAGAAGAGCACATTGTAACATTGTGTGAAGTAGCTCTTAACGTAGTCCATGGTAACATACCACTAACAACACAACAATATCAGAAACTGAAGAGAAGAAGAAACGAGATCAAAATTGTTGCCGATAAAAAGGTTGGAGTTAGGCGTAAAAGACGGTTAATCAACCAACAAGGAGGATTTCTATTACCATTGTTAAGCGTCGCAATTCCCTTTATAACCAGTTTGGTTACGTCTAAATAAGCTTTGGTGATGGAGTATGCTGAGAAGATGTTTTTAGTCCCACAACACCAGTTGGATAAGCTGAAATCCTCTAACCTTGGTTAAAAGCGTCACGGCTCCACAAAAGATTGCTGACGAGCGGAGACCTGGTGGATGGCATGAGTTTCTGGAGGCTTTTGCTAGTTTAAATTTGCCATACTCTGTGGTACCAAACCACTATGTCAGACATACAATTAACTCTTTCAAAAACAAATCGATCCCCACTATAACAGGATCATCTAAGAAGAGTAAAAAACAGAAAGCGCTTCCGGGCACCCCGATACATTCAGAATATTCAGAAGACCTCACATTCAAAGCACCCGATCTCACCCAGACTAAGTGGTTAAGTTTTTAATCACTCACTGTGTGTATGTATTGTGTTCTCTTTTTTTGTTTTGTTTTTTTGTGAACTTATGATGTGATGTATATGTGGAATAAAAGAGGGTTTAAAGAAACAAATCTCCGTTCATTACTTGTTTTATTAAAAATATTTAGCATGAGACATGAACATTTCACCCATTTGCACACACTGAACACATTTGAAAACATTTTCATTACATGGAGCTTGTTTTAGTTTTTTCACAAATGCTGACACCTTTTTGTCATTTTTAATCAAATCATTACAATACTGTCACATTCACCTCCTTCATCTGTGTCTTCACTACACTTCCCAGCATTCCCGGTCATCATCACCTGCACCTGCACCTCATCATCCTCATCACGATCACCGTCACCTGTGTCCCATCACCAGCATGGACTATAAAACACTCACTCTCCCTGCAGTCACTGTCTGGTCTCGTCATTCCATGACTCACAGACTCTCCGTCAACCCACCTGCTACCTACCTGCTTCATATCCTTCTGGATCCATCCAACCTCTGAGTGACTGCACACCTTCTACCTGAAAGAAAGAAAAGGACATTACTCATTCAGCTAAGCTTGTTATATGTTTCTATATCATCTGATTCTTACCTGTTATCCCCGGCTGTGATTTCCATCTGCAAAATAAACTATATAAACTTACCATCCCGTCTGTACCTTCTGTGAGTCTGACAGAAGACCAGACCCAAAAGAAGTGACAAAGAAATGGACCACTTTGCTGCGGTCGAACTGCTCCTCCTTGAGCAAGAGGACCGATCCTTAGAGGAACATATGGAGGATTTCCTCAACCTCGCTCACTCTACTACTTTCCCGGACGACAGCCTCTGCTGCTTCCTACATGCCGGCCTCAACACGTCGACCAGAGAGCAGTTGTCCGGGAAGGGCCCTCAGTGGAGCTTGACAGATTATGTAGAGTGGGTATTGGTTTCCTGTAATTCACCTTTCACAGTGGGTCCTGTCGAGCCTTCGCCCTCACCGCTGGTCCCGTCCAGCCCAGTCAAGCCTTCACCGCTGGTCCCGTCCAGCCCAGTCAAGCCTTCACCGCTGGTCCCGTCCAGCCCAGCCGAGCCCTCACCGCTGGTCCTGTCCAGCCCAGCTGAGCCCTCACCGCTGGTCCCGTCCAGCCCAGCCGAGCCCTCACCGCTGGTTCCGTCCAGCCCAGCCGAGCCCTCACCGCTGGTTCCGTCCAGCCCAGCCGAGCCCTCACCGCTGGTCCCGTCCAGCCCAGCCGAGCCCTCACCGCTGGTTCCGTCCAGCCCAGCCGAGCCCTCACCGCTGGTTCCGTCCAGCCCAGCCGAGCCCTCACCGCTGGTTCCGTCCAGCCCAGCCGAGCCCTCACCGCTGGTTCCGTCCAGCCCAGCCGAGCCCTCACCGCTGGTTCCGTCCAGCCCAGCCGAGCCCTCACCGCTGGTTCCGTCCAGCCCAGCCGAGCCCTCACCGCTGGTCCCGTCCAGCCCAGCCGAGCCCTCACCGCTGGTCCCGTCCAGCCCAGCCGAGCCCTCACCGCTGGTCCCGTCCAGCCCAGCCGAGCCCTCACCGCTGGTCCCGTCCAGCCCAGCCGAGCCCTCACCGCTGGTCCCGTCCAGCCCAGCCGAGCCCTCACCGCTGGTCCCGTCCAGCCCAGCCGAGCCTTCACCGCTGGTCCCGTCCAGCCCAGCCGAGCCTTCACCGCTGGTCCCGTCCAGCCCAGTCGAGCCTTCACCGCTGATCCCGTCCAGCCAGGGCTTCACGTCAGCCACGTCCAGCCAGAGCTTCACGTCAGCCACGTCCAGCCAGAGCTCCACGTCAGCCACGTCCAGCCAGAGCTCCACGTCAGCCAGAGCTCCACGTCAGCCACGTCCAGCCAGAGCTCCACGTCAGCCACGTCCAGCCAGAGCTCCACGTCAGCCACGTCCAGCCAGAGCTCCACGTCAGCCAGAGCTCCACGTCAGCCACGTCCAGCCAGAGCTCCACGTCAGCCACGTCCAGCCAGAGCTCCACGTCCAGCCAGAGCTCCACGTCAGCCACGTCCAGCCAGAGCTCCACGTCAGCCAGAGCTCCACGTCAGCCACGTCCAGCCAGAGCTCCACGTCCAGCCAGAGCTCCACGTCAGCCACGTCCAGCCAGAGCTCCACGTCCAGCCAGAGACCGTCCAGCCAGCCAGAGACCGTCCAGCCAGCCAGAGACCGTCCAGCCAGCCAGAGACCGTCCAGCCAGCCAGAGACCGTCCAGCCAGCCAGAGACCGTCCAGCCAGCCAGAGACCGTCCAGCCAGCCAGAGACCGTCCAGCCAGCCAGAGACCGTCCAGCCAGCCAGAGACCGTCCAGCCAGAGACCGTCCACGTCCCGTCTTTCCAGCCTGTCACAGAGACTTCACCGCTGGTCCCGTCCAGCACAGAGCCCAGCTTTAAGCCCTCATCGCCGCTGGTCCTGCCCAGCTCAAGGCCCTCATCGCTGATCCCACCCTGCCTCCCTCTCCCACCTCCGCTGTTGGTGTCTTCATGCCCTACTGTTTTGCCTCTACTGAGCCCTGTCGACCCTGCTGCCCATCCACAGCTACCCGCCAGTATTGCTGTGGAGCCGCCTCCGGGTCTCCAAGCCTCAGCATCGCCCTGGTCAGTGGATCCCCTGTCCTTGCCTCAATCCCCTGAACCTCTGACTCCACCTTGGTCCTCCGACCCTACAGCTTCTCTTCGGCTCATTGTGCCCTCATCTCCGCCGGGTCTTGTCAGCCCTATAGCTTCACCAGGCTCACTCCTCCTTCCTTCTTCGCATTGGTCACCCGTCACCCTGGTTCCACCTCGGGACTCCGTGCTGCCGGCTGCGCCTCTGCCCTGCATCCCTTCTGCTCCACCGGGCTCCTTCCCTCCTGCTCCTCAGTCGTCCTCCCTCGCACTGGTTATGCCACGGGCTTCAAGAGCCCCTTCTCCGCCTCGGTCCCATGAGCCTGCAGATCCGCCTTGGCCCTCCAGACCTGTGGTGTCGCCTCGGCTCTGGGTCCCTCCGGCTCAGTTGGGGATCCCTGCAACTCCTGCTGGGTCCTCACCGCCATGGCCGCCCGAAGGGTCTTCACCACCATGGCCGCCTGAAGGGTCTTCACCACCATGGCCGCCTGAAGGGTCTTCACCACCATGGCCGCCTGAAGGGAAGTCTCCTCCATGGCCGCCTGAAGGGGATTCCCCGCTGTGGTCGCCCGAGGGGTGGTCTCCTACTCCGCCATGGCCCCCTGACCAGTCTGCTCCGCTGTGGCCATGCCCAAGTCCTACTCCACCATGGCCACCTGCTCGTCCTGCTCCGCCTGGACCATCCTGGAGTCCGTCCATTTGCACCTGGTCCACTTTCCCGTCACGGACTCCAGGATGCCCACCCCCCCTCCCGTGTTCTGCCTCGTACGGCGCGGGTCGCGCCTAGCGGGAGGGGGGAGTTATGTCACATTCACCTCCTTCATCTGTCTTCACTACACTTCCCAGCATTCCCGGTCATCATCACCTGCACCTCATCATCCTCATCACGATCACCGTCACCTGTGTCCCATCACCAGCATGGACTATAAAACACTCACTCTCCCTGCAGTCACTGTCTGGTCTCGTCATTCCATGACTCACAGACTCTCCGTCAACCCACCTGCTACCTACCTGCTTCATATCCTTCTGGATCCATCCAACCTCTGAGTGACTGCACACCTTCTACCTGAAAGAAAGAAAAGGACATTACTCATTCAGCTAAGCTTGTTATATGTTTCTATATCATCTGATTCTTACCTGTTATCCCCGGCTGTGATTTCCATCTGCAAAATAAACTATATAAACTTACCATCCCATCTGTACCTTCTGTGAGTCTGACAAATACAATTTCAACACATAATCATAATCAAATCCCTTTGCCATGTGGTAGAGAAAGAACACACAATGTTGACCACACGTGTCTGATGAAAAATCTTGGACTTGCACAGTTGAATGTTGAACTTGACTAGAATTGAGCTTTAAAAAGTTTTTGATAATCGGCGGAAAACCATGGTAGTCTGGTTTATTACCAAAGCTGTCGAAAAAACACCCTACACCGTCCTCATTTATGTAGATGGCCACCCAGTGTTCCCCTGGGAGTCCTGAATGATGTGTATTGATTAAAACCATTGCTGGTAGCTTTCTTAAAGGGGCTTTTGGTAGATAGTCACATGGTAGAACTCCGAGAAAATAAGTATTGCATGATACCTTATCCATGACAGCTGCACAGTGTTCATTTGAACGTGTTAGTAGTAATCAACCAGGATCTGACGGCGATTTGACACTTCAATCAAGCTGTCAAAAAAAGCATAAACAATAAGGTTAATTGTACGTGGTAGTGGTTGTCTGAAACGGGCTTCTAGTCTAATATTGCCACTTTTGATAAGCGACACATGCTGGCTACACTCCTCATCTGGGGCGAAATTGAACGCATAGAGTGTATAGCCGTGCAGAAAATCCTCCCTATTGATGCATAGAGCCTGGTTTTTAAGATGCCTTCCAGTTGCCAGCGCTAATTGGTAAAACTCCCGCACTGCAGAACCGTTTTCATATTCAGGTTGCAGAGGCTTCGCGGGGTACTGTTGACCATCCAGATAAATGGCCAAAAATTCTAAATCGTAGTTTTTAAACGCAAAAGGGTTTTTATTATACGCCCCCACAAATGCATCGTTATCAACCATCGCTAGAACCAGAGATTTTGGTAGAGTTCCTAAGAACAAGTTTTCTTGATTGCAGACACGTGAGCCGGCAGGTACTGAGAAGTTTTTCAGACACACTCTGTCGATGGGGTACTTGGCAGTGGTTGAGAGTAGGGCTTGTGCATGGCCCAGTCTCACAGCGGGTGACACAGACACTTTTTTCACAAATAGCGATGCAGATAGGATGTTCAGTTTATAGGCTGTGGCATTGCTCCTCATCAGGCAGAATTCATCTTTACCTCTAGTCATTCTAATTTTAAGGTCTAGTCCATTAAGCAATAGTTTTTCTTGAAAGAAGATATCGCTGTGAACAGGAGCGAGTAGTTCGACTACATTACTAGCGTTGGTGAAGGCTGCTCTCTTTGTCAGACCACGGTTTTCACCTCCTGGGTCCGCAACATCCATGTGCCCGGCTGTGTCTAGGTAAAAAAGCCCTGCTGAGAAAAGCGTTTCAAGGGTATCTTTACCATAATTGGTAAGACATTCTATCATACAGCGATATGGATATGTGCTAGAACTCTGTGATATAAGCCGATCTCCAAGCGATACATCCACTTGTGAAAAAATAGTAGCTCCAGGATAGTTGACAAGCCCTACGGGATCTCCATCTGCAATGTCCGATCCATCAGCATTAGTGATTTTGAGGCGCAAAAAAACTAATGTGTTGTTTAGATCTATGTAATCCTCTCCATTCCCCGCAATAAAAAACTTGAAAGTTTTTTTCAACTGCGGTTTGAGTTAGTGGCACTGTAAACAGATCCAGTTCGGACTTTAAACACTCCTCTGACATGTTGTGTAGTAATGCCATGATCTAAAATATTGTTTTAACAGAGTTCCTTGATCTTTTTTGAAGCAGTACGCTTAGCTGTCTCCTGGCGCTTGCGTTTTACAACTGATGTTTTCTTGGGGGGACGTTTTGTTTTCTTCTGCTTCTGGCCACTCCTCCGCACCCCTGGCAGCCTAGATGCTCTTTTGCGAGCCATTACCATTAGCCCTGAACCGTCTTGAGTATCGTAGTTGTTGTTAAAAGATCGCGATAACGTATTACTAACAACGTCACTTAGTATGTTTTTTGCAGCTGATTTAAGATGCGGCTTGGCTATGCTAAATCCTCGTTTTAGTAGTGGTATAGCATTCTAAAGAGCCCTCGAAAAAGGCCGCCCAAACCGGCCCCATACATAACTCCGCCTCCTGCATACCCGGGGAGCCCGCTGCCTGCCTGATTCTGGTAATAGGCAACGTAGCGCATAGGGTCGACATTGTGGTTGTTGAAATACACAATTTTAAACTAAATGTTTTACAGGCCTGAAGTGAAGTTTAATGCACACTTTTCCGTAAGAAAATGGGACGTGTTGATTTTGATCGTCCTTCACCTCTATAACAATATCCGTAATGACAGATTTGTTGATAGATGCGTAGTGCGGTTTGTCGTATCGAACACTGACTGTGTTATTGTTATCCCCTGTTATTTGTACACACTCCAGTAGTGGTACGAATGCATCACCTACGGATTGGTAACGGATAATATCCGTGTAGATATAAAGAGTATAGAAACCCCCGTGTATGTCCGACTGATGCATCTCATATGTTACAACATCCTTTTCAAAATTAGTTTTTTCAGGATTTGTTTTTTGCAGAATAGAATCTCCTATAGGGATGCCTGGTTTCAATCCTAAAATAATGGCTAGTTTTCCATGGAATGTTATTGAAATGTTAGGTTTTGCTTTCAGAAATACTTTGTTTTTTACACGGTCGTAGCCGAATACCCCCTGGGTTGCTACTAAATCATTTATTACACTAACTAGAGATGGGACATTGTCGTAATATCCTGTTTTTATTGGAATGCGTAGTTTCGACAAGCTGGTCGTCTTCACATCCACACCGTGGCGCATGCTGTTATTGTATTTTTCACCATCGGCAGTGGTGGGTCCTATGTTTATCTCAAAAACGGCATCATTGCTGTTAAAGGTGTACCAACTTCTTGGATATTCAATTTGAACAAGTCCTACCTCCCATTCTCCTTTTATATTTATAGGGGTAGCCAGTCTTGTTGTATAATTTGAGATTTTATTATTCGGGTACACAGACAGTGAAGCGTTGCAGGGTAGTGTGACATAAAATCCGCCCTCAGCCATGTCTGGTTTTTATACAACTGTATGCATCCTGGGTGTGTGTTTTGTTTTTATGGTTTCTGTACATCAACTAATTCTTTCTGATCGATCCATGAAGCAAATTTCGCAGGCCACCCGAGCCATTGTACCAGCACTAACGTTTTGCGACCTTTTGTCTTCTTATCTAAAATTTTTTCAACTTTAAAGGTTTTGTTTTTGTTGACAATTATTTTTTGCAATTCTTCTGCGTAAAAAACACCGTCGATAACATCCCCGTCGTAATCACACAATCTGTAAACAGGAGGATCCCGTGGTATACACGCTGATATAGTAAAATACTCTTGTGTGTAGTTTTCCTCATAACCCTTTGCAAACGGGCCTCTGACTTTAGAAATTCGAACCACATCGCCATTCTTGTATTTAAATATGGGGTTAACACTACGAGGTCGGGTATCTCCATATAGGTTGTGTAACACAACAGACTCGTTTTCTTTCCCCACATCAATCGGCCTCATCTTGATGCTTCTGTGATGGCTCGCATTGTATCCTTGTGTAATGTCTTGAAGTATGTCGATGTACCTTTTGGAGTTTGTAGCTGTTAAATATCTCCACATTCTACCTTTTAAGGTTCTATTAAACCGCTCAACAACACATGCCTTTAATTCTGTGGCTGTTGCGTAATGGGAAATATTGTACTTTTTTGTTACGTTTTGAAAGTGTTTGTTAAAAAACTCCTTTCCTTTATCTGTCTGTAATTTCTGTGGTACACGACCCTCTTTCAGTATGGATTCAAAAGCTTTAGAGACCTCTACACCACTCTTGTTTTTTAATGCCCGTACCCATGCATATTTACTGAACAGGTCGATACATGTCAACAGAAAATGGTTGTTGTCGTTTACCGAGGCATATGCCGACATATCAACTAGATCGGCCTGGAACAACATATCTACACCGTAGACAAAAACCCGATTCCTTTTGTATTTTAGAGGGGCAGTTCTATGTAGTGTATACGCATCCTCACCAGCGAGCCAGTCTGAAACCTCTTTATCGGTTAAACGAACCCCCGTTTCTTTTAAAACAGCATCTTTTAAGCGTTTTTTCCCCCCTAAAGAACCGGGGTTAGAAGGTGTGTAGTAAGTCTTTTTCATTTCTTCCGACATGTTTCCACTTCACGCTCCACAAAAGAATAAACACAGATGGTTTAAGTGGTTAAGGTTTTTATTTCTTAAACAGTTAAAAGAAACATTGGCATCATACAGCATCGATGTAGTGTAGAAATTTTATACACATCACAATGTTGTTCTCAAGAATGTAATCAACCAGTGTTTCAACAATTTCACAAACATCAGTCTGATTGTTTCTAGACAATATGTCTACACATAGATCGGTCACATATGTACACAAGCACAATATATCGGCTATTCTAATACAGCTGCCACATTCAGTCATCAGGTCTAAAATTTTTCTGATAGTTAGACAAACTGGTTCACCCGCATTAACGCATAAACGCATCATATCTGTCCATTCATTTGACACTGTTCTTACAACAGACATTTGTTTCTTGAGATTTGTAAAACGTTTGGTATCAACAGCACATTTGTTTACAGTAACAGATACATTGGTACATTCATTAATGATCTTATACAACAAGCTGGTCATCTCACATCTAATACGTTGTTTAAGCAACCACTTTGCCATTCCAGTTGCAAAACACGTGTTACCCATGTCACTGTTACTGTCAGACAACTTGGACAATACCTTTCCAGCTGTCCACAGCGTCATAGACAATTTGCTCACTACTGACGTCCACAACTTTCTCTCTGACTTCACGAAGCTTTTCCACAATGAAAACTTTGTCACGCAGTTCATGTAAAATAGCCTCCACTGATCCTTGAATCCTCTGGGGGTGAACCCTTAAACCACAACGGCTCAATGCTTGAGCAACGATGTGCTTAAGGTCCGGTCTCACCAGATTACGTGTCAGTTTGTCAAAGTAGGCGTCAAAGAAATAGGGTCCCGGTTCAAATAAGCAGGAGTGTCTAATCTGACTGGGGTGATCCACTTCACACCCCAAACAGAGTTCTTTCAGCTTTTTGTTGATGATTTGTTCCAGAAGGACCACAACAGTCGCTTTTATGATTTTGAATCCGTCAGAGCGGATACAGCTGTCTGTGTTGTCAATTCCAGCAAAGGCCGCTGCTCCAGCTATTGCGCCAGTGTTGCCGTATGGTGTTGTAAGGAAGGTCAGGTTGTGATATCCAAGGTCCATACAAAATTTATCCAACCAACTGTTGTCGCATGTTTGAGGGTGGGACTCCAGTGGTGTAGCATTGTCATCAGGCATCACAGGGGCAGCCTCAGGGTTGTTGCTGTAGGAGTAGACAGTTGTAGATTCTTGAGACATGGTGAATGAATGTAGCAACTGAACCGATCTGCAGGCGTTTTTTAATGACTGTAATATGTGGGTGGGCTTAAGAGGCGGTCTTCAGCATTGGTGACGCCCTCCTTAGGGTGAAACAATTTAATCTTTACAGAACTGTAACGGTCATACATGTCGCACCATCTAAACATCTTGTCCACGCATGTAAATACAGTGTCAAGCATACGAACATCTTTCCACTGAAACAAAAATTTCATGTCATAGCACAAGTGATGCTCAGATTCACGAACAGGCCATGCTCGTTCGCAGAGCTTTGTCTTGTCGTTGCAGCAAAAAACATAAACACAATCGTCTGGTAACTTTTTACTATGGTCCCCGACCACACGAAATCTTGTGTCAGGAATTAAGCCATCCCACTCGGCTACGTACAATGGATTATCACCACAGTCGTGCAAATCTCTCCAAACGTAGTGGAAAAACACAAACCAGTCTTTGTCGTGGAAAATCAGACATGGGTTCTGAGATGTAAAATCTTCTTCAACATCTGCCGTGTAGAGTTTCACACAACGCTGCACCTTGTCAAACACATATCTCACCACACGATTACCAGACATTGAGAAATCACGTTTCACAAAAGCCGAGTCTTCATGAAGAAACTTTGTCAAGCTAACATTTTGCTGTTTCTTCCGCGGTGCAAAAGTTAGATCTTCTCTCATTTCAACAAGTCCTCTTGTTGGCGAAATACACATAACCTTTCTAGGGGTTTTAGGAGTTCTCGGAGCAGCCATTGTATCAGGAAAGTTGTAGAATGTCTTCTGTGTTCAACAGTGTATTCCCTAACCTTATTTAAAACTGCAGCAAAAAACGTAGGTAGTGACGTTGTTGTGAATAAGGTATAACAGGGCGGAACATACCATAAAAACTACAAAGGCAAGTTTTGAGGTGTGAGCTCATTAAACCAGTCGTAAAAGTCAAATTTAACATCTGCTTGATCTGTATTGTCTTTTAAATGCCACCGGACATCAGCACGGAGGATGTCACACGGCGCCACGCATACTAGACACGCAGACGCCAACCCCGCTACCCATCATAAATCAGAAGCGCTGGTTTCATGATACAAGAATTCTGTCAGTCATGAGCGACAGGGCCATAAATCAGTCAAAAAGTGACACATGGTGTATGTTAACACTACTCATAACGCTTGATAGTACATGCATCGCTATGCAAAAGCAGATTGCATTGCAATGCAAAAGCAGATTGCATTGCATATCTCTTCAGGGCACGAAGGAATGAGTTTGTTCTTGAATGCATTGCAATGCAACAAAGTGCATATTACTTTTATTTTATTCTTCAATGCACAACGCTTGATCGTATATGTGCAATGCTATGCAAGAGGAGATTGCATTGCATATCTCTTTAACGCACTACGGAATGAGTTTGTTCTTAAATGCATTGCAATGCAAAGTAAAAGCATATGACTTTTATGCTATTCTTATGCACAACGCTTTGCTATGTAAAAGCAGATTGCATTGCATATGTCTTCATGGCACGAAGGAATGAGTTCGTTCTGAATGTATTGCAATGCAACAAAGTGCATATGACTTTTATTTTATTCTTCAAAGCACAACGCTTGATCGTACGTGCTTTGCTATGCAAAAGCAGATTGCATTGCATGTCTCTTCATGGCATTAAGGAATGAGTTAGTTCTGAATGCATTGCTATTCAACAAAGTGCATATGACTTTTATTTTATTCTTCAATGCACTTCAGGATTTTGAACTTTTTTCTGTTCAAAGGGTGTTCAAAAAAATAATAAACTTATAGACTCCTTCTGATGTTAAATCAGTCATACAGAGGTTCCTTATGGAACTACTGAACATATTTCTGGCCAAAGAATCCTCGATCTTGAACTTTCTATACATACTCATAAACTCCTACTGATGCGTCAAAAGTCATTCAAAAGACAATTTCTGACCTTTTGAACTTATTTCTGGTCAAAGGGTCTTCAAAAAATTTATTAACTTATAGACTCTTTCTCATGTTAAATCAGCCATATAGAGGTTCCTTACGGAACTACTGAACATATTTTTGGCCAAAGAGTTCTTGAACATTATCTTAATACACAATCAGATTGTCTTCTTTTGATGTTCAAAATCAAAAATTCAAAAATTGAGGACTCTTTGGCCGGAAAATATTTTCAATGGGTCATACATAGGCTGGCTTGATGATGTACTACATTTACTGAAGCTTGTAAAGATGTACTAAAGCTTGATGATTTACTACATCAGGTGAAATAAATGAAAATGTGTAGAAAGTTCAATATCGAGGACTCTTTGGTCATAAATATGCTCAGAAGGTCAAATATGGACAAATCTGTGGCTGATTTAAAATCAGAACGAGTCTATGAGTTTATATGGTAAAAAAAAACATTTGAACACACTTTGAACAAAAAAAGATGTTCAATAGATTAGATATATACTACTGTATGGCTGGGGAAGCATCAGAAGAAGTCATTATGTATAGAATGTTCAAGATCAAGTACTCTTTGGCCAAAAACATTTTCTTTGGTCAAATATGGACTACCGTCTGGCTGAGGTGTTATCAGAAACAGTCAATCAGTATGTTTAGAAAGTTCAAGATCAAGTACTCTTTGGCCAGAAATAAGTTCAGTGGTTTAAACATGAACTATTGTCTGGCTGATTTAACATCAGAAATAATCAGGAGAATATATAGTGTTACATTTTAGTGACCATTGGGCCAAAAGTATTTTTAATGGGTCAAATACAAGGCTGGCTGACGAAAGATCAGAAGTGGTCAATGAGAATGTGCAAGATGTTCAATATCGGACAGAAATATGTTCAGTAGGTCTATTACGTACTTCTGTACGATTGATATAACATCATAAGGAGTCAAAGAGAATGGTTAGAAAAATCAATATCCAGGACTCTTTGGCATAGTTTACAGTATGGCTGAGGAAATATGAGAAGGAGTCTATGGGCCCTATCTTGCACTCAGCGCACGATCTGAAACGCAAGTGTCAAAGCGCAAAGCGCAAGTAACTTTGTGGGCGGATCCCGGCGCTGTTGCTATTTTCCCGGTGGGATAAATGCCTCTTGCGCCTGGCGCAAATCTAAAAGGGGTTGGTCTGAAGTAGCTTCATTATTCATAGGTGTGGTTTGGGCGTAACGTGAAATAAACCAATCAGAGCGTCATATCACATTCCCTTTAAGAGCGTGATGAACGAGGTGCGCTTGTTCCATGGCGCAATACTATTATAACGGCGCATTTACCAGGCGCGCTTCAGAATCGGTTCACAGCCGAGTAGATCGATGTTCTCGTCAGGGCCGTAAAAGAAAGAGAAGTGACATTGGAGATGGGACAAACCCACCAAAATTAGCTTCGGTTATACATGCATATAATAATTTGGGTAAATATGTAGGCCTAAGCTTTATGCCAATTTTTCCGATCGTCATGGACACAACATATTAATACTGTGAAGCTGCTTTGATACAATCTCTATTGTGAAAAGCACTATATAAATATACTTGACTTGACTGGACAACAATGATTTCCCTCGTGTTTTAATATTTTTCCTTATAATAATGTATCATTTTCAAAAAGGAAAATGCATCTGTGTAGATGAGATAATCATCTACAGTGTATGCGCGTTGTTCACACTCTGTATTATGACCAAGCACGCGCGCTTAAAATAGCATCTGAATGTACGCGCAACGCGCCAATGACTTTAGACTAGGTTTTTTCTGGTCAGTGGCGCAAATGTTTTCTGGAACTGCAAAATAGCATGAGGGAAAGTTTGCGCCGGAACACGCCTCCTCTTTGCGCTGAACCGCCCCGGGGAGCGCAAGTGTATTTCTTAGTTAACTGACGTGTGTCTGTGGAGGGAAAAGTCCGCTTTGCGCGGGTGCAAAATAGGAATGATACATGCGTCAGTGTACAAAGTCATTTGCGCCGGGTGCAAGATAGGGCCCTATGAGTTTATGTAGTAAAACATATTTTGAGGATCTTCAAGTCAGAGATATTTTCAGCAGGTCATATATTGACAACTCTTTGTCTGATTTAACATCAGAAAGAGTCTATGGAATATACTGTAAGTTACATTTTGGGGACCCTTTGGACATAAATATTTTCAATGGGTCAAAAAAAGTATGTATGTAACATCAAAAGTAGTCATGAAAATGTGCAGAAAGTTCAATATCAAGTACTCTTGGGCCTGAAATATGTACAGTAGGTCAAATATGGTCTGTTCTTGGCCAGATTCTCCGGATCGGAAAGATGTATAGTGAGGTAATGTTCAATGATTCTTTAGTCAGAAATATCTTTAAAGGTCAGATATTGACTACTTTATATCTGATGTAACATCAGGAGTCAATTTGTAAAGAAAATATTTATATTCTACTATACATAGTAATTTAACCTTTGAGGAAGTTTTGGCCAGAAATATTTTCAATGGGTCTAATAAAGAAAATAAAGACTGGCTGACTGGTATCAGACTTATGGCCAAAGAGTCCTCAATATTGAACTTTTTACACATTCTCATTGACTACTTCTGATGTTTCTTCAGGCAGCCTATATTTGACCCATTTAAAATATTTCTGGCCAAAGGGTCCCTAAAAGGGAACTTACCATATATTCTCATAGACTTTTTCTGATGTTAAATCAGCCAGAGAGGTGTCCATATTTGACCTGACCATCAATCTTGAACTTTCTACTTTCATTGAATCCTTCTGATTTTACGTCAGTCCATACAGTAGTCCATAATTAACCTACTGAACATATTTCTGGCCAAACAGTCCTCTATCATACTCATTACCTCCTTCTGATGTTAAATCAGCCAGAAAGTAGTCCATATTTGACTTTCTGAACATATTTCTGCCAAAGAGTCCTGGATGTTGATTTTTCTATACATTCTATGACTCCTTATGACGTTTCTTCAGTCGTACAGAAGTCCGTAATAGATCTACTGAACATATTACTGGCCGAAGGGTTGTAAAAGAAAATATTCTTTATGTTCTCATAGACTCTTTCTGGTTTTACTTCAGCCATACAGCAGACCATATTTGACCTACTGTACATATTTCAGGCCCAAGAGTACTTGATATTGAACTTTCTGCACATTTTCATTGACTACTTTTGATGTTACAAACATACTATGTTTGACCCATTGAAAATATTTATGTCCAAAGGGTCCCCAAAATGTAACTTACAGTATATTCTCATAAGTTGTCAATATATGACCTGCTGAAAATATCTCTGTCTTAAAGATCCTCAAAATATGTTTTACTACATAAACTCATAGACTCCTTCTCATATTTCCTCAGCCATACTGTAAACTATTTTTAACCTACTAAACATATTTCTGGCCAAACAGTACTCAATCTTAAACATTTTGAATATACTTATTGCCTGCCTCTGATGTTAAATCAGCCAGACAGTAGTCCATATTTGACTTGCTGAACATATTTCTGACAAAGAGTCCTGGATATTGATTTTTCTAACCATTCTCTTTGACTCCTTATGATGTTATATCAGTCGTACAGAAGTCCGTAATAGACCTACTGAACATATTTCTGTCCGATATTGAACATCTTGCACATTCTCATTGACTACTTCTGATCTTTCATCAGCCAGCCTTGTATTTGACCCATTGAAAATACTTTTGGCCCAATGGTCACTAAAATGTAACACTGTATATTCTCCTGATTATTTCTGATGTTAAATCAGCCAGACAATAGTCCATGTTTAAACCACTGAACATATTTCTGACCAAAGAGTACTTGATCTTGAACTTTCTAAACATACTGATTGACTGTTTCTGATAACACATCAGCCAGACGGTTGTCAATATTTGAACACTCTCATATCTTGAACATTCTATACATAATGACTTCTTCTGATGCTTCCCCAGCCATATCTAATCTATTGAACATATTTTTTTGTTCAAAGTGTGTTCAAATGTTGTTGTTTTTTTACCATATAAACTCAAAGAATCGTTCTGATTTTATATCGAGAATCATAAGGAACCTCTGTATGACTGATTTAACATCAGAAGGAGTCTATAAGTTTATACAGTTTTTGAAGACCCTTTGAACAGAAAAAAGTTCAAAAGGTGAGATATGGTCTTCTAAATGATTTTTGAAGCATCAGTAGGAGTCTATGAGAATGTAGAGAAAGTTCAAGATCGAGGATTCGTTGGCCAGGAATATGTTCCTTGGTTCAAATTTGGACTTCAGTGTGTCTAATATAACATAAAAAGAAGACAATCTGATTGTATATTGTTAATTTTAAAGAACTCTTTGGTGAGAAATATGTTCAGTAGTTCCATAAGGAACCTCTGTATGGCTGATTTAACATCAGAAGGAGTCTATAAGTTTATATAGTTTCATTTTTTTGAAGACCCTTTGACCAGATATAAGTTCAAAAGGTCAGATATGGTCTTCTAAATGACTTATGAAGCATCAGTAGGAGTCTATCAGTATGTATAGAAAGTTCAAGATCGAGGATTCTTTGGTCAGAAATATATTCCTTGGGTCAAATATGGACTTTTGTGTGGCTAATATAACCTCAAAAGAAAATAATCTGATTGTAGATAATGTTTAGGAACTCTTTGGCCAGAAATCTATTCAGTAGTTCCATAAGGAACCTCTGCAAGTTAGTAAAGTCATTGAACTCCAAGTTTGTGTCTGTGGCTGTCCAACGGTCCAGCGGTCAGGGGTTTGAAGGTTCATCAAGGGAAAATGAAATGCTTGAGGGAGAAGGGACAAGGGCCTCGCATTGATCAGTACTTCTTACAAAGTCAGTCAAGTCAGTCGAATGAAATCCAGCGACAGGAAGCAAACCACAGCTCGCAGGATATCAGCACCCCTGTCATAGAGGAGAGGAGGGCTTGCACAGTTAGTGATGAACATATTCATACTTGTGAAACTGGTCAGACTAACTAGCATAAGAGAGAAAAGAACCTCAACGGGCATAGGCCTGGAGTTAGATGGCCAAGAGCTTGTGAGAAAACTGCATGGGACACGGTAAACACAGATCTATGCTTTGCATTGGAAAGATTAACTGGTACAGTTGAAAAGAAGCTGGATAAATTTGGGGACATCATTTACGCATATGGAAGTGAGAGGTTTGGTGTGGAAAAAAGGAAGGAAAAAGTACAAACTATTCCTGGAATGTCTAGACGGCAGCAGAAAATTGAAGGGTTAGTTAGAGAAAGGAGACAGCTGAGGAAGCAATGGAAAAGAGCAGAACAAAGTCAGAAGGAGGGACTCAATCGCTTACAAAGGGACATAAAAGATAAAATGGCAACATTACGCAGAGCTGAGCGTCTACGGAAACGCTGCAAAAAGAAGGAACGTGCGAGGGCTAATTTCTATAAAGACCCATTCAAATTCGTAAAGAAGTTATTCACCAGTGAGAAGAATGGCACTTTAAAAGCATAGCTGAGCTAGTTGAGCTTTTGGAGGAAACGCATACAGATGCAAAAAGGCATGAGCATATGTCAATTCCATCAGACATACCACCTATCAACCCACCAGAATACCAAATGGAGGTCTGTGCACCTAAGTGGAAAGAGGTAGAGCAGGCTGTGAGAAAGGCAAGGGCTTCATCATCTCCAGGGCCTAATGGAGTTCCGCACAGAGTGTACAAGAGTGCTTCAGGAGTTCTGCGAATTCTGTGGAAATTGTTAAAAGTGGCATGGGAAAAACAGGTTGTACCTAGAGCATGGCGCAGAGCAGGTGGAGTCTTTATACCTAAAGAAAAATATGCTACAAGCATCAGTCAGTTGCGTCCTATTTCACTATTAAACGTTGAAGGTAAGATTTTCTTCAGCATTATTGCCCAGAGATTGTCCACCTACCTATTAAAGAATGGCTTCATTGACACTTCAGTTGAAAAAGCGGGCATTCCAGGGTTCTCAGGATGCTTAGAACACATCAATGTTATCTGGCAACGAATTCAGTCAGCTAAAAAGGAGAGGAAGGAGCTCCATGTGACATTCCTGGATTTGGCTAATACATATGGTTCAGTGCCACATGAGCTTCTTTGGGCAGCATTTGATTTTTTCAGAGTAACAATGTCAATAACAAATTTAGTGAAAGCCTATTTTGGAGATTTGCAATTTAGTTTCTCAACTCCAAAATTCAGCACTGCATGGCAATGCTTAGAGGTTGGAATAATGGCAGGATGCACCATTTCTCCACTGGCTTTTACCATGGCAATGGAAGTAATCATTAGGGCATCAAGATGGGATGTTTTGCGCATGCGTTAACCCTAACACAAGCTTATTGAGACAACTCCGTCGAATTGATTCCTAATCCTTGATTTTCTTCTTTCACATTTAGTTATAAACCTAAATTTTCCAATTTTACAAACGTGTGAACATATCGCCGATACTATTCCTTATAAAAACAATCAGATTGCTTTGATATCGCTACTTATATCCAACTTTCCGAACTTCTGCTACTAGCCTTAGCCCGCTAGCACTGCACGCGTGGTCTCTAGCCTGTCGATCGTCTTATTTACACCCGTATAACTGAAAGCTATAATTCGCCACTATAGCACATCTGCTATAATGGCGAATATATCGGATGTGTGTCTAACGTTACCTCTGAGTGCAGGTGAAGACACCTTTGAGCTGCATTCGGTGCAGTTGGAGCTCGAATCGGTCGAGAGGCGGATCCGCGAGCTGTTGGAGAGACAGGCTGAGCTGCGAGATCGACGGTCCGCGCTTGAAACATCACGCGCAGATGCTCACAGGTCAGTGGTTAATAATTTTTTGACTCCGACCTCGTCTACTCCGTGTGTTTCTCTGCACATGTCCCGAGCAACCAGGACGCGATCATCCCTGGCTTCATTCACTCCGGCACCGACACAGCACCACGGACCCTGGGTGATTCCACGGCGGAAGACGCGAGCCAGGACCAGACCAAGGACCTCCCCGCCCCTCCCGGCCTTCGAGATCTCCACCCGGAACCGCTTCTCCCCTCTTCGCGATTCGGAACGCGACGACGCCGTGATCATCGGCAGTTCCATCGTCCGTCATGTCCGCGCTACCTCGGGTAAAGGTAAGGTGCGCACTCACTGCTTTTCTGGTGCTCGTGTTCTCGATGTCGCTGCGCAGGTTCCCGAGATCCTGAACGGTGACGAGCGCGTCGGAGCGGTCGTGCTGCACGTGGGGACGAACGACATCAGGCTGCGGCAGACGGAGGTTCTGAAGGAGGACTACAGGAGCCTGATCGAGACCGTACACAGCACATCGCCTGAAGCAAAAGGGGCGTGTCCAGAGCATTTTCAGTGGGGGGGCCATGCTGGGGCACTGCCTCCAAACGGGGTGGCCGCCAGTGACCAAAAAAAAAAGCTAAATTTTACAGTATATTACTTAAATCCTATTGATTTTATTAACTTGAATAAAGTTACTTGTAAACAAATTTAGTAATAAAGCACATTTTTGATTAATTAAATTTTTTGGCATCCCTGTATATTTCCATTAAGTTAAATTTGAGAGCCAGTGTTTATTATTTTTAGTGTTTTCATAAAACTAACAAGTTTATAAAATAAAAGCAATTTTAATAATGAGCAATTTTAAAAACCCAGAAGCAGAAACGATTAGTTTGACCATTACAATATACAGTAGTTTTATTCACAATCTCTTTCAAATAATAATAATTTAAAATAAAAAAATCCCCCCACTGTAATAATTCAAATGTTTGGCCAAAACATCATAGTGTTTCATTCAACATTTCTTTCAGATAAATTTACAAAAAAGCTGAGTAACACAGAGTTAAATGCTTCTGATTGGCCATTGTGTTTAAGAAATCAACACATGTGTCTGTGATTGGCTACATCGCTCAACGCTGCAAACATGATGTTATAAAAAGAAACTGGCCTGTAAATCGTTTCTGTTTTGGTTTAATTGTTCTTTTTCTGCAACAGATGAATAACAGTTTGTTTTTGTGTGTTTTTATTCATTGATATTTATATTTTGCCGGGAGTCCAGCGAATCGTTTTATTCTCCCGCAGCCCGCACAGAGTGAGTGCATTACCGCCCGCGCCCGCACTCGGCCATCAAATCTAGTACCGCGCCGTACGTCTATGCAAATCACCATGACAGTGTTTTTTGTTTGATAGCGCCCAGCGTATTTGACTTTTATTGTGTTTTATTAAACTTTGACTGAACATTGGATTGAAATCAACCACGACCAACGCGAGCAGAGCCTGACAGGGTAAAAACATTGATCTGAGAAAACCATAACATATTAAACCATAGGCCTACAAAAAGGTTACCAGCTCTTTGTTTGGTGTTGACTCTTGACTTCCCACACTTGATAAAGTAAAAGTCCTAGTCCGCGACGACCGTTGTTTCTCTGGCGCTGCCCTTCTTATGAATCACGAACGAACTTCAGTAGAGTCTATAACTGAACCAATCACAAGACATCTTATAAGGGGGGCACCTGGGGTGGCCAATCGAATTTCAGGGGGGGCCGGTGCCCCCCCTGGCCACCACGTAGACACGCCCCTGTGAAGCAACGATCGTCGTGTCTGGACCGCTTCCCACGTACCGACTAGGACAAGAAAGGTTCAGTAGATTATTTGCTCTAAATGAATGGTTAATGTCATGGTGTAATGAACAGAGACTGCTCTTTGTAAATAATTGGAATCTGTTCTGGGAGCGACCTAGGCTCTTCCGTGCTGATGGCCTGCACCCCAGCAGAGTCGGAGCGGCTGTTCTGTCGGACAACATCTCCAAGACGCTACACACCATATGACTAGTAAGTCAAAGTCCAAATCACAGTCTTTGCTGTCCCAACTTAATTGATATAAGCACCAATGTAGAACATTATATAGAAACTGTGTCTATTCCTCGTTTAGTAAGGCCAAATAATATATATAATGTAGGATCTAGGAAAAATGTAATTGTAATTAAACCAGAAAATCTCAATATCAGTGATAAACAATTTCTAAAGCTAGGTCTTCTAAACATTAGATCGCTCACACCTAAGGCGGTTATTGTAAATGAAATGGTCACAGATAATAGTTTCGATGTACTGTGCCTTACTGAAACCTGGCTTAAACCAAATGATTATTTCGGTCTAAATGAGTCTACTCCGCCAGGATACTGTTATAAGCATGAGCCCCGTCTGATTGGTCGTGGCGGCGGTGTTACAACAATCTATAGAGATATTCTTAATGTTACTCAGAAAACAGGTCACAGGTTTAATTCGTTTGAGGTACTTGTGCTAAATGTTACACTCTTAGATTTAAGAAAGAAATCCCTATTATCACTAGCCTTGGCTACTGTATATAGACCTCCAGGGCCTTACACCGATTTCCTAAAACAGTTTGCAGACTTTCTATCAAATCTATTGGTCAATGTCGATAAAGCAATAATTGTTGGAGATTTTAACATACACGTAGATAACACAAATGATGCGTTAGGGGCTGCGTTTACAGATTTATTAAACTCCTTCGGGGTCACGCAAAACGTCAGTGGTCCCACTCATCACCTAAATCATACACTAGATTTAATTATATCATATGGAACCAATCCAACCGATATAGATATTGTACCGCAAAGCGATGATGTAACTGATCATTACATGGTAACTTGCATGTTACGTACTGCTGAAATTTGTCATGTTGCGCCACGTTATCTACCAGGCAGAACAATCCTTCCAAACACTATAGATAGATTCTCAAATAGCTTACCTGATCTATCTCAGCTGCTCAGTGAACCCAAACAAACAGATGAACTAGAGGAAATGACTAGCAGTTTGAGCACCATTTTCTCTAGTACATTAGAAATTGTTGCACCAATTAGATTAAAAAAGGTTAGAGAGAAAACTAGAGGACCATGGTACAACAATGCTACGCATGCTATCAAGAGAGAAACTCGTAACTTAGAGCGTAAATGGAAACAAACAAACTTAGAGGTCTTTAGAATCGCGTGGAAAGATAGTATGTCACATTACAAAAAGGCTCTTAAATCAGCCAGGGCTGAGCATCTCCGCAGACTAATAGAACCAAAATAATCCAAGGTTCTTATTTAACACCGTGGCCAGACTAACAAATAAACAGGCATCACCTGAGCAAAATATTCCGTTACAATGTAGTAGTAATGATTTTATGAATTTCTTCACTGAGAAAATAGAAAACATCAGAAACACAATTGTAAATGTATAATCTCTTATGGTGTCTTATGATTCAGCCTCAATTATCGCCCCTCAAGAACAACTACACCGCTTTACAACTATAGGACAGGAAGAGCTAAATAAACGTATTATTGCATCTAAACCAACAACTTGTTTATTAGATCCAATACCCACTAAATTACTTAAAGAAGTGTTACCTGTAGTGGAAGAGCCTCTTCTCAATATTATTAATTCATCTTTATTTTTAGGTCACTTTCCAAGAATATTCAAGCTGGCAGTAATAAAACCTCTTATTAAGAAACCACAATTAGATCCAAATAACCTAGCAAATTACAGACCCATTTCAAATATTCCATTTATGTCTAAAATACTAGAAAAAGTTGTGTCCGCTCAATTGTGCTCTTTCTTGCAAGAAAATGATATCTATGAAAAATTTCAGTCAGGATTCAGACCGTATCATAGCACAGAAACTGCGCTAGTTAAAATTACAAATGATTTACTTTTAGCTTCTGACCAAGGCTGCATCTCAATACTAGTTCTACTCGATCTAAGCGCTGCATTTGATACTATAGATCATAAAATACTCCTGGATCGACTACAAAACTACACTGGTGTCCAGGGACAGGCATTAAGCTGGTTTAGATCGTACTTATCAGACCGTTACCACTTTGTCTGTTTAAATGGGGAAAAATCAAAGATAACGTCAGTAGACTATGGAGTGCCGCAAGGATCTGTGTTAGGCCCTCTACTATTCTCAATATATATGCTGCCACTTGGTAATATTATAAGAAAACATGGAATTAATTTTCACTGTTATGCTGATGACACTCAATTATATATTTCATCACGGCCAGATGAAACCACTAACTTATCTAACTTGACAGAATGTCTTAAAGATATAAAATACTGGATGACGTGTAATTTCCTGCTATTAAATTCAGATAAAACAGAGGTATTACTTATTGGTCCAAAAAACTACCCACAAAATCCCTTACAATACAACTTTAATTTAGAAGGATGCCCTGTTACTTTATCCGCTAAAGTAAAAGACCTGGGTGTCATACTTGACCGCAACTTGACTTTCGAAAATCATATTTCATATGTTACAAGAACAGCCTTTTTCCACCTCAGAAACATTGCTAAGCTACGTAACATGCTATCCGTTTCTGATGCAGAAAAGTTAGTTCATGCATTCATGACCTCGAGACTAGATTACTGTAATGCTTTATTAGCTGGTTGTCCTGTATCCTCAATAAACAAGCTACAGTTAGTCCAAAATGCAGCCGCTAGAGTTCTTACTAGATCAAGAAAATATGATCATATAACACCAATTTTATCATCTCTACATTGGTTACCTATTAAGTTCCGTATCAATTACAAGGTATTGCTACTGACCTATAAAGCCCTAAATGGTTTAGCTCCAGTCTATTTAACGGACCTTCTATCGCCCTACAATCCGTCGCGCTCTTTAAGATCACTAAATTCGAGGCTTCTGGTCATTCCTAGGATATCTAAGTCCACTAAAGGAGGGAGGGCATTCTCACATTTAGCTCCTCTTAAGTCACTAAGTCACCTTTAACTCTGGAATAGCCTTCCTGATATTGTTCGAGGCTCAGACTCGCTGTCCCAGTTTAAAACCAGATTAAAGACGCATCTCTTTAACCACGCATTCACATAATGCTTACCTTTTATACTACTGCCGAATCAGATCGAATGCATTAATATTATGAACATCAGCTACGCTAATTTTTTCTCATCTGCCTTTCTGCTGTTATCTCGGGACGCAAGTCCCGAGGTAAATAGCGTTCGTCAGCTCCAGTTTGTATCCAGCCTCTCACGGAGACTTCGGATGATCCAACACCTGTGATGAGACGACTAAACGCCTGTGGAGAGACGACTTGACGCCTGTGAAGAGACGACTCAACGCCGGCGATATGTTATGCCCTAAATTAATACATGATGAACTAACTGTATTTTCTATGTAAATTTTTAATGCACTTTCTGTAAAGCTGCTTTGAAACAATGTGTATTGTGAAAAGCGCTATACAAATAAATTTGAATTGAATTGAATTGAATGGGTAGTAGGAGGAGAGCGCTTGGCTTCTGAGATGCGACTAACACCAATCAGAGCATACATGGATGACATGACAACCATGACTACAACAGTAGCCTGCACTAATCGGTTATTGGGGAAGTTAACAGATAATATTGAATGGGCACGAATGCAATTTAAGCCCTCTAAATCAAGGAGCATCTCGATAGTTAAAGGAAAGGTAGTAGATAAAACATTCTTCATTAATGGTGAGGCAATACCAACAGTTTCTGAGAAGCCAGTGAAGAGTCTTGGGAGATGGTACGATGGAGATCTAAAGGACACAGTTCGAGTGGGAGAAGTTAGACGACAAGCAGTGGAAGGGTTGAAGAGCATAAACAGCTGTGCTCTACCAGGCAAACTAAAACTCTGGTGCTTTCAGTTTGGTCTACTGCCGAGGTTGCTGTGGCCACTTACTGTGTACGAGGTTTCTTTGACAACAGTGGATAAGCTGGAAGCGTTAATAAGTTCATACATCAGGAAATGGTTGGGAGTTCCACGCTGCCTCAGCAGAGTGGGACTTTATAGTAAAGGAATATTGCAGCTGCCAGTCTCTGCTTTAACCGAGGAGTTTAAGTGTGCCAAGGTCAGACTGGAAATGACATTAGTAGAGTCACGTGACAAATGTGTAAGGGAGGTAGCCCCTGTGTTAAAAACTGGTAGAAAGTGGTCAGCAAAGAAATCTGTAGTAGAGGCAAAGGCTGACCTTCAAATTGGGGATATCGTGGGACAGGTACAGCATGGAAGAGGGGGTTTTGGGCTCAGTTTAGCTCCTCCTAAATGGCACAAGGCAGGCCCAGCTCAAAGGAGGAAGCTGGTAGTCAACGAGGTGCGAAAGCAGGAGGAGAGGATGAGGTGTATAAAGGCCATTTCCCAGGCCAAGCAGGGAGAGTGGATGAGATGGGAGAGTGTGGAACAACGCAAGATGGGCTGGCAAGACCTTTGGTCAATGGAAGAGAGTAGGATCAGTTTCCTTATTAGGTCAACATATGATGTTCTCCCATCACCGCAGAACCTAAACCTCTGGGTAGGAGAGGATCCCTCTTGTGCTTTGTGTTCATCACCTGCCACATTAAGGCACATTTTGACAGGATGTAAGGTGGCTCTTAGCCAAGGTCGGTTTACTTGGCGCCATGACCAAGTACTGCGATGTTTGGCTTTAGCATTGGAAGCAGTGTTAATTTCGTTAACGAAAACTATGACGAAAAATGTTCGTTGACGACCTTTTTTCCCCTGACTAAGACAAGACGATGAGAGACGACACCCACGTCATTAAACGATAACTGTGACTATATCAACACATGCAATATCGTTGACGAAAAAAGACGAGACTGATGGGTTAAAAAAAAAAAAAAACTTTATCAAAACCACTTGTTTTTGTCGAATAAAGGAGACGACAACACATTAGAGACTGTGTTTGCGAGCGTTCATGCTTACGGTTGCCATATTTCAACAATTTAAATCCCCAGTCAGAGCTTTTCTGTTAAAATAACACGTTTTCTACCCGATCTTTTCAATAGTGTCTGGCAACCATGCGCGCGCGCTCTCTCTACATGCTGAAGAAGCGCGGATGATCTGAAAAAACTGAGTTCAGCGATCTTCATTTGAGATTTTCTAAAATTAAAGTGTCATTAAGTCTGTCTTTTTTCTGTCACTAGCCGCATGCGCTGTTTGTGCGACTAAATCTGCGGTCAAAATGCAGGCTGATATCCAGCAGTGTTTTTAATGTTGATCATATTATACGAGCAAGATGTTTCCCGAATATCCACACGATTTCAAATGTGACATTGATTTTACAGTTGACATTGATACAACAGTTCAACAAACAAAAGGGTAACATTAAGTGATGTTCTACATTTAAAACTGTATTGTCAGTAGGCTAATATTGCTCTATTTTGCAACAAAAGCCACAGCAGAACTGCAGCCCACAACGGTGATTCGTGAACGAATCTGTGGCTTTGAACGAATCGTGAGATTGAATGATCCGTTCATAAGTAGGCTACAGCAACTTGCTTCGTTACTGATTGAATGAATGGCTCGATGACTCAAGATGAAACTATAGACAGACTTACAGCCACCTACTGGCCATTTTAATTTAATATATAAAAGTATAACTTCGTTTTTACCATCATTGCATATTTATTGAACATTGTTTTATTTAAAGCATTATTTATTTTATAAGGTATTTATAAAGGTAAAAAATGAACTGGAAAATCGATTAAAGAGGGCAAATATTGTCCCTTAATGGAAAAGGTGTGACAGCAGTCTAAGTGGAAGAGGGGTTACGGCACTCTAAAAAATTGAAGAACCACTGAACTAAGGAAAATGGATATGTATAATTGCACAAGTGCTACTGCTAAAGAGTGCAATGTCAATACAGCCTGTTACCTTGATTCAAATTTCTCATAAGCTTAATTTAACTGGCCTAGAGAGAAAAATTATGAATTTTTTTTGTCTAAAGACTACATATAAAATAGCTGCCAAAATTAATGTCGGTAACTGCAATTTGACTAAAAGTAATGACAAAGTTGACAAAAAATGCAATGACTTTTCGTCAACTAAAACTAGACTAAAACTATGAAAGACAAAATGACTAAAATGTGACTTAAGACCAATAAGCATTTTCGTCTGAAGATGAAAACTAAGACTAAATCAAAAATGGCTGCCAAAATTAACACTGATTGGAAGGCAAGCGTAGTGACCAATTAGTTGCCGCCTGTTCTAGCAAAACATTACACGCAGAAGACAATATTCCTCCGCCCAGGCGAGCAACCACCAAGAAAAGGTGTTAACACCAATTCTCGCCCAGGACAACTGGAAGCTGCTAGGGACTGGAAGATGCTGGCTGATCTTGATCAACGGCTTATTTTTCCACCTGAGATTGCCACCACTAACCTACGACCAGACATTGTTTTGTGGTCTGGATCAGCACGCATTGTTCAACTGATAGAGTTAACAGTGCCATGGGAGGATGCTGTAGATGAGGCATATGAGAGGAAGAAACTGCGGTATGCTCATCTGGCCACTGAAGCAGAACAGCGAGGATGGAGAGTCCAGGTTTATCCAGTGGAAGTGGGTTGTCGAGGTTTTGTGGCACACTCTACAACCCGGTTCCTCAGAGACGTCGGATTCAGCGGCCAAGAGTTGCGTCGCACAGTAAAGAACTTATCTGAAGCAGCAAAAAGGAGCAGCAACTGGCTGTGGTTGAGACGGAAAGATTCTAGCTGGCTGTGTACAGGCCGCCACGCTATGGTTTCGTAGAATTCTTGAAAAACTTGAAGAGTCTGTTGGTTTATTTGTATAGGTTGTATAGTATTTACAGTCATTACGTTCCTGTGTATATTGCGTGAATGACGGGTGGTTGGGCAGATATTGTGTTTTGCGGTAGGTGGTATGCCATACGGAACCGTTGCCACTGAAACTGCTTTAACGCACCAGTGGGACTCGACAGCCTTAGTCAAACGGGTTGGCGCGTATGGTTGGGTTGCGGAGAGATTGTGAGATTGTGGTCAGGTCTCAGCAGCAGGAGGGATGTAGAGGTCAGTAAGCTGGGCTGAGTTGAGTGGGGGACGGAGGGGGGTGACTCTGGGACTTGAGGTGTCGTGGGCTAGTCGACGAAACACTGAGGACGGAAGGTGCCCACTTGAAGACCCTAGAGATGTCCCCTACTCGGCTCAATCCAGACGGTTGTCGTGCTGGTCCACTAGAGAGACCACACTGTAGTTGCAGCCGTCGTGTGTGCTGACGCGCCAAGTACACTGCAGCCGTTAACGCTGGACAGAAGGGGAGTCACACCCTCATATGGAAAGAAGCGTAAATGGATGTAGAAGCATAGTTTACTGTAAAGCTACGTCTTAGTGTTGCTTATCTTGGCGAAAGCCGAGTACAAATCAGCATGAAGTTTTAACATCTACTCTCATGTAATGGAAATCTGTATGGCTGATTTAACATCAGAAGAAGTCTATAAGTTTATATAGTTAATTTTTTTTTAAAGACCCTTTGACCAGAAATAAGTTCAAAAGGTCAGATATGGTCTTCTAAATGACTTGTGAAGCATCAGTCAGTAGGAGTCTATGAGTATGTATAGAAAGTTCAAGATCGAGGATTCTTTGGCCAGAAATATATTCCTTGGGTCAAATATGGACTGTAGTGTCCATATTTTACTCTTTGGCCAGAAATATGTTCAGCAGTTCCTCAAGGAACCTCTGTATGGCTGATTTAACATCAGAAGGAGTCTATAAGTTTATATAGTTAACCCTTTATATAGTTAACCCTTTGACAAGAAATAAGTTCAAAAGGTCAGATATGGTCTTCTAAATGACTTTTGAAGCATCAGTAGCATCAGTATGAGGATGTTAAAGAAAGTTCAAGATCGAGGATTCTTTGGCCAGAAATATGTTCCTTGGGTCAAATATGGACTTTAGTGTGGCTAATATAACATCAAAAGAAGACAATCTGATTGTATAATAAGACAATGTTCAAGAACTCTTATGCCAGAAATATGTTCAGTAGTTCCATAAGGAACTGGGACTGATTTAACATAAGACAATGCATTTAACAATGCTCGTACGTACGTGCATTGCTATGCCAAAGCAGATTGCTTTGCATATATCTTCATGGCACGAAGGAATGAGTTAGTTCTTGAATGCATTGCATTGCAACAAAGTGCATATTACTTTTATTTTATTCTTCAATGCACAACCCTTGATCGTATGTGCAATGCTATGCAAGAAGATATTGTGTGGTAAAGATGGTCTTAAGGGAGAACTCCGGGCAATTTTTAAGTTAATCTTGATCGTTAGACCTTTGTGAGTACTGACTATAGAAAAAAAAACGAACCGGATCGGTGCTTGCTACGCGGAGCTGCGACCGCGAATGCCCAGAGCTCCCACCCAGCTAAAACGGCAGCTATGGGGCATGTACATAAAGAGCGTTTTTGAGCCTCTTAACAGACACAAAATGCAATTAAAATGTCTGTCCAACATGAACAGGGGCCTTACCTGTGAACAAGATGCGTTTAGCAACTTAGCCATGGTTTAAATAGTGTTTTAGACCGCAAGCTGTAGTCTCGCGCTGAAGTCTCGCTCCTCCCACCTGGACTCGCGCTGAAGTCCCATGATCTCAGTTGTAGCCGGGAAAGGTCAATAGTGTCCAGGTGGGAGGAGCGAGACTTCAGCGCGAGACTACAGCTTGCGGTCTAAAACACTAATTTAAACCATGGCTAAGTTGCTAAACGCATCTTGTTCACAGGTAAGGCCCCTGTTCATGTTGAACAGACATTTTAATTGCATTTTGTGTCTGTTAAGAGGCTCAAAAACGCTCTTTATGTACATGCCCCATAGCTGCCGTTTTAGCTGGGTGGGAGCTCTGGGCATTCGCGGTCGCAGCTCCGCGTAGCAAGCACCGATCCGGTTCGTTTTTTTTTTCTATAGTCAGTACTCACAAAGGTATAACGATCAAGATTAACTTAAAAATTGCCCGGAGTTCTCCTTTAACTGTGGCTAGACAGGCAGCAAGAAACAGTAAAAACTCTGAAGTCTCTTGAGATGATTTAATTTCTCTACAGGGCATACTCCAAACAGGGTAACAGGTAAATTGTAAGTGGTTCAGCCACCAAAATTCTAGTACAGAAAAAAAACTAAATACACACAAAAAAAAAAAAAAAAAAAAAAAAAACCATAACAAAATATTATTTACATGAGGAACATCAAACACGTTGGCTGCTGGCCCAACAGTCACCCTTTGTTCTCCCTTTTATCAAAACAATTGGACTCTTTTATGGTTGAGGCTCCTCCCACAAAAGACTAAGACAGACAAACATGAGTCGCAATGGAATGTGCACCTTCCATTCGACACGTGAGCGACAAACAGTAAATAAAACTCTCATGATCAAAACCCTTTGTTTGTTAGTTCTTTAATGCATTGCAATGCAACAAAGAGCATATTACTTTTATGATATTCTTCAAAGCACAACGCTTGATTGTATGTGCAATGCTATGCAAGAGGAGATTACATTGCATATCTCTTTAACTCACTACGGAATGAGTTAGTTCTTAAATGCATTGCAATGCAAAACAAATGCATATGACTATTAGGATATTCTTCAATGCACAACGCTTGATCGTACGTGCTTTGCTATACAAAAGCAGATTGCATTGCATATCTCTTCATGGCATTAAGGAATGAGTTAGTTCTGAATGCATTGTTATTCAACAAAGTGCATATGACTTTTATTTTATTCTTCAATGCACAACGCTTGATCGTATGTGCAATGCTATGCAAGAGGAGATTGACCCTTTGACCAGATATAAGTTCAAAAGGTCAGAAATGGTCTTCTAATTGACTTATGAAGCATCAGTAGGAGTTTATGAGTATGTATAGAAAGTTCAAGATCGAGGATACTTTGGCCAGAAATATATTCCTTGGGTCAAATATGGACTTTAGTGTGGCTAATATAACATCAAAAGAAGACAATCTGATTGTAGATAATGTTCAGGAACTCTTTGGCCAGAAATATGTTCAGCAGTTCCTCAAGGAACTTCTGTATGGCTGATTTAACATCAGAAGGAGTCTATAAGTTTATATAGTTAAAAAAAATGTAAAGACCCTTTGACCAGAAATAAGTTCAAAAGGTCAGATATGGTCTTCTAAATGACTAATGAAGCATCAAGTAGGAGTCTATGAGTATATATAGAAAGTTCAAGATCGAGGATTCTTTGGCCAGAAATATGTTCCTTGGGTCAAATATGGACTTCAGTGTGGCTAATATAACATCAAAAGAAGACAATCTGATTGTATATTAAGACAATGTTCAAGAACTGTTTGGTGAGAAATATGTTCAGTTCCATAAGGAACCTCTGCATGACTGATTTAACATAAGGCAATGCATTTAACAATGCTTTTTTTTGCATTGCACATACGATCAAGCGTTGTGTATTGAAGAATAAAATAAAACTCATATGCGCTTTGATGCATTGTAATGCATTCAAAAACGAACTCATTCCGTAGTGCATTAAAGAGATATGCAATGCAATCTCCTCTTGCATAGCATTGCACGTACGATCAAGCGTTATGCATTGAAGAATCAAATAAAAGTCATATGCAATTTATTGCATTGCAATGCATTCAAGAACTAACTCATTCCTTCGTGCCATGAAGAGATATGCAATGCAATCTTATTTTGCATAGCAATGCACGTACGATCAAGCGTTGTGCATTGAAGAATATCATAAAAGTCACATGCTGTTTCTTTGCATTGCAATGCATTGAAGAACTAACTCATTCCATAGTGCGTTAAAGAGATATGCAACGCAATCTCCTCTTTCATAGCATTGCACATACGATCAAGCGTTGTGCATTGAAGAATAAAATACACTCACCGGCCACTTTATTAGGTACCCCATGCTAGTAACGGGTTGGACCCCCTTTTGCCTTCAGAACTGCCTCAATTCTTCGTGGCATAGATTCAACAAGGTGCTGGAAGCATTCCTCAGGGAGTTTGGTCCATATTGACATGATGGCATCACACAGTTGCCGCAGATTTGTCGGCTGCACATCCAAGATGCGAATCTCCCGTTCCACCACATCCCAAAGATGCTCTATTGGATTGAGATCTGGTGACTGTGGAGGCCATTTGAGTACAGCGAACTCATTGTCATGTTCAAGAAACCAGTCTGAGATGATTCCAGCTTTATGACATGGCGCATTATCCTGCTGAAAGTAGCCATCAGAAGTTGGGTACATTGTGGTCATAAAGGGATGGACATGGTCAGCAACAATACTCAGGTAGGCTGTGGCGTAGCAACGATGCTCAATTGGTACCAAGGGGCCCAAAGAGTGCCAAGAAAATATTCCCCACACCATGACACCACCACCACCAGCCTGAACCGTTGATACAAGGCAGGATGGATCCATGCTTTCATGTTGTAGACGCCAAATTCTGACCCTACCATCCGAATGTCGCAGCAGAAATCGAGACTCATCAGACCAGGCAACGTTTTTCCAATCTTCTATTGTCCAATTTCGATGAGCTTGTGCAAATTGTAGCCTCAGTTTCCTGTTCTTAGCTGAAAGGAGTGGCACCCGGTGTGGTCTTCTGCTGCTGTAGCCCATCTGCCTCAAAGTTCGACGTACTGTGCGTTCAGAGATGCTCTTCTGCCCACCTTGGTTGTAACGGGTGGTTATTTGAGTCACTGTTGCCCTTCTATCAGCTCGAACCAGTCTGGCCATTCTCCTCTGACCTCTGGCATCAACAAGGCATTTCCGCCCACAGAACTGCCGCTCACTGGATGTTTTTTCTTTTTCGGACCATTCTCTGTAAACCCTAGAGATGGTTGTGCGTGAAAATCCCAGTAGATTAGCAGTTTCTGAAATACTCAGACCAGCCCTTCTGGCACCAACAATCATGCCACGTTCAAAGTCACTCAAATCACCTTTCTTCCCCATACTGATGCTCGGTTTGAACTGCAGGAGATTGTCTTGACCATGTCTACATGCCTAAATGCACTGAGTTGCCGCCATGTGATTGGCTGCTTAGAAATTAAGTGTTAACGAGCAGTTGGACAGGTGTACCTAATAAAGTGGCCGGTGAGTGTAAGTCATATGCACTTTGTTGCATTGCAATGCATTCAAGAACTAACTCATTCCTTCGTGCCATGAAGAGATATGCAATGCAATCTGATTTTGCATAGCAATGCACGTATGATCAAGCGTTGTGCATTGAAGAATATCATAAAAGTCATATGCAGTTTTTTTTGCATTGCAATGCATTTAAGTTCTGAAATGCATTGCAATGCAAAAAAAAACTGCATATGACTTTTATGATATTCTTCAATGCACACCGCTTGATCGTACGTGCATTGCTATGCAAAAGCAGATTGCCCTTCGTGCCATCCCTTCGTGCCATGAATCAGGCATCCCTTCGTGCCATGAAAATAAATGCAATGCAATCTGCTTTTGCATAGCAACGCACGTACGTACGATCAAGTGTTGTTCATTGAAGAATTTCAATAAAAGTCATATGCATTTTTTTTTGCATTGCAATGCCTTTAAGAACTAACTCATTTCGTAGTGCGTTAAAGAGATATGCAATGCAATCTCCTCTTGCATAGCATTGCACAAGCGTTGTGCATTGAAGAATAAAATAAGTCATATGCACTTTGTTGCATTGCTATGCATTCAAGAACTAACTCATTCTTTCGTGCCCTGAAGAGATATGCAATGCAATCTGCTTTTGCATAGCAATGCACGTACGACCAAGCGTTGAAAATTGAAGAATATTATAAAAGTCATATGCATTTTTTTTGCATTGGAATGCAATTAAGAACTAACTCATTCGGCAGTGAGTTCAAGAGATATGCAATGCAATCTGCTTTTGCATAGTAATGCATGTACGATCAAGCGTTGTTCATTGAAGAATATCATAAAAGTCAAATGCATTTTTTTGCATTGCAATGCATTTAAGAAGTAACTCATTCTGTAGTGTGTTAAAAAGAGACATGCAATGCAATCTGCTTTTGCATAGTAATGCACGTACGATCAAGCGTTGTGCAATGAAGAATATCATAAAAGTCATATGCATTTTTTTTTGTTGCATTGCAATGCGTTTAAGAACAAACTCATTCCGTAGTGCGTTAAAAGAGATATGCAATGCAATCTCCTCTTGCATAGCATTATAGCATTGCACATACAATCAAGCTTTGTGTATTTAAGAATAAAATAAAAGTCATATGCACTTTGTTGAATAGCAATGCATTCAGAACTAATTTATTCCTTTATGCCATGAAGAGATATGCAATGCAATCTGCTTTTGCATAGCAAAGCACGTACGATCAAGCGTTGTGCATTGAAGAATATCATAAAAGTCATATGTATTTTTTTTGCATTGCAATGCCTTTAAGAACTAACTCATTTGTTAGTTCTTAAAGGCATCTGATTGTATAAGTGAATGTTCAAGAACTCTTTGGTGAGAAATATATTTAGTAGTTCCATAAGGAACCTCTGTAAAGCTGATTTAACATCAGTAAGATTCTATAAGTTTATACAGTTTAAATTTATGACCAGAAATAAGTTCAAAAGGTCAGATATGGTCTTCTAAATGACTTGTGAAGCATCAGTTAGTAGGAGTCTGAGAATGTATAGAAAGTTCAAGATCGAGGATTCTTTGTCCAGAAATAAGTTCAAAAGGTCAGATATGGTCTTCTAAATGACTTGTGAAGCATCAGTTAGTAGGAGTCAAAGTTCAAGATCGAGGATTCTTTGTCCAAAAATATGTTCCTTGGGTCAAATAGGGACTTCAGTGTGGCTAAAATAACATCAAAAGAAGACAATCTGATTGTTAATGTTCAAGAACTCTTTGGTGATAAATATGTTCAGTAGTTCCATAAGGAACCTCTGTATGGCTGATTTGAAGAATATCATAAAAGTAATATGCACTTTGTTGCATTGCAATGCATTAAAGAACTAACTCATTCTTCGTGCCCTGAAGAGATATGCAATGCAATCTGCTTTTGCATAGCAATGCACGTACGACCAAGCGTTGTGCATTGAAGAATATAATAAAAGTCATATGCAATATTTTGCATTAGAATGCATTTAAGAACTAACTCATTCGGTAGTGAGTTCAAGAGATATGCAATGCAATCTGATTTTGCATAGTAATGCACATACGATCAAGCGTTGTGCATTGAAGAATATAATAAAAGTCATATGCATTTTTTTTGCATTGCAATGCATTTTAGTAACTCGTTCGGTTGTGAGTTCAAGAGATATGCAATGCAATGTGATTTTGCATAGCGATGCATGTACAATCAAGCGTTGTGCATTGAAGAATATCATAAGTCACATGCTGTTTCTATTCATTGCAATGCATTTAAGAACTAACTCATTCCATAGTGCGTTAAAGAGATATGCAATTTAATCTCCTCTTTCATAGCATTGCACATACGATCAAGCGTTGTGCATTGAAGAATAAAATAAGTCATATGCACTTTGTTGCATTGCAATGCATACAAGAACTAACTCATTCTTTCGTGCCCTGAAGAGATATGCAATGCAATCTGCATTTTGATTTAGCATTAGAAAGAAAGTTCAAGATTCGAAAGTAGAAGTAGAAAGTTCAAGATTGAGGATTCTTTGGCCAGAAATATGTTCCTTGGGTCAAATATGGACTTTACTGTGGCTAATATAACACCAAAAGAAGACAATCTGATTGTATATTAAGTTAATGTTCAAGAACTCTTTGGCCACAAATATGTACAGTAGTTCCATAAAGAACCTATGTATGACTGATTTAATATAAGAAAGAGTTTATAAGTTTATAAATTTTTTGAAGATCCTTTGAACAGAAAAAAGTTTAAAAGGTCAGATATAGTCTTCTAATTTACTTTTGAAGCATCAGTAGGAGTCTATGAGTATGTATAGAAAGTTCAAGATCGAGGATTCCTTGGCCAGAAATATGTTCCTTGGGTCAAATATGGACTTTACTGTGGCTAATATAACACCAAAAGAAGACAATCTGATTGTATATTAAGTTAATGTTCAAGAACTCTTTGGCCACAAATATGTACAGTAGTTCCATAAAGAACCTATGGATGACTGATTTAACATAAGAAAGAGTTTATAAGTTTATACATTTTTTGAAGATCCTTTGAACAGAAAAAAGTTTAAAAGGTCAGATATAGTCTTCTAATTTACTTTTGAAGCATCGGTAGGAGTCTATAAGTATGTATAGGAAGTTCAAGATTGAGGATTCCTTGGCCAGAAATATGTTCCTTGGGTCAAATATGGACTTCAGTGTGGCTAATAAAACATCAAAAGAAGACAATCTGATTGTATAAGTTAATTTTCGAGAACTCTTTTCCCAGAAATATGTTCAGTAGTTCCATAAGGAACCTCTGTATGACTGATTTAACATAAGAAGGAGTCTATAAGTTTAAACATTTTATGAAGACCCTTTGAACAGAAAAAAGTTAAAAAGGTCAGATATGGTCTTCTAAATGACTTTTGAAGCATCAGTAGGAGTCTATGAGTATGTATACAAAGTTCAAGTTCAGGGATTCTTTTTTGCCAGAAATGTGTTCCTTGGGTCAAATATGGACTTTACTGTGGAGAATATAACACCAAAAGACGACAATCTGATTGTATATTGAGTTAATGTTCAATAACTTTTTGGCCACAAATATGTACAGTAGGTCCATAAGGAACCTCTGTATGACTGATTTAACATCAGAAAGAGTTTTCAAGTTTATATATTTTTTGAAGACCCTTTGAAAAATTTCAAAAGATCAGATATGGTCTTCTAAATGACTTATGAAGCATAAGTAGGAGTCTATGAGTATGTATAGAAAGTTCAAGATCGAGGATTCCTTGGCCAGAAATATGTTCCTTGGGTCAAATATGGAATTTACTGTGGCGAAAATAACATCAAAAGAATAATAATAATAATAATACATTTATTTTGTATAGCGCCTTTAAAAGTTGCTTTCTCAAAGCGCTTTACAGACAAGCATAACAACAGAAAGAAACGCTACACTCTTTAAACACAAAGATAATCAGGTAAAAGCAATCCTAAAATAAAATGTTTTAAGAAGGGATTTAAAAGTCACTAATGTATTTGCTTCCCTAATGTCAGCCGGGAGAGAATTCCAAAGCTTAGGAGCAGCGAAGGAAAATGCTCTATCACCCCTAGAACGAAGCCGCGTCTTGGGAACGACCAACAGACCACTCTGAGAGGAACGCAGATTACGACACGGTGTGTAAGGCAATAGAAGATCAGTCAAGTATTGAGGAGCCAGATTGTGCAAAGCCTTATATGCCAGCATAAGGACTTTAAAATCAATGCGGTACCTGACAGGGAGCCAGTGCAAAGACTCCAAGACAGGGGTAATATGATCCCTAGCCCTGACCCCAGTCAATACTCTGGCAGCCGAATTTTGCAAATATTGCAATTTGTCGATAGAAGATTTAGATACACCAGCTAGGAGACCATTACAATAGTCAACACGTGAAAAGATAAGAGTTTATCAACCTCTCAGCGACTGTGAAGGACAGCATAGGACGTAAACGTGCTATATTTCTGAGGTGATAAAAGGATGTCTTAACAGTATTCTGCACAAATGGCTCAAATGACAGTGTGGCATCAAATATGACACCAAGATTTTTTAGTTTGTTTTTAAACTCCAGGGCAACACCATCAACCGACAGAGTGAGAGACCCAGCCTTTCGCAGTTGGTGAGGAGAGCCAAGGAGCATAATTTCGGTTTTAGAGCCATTTAAAGACAGGAAACTACTAGACATCCAACTCTTGATCTCAGCAATACAATTGGAAAGATGCGCAACATCCACTTGCTGACCTGGTCTTGAATGGATATAAATCTGCGTATCATCAGCATAAAAGTGATAGTTAAGGTCAAGAGATCTTAATAGTTGGCCAAGTGGATAGATATACATACTAAAAAGTAAGGGACCCAATACTGACCCCTGTGGGACGCCAGTATGAACAGCACCAACTTTGGACCTATAGCCACCCATAAAAACAAATTGACTGCGGTCAGTAAAATATGACTTGAACCAGCCAAGAACTGTCTCTGATAAACCAAATACTTTTTTGAGACGATAAAGTAACAATGCATGGTCAATTGTATCAAATGCTGAACTAAGATCCAAGAGAATGAGAAGGGACAAGGAGCCAGAGTCGGAAGCTATAAGTAAGTCATTAGTGACTTTAACTAATGCAGTCTCAGTGCTGTGTAATTTCCGAAATCCAGATTGATGAGGCTCAAATAGGTTGTTTTCAATTAAGTGTATGTTTAATTGAGCCGCAACCACACCCTCCAAGATTTTAGCCAGGAATGGAAGATTTGAAATCGGACGATAATTTGTAAGAATTTTTTGATCAGAATTTTGCTTTTTTAAAACAGGAGTGACAGCAGCAGTTTTAAGTGCTGCTGGTACCACCCCAGATGACAAAGAGTCATTGATTATGGCAAGAACTGAGGGACACAGAGGACCAATGCAAGATTTAAACAGGCTACACGGCAGGGAATCAAGTATGCAAGTGGAAGTTTTCATACGAGAAACCTGCTTGCAGAGCATCTCAGATTGTAAAATGGTAAATTTGGAGAAAGGAGTGCCAGAGAAGCTTAGAGTATCAGCTGTCCGATCAGCAGACCCAAAAGAAGTGCAAATATTTGTGCGAACATTGTTAATTTTTTCACTGAAAAATTTGAGAAACTCGTTACACATCGAATCAGATGGAGTCAGAGAACTGACACCATCTGCATTAAGAAGACTATTAATTGTATGAAAGAGCTGTCTAGGATTGTTTTGATTACTTTCAATAATATTTGAAAAATGTGCAGATCGAGCAGTTTCAATAGCTACTCTGTAATGTGTCAAGCAGTTTTTCCATGCTTGGTGAAACACAATTAAACCAGAGCAACGCCATTTACGCTCTAATTTCCGACATGCAGCCTTCTGTAATCGCAAATCATCATTATACCAGGGGGCTGACTGAACAAATGAGACGTTACGTGTTTTTATGGGAGCGAAGATGTCCAAGTTGGCTGTAAGAACATTATTAAAAACTAAGATTTTATCCTCAAGAGGTGCAGAGGACAAAACCTCTAAAGAACTGACAATTGAATTTACAAAAGTAGTGTGATCAATTGATTGCCATTTGCGGAATGAAATGGTTCGTGCAGTCTCTCTACTAGAATGGAGTATCTTAATATTAAAGAAGATAGCTAGATGGTCAGAGAGTCCAACATCCGTAACAGAGAGATTAGAGAGAAAAGGATCATTTGCAATAACTAAATCCAATGTATGACCTTTACAATGAGTAGGGACGTTTACAAACTGAGAAAGATTAAAACAGTCCAGGAGTGATAGGAAATCCTTGGCCAGGGTACAGGCTTTCTGATCTACATGTATATTAAAGTCGCCCAGAATCAGAATTCTCTTAAATTTTACACACAATATAGACAGTAGATCAGCAAATTCAGACAGAAAATCCTTATTGGATTTAGGAGGTCTGTAGATAGTAACCACAGCAGCATGGGGAGCAGCATGAGAGGCAGATATATTTAAGACAAGACATTCAAAAGTTTTAAAAGGAGGTACGGACACAGGGTGTATCTTGTATTGTAGCTTATAGAGAACTATAATACCACCACCTCTACCTGTAGTCCGCGAGACGTCAATGAGTCCAAAGCCCGCTGGAGTCAGCTGTTTAAAAAGAAGACCATCGTCCTGTTTATGCCATGTTTCCGTGAGAAGAAACAAGTCTAGTTTTTTGTCCATGATAAAATCCGACAGCAGCAAAGCTTTATTATTCACAGAGCGCACGTTAAGTAGCGCGGCTTTTAAAGGGCTTGCAGTCACCGTATCGCAGGGATGACACTCAGACGGAAGACGTGATAAGTTAGTAAAATCAACACCAGAGTAAGACAGTCTTCTAGTCCTTCGGCAGCAGCTCAAAATTGGGATTGAAGAGGACGAGGAAGAGATGTAGCTTCGTCCTGAGCTCCGATGAATATACCGCTTGGGCCGCAGCAATCCAGCCCTGTCACAGTGGGCATAGTTGACGCTAGACAGATTATAATTCCGCTTCAGGGATAACAGCTGGCGGATGGTGTACTGTAAGGCCATGTTCGTTGAAGCCTCTTTAACACCAGCTCCAGATAAGCCTGCCTGTGAGTCCACAAAGTCAAAAGAAGGCCACCAGGCTAACACCAAGAGAAGCAAATTCCCGGCATACATAGGTAAAACGCACGGACGCATCACAAAGTCTGTTCGGAGAGCGGAGCGGCAGCCAGAACGCGCCAGCGTACCCAACTCAACCGGAAGTCAATCAAAAAAGAAGACAATCTGATTGTATATTAAGTTAGTTCAAGAACTCTTTGGCCACAAATATGTTCAGTAGGTCCATAAGGAACGGTCTCGGTTACTTCATTGTAACCTTGTTCCCTGAGAAAGCGGAACGAGATGCTGCGCTGCTTAGCGCATTGGGAACGTCTTTAATCGTGACCTGCTGTGAATATAGTGTGTAAACACGTCGATAGGATCGACCCGGAGGTAATATAGCCTCGGTCGGTGACGTCACCAGCGCGCACCCGCGACACGAGGCTATAATTAGATGAGCCACAGGTGCATCGTCAGGATATTTTGTCTGAAGAGCAGTCCTGGGACATCATCAGCACGGCAAAGTAGCGCAGCATCTCGTTCCGCTTTCTCAGGGAACAAGGTTACCATGAAGTAACAGAGACCGTTCCCTTTCGAAAGCTACAGTCGATGCTGCGCTGCTTAGCGCATTGGGAACGAGAATGCCCACGCCGCCGTGCTTGAGGGTGTCTGGACTCCTTACGGTTGTGTAGGTGTGCTCACAAGAAAGCAAGAAAGCCCTAGACATTAGCTTGTGATGTTAACTCAAGGACGTGAGAGCCCGGAGTGGAATGAACATCCAAACCATAAAATCTTTATGAATGTGTGCGGAGAGGACCAGCCTGCCGCATCACAAACAAATTGTAAGGGGGAGTACCTCTTGCCAAGACAGCAGAGGAGGCGAACCCTCTGGTGGAGTGTGCCCTAAGACCCGTTGGCGAAGCTTGGCCGCGCGCCTCATAGGCAAGAGCAATAGCATCCCCGACCTAATATGACATGGTCTGCATTATGCATTATGTTTAGTGGCAGCAGCACCCTTGTTGATGCCCCCATAACAAACGAGTAGTTGCTCTGACATATGGCACTGGCTGGTGCGGTGGACATAAGTCTTAAGAGCACGGACTGGACAAAGTCTGTGAGATCACTCCTGCTCCGGCGTCATGAACGGCGGAGGGCAGAAGGCCTCAAGAGTGACCGGATGTACAGCCGAGAATGGTACCTTAAGCAGGTAATCAGGATGAGGACGCAAAATCACTTCCACCATTCCTGGGGCAAAGTCTAAGCAGGATGGCGATATCAACAGAGCCTGCATGTCCCCGATTCTTTTTAGAGAGGTAATAGCCATAAGAAAAACCATCTTTAGGGTCGGAAGTTAGTCACACGCCAACCCTAGAGGTTCAAAGGGGTCTTAACCAGACCCTCGAGGACTAAACTAAGTCCCACGAAGGGATCTTGGTTCTTACGGGAGGCCTCAGTCATCTGGCCCCACAAATGAAGCGAGCGCGCAGAGGATGTCTCCCGAGTGGCACCCCGTCAACCAAGGCGTGGCAAGTCGAAAGAGCGGCCACATAAACCTTGAGAGTGGCGGGGCATGTGCCTGTTAATAATTTTTCCTGCAAGAAATCCAGAACTGAAGCAATCTGGCAGTTGACCGGATCTGCATTATGTACAACACATCACCTTTCAAAGACACCCCATTTGTTGGCATAACTCTTTCTAGTGGAGGAAGCCCTAGCATTTAGAATGGTCTCAATAACGGCAGGCGAAAGCCCAGTGTCCCTCAGTTGGTACCCATAGGGGGCCAAGCATGAAGGTTCCACAGGTCGGGCCTGGGATGGAATATCATGCCCTCCGCCTGGGACAGAAGGTCCCTCCTCTTCGGAATCACCATGGCGAGCCGTCGAGGAGAGATATATCTCTGAGAACC
Organism: Semotilus atromaculatus; assembly: GCA_031834385.1. Classification (NCBI taxonomy): domain Eukaryota; kingdom Metazoa; phylum Chordata; class Actinopteri; order Cypriniformes; family Leuciscidae; genus Semotilus; species Semotilus atromaculatus. The sequence continues at coordinate 218,665 of JAULUF010000046.1, forward strand.
ATACTCTGTTCGGCCAACGCGGCGCAATCAGTAAGAGGCAAGACCCTTACTGGCGAACTCTGGCTAGAACTCGCGGGAGCAGAGCCACTGGAGGAAACGCATACAGGCACATTTTGGGCCATGAGTGCGCCATAGCATCCAGACCCAGGGGGGCTGGGTGACTCAGAGAGAAGTAGAGCGGACATTGCGCTGTGTGCTGGGAGGCGAAGAGGTCCACCTCTGCTTCATAAAATCTGGTCCAGATCTGTTTTACTAAATCCGGGTGGAGTTTCCATTCCCCCGTGTGTAATTTCTGTCTGGTCAGAAAATCCGCTCCCACATTCATATGCCCTGGAATGTAAAGAGAAAGAGAAAATCTGCCTCGCTATTCTGTTCAGATTGCATGAGTGCAGACCTCCCTGGTGATTATGTAAGAGACTGCCGCTGTGTTGTCCCCCCCGCACTAGGACAGTCTCTCAACTGAGGGAGAAAATATTTCGGGGCCAGAAATACATATTCCATCAACTTGAGACAATTGATTTGCCAGTCAAGATGATGCCTCCCCAGATCCCCTGGGCTGGACGACCACTTAAGACCGCTACCCAGCCCGACAGGGAGGCGTCTGTCGTTAGCATTCTGCGACGGCAAGACGCACCAAGAGTGGGACCCAAGGTGAGAAACCGGGGTCTGAACCACGTAAAAAGGGAACGAAGCCACAGCGCGTAACCCTTACCATAAACATGGATTTTAGAAAGTACACGAAGCGTTCAGCGCGTGACTTACCATAAACATGGATTTTTAGAAAGGACACAAAGCACTCAGTGGGTGCTCTTGCCTTTATTTGCCCTTGGGGATTGTATAGTGATTTTGAGCCACAACTGAAGTGGTCTCATGTGCAAAAGGCCCAGAAGAAACCTTGTGGACGCAGCTGCTATGAGACTTATGTCCTGACCTAGCCAGATGTTGCTTTAGGGTGTTTAAAAATGGTCTTGACACAAGCGGGGGACAATTGTGCCCCCAATGGTGACAGAGTCCCATTTAACCCCCAAGCACGTTACCCTCTGGGGAGGAGAGTGAACGCATGGCTAGGTCGAATGGAAGGACCCGGAAATGGTAAGCTTCATCAAAGCAAACACCAGGAACTTCCAGTTTGTGGCAATATTTCTATATGAAAAATATGCGTCTTTTTAAGATCGACCGTGAAGACCCAAACACGATGTTGAATTTACAACACGACCTTCTTGATAGTTAGCATCTTGAACTTGAGCGTTCTAATGGAACGGTTCAAGCCTCAGATCTAAAAACGGACGCAGTCCTCCATTTTTGTGACAGCAGATGCGCCTATTCCTGTTTCATGGTAGTGGCTACCAGACCGTTAAAACGAGGAGGGCAACATTCCTTTTTACTGTCTTCAGGACACAAAAAGAGATACCCGGCAGTAGCTTTTCACGCTGCCAAAGTCTCTTTAATACTTCCTGTTAGGGGAATGTTACATGTTCTTCGTCCTGGGCAATAACAGAAAACAAAAGAACCTTCAACATTTTGCTGGAAACCGCTGCCCCCCGAATCACCAGAGGTGGCAAGGATGCTACAGCGGTTTCAAAAGGGCTGCCGAGCGGCTGCTGAGCTGAGTGACGAGCCGGTCCCCAGTCATTACGAGGGGGAACGCAACCCGCCATACTCTGCTTTGAGACCCCCTTTTTTTTAATCAGATCAGCTTGATATGTCTGCAACACTGCCATAGTGTGTAAAGCACCAGTCTGACTCCCACCAGCGAGGATGTTATTATACATGACTTGGCTGGGAGTACTGACGACTTAAATGACGATGAGCCCCAGAGGAGAGATAGCCCGTGAGCGTCTCTTCGGCCTGGCGCATCATCGTAAACCACATGCCCCTGCACCCACAATAGTCTAATAGATTGACGTAGAGGGCACAAAGATGCACGAAAAATAAGGTTTTCCCCATGCACAAATTAACGTCATGGAGATCCTCAAGGAGGGCAGTTTAGCTCTAATCTGGCCACAGCACGAGTCACCACCTCGAGTAACCACTCACACGCTTTATAATAACGAGAGAAGTGCTCGGAGGCGGTACTCTAAAAGTCCATAATTTTTTAGATGGCTTTTTCAATATTTAATTCCTCAGAATTAACTGTGACCAAAGAACAGCCATGACAATAGATTAGTAAGCATCTGATATATTGCATTGAATATCTGATTTCTCATATATTATCATAATTCATTAGCAATAAATACAGCCAAATATCAATCAGACAAGCAAACACGGTCTGAATGATAGGCTGTTTAAATCTTTCATAAGATCAGCCTAGTATGCCTGTAACAGCCATGGTGAACAGCACAGTACCAGCATGACCCGCTGAAAATACATATGATAATGCGATCCCAGGGGAGAGAAAACCCGCGAGCGTCTCTCCGATCGGAGGCAGCGTCATATAATCGCGTGCCTTCGCACCCGCGATAGTCGAATTGGTCGACGTCGAGGGCACAAAGACACGTCATATTTATATTATATATAAATCTTTATTTATAAGCTTTGAGTGTTTTATGCAACTTTTTATGGGAGTGTTTTATGGGACGAACGATCGCACCGAGCAGTTCTCCTTTATCATTGCGGGAGGAACGCTCGGAGGCGACGAACTCACGAGATTCAATGTCCTCTACCCGAGCCGAAGAAGCGCCGAGGCACGCTTCGGTAGTCAGGCAAAAGGACATCGCGATCTGGGGAGAGAGAGAGAAAGCGAAAAGGGCGCATCTGTCTCTCGCTCCTCAGCCAGATCGCACGAGCCCCACAATCACATTGCGGGTACTACCCCTTTGAAATAAGCAACGCAAAGCAAAGCGAACGCGAAGCACTTTAACTGTGAACATTCCACTGTGCTCGCAATCATCATGCTCAAACGCAAGGGCAGCATGCTCTTTCCCCAAACAAACAAAGCAGTAAGCGTGTGTATTCAGTTCTGACATCGGACGAGAACATGGAGGGACACAGCGCTTTCTCTGTTGACTCATTTCTCTTTCTCTTTAACTTTTTCTAAACTCTTCTTAGATCGTTGAAAGATGAGAAAGAGAAAATCTGCACACTGTCAGTGATAAACTAAATAACTCCTAACAAAGATCTGTAGTAGATAGAGAGGAGATAAATGCTTGCACACCAAACACAGAGAGGTCTCTGAAGACAAAAAGACCTGACGATGCACCTATGGCTCATCTAATTATAGCCTCGTGTCGCGGGTGCGCGCCGGTGACGTCACCGACCGAGGCTATATTACCTCCGGGTCGATCCTATCGACGTGTTTACACACTATATTCACAGCAGGTCACGATTAAAGACGTTCCCAATGCGCTAAGCAGCGCAGCATCGACTGTAGCTTTCGAAAGGGAACCTCTGTATGGCTGATTTAACATAAGGAGTCAATAAGTTTATACATTTTATGAAGACCCTTTGAACAGAAAAAAGTTAAAAAGGTCAGATATGGTCTTCTAAATGACTTTTGAAGCATCAGTAGGAGTCTATGAGTAAGTATAGAAAGTTCAAGATCGAGGATTCTTTTTGCCAGAAATGTGTTCCTTGGGTCAAATATGGACTTTACTGTGGAGAATATAACACCAAAAGAAGACAATCTGATTGTATATTGAGTTAATGTTCAAGAACTTTTTGGCCACAAATATGTACAGTAGGTCCATAAGGAACCTCTGTATGACTGATTTAACATCAGAAAGAGTTTTTAAGTTTATATATTTTTTGAAGACCCTTTGAACAGAGTTTTTTTTATAAGATCAGATATTGTCTTCTAAATGACTTTATGAAGCATAAGTAGGAGTCTATGAGTATGTATAGAAAGTTCAAGATCGAGGATTCCTTGGCCAGAAATATGCTCCTTGGGTCAAATATGGACTTTACTGTGGCGAAAATAACATCAAAAGAAGACAATCTGATTGTATATTAAGTTAATGTTCAAGAACTCTTTGGCCACAAATATGTTCTGTAGGTCCATAAGGAACCTCTGTATGGCTGATTTAAAATCAGAAAGAGTCTATAAGTTTATACATTTTTTTAAGACCTTTTGAACAGAAAAAGATCAAAAGGTCAGATATGGTCTTCTAAATGACTTTTGGAGCATCAGTAGGAGTCTATGAGTATGTATAGAAAGTTCAAGATCGAGGATTCTTTGGCCAAAAATATGTTCCTTGGGTCAAATATGGACTTTACTGTGGCTAATATAACACCAAAAGAAGACAATCTGATTGTATATTAAGTTAATGTTCAAGAACTCTTTGGCCACAAATATGTACAGTAGTCAATAAAGAACCTATGTATGACTGATTTACCATCAGAAAGAGTTTATAAGTTTATACATTTTTTGAAGATCCTTTGAACAGAAAAAAGTTTAAAAGGTCAGATATAGTCTTCTAATTTACTTTTGAAGCATCAGTAGGAGTCTATAAGTATATATAGAAAGTTCAAGATCGAGGATTCTTTGACCAGAAATATGCTCCTTGGGTCAAATATGGACTTTACTGTGGCTAATATAACATCAAAAGAAGACAATCTGATTTTATATTAAGTTAATGTTCAAGAACTCTTTGGCCACAAATATGTACAGTAGGTCCATAAGGAACCTCTGTATGGCTGCTTTAAAATCAGAAAGAGTCTATAAGTTTATAATTTCCTTGAAGACCCTTTGAACAGAAAAAAGTTTAAAAGGTCAGATATAGTCTTCTAATTTACTTTTGAAGCATCAGTAGGAGTCTATGAGTATGTATAGAAAGTTCAAGATCGAGGATTCCTTGGCCAGAAATATGTTCCTTGGGTCAAATATGGACTTCAGTGTGGCTAATATAACATCAAAAGAAGACAATCTGATTATATAAGTTAATTTTCGAGAACTCTTTGGCCAGAAATATGTTCAGTAGTTCCATAAGGAAGCTCTGTATGACTGATTTAACATAAGAAGGAGTCTATAAGTTTATACATTTTATGAACACCCTTTGAACGGAAAAAAGTTAAAAAGGTCAGATATGGTCTTCTAAATGGCTTTTGAAGCATCAGTAGGAGTCTATGAGTATGTATAGAAAGTTCAAGATCGAGGATTCTTTGACCAGAAATATGCTCCTTGGGTCAAATATGGACTTTACTGTGGCTAATATAACATCAAAAGAAGACAATCTGATTTTATATTAAGTTAATGTTCAAGAACTCTTTGGCCACAAATATGTACAGTAGGTCCATAAGGAACCTCTGTATGGCTGCTTTAAAATCAGAAAGAGTCTATAAGTTTATAATTTCCTTGAAGACCCTTTGAACAGAAATTTTTTTATAAGATCAGATATGGTCTTCTAAATGACTTTATGAAGCATAAGTAGGAGTCTATGAGTATGTATAGAAAGTTCAAGATCGAGGATTCCTTGGCCAGAAATATGTTCCTTGGGTCAAATATGGACTTTACTGTGGCTAATATAACACCAAAAGAAGACAATCTGATTGTATATTAAGTTAATGTTCAAGAACTCTTTACTCACAAATATGTACAGTAGTTCCATAAAGAACCTATGTATGACTGATTTAACATCAGAAAGAGTTTATAAGTTTCTACATTTTTTGAAGATTCTTTGAACAGAAATAAGTTTAAAAGGTCAGATATAGTCTTCTAATTTACTTTTAAAGCATCAGTAGGAGTCTATGAGTATGTATAGAAAGTTCAAGATCGAGGATTCCTTGGCCAGAAATATGTTCCTTGGGTCAAATATGGACTTCAGTGTGGCTAATATAACATCAAAAGAAGACAATCTGATTATATAAGTTAATTTTCGAGAACTCTTTGGCCAGAAATATGTTCAGTAGTTCCATAAGGAAGCTCTGTATGACTGATTTAACATAAGAAGGAGTCTATAAGTTTATACATTTTATGAACACCCTTTGAACGGAAAAAAGTTAAAAAGGTCAGATATGGTCTTCTAAATGGCTTTTGAAGCATCAGTAGGAGTCTATGAGTATGTATAGAAAGTTCAAGATCGAGGATTCTTTGACCAGAAATATGCTCCTTGGGTCAAATATGGACTTTACTGTGGCTAATATAACATCAAAAGAAGACAATCTGATTTTATATTAAGTTAATGTTCAAGAACTCTTTGGCCACAAATATGTTCAGTAGGTCCATAAGGAACCTCTGTATGGCTGATTTAAAATCAGAAAGAGTCTATAAGTTTATACATTTTTTGAAGACCCTTTGAACAGAAAAAAGATCAAAAGGTCAGATATTGTCTTCTAAATGACTTTTGGAGCATCAGTAGGAGTCTATGAGTATGTATAGAAAGTTCAAGATCGAGGATTCTTTGGCCAAAAATATGTTCCTTGGGTCAAATATGGACTTTACTGTGGCTAATATAACACCAAAAAAAGAAAATCTGATTGTATATTAAGTTAATGTTCAAGAACTCTTTGGCCACAAATATGTACAGTAGTCAATAAAGAACGTCCCGGGTTACGTATGTAACCCTAGTTCCCTGAAGGAACGAGACGCTGCGTGAAAACGCTGCGGGAACGCTTCCAGCGTTGTGCATCTTGAAGCTAGTATGGAATCAGCCAAAGGCGAGACGGAACGTCACGAGTGACGTCATCGACCAGGAAACTATAAAGCACACCCATGAACACAATGGCGACAGCTTCTGGAAAAGTCTGAAGCAAGTCGATCAAGGGAATGCCGGGAGTATGGCAACGACACGCAGCGTCTCGTTCCTTCAGGGAACTAGGGTTACATACGTAACCCGGGACGTTCCCTATCAGGAACGTTGAGCTGCGTGAAAACGCTGCGGGAACGCTAATACCCACGTCGCCATAAGAGCAAGTGACCGACTGTGTGAATCAAGGATTAAATTCAGCCGAAAGCACCTGCGCCCCAGGGGTGGAGCTAAGGTCTAGGTCATAAAACCTGACGAAAGTATGCGGTGAGGACCAGCCTGCCGCATCACAAACGTCATGAAGAGAAACTCCTGACAATAAGGCTTTGGAAGCCGCCATACTCCTGGTAGAGTGTGCTCGGACAGTCAAAGGTGAAGGCTGACCAGCCGACTCATAGGCAAGTGAGATGGCCTCGACCACCCACTTGCTCATCCTCTGCTTAGACACTGGAGACCCCTTCTTAGGTGGTCCAAAACAAACAAACAACTGTTCTGATTTCCTCCACAGGGCAGCTCTGTGGACATAAGCATCTAGAGCCCGAACAGGGCAGAGCAGATTGAGTTTTTCCTGATCAGACGATGTAAAAGGAGGAGGACAGAAGGCCTGCAGAACTATAGGTCTGGCCACATTGGTAGGAACCTTAGGGACATAACCTGGCCTGGGGTGGAGAAAGGCCTTCACCATCCCAGGCAAAAATTCCAAACACGAAGGAGCAACCGAGAGAGCCTGAATATCTCAGATTCTCTTAAGAGAAGAAATGGCAAGAAGAAAAATAGTCTTTAAAGTAACAAACTTTTCAGAAACTTCTTCAATAGGCTCAAAAGGAGCTAGGGAAAGACCTTCTAGAACGATGGCCAAGTCCCACGCTGGCACCCTCGTGCGGACTACAGGCCTCAGCCTCAAAGTACCATGAAGGAAGCGAGTTATAAACGGGTGTCTCCCCAAAGAGACTCCACTGAAAGGGACATGGTAAGCAGCAAGTGCCGCCACATACACCTTTAGTGTGGAGGGGGATAACCCTGAGGAGAAACGCTCCTGCAAGAACTCCAGCACTGCACCCACTGGGCAGTTAACTGGGTCCAACAGGTGTTCTCCACACCAAGAAGTGAAGAGCCTCCACTTCAAGGCGTATAACTTCCTCGTGGAAGGAGCTCTGGAGTGAAGGATGGTCTCAACAACCTCGGTTGAGAGACCAGCACCTACGAGCTGGGCCCCCTCAGAGGCCAAGCCCATAGCTTCCACAACTCTGGGCGGGGGTGATAAATCAACCCGCTCGCCTGAGAGAGAAGGTCCCTCCTGATCGGAATCTCCAGAGGAGAGCCGTCTAGGAGAGATATTAGGTCCGCAAACCATACTCGGGCCGGCCAAAACGGGGCTACCAATAGTAGACTGACCCCGTCCCGGCGAACCCTCTCCAGAACTCCTGGGAGCAGAGCAATCGGGGGAAAGGCGTACAGGCGTGACCTCGGCCAAGGCTGTACCATAGCATCCAACCCCAGTGGGGCTGGATAACTGAGAGAGAACCACAGTGGACAGTGTCATGTCTCCCTGGACGCAAATAGGTCTACCTCGGCACGACCGTATTGCAACCACAGGAGCTCCACCACCTCGGGGTGGAGTCTCCATTCCCCGGGCCTCGGCCCCTGCCTCGACAGGATGTCTGCTCCCTGATTTAAATACCCTGGAAGATAAATCGCCCTCAATGAAAGGAACTTCCCCTGGGTCCATAGAAGGATCTGGCGAGCCAGATTGTATAACTGGCGAGAGCTCAGACCCCCCTGATGGTTTATGTAAGAGACCACCGATGTATTGTCGGACCGGACAAGAACATGATGACCTCTCAGGTCTGGCAGGAAGTGTTTCAGAGCCTGAAACACCGCCAACATCTCTAGACAATTTATATGCCAAAATCGATGATGGTCCTGCCACAGACCCTGGGCTGGGCGACCACTCATGATCGCCCCCCAGCCTGTGAGGGAAGCATCTGTCGTTAGCGTTACACGACGACAAAGAGCTCCCAGCACAGGTCCCTGGGACAGAAAACAAGGATCCCTCCACATGACCAGAGCACGTAGGCAGCGCCGCGTAACTCTGATCGTGCGGAGGGGGTTTCCCCTCGGGGAGAACCCCTTGGTTCTGAGCCACCACTGTAACGGTCTCATGTACAACAGGCCGCAAGGTATAACATTGGACGCTGCTGCCATCAGACCCAGCAATCTCAGGAACTGCTTCACAGTGAGCAACTGGCCTAGCTTTATTCGTTTTACGGCTGAGAGAATCGAAGTGATGCGGGCAGGCGACAGGCGAGCCCGCATAGCTACTGAGTCCCATAATACCCCCAGAAAAGATGTCTTCTGTGATGGAGATAGAACCCTCTTCTTGGCATTCAGCCTCAACCCCAGTTTCTTTATGTGCGCGAGGACGACATCTCGATGCCGAACGGCTTGTTGTTGCGATTGAGCCAGAATCACCCAATCGTCTATGTAGTTCAATATACGAATGCCCTGGAGTCGCAGTGGAACTAGCGCTGCGTCCATGCATTTCGTGAATGTGCGGGGAGATAGAGCTAGACTGAACGGAAGAACACAATATTGGTACGCTTCGTCCCCGAAAGCGAACCTCAGGAACTTCCTGTGTTGCGGAAGGATGGAAATGTGGAAGTATGCGTCCTTCAGATCTATCGTGACAAACCAGTCCTCGGATCTGATTTGTGACACGATTTGCTTTAGCGTGAGCATCTTGAACTTGAGCTTGGCTACAGCACGATTTAACAGGCGCAGATCTAAAATTGGACGCAACCCCCCATCCTTCTTTGGAACGATGAAATATCGGCTGTAATAACCTGACTACTTGCTGGGAGGAGGAACCCGTTCTATAGCCTCCTTTTGAAGGAGTGTTTTCACCTCTTGTTCCATTACCAGAGCCTGCTCGGGGCCCAACACGGTGGGCAGGACCCCGTTGAATCGAGGAGGAGGAGATCTGAACTGAATGGCATAACCCCTCTCTATCGACTGCAGAACCCACTGAGATACTTTTGGAAGACTTTTCCACTCTGCCAGAAATTCTACTAAGGGTACCAGCCTCTCGAGGCTGGCCTCTGGAATATTTTGAGCAGCAGACACAGCGCCCTGTAACGGCGCACCGGCAGGAAACAACTGGTTTGACTGCTCTAAACCCCTCCTCAGAGGGGGCGAGCGTCCCTCGGGAAGCGCTCGCTGGGCCCGTCTACGCCCCGACACGAAGGCGGGGTTGGCAGAAGGGACTTCTTAGACGAAGCCTTCTTGGCCATAATGACTGTCCTCAGATCAGCCTTATGGCCAGAAGACCTCGGTTGAGAGTGTCACGCTTGGTCCCACTGCAGGGGGAGCACGAGACGCGACACTCTGTAGAGGGGGCGAGCGTCCCTCAGGAAGCGCTCGCTGGGCCCATCTACGCCCCAACGCAAAGGCGGGGTTGGCAGAAGGTACCCCTGAGGGCACCGTGAGAGAATGGGCACCGTCAGATGCAGTGAACACCTTTCTCTCACGGTGGGGACCACCCTCAGCACCCTGACACCGGTGGCGTCAGAACTACTTTTTAGATGAAGCCACTTGGCTATAATAACTGTCCTCAGATCAGTTTAACCCCCGAAAACTTCATCTGATTTTATTGTGCCCATGCGAGGAGCTTATCGACAGCCAGGACTGACCCGCCCATCAGTCCCTGTCTTTAAACCCCGGTGCCTTAAAAGACGAATTCGTTTCAGCGGAGAGATGGCAGTATGCGTCTCTCCAGTTTTTCTAGGCATCGCCTCATAACCGTAAATAAGCCTCAGCAATATTAAAATATTTTTTGTAGAGATCTGAGGGCTAAAAATACAGTATGAAATCGTTTTCTTCCAAGACTTCAACACCTCGGTGTGGAGATCCGGAAAAACGGCAGGCACCGTTGTGGAGGTTGCACTCGGGAAGGCAAACATAGTTTATACAATATTTTTATATAAAAAACTCATGCCAAACTGCTGACCACTCAATATTTAATTTTTCTACAGCATGAGTAAGCACCTCCATAGGCTCCTCATTTATTTCTGTTCAGGGGAATGAGTCCTCATTATCCCCTTATTTTATAATTATTTATATAATATTATTATTATATTTTTAATACCAACAACATTCAGCTCCTCAGAACTGGATAGTTGCAATATTAATGCCACAGCCTGGGCAGAAGAAACCGCAGAGCGTGCTTCCAACCCAAACTGAGGCACTGAATCTAACAGTTAAAGGCTGAGATAGGGCGAGGCCCGTCTCAAACCCCGCTGTCAGATTCACCCGCGATCCCCACGACACGCGCCGCCGCTCTGCCTCGACAGACGTGGGACCCGAGCCGCGGGGAGCGCGAGCCGAACCACTCTCCTCAAAGAGTGATCGGCGGGAGCAGAGCGTTCTTATTGGAAAACGCTCGCAATGCACACAATCAGCCCCCTCGAGAGCTGACCGGGCATGCTGTACTCCCAAACAAACAACACACAGATCGTGTAAATCCCCACCCGTGAAATAACGAGTACAGGGGGGAACACACTTTCTGTAATGCTGCTCGCTTAGATATGTGAATATATATAGCCTTTTTTTTTTTTTTGTGAAAAACTCCTGCCTAGCAATCACTAAAGACAGACAAAAACACTGGGACAGATTCACACACAGATCGCTTTGCTGAAGACAACAGAAGCTGTCGCCATTGTGTTCATGGGTGTGCTTTATAGTTTCCTGGTCGATGACGTCACTCGTGACGTTCCGTCTCGCCTTTGGCTGATTCCATACTAGCTTCAAGATGCACAACGCTGGAAGCGTTCCCGCAGCGTTTTCACGCAGCTCGACGTTCCTGATAGGGAACCTATGTATGACTGATTTACCATCAGAAAGAGTTTATAAGTTTATACATTTTTTGAAGATCCTTTGAACAGAAAAAAGTTTAAAAGGTCAGATATAGTCTTCTAATTTACTTTTGAAGCATCAGTAGAAGTCTATGAGTATGTACAGAAAGTTCAAGATCGAGGATTCCTTGGCCAGAAATATGTTCCTTGGGTCAAATATGGACTTCAGTGTGGCTAATATAACATCAAAAGAAGACAATCTGATTATATAAGTTAATTTTCGAGAACTCTTTGGCCAGAAATATGTTCAGTAGTTCCATAAGGAAGCTCTGTATGACTGATTTAACATAAGAAGGAGTCTATAAGTTTATACATTTTATGAACACCCTTTGAACGGAAAAAAGTTAAAAAAGTCAGATATGGTCTTCTAAATGGCTTTTGAAGCATCAGTAGGAGTCTATGAGTATGTATGTATAGAAAGTTCAAGATCGAGGATTCCTTGGCCAGAAATATGTTCCTTGGGTCAAATATGGACTTTACTGTGGCTAATATAACACCAAAAGAAGACAATCTGATTGTATATTAAGTTTATGTTCAAGAACTCTTTACTCACAAATATGTACAGTAGTTCCATAAAGAACCTATGTATGACTGATTTAACATCAGAAAGAGTTTATAAGTTTCTAAATTTTTTGAAGATCCTTTGAACAGAAATAAGTTTAAAAGGTCAGATATAGTCTTCTAATTTACTTTTAAAGCATCAGTAGGAGTCTATGAGTATGTATAGAAAGTTCAAGATCGAGGATTCCTTGGCCAGAAATATGTTCCTTGGGTCAAATATGGACTTCAGTGTGGCTAATATAACATCAAAAGAAGACAATCTGGTTGTGTATTAAGTTAATGTTCAAGAACTCTTTGGCCACAAATATGTTCAGTAGGTCCATAAAGAACCTCTATATGACTGATTTAACATAAGAAGGAGTCTATAAGTTTATACATTTTATGAAGACCCTTTGAACAGAAAAAAGTTAAAAAGGTCAGATATGGTCTTCTAAATGACTTTTGAAGCATCAGTAGGAGTCTATGAGTATGTATACAAAGTTCAAGTTCGAGGATTCTCTTTGCCAGAAATATGTTCCTTGGGTCAAATATGGACTTTACTGTGGCGAAAATAACATCAAAAGAAGACAATCTGATTGTATATTAAGTTTAATGTTCAAGAACTCTTTGACCACAAATATGTTCAGTAGGTCCATAAGGAACCTCTGTATGGCTGATTTAAAATCAGAAAGAGTCTATAAGTTTATACATTTTTTGAAGACCCTTTGAACAGAAAAAAGATCAAAAGGTCAGATATTGTCTTCTAAATGACTTTTGGATTATCAGTAGGTGTCTATGAGTGTGTGTATAGAAAGTTTAAGATTGAGGATTCCTTGGCCAGAAATATGTTCCTTGGGTCAAATATGGACTTCAGTGTGGCTAATATAAATTCAAAAGAAGACAATCTGATTGTATATTGAGTTAATGTTCAAGAACTCTTTGGCCACAAATATGTACAGTAGGTCCATAAAGAACCTCTGTATGGCTGATTTAAAATCAGAAAGAGTCTATAAGTTTATACTTTCCTTGAAGACCCTTTGAACAGAAAAAAGTTCAAAAGGTCAGATAATGTCTTCTAAATTACTTTTGAAGCATCAGTAGGAGTCTATGAGTATGTATAGAAAGTTCAAGATCGAGGATTCTTTGGCCAAAAATATGTTCCTTGGGTCAAATATGGACTTTACTGTGGCTAATATAACATCAAAAGAAGACAATCTGATTGTAGAAGTTAATTTTCGAGAACTCTTTGGCCACAAATATGTACAGTAGTTCGATAAAGAACCTATGTATGACTGATTTAACATCAGAAAGAGTTAACAAGTTTATATATTTTTTGAAGACCCTTTGAAAAATTTCATAAGATCAGATATGGTCTTCTAAATGACTTTAAGAAGCATAAGTAGGAGTCTATGAGTATGTATAGAAAGTTCAAGATCGAGGATTCCTTGGCCAGAAATATGTTCCTTGGGTCAATTATGGACTTTACTGTGGCTAATATAACACCAAAAGAAGACAATCTGATTGTATATTAAGTTAATGTTCAAGAACTCTTTGGCAGAAATATGTTCAGTAGGTCCATAAGGAACCTCTGTATGGCTGATTTAAAATCAGAAAGAGTCTATAAGTTTATACTTTCCTTGAAGACCCTTTGAACAGAAAAAAGTTCAAAAGGTCAGATAATGTCTTCTAAATTACTTTTGAAGCATCAGTAGGAGTCTATGAGTATGTATAGAAAGTTCAAGATCGAGGATTCTTTGGCCAAAAATATGTTCCTTGGGTCAAATATGGACTTTTCTGTGGCTAATATAACTTCAAAAGAAGACAATCTGGTTGTGTATTAAGCTAATGTTCAAGAACTCTTTGGCCACAAATATGTTCAGTAGGTCCATAAAGAACCTCTATATGACTGATTTCACATAAGAAGGAGTCTATAACTTTATACATTTTATGAAGACACTTTGAACAGAAAAAAGTTTAAAGGGTCAGATATGGTCGTCTAAATGACTTTTGAAGCATCAGTAGAAGTCTATGAGTATGTAGCATAAGTTTATAATTTTATGTATGTAGTATAAGTATGTAGGTATAAGTATGTATATAAGTATGTATAAGTATGAGTATGTAGTATAAGTTTATACATTTTTTGAAGATCCTTTGAACAGAAAAAAGTTTAAAAGGTCAGATTTGGTCTTCTAAATGACTTTTGGAGCATCTTTAGGAGTCTATGAGTGTCTATAGAAAGTTCAAGATCGAGGATTCCTTGGCCAGAAATATGTTCCTTGGGTCAAATATGGACTTCAGTGTGGCTAATATAACATCAAAAGAAGACAATCTGATTGTATATTAAGTTAATGTTCGAGAAGTCTTTTGCCAGAAATATGTTCAGTGGTTCCATAAGGAAGCTCTGTATGACTGATTTAACATAAGAAGGAGTTTATAAGTTTATACATTTTATGAACACCCTTTGAACGGAAAAAAGTTAAAAAGGTCAGATATGGTCTTCTAAATGGCTTTTGAAGCATCAGTAGGAGTCTATGAATATGTATAGAAAGTTCAAGATCGAGGATTCTTTGACCAGAAATATGCTCCTTGGGTCAAATATGGACTTTACTGTGGCTAATATAACATCAAAAGAAGACAATCTGATTTTATATTAAGTTAATGTTCAAGAACTCTTTGGCCACAAATATGTACAGTAGGTCCATAAGGAACCTCTGTATGGCTGCTTTAAAATCAGAAAGAGTCTATAAGTTTATAATTTCCTTGAAGACCCTTTGAACAGAAAATTTTGTATAAGATCAGATATGGTCTTCTAAATGACTTTATGAAGCATAAGTAGGAGTCTATGAGTATGTATAGAAAGTTCAAGATCGAGGATTCCTTGGCCAGAAATATGTTCCTTGGGTCAAATATGGACTTTACTGTGGCTAATATAACACCAAAAGAAGACAATCTGATTGTATATGTAGCGCCTCTCTAGCGTGTTGGACTATAATGAGAGGTGGCTATCCTGAGTTTTTTAAATATCTAAACAATCAAATAAGTGAGGTTTCACTAATAAACTAATCACTGTTTAACTTGTGTGTGTGTGTGTGTGTGTGTAAATACTAACTAAATATGAAATGCTCTTTCTGTTTAAATCACTATTTAAGCAGTAATATTTACACACTTTACTGGAAATGAAATTCACATTTAAACCAAAAATACTATTTTTCGTAACTAAAAAATATCAAAAGAGTCAGGGACCACAACTGTTATATAGAAAAAAGTATCACAGATTTACTCAGGAAAAAGTAAAAAGAGTTATAAAGAGTAATTAAATATCTCTGGTCAAAATCACTTCAGATCACAAATGGATTCAAATTCACATTCAACACAAAAAGGGCCCAAGAAAATAAAATAGCCGGCAAAACCTGAATTTGAAATACCCTTTAAATGTTCACTGATGCAGGCCTGAACCCAGCAAACAGGGGACGTCCTCCGGACGTTGCGAACGTCTAATTAGGTCCGGATCTGGTCCGGTTCATAACGTTCGCTGGAGGACGTTCGGAGGACGTCCGCATTTGGTCCGGTTTATAACGTTCGCTGGAGGACGTTCGGAGGACGTCCGCATTTGGTCCGGTTCATAACGTTCGCTGGGGGACATTCCGAGGACGTCCGCATTTGGTCCGGTTCATAACGTTCGCTGGGGGACATTCCGAGGACGTCCGCATTTGGTCCGGTTCATAACGTTCGCTGGAGGACATTCCGAGGACGTCCGCATTTGGTCCGGTTCATAACGTTCGCTGGAGGACATTCCGAGGACGTCCGCATTTGGTCCGGTTCATAACGTTCGCTGGGGGACATTCCGAGGACGTCCGCATTTGGTCCGGTTCATAACGTTCGCTGGAGGACATTCCGAGGACGTCCGCATTTGGTCCGGTTCATAACGTTCGCTGGGGGACATTCTGAGGACGTGCACTTTGCATTTTGACATAATGAATAAACCATAGTAAAAAACATAAAAAGTGTTGGTGGTATAAAAAAATACTGCCTATGAGCATTTTTAGCACATATGTTCAAATGAAATATGGGGCTTGAGTGTTCGTAAAAACAATAATAAAAAAGTCTGAAAGTAAAAGTGACATTGTCCCGGAGTGGTAATTTGCACCTATGAACGGGTCATAACTTCAAAATAAGTTTTAGATTCATGCTTTAATAATGAGATTTTTATTCAAGTAGGTTATTCTAGTATATATATAGAAACATATGTTTGTAAATGCATGACTTTGACGCGTTTTAATGGGCATGCGCGTGAAGATTCGAGAAACACTGGAGCGCTGCGGAGATGAGTTGCCATGGAAACGGTGCGTCACCAGTGCAGACAGCAAAACTCCGACTCTCCCTGTTTTCACTGCTTTCAGGTGAGTTTAGTCTCTAAAATCACACAAATAATACACACGACTGTTCTTGACACTTCTCTTACTTGTAATTGACACGCTTCTGTTTAATATTTACTTTATAGAAATGGGTTAGTGTCTTCGAAAAAGTCCGTTAGCATAGCTGCTAGCTACATCTCAACCATTTTCAGAAGAGTTAACGTTAGGCTAACTTTAGCTTTAGCTTTTGTTTATGAATGTTTGGGCTGTTAATCACATCTAATGTGTAGATGACAGGTTTTGATATTTTTGTAAATATTTTGCTTGGAAGTGAGCTAAAAACGTATGTATTTAACATAAAAATAACGTTACTGTTAATCGATGACGTCACTTACACGGCTTAAACTATAGCTCAATGGTTAATAAATATTGATAAAAATTGTTCTGTGATTTCAGCAGCAACAAAATAATTGTTGGCTATGTGACAAATGGTTTGTTGTGTTCCTAGATCGTTCCATGCTGATGCCCTGCTCCGTAGCAGAGTTGAGCTGATCATCATCTCTAAAAGGCACCATACTATAAGTAAGCCAAAGACAAATGTCCACTTGGAACTAAACTAAAACTTCAAAACATACACTAATGTTGTTGGTACACACTACCATTTATATATGTTGGGTCTATTTAACAATTAATCCTGGAGAGAGAAAAAAGAAAATGGATTAAACTGTTACACTGGTTTACACAAAAATATTAATCAGCACAACTGTTTTTAACATTGATAATACTCAGAGAAATGTTTAGGACGTTTGCATTGTAATAATGTATAGTATTAAAATATAAAAATGCTGACTCGTTAGGTCATGTTTTCTCATTAAAATCAGACGATTTCCTATTAATTCAATCGAATATAAGGGAATAACTCTAGAATAACCTTCCTGATAATGTTTGGGGCCCAGAAACATGATCCTAATTTAAATCTAGATTAAAGACATCTCTTTATCCAAGCATTCAATTAACACATCTCATAATCTTGCACTACACTAAATGTGATGAAATAGTAAAAAGTGCACATGATCATCTTTTGCCTGAAATAATATGACAGCAGCTGCTAATCTTTCTCCTTTTGCTTCCCTGTTTCTATCTCAGGATGATCAGCAAGTTTACTAGAGATTACAGCAGCTCCAGTGTGGATCCAGCCTCTCTTGTGAAGACTTCTAATGACACCAACACTCTTGAAGACTTCAGATGATGACAACTATAGATGGACATACAAAACTGCCAGATATTATCCTTATATTGCACTGGCCCAGTTTTACAGGCAGCGCTTAGATTAAGCCAGGATTAGGCTTTAGTTAAATTAGAATATTTAAGTAGCTTTTTAAAATGTACTTTAGAAAAAAATCATTACTGGTGTGCATCTTGAGACAAAACAATGGCACTAAAAATATTTTAAGATGTCAGTGCAAGTTGCTTCCAGTTAAGACAGTTTTAAGATGCATTTTAGTAAATAAAATTAAAAAATATTACAGCACTACTTTATTTCACTTCAGAATTCTAGATCTGAGCTGTAGATAAACAGGAGGGGAAAAAATCAGAACAATATATATATTTTGTTTGACCAGCAAAACATTCATGAGTCATGTTGACAGCTGTTATCTTATCTATTTTTCCAACCCATTTAAAAACAGTCTGTGAGTGCCATCTTTTGGACATTCATCATATTGCATTGGTTTTAATTTATTGTCCTCAAACAGAGCACTAATCTGTTTATTTTAAAGTTACACATTCTACATTGATTAAAAAGGAAAATCAAATGTGTTTTTTAATGGTAGTATTATTTTATACAGAAATAAATTAATTATAATTCAGATGAGAATAAAGGAAAACAAATCTGAAAATATAGAAAATCAATTTTAAATTAATTCAGGTACAATTACCAAACATATCTCAAGGTCTTTTTTTATTAATTTAATTAATAAACTAATTATATAAAACTATTGTCAATGCACTACAAATAAACTGGTTCTATGCCTTTACTTTATTAATAAAACTTATTTTAAAAATACAAGGCTTAAGACATTTATATTCCTTTAATCCAATAGTAATACATTAATTACATGAATTACTCAAATGTAGTAATACACTAGGTGGTAGCCTACAGCCTGAGACATGCACAATAAAAAAAAATTTGCCTTCTGCAGTTTTGTTTTGCTTTTGCCTCCATTGTACCGAACCGTAATGTCTGAACCGAGGTATGAACCGAACCGTGACTTCTGTGTACCGTTCCACCCCTACTTTAAACTCATGACTTGTATTATCTTATGGACATTACTTTGTTGCCAGAAGATCCTCTCCAGTGAATAGCAGTCGCCTCTGGCTGATTAAAAAAAAAAAAAATTCTACCAGCCATGTTATTATAATTTTTTTTCAAAACCATGGTTCAAGTTGGGTCAAGTTCTAGTAATATTGCTGTGAACTATGTATTAGTTGAAGGTGCCTGTAGTAAGGTGTACCCACACCACAAGACCCAGAGTGCAGAAGATATGATAGCCTTGACCCTTAAGCATGCTCCACATCGTGAGAAAGCAAAGAAAAATGTTAAGGAAAGAGAATTTTGACCAAAAACTCGCAATATAAATACTTTTATTTTAGGATAATACTATTGTTGTGGTCATATATTTGATCCTCAATGTTATGTAAAACATGGCCTTAATATTGATCCTTTACTGATTGTATTACAATGATCCAACTAAAATTTTGTTACTTTGTTTTAGGTTCCAAGCTTACGGGTGGAATCAGATGTGGAGGAGTAACGCGTTTCAGCTGAACCTGGCAACCGGACACGCAAACACACACGCTCTTTTTTGTTAATGAAAATAAAAGTATTTACGAGGCTGAATCCAGCTTCTTATTCGCAGCTTCTTATTGACGCTATCCGTTCCACCTTAAATGACGCGAACTGCCGCGTTTGCTGGCTTCTTATTGACGCTCAACTTAGGGACCGTGCGGTTTTTCTCTTTTTCGCGTTTTTTAAGGGATCGTGTTACTTTTGTATCTATATTCAGAATAAAATAATAATCAAATGCAATTTAAATGCAAACAACACTGATATATCAACGAAAATGGACTGTAAAAATATAAAGGCACATAAATATAATTAGGCTACATTATTCTTTAATTATTGTACATGTCATCAGCTCAATTTAGGGATCATGTGGTTTTTCACTTATTAGAGATCCTGTTTGTATTTTTTTATGTTTTCAGAAAAGAATAATAAACTATTTTGAAAGGTAAAAAACAAATAATAATAGCACATAAATTACTGTAAAACTATAATTAGGCCTACATTATTCTTTAATTATTGCAATTAACATAATTTGGATGTATTCAATGCATGTATTTAAAAAATAAATAAATATTATTACAAATTATAATTACACAGGGTAACCAGAGATTATGCACCAGCTTGAATCCAGCCTCTTATGAAGACCCAGGTGACCCAGCACCTTTGAATTGATGACACCCCTGCAAGGACTCCAGAACATCAAACATGAATGATTATACAAAATTATCATTTTATAAATGCTTTAACATGCACATTAGTTTTGCTTAAATGCATATATGATATTTGTAAAATACTATAATTTGTGGTATTTTTTAACTGTACTTTACATTTTACATCTCATTAAATCCTATTGTTTTGTAACACAGAAACCTGCATTTTATGTAAAGCTACCTTGAAATGATTGTGAAAAGGGTTATACAAATGAATGTATGAATTAAATTGAATTGCATTAAATTGAAAGTGCCATTGTTACTGTACATTAGAAATATATGGACCCAATCTGACAATACAGAAGAGTTATCACATTGTTGGCCTACTTGGTTTCACTGATGCTTTATACCCTGCATCTGTGCTTGAATATAATCATGCACAATTTCAGATGTTTTTACTGTATAAAAAGCCATTGCATTGTTGGCTCAAGTGGGGGCTCTATAGAGCTGTATTGTGATGGTGCGTAAAAAGTTGCACTGGGGCCTTATACACATTGTCCTTGGCTGTCACCATGCACAAAATTAGACATTTTTACTGTCGAATCTTGAAGTTATGCACCCATGAAGTTGACAGATTGACTAGAGTTATGGGGAAGTTGCAGTTTTGGTTTCAATTGCATTTTCTGCCCATTTCGCAGCGCTGTTTCTCGGCCGCCTCAGAGGGTGCGTTAAATTTGACATAGTCCCATTAGAGTAGAGCTACTACTCTAACGAAATTTAAATTTTGAGCAGTTTTTACTGTAGAGGTTTTTTTTAATGAATTTTTAAATTTAGCTTTTTACATTGCACAATAAGCCATGCATTTTCTGCCCAATTTGCGGCGCTGTTTCTCGGCCGCCTCAGAGGGTGCGTTAAATTTGACATTGCCCCATTAGAGAAGAGCTACTACTGTAACGAAATCCAAATTTTGAGCAATTTTTACTGTAGAATTTTCTTTTAATGAATTTTTGAATTTAACTTTTTACAGTGCACAATAAGCCGCTTAATGCATTTTCTGCCCATTTCGTGGCGCTGTTTCTCGGCCGCCTCAGAGGGTGCGTTAAATTCGACATTGTCCCATTAGACTAGAGCTCCTACTCTGACGAAATCCAAATTTTGAGCAGTTTTTACTGTATAATATTTTTTTTATGAATTTTTGAATTTAACTTTTTACAGTGCACAATAAGCCGCCTAATGCATTTTCTGCCCATTTCGTGGTGCTGTTTCTCGGCCGCCTCAGAGGGTGCGTTAAATTCGATATTGTCCCATTAGACTAGAGCTCCTACTCTGACGAAATCCAAATTTTGAGCAGTTTTTACTGTATAATATTTTTTTTATGAATTTTTGAATTTAACTTTTTACAGTGCACAATAAGCCCCCTAATGCATTTTCTGCCCATTTCGTGGCGCTGTTTCTCGGCCGCCTCAGAGGGTGCGTTAAATTCGACATTGTCCCATTAGACTAGAGCTCCTACTCTGACGAAATCCAAATTTTTAGCAGTTTTTACTGTATAATATTTTTTTTATGAATGTTTGAAATTTGCACTTTAGACAGTGCACAATAAGCCGCCTAATGCATTTTCTGCCCATTTCGTGGCGCTGTTTCTCGGCCGCCTCAGAGGGTGCGTTAAATTCGACATTGTCCCATTAGACTAGTGCTCCTACTCTGACGAAATCCAAGTTTTGAGCAGTTTTTACTGTAGAATATTTTTTTTATGAATGTTTGAAATTTGCACTTTAGACAGTGCACAATAAGCCGCCTAATGCATTTTCTGCCCATTTCGTGGCGCTGTTTCTCGGCCGCCTCAGAGGGTGCGTTAAATTCGACATTGTCCCATTAGACTAGAGCTCCTACTCTGACGAAATCCACAATTTGAGCAGTTTTTACTGTAGAATTTTTTTTGTATGAATTTTTGAATTTCGCACTTAGACCGTGCACAATAAGGCGCCTAATGCATTTTCTGCCCATTTCGTGGCGCTGTTTCTCGGCCGCCTCAGAGGGTGCGTTGAATTCGACATTGTCCCATTAGACTAGAGCTCCTACTCTGACGAAATCCAAATTTTGAGCAGTTTTTACTGTATAATATTTTTTTTATGAATGTTTGAAATTTGCACTTTAGACAGTGCACAAAAAGCCGCCTAATGCATTTTCTGCCCATTTCGTGGCGCTGTTTCTCGGCCGCCTCAGAGGGTGCGTAAAATTCGACATTGTCCCATTAGACTAGAGCTCCTACTCTGACGAAATCCACAATTTGAGCAGTTTTTACTGTAGCATTTTTTTTTTATGAATGTTTGAAATTTGCACTTTAGACAGTGCACAAAAAGCCGCCTATTGCATTTTCTGCCCATTTCGTGGCGCTGTTTCTCGGCCGCCTCAGAGGGTGCGTTAAATTCGACATTGTCCCATTAGACTAGTGCTCCTACTCTGACGAAATCCAAGTTTTGAGCAGTTTTTACTGTAGAATATTTTTTTTATGAATGTTTGAAATTTGCACTTTAGACAGTGCACAATAAGCCGCCTAATGCATTTTCTGCCCATTTCGTGGCGCTGTTTCTCGGCCGCCTCAGAGGGTGCGTTAAATTCGACATTGTCCCATTAGACTAGAGCTCCTACTCTGACGAAATCCACAATTTGAGCAGTTTTTACTGTATAATATTTTTTTTGTATGAATTTTTGAATTTCGCACTTAGACCGTGCACAATAAGGCGCCTAATGCATTTTCTGCCCATTTCGTGGCGCTGTTTCTCGGCCGCCTCAGAGGGTGCGTTAAATTCGACATTGTCCCATTAGACTAGAGCTCCTACTCTGACGAAATCCACAATTTGAGCAGTTTTTACTGTATAATATTTTTTTTGTATGAATTTTTGAATTTCGCACTTAGACCGTGCACAATAAGGCGCCTAATGCATTTTCTGCCCATTTCGTGGAGCTGTTTCTCGGCCGCCTCAGAGGGTGCGTTGAATTCGACATTGTCCCATTAGACTAGAGCTCCTACTCTGACGAAATCCAAATTTTGAGCAGTTTTTACTGTATAATATATTTTTTATGAATGTTTGAAATTTGGACTTTAGACAGTGCACAAAAAGCCGCCTAATGCATTTTCTGCCCATTTCGTGGCGCTGTTTCTCGGCCGCCTCAGAGGGTGCGTAAAATTCGACATTGTCCCATTAGACTAGAGCTCCTACTCTGACGAAATCCACAATTTGAGCAGTTTTTACTGTAGCATTTTTTTTTTATGAATGTTTGAAATTTGCACTTTAGACAGTGCACAAAAAGCCGCCTAATGCATTTTCTGCCCATTTCGTGGTGCTTTTTCCCGGCCGCCTCAGAGGGTGCGTTAAATTCGACATTGTCCCATTAGACTAGAGCTCCTACTCTGACGAAATCCACAATTTGAGCAGTTTTTACTGTACAATTTTTTTTGTATGAATTTTTGAATTTCGCACTTAGACAGTGCACAATAAGCCGCCTAATGCATTTTCTGCCCATTTCGTGGCGCTGTTTCTCGGCCGCCTCAGAGGGTGCGTTAAATTCGACATTGTCCCATTAGACTAGAGCTCCTACTCTGACGAAATCCAAATTTTGAGCAGTTTTTACTGTATAATATTTTTTTTATGAATGTTTGAAATTTGCACTTTAGACAGTGCACAATAAGCCGCCTAATGCATTTTCTGCCCATTTCGTGGCGTTGTTTCTCGGCCGCCTCAGAGGGTGCGTTAAATTTGACATTGTCTCATTAGAGTAGATCTACTACTCTGACGAAATCCAAATTTTGAATCCAAAATACAGTGCACAACACTGTAAAAAGCAAAATTCAAAAATTAATTCAAATAAGATTCTGCAGTAAAAACTGCTCAAAATTTGGATTTCGTTACAGTAGTAGCTCTACTCTAATGGAACTATGTCAAATTTAACGCACCCTCTGAGGCGGCCGAGAAACAGCGCCGCGAAATGGCAAAAAAAATGCATTAGGTGCCTTATTGTGCACTGTCTAAAGTGCAAAATTCAAACATTCATAAAAAAAATATCATACAGTAAAAACTGCTCAAAATTTGGATTTCGTCAGAGTAGGAGCTCTAGTCTAATGGGACTATGTCGAATTGAACGCACCCTCTGAGGCGGCCGAGAAACAGCGCCACGAAATGGGCAGAAAATGCATTAGGCGGCTTATTGTGCACTGTAAAAAGTTAAATTCAAAAATTCATTAAAAAGTATTTCTACAGTAAAAATTGCTCAAAATTTTGATTTCGTTACAGTAGTAGCTCTACTCTAATGGGGCAATGTCAAATTTAACGCACCCTCTGAGGCGGCCGAGAAACAGCGCCGCGAAATGGGAAAAAAATGCATTAGGTGCCTTATTGTGCACTGTCTAAAGTGCAAAATTCAAACATTCATAAAAAAAATATTATACAGTAAAAACTGCTCAAAATTTGGATTTCGTCAGAGTAGGAGCTCTAGTCTAATGGGACTATGTCAAATTGAACGCACCCTCTGAGGCGGCCGAGAAAAAGCGCCACGAAATGGGCAGAAAATGCATTTGGCGGCTTATTGTGCACTGTCTAAAGTGCAAATTTCAAACATTCATAAAAAAAATATTATACAGTAAAAACTGCTCAAAATTTGGATTTCGTCAGAGTAGGAGCTCTAGTCTAATGGGACAATGTCGAATTTAACGCACCCTCTGAGGCGGCCGAGAAACAGCGCCACGAAATGGGCAGAAAATGCATTAGGCGGCTTATTGTGCACTGTCTAAAGAGCAAATTTCAAACATTCATAAAAAAAATATTATACAGTAAAAACTGCTCAAAATTTGGATTTCGTCAGAGTAGGAGCTCTAGTCTAATGGGACAATGTCGAATTTAACGCACCCTCTGAGGCGGCCGAGAAACAGCGCCACGAAATGGGCAGAAAATGCATTAGGCGGCTTATTGTGCACTGTCCAAAGTGCAAATTTCAAACATTCATAAAAAAAATATTATACAGTAAAAACTGCTCAAAATGTGGATTTCGTCAGAATAGGAGCTCTAGTCTAATGGGACAATGTCGAATTTAACGCACCCTCTGAGGCGGCCGAGAAACAGCGCCACGAAATGGGCAGAAAATGCATTAGGTGGCTTTTTGTGCACTGTCTAAAGTGCAAATTTCAAACATTCATAAAAAAAAATTATACAGTAAAAACTGCTCAAAATTTGGATTTCGTCGGAGTAGGAGCTCTAGTCTAATGGGACAATGTCGAATTTAACGCACCCTCTGAGGCGGCCGAGAAACAGCGCCACGAAATGGGCAGAAAATGCATTAGGCGGCTTTTTGTGCACTGTCTAAAGTGCAAATTTCAAACATTCATAAAAAAATATTATACAGTAAAAACTGCTCAAAATTTGGATTTCGTCGGAGTAGGAGCTCTAGTCTAATGGGACAATGTCGAATTCAACGCACCCTCTGAGGCGGCCGAGAAACAGCGCCACGAAATGGGCAGAAAATGCATTAGGCGGCTTACTGTGCACTGTCTAAAGTGCAAATTTCAAACATTCATAAAAAAAATATTATACAGTAAAAACTGCTCAAAATTTGGATTTCGTTAGAGAAGGAGCTCTAGTCTAATGGGACAATGTCGAATTTAACGCACCCTCTGAGGCGGCCGAGAAACAGCACCACGAAATGGGCAGAAAATGCATTAGGCGGCTTTTTGTGCACTGTAAAAAGTTAAATTAAAAAATTCATTAAAAGAAAATTCTACAGTAAAAATTGCTCAAAATTTGGATTTCGTTACAGTGGTAGCTCTACTCTAATGGGGCCATGTCAAATTTAACGCACCCTCTGAGGCGGCCGAGAAACAGCGCCGCGAAATGGGAAAAAAATGCATTAGGTGCCTTATTGTGCACTGTCTAAAGTGCAAAATTCAAACATTCATAAAAAAAATATTATACAGTAAAAACTGCTCAAAATTTGGATTTCGTCAGAGTAGGAGCTCTAGTCTAATGGGACTATGTCAAATTGAACGCACCCTCTGAGGCGGCCGAGAAAAAGCGCCACGAAATGGGCAGAAAATGCATTTGGCGGCTTATTGTGCACTGTCTAAAGTGCAAATTTCAAACATTCATAAAAAAAATATTATACAGTAAAAACTGCTCAAAATTTGGATTTCGTCAGAGTAGGAGCTCTAGTCTAATGGGACTATGTCGAATTTAACGCACCCTCTGAGGCGGCCGAGAAACAGCGCCACGAAATGGGCAGAAAATGCATTAGGCGGCTTATTGTGCACTGTAAAAAGTTAAATTAACAAATTCATTAAAAGAAAATTCTACAGTAAAAAATGCTCAAAATTTGGATTTCGTTACAGTGGTAGCTCTACTCTAATGGGGCCATGTCAAATTTAACGCACCCTCTGAGGCGGCCGAGAAACAGCACCGCGAAATGGCAAAAAAAATGCATTAGGTGCCTTATTGTGCACTGTCTAAAGTGCAAAATTCAAACATTCATAAAAAAAATATTATACAGTAAAAACTGCTCAAAATTTGGATTTCGTCAGAGTAGGAGCTCTAGTCTAATGGGACTATGTCAAATTGAACGCACCCTCAGAGGCGGCCGAGAAACAGCGCCGCAAATTTGGCAGAAAATGCATTAGGCTGCTTATTGTGCACCGTCTAAAGTGCAAAATTCACAAATTCATTAAAAAAAAATTCTACAGTAAAAACTGCTCAAATTGTGGATTTCGTCAGAGCAGGAGCTCTAGTCTAATGGGACAATGTCAAATTTA
Source organism: Semotilus atromaculatus (assembly GCA_031834385.1). Lineage (NCBI taxonomy): Eukaryota > Metazoa > Chordata > Actinopteri > Cypriniformes > Leuciscidae > Semotilus > Semotilus atromaculatus. Next base: position 245,441 of record JAULUF010000046.1, read on the forward strand.
ACGCACCCTCTGAGGCGGCCGAGAAACAGCGCCACGAAATGGGCAGCAAATGCATTAGGTGCCTTATTGTGCACTGTCTAAAGTGCAAAATTCAAACATTCATAAAAAAAATATTATACAGTAAAAACTGCTCAAAATTTGGATTTCGTCAGAGTAGGAGCTCTAGTCTAATGGGACTATGTCAAATTGAACGCACCCTCAGAGGCGGCCGAGAAACAGCGCCGCAAATTTGGCAGAAAATGCATTAGGCTGCTTATTGTGCACCGTCTAAAGTGCAAAATTCACAAATTCATTAAAAAAAAATTCTACAGTAAAAACTGCTCAAAATGTGGATTGCGTTAGAGCAGGAGCTCTAGTCTAATGGGACAATGTCAAATTGAACGCACCCTCTGAGGCGGCCGAGAAACAGCGCCGCAAATTGGGCAGAAAATGCATGGCTTATTGTGCAATGTAAAAAGCTAAATTTAAAAATTCATTAAAAAAAAACCTCTACAGTAAAAACTGCTAAAAATTTGGATTTCGTTAGAGTAGTAGCTCTACTCTAATGGGACTATGTCAAATTTAACGCACCCTCTGAGGCGGCCGAGAAACAGCGCTGCGAAATGGGCAGAAAATGCAATTGAAACCAAAACTGCAACTTCCCCATAACTCTAGTCAATCTGTCAACTTCATGGGTGCATAACTTCACGATGCGACAGTAAAAATGTCTAATTTTGTGCATGGTGACAGCCAAGCACAATGTGTATAAGGCCCCAGTGCAACTTTTTACGCACCATCACAATACAGCTAATGTGATAACTCTTCTGTATTGTCAGATTGGGTCCATATATTTCTAATGTACAGTAACAATGGCACTTTCAATTTAATGCAATTCAATTTAATTCATACATTCATTTGTATAACCCTTTTCACAATCATTTCAAGGCTTTACATAAAATGCAGGTTTCTGTGTTACAAAACAATAGGATTTAATGAGATGTAAAATGTAAAGTACAGTTAAAAAATAGCACAAATTATAGTATTTTACAAATATCATATATGCATTTAAGCAAAACTAATGTGCATGTTAAAGCATTTATAAAATGAGAATTTTGTATAATCATTCATGTTTGATGTTCTGGAGTCCTTGCAGGGGTGTCATCAATTCAAAGGTGCTGGGTCACCTGGGTCTTCATAAGAGGCTGGATTCAAGCTGGTGCATAATCTCTGGTTACCCTGTGTAATTATAATTTGTAATAATATTTATTTATTTTTAAATACATGCATTGAATACATCCTAATTATGTTAATTGCAATAATTAAAGAATAATGTAGGCCTAATTATAGTTTTACAGTAATTTATGTGCTATTATTATTTGTTTTTTACCTTTCAAAATAGTTTATTATTCTTTTCTGAAAACATAAAAAAAATACAAACAGGATCTCTATTAAGTGAAAAACCACATGATCCCTAAATTGAGCTGATGACATGTACAATAATTAAAGAATAATGTAGCCTAATTATATTTATGTGCCTTTATATTTTTACAGTCCATTTTCGTTGATATATCAGTGTTATTTGCATTTAAATTGCATTTGATTATTCTTTTATCCTGAATATAGATACAAAAGTAACACGATCCCTTAAAAAACGCGAAAAAGAGAAAAACCGCACGGTCCCTAAGTTGAGCGTCAATAAGAAGCCAGCAAACGCGGCAGTTCGCGTCATTTAAGGTGGAACGGATAGCGTCAATAAGAAGCTGCGAATAAGAAGCTGGATTCAGCCTCGTAAAGTATTTTGTTTCCTAATATTCCTTGTTGTGTGTTTTTTCCTTGGGTAGTTAAAATGTGTGTTATCAGACACTATAAGAGGATGTTAAAAAGACTTCTAGTGAACGTTCCGTAAAGGTCCCCGAATGTTTGCTGAACGTCCCGCGAACGTCCCCCGCGACGTCATGCGAACGTCCTGCGAACGTCCCCCGCGACGTCATGTGAACGTCCCGCGAACGTCCCCTGCGACGTCCTGTGAACGTTTAAAGAACCCTACACGAAGACGTTCAGGGGACGTTCGCAGTGGACGTTCAGGGGAAGTTCTGGGGACGTGTTTTTGTTAGCTGGGAATGTAGCTCGGGTACGTTGTAGCCTCAAATCAAATGGCTGCTTCACCACACAGGTCAAACAAATTTGGTACCTTTACTCCATGTGAATGTAATCTCACGCACACTGGATCAAAGTGTCAGCAGCATAAGACAGGACGAGATGATTCACGAGGAAGAGATGACGAGAAGAAAAGTCACATGGTCGACGATCGGCAAAGTCCACCAGTCGGTAACGCTATCCGGCTCCGTCAGGGTCTTTGATCATCGTCGATCTCACAGCTCCACACAGGCTTAACTAATACAGGTCGCTGGTCGCTAGCTTATAGAAAAGTCCATGCACAAACACTAACCACTATATCAGCGGCTAACTTAAACTTATTGCTGTCTTCGGGTGCAGAGTAGGTCACTCACACAGACAGAATTATCACCCTTAAAGTTTCGTATAAGAGTCCTGGTTGAACACTTTAACTAAACTCGCAAATTTCATTAACATTAACCGTGTTTCTCTTTCCGCAAACCCAACGCGTTTTTCTCTCACTTCTTCCACGCTCTGACTTCCACTTCCTTCTCCCTTGACCTCAAATGTGATTGGCTCATTCACAAAACATTCAGAAATAAAATAAATTCACAAAACATTTGTGCAATTCTTTCTTCCTACTTTTACAGGCATATTTAAAGTATTTTCACATATATTATTACACAACAAATATTTAACCTTTTAAATACTAAAACAGTAAACGATGAACATCACCCAATAGACCTTTCTCTCATTGAGCAAAATCATAACTTCATTGCAGGTCAATGAATCTTAACTTTTTAACCTTACATTCTATTTCTTAAACTATGAAATTATTTATTCAAACTTGTATATCTTGTTCTAATGAATATATTTCAACATGGTTACATATATTAAGTTAATGTTCAAGAACTCTTTACTCACAAATATGTACAGTAGTTCCATAAAGAACCTATGTATGACTGATTTAACATCAGAAAGAGTTTATAAGTTTCTAAATTTTTTGAAGATCCTTTGAACAGAAATAAGTTTAAAAGGTCAGATATAGTCTTCTAATTTACTTTTAAAGCATCAGTAGGAGTCTATGAGTATGTATAGAAAGTTCAAGATCGAGGATTCCTTGGCCAGAAATATGTTCCTTGGGTCAAATATGGACTTCAGTGTGGCTAATATAACATCAAAAGAAGACAATCTGGTTGTGTATTAAGTTAATGTTCAAGAACTCTTTGGCCACAAATATGTTCAGTAGGTCCATAAAGAACCTCTATATGACTGATTTAACATAAGAAGGAGTCTATAAGTTTATACATTTTATGTAGACCCTTTGAACAGAAAAAAGTTAAAAAGGTCAGATATGGTCTTCTAAATGACTTTTGAAGCATCAGTAGGAGTCTATGAGTATGTATACAAAGTTCAAGTTCGAGGATTCTCTTTGCCAGAAATATGTTCCTTGGGTCAAATATGGACTTTACTGTGGCGAAAATAACATCAAAAGAAGACAATCTGATTGTATATTAAGTTTAATGTTCAAGAACTCTTTGGCCACAAATATGTTCAGTAGGTCCATAAGGAACCTCTGTATGGCTGATTTAAAATCAGAAAGAGTCTATAAGTTTATACATTTTTTGAAGACCCTTTGAACAGAAAAAAGATCAAAAGGTCAGATATTGTCTTCTAAATGACTTTTGGAGCATCAGTAGGAGTCTATGAGTATGTATAGAAAGTTCAAGATCGAGGATTCTTTGACCAGAAATATGCTCCTTGGGTCAAATATGGACTTTACTGTGGCGAAAATAACATCAAAAGAAGACAATCTGATTGTATATTAAGTTAATGTTCAAGAACTCTTTGGCCACAAATATGTTCAGTAGGTCCATAAGGAACCTCTGTATGGCTGATTTAAAATCAGAAAGAGTCTATAAGTTTATAAATTTTTTGAAGACCTTTTGAACAAAAAAAAGATCAAAAGGTCAGATATTGTCTTCTAAATGACTTTTGGAGCATCAGTAGGAGTCTATGAGTATGTATAGAAAGTTCAAGATCGAGGATTCTTTGGCCAAAAATATGTTCCTTGGGTCAAATATGGACTTTACTGTGGCTTATATAACACCAAAAGAAGACAATCTGATTGTATATTAAGTTAATGTTCAAGAACTCTTTGGCCACAAATATGTTCAGTAGGTCCATAAGGAACCTCTGTATGGCTGATTTTAAATCAGAAAGAGTCTATAAGTTTATACATTTTTTGAAGACCCTTTGAACAGAAAAAAGATCAAAAGGTCAGATATTGTCTTCTAAATGACTTTTGGAGCATCAGTAGGAGTCTATGAGTATGTATAGAAAGTTCAAGATCGAGGATTCTTTGGCCAAAAATATGTTCCTTGGGTCAAATATGGACTTTACTGTGGCTAATATAACACCAAAAAAAGAAAATCTGATTGTATATTAAGTTAATGTTCAAGAACTCTTTGGCCACAAATATGTACAGTAGTCAATAAAGAACCTATGTATGACTGATTTACCATCAGAAAGAGTTTATAAGTTTATACATTTTTTGAAGATCCTTTGAACAGAAAAAAGTTTAAAAGGTCAGATATAGGGCTCTATCTTGCACCCGGCGCAAATGACTTTGTACACCGACGCATGTATCATTCATATTTTTCACCCGCGCAAGGCGGACTTTTCCCTCCACAGACACACGTCGGTTAACTAAGAAATAAACTTGCGCTCCCCGGGGCGGTTCAGCGCAAAAAGGAGGCGTGTTCCGGCGCAAACTTTCCCTCATGCTATTTTGCAGATCCAGAAAACAATTGCGCCACTGACCAGAAAAAAAATAGTCTAAAGTCATTGGCGCGTTGCGCGTACATTCAGATGCTATTTTAAGCGCGCGTGCTTGGTCATAATACAGAGTGTGAACAACGCGCATACACTGTAGATGATTCTCTCATCTACACAGATGCATTTTCCTTTTTGCAAATGATACATTATTATAAGAAAAAATATTAAAACACGAGGGAAATCATTGTTGTCCAGTCAAGTCAAGTATATTTATATAGTGCTTTTCACAATAGAGATTGTATCAAAGCAGCTTCACAGTATTAATATGTTGTGTCCATGAGGATCGGAAAAATAGGCATAAAGCTTAGGCCTACATATTTACCCAAATTATTATATGCATGTATAACCGAAGCTAATTTGTGTGGGTTTGTCCCATCTCCAATGCCACTTCTCTTTCTTTTACGGCCCTGACGAGAACATCGATCTCCTCGGCTGTGAACCGATTCTGAAGCGCTCCTGGTAAATGCGCCGTTATAATAGTATTGCGCCATGGAACAAGCGCACCTCGTTCATCATGCTCTTAAAGGGAATGTGATATGACGCTCTGATTGGTTTATTTCACGTTACGCCCAAACCACACCTATGAATAATGAAGCTACTTCAGACCAACCCCTTTTAGATTTGCGCCAGGCGCAAGAGGCATTTATCCCGCCGGGAAAATAGCAACAGCGCCAGGATCCGCCCACAAAGTTACTTGCGCTTTGCGCTTTGACACTTGCGTTTCAGATCGTGCGTTGAGTGCAAGATAGGGCCCATAGTCTTCTAATTTACTTTTAAAGCATCAGTAGGAGTCTATGAGTATGTATAGAAAGTTCAAGATCGAGGATTCCTTGGCCAGAAATATGTTCCTTGGGTCAAATATGGACTTCAGTGTGGCTAATATAACATCAAAAGAAGACAATCTGATTATATAAGTTAATTTTCGAGAACTCTTTGGCCAGAAATATGTTCAGTAGTTCCATAAGGAAGCTCTGTATGACTGATTTAACATAAGAAGGAGTCTATAAGTTTATACATTTTATGAACACCCTTTGAACGGAAAAAAGTTAAAAAGGTCAGATATGGTCTTCTAAATGGCTTTTGAAGCATCAGTAGAAGTCTATGAGTATGTATAGAAAGTTCAAGATCGAGGATTCTTTGACCAGAAATATGCTCCTTGGGTCAAATATGGACTTTACTGTGGCTAATATAACATCAAAAGAAGACAATCTGATTTTATATTAAGTTAATGTTCAAGAACTCTTTGGCCACAAATATGTACAGTAGGTCCATAAGGGACCTCTGTATGGCTGCTTTAAAATCAGAAAGAGTCTATAAGTTTATAATTTCCTTGAAGACCCTTTGAACAGAAAAAAATTCATAAGATCAGATATGGTCTTCTAAATGACTTTATGAAGCATAAGTAGGAGTCTATGAGTATGTATAGAAAGTTCAAGATCGAGGATTCCTTGGCCAGAAATATGTTCCTTGGGTCAAATATGGACTTTACTGTGGCTCATATAACACCAAAAGAAGACAATCTGATTGTATATTAAGTTAATGTTCAAGAACTCTTGACTCACAAATATGTACAGTAGTTCCATAAAGAACCTATGTATGACTGATTTAACATCAGAAAGAGTTTATAAGTTTATACATTTTTTTAAGATCCTTTGAACAGAAATAAGTTTAAAAGGTCAGATATAGTCTTCTAATTTACTTTTAAAGCATCAGTAGGAGTCTATGAGTATGTATAGAAAGATCAAGATCGAGGATTCCTTGGCCAGAAATATGTTCCTTGGGTCAAAAATGGACTTCAGTGTGGCTAATATAACATCAAAAGAAGACAATCTGATTGTATATTAAGTTAATGTTCAAGAACTCTTTGGCCACAAATATGTTCAGTAGGTCCATAAGGAACCTCTGTATGGCTGATTTAAAATCAGAAAGAGTCTATAAGTTTATACATTTTTTGAAGACCCTTTGAACAGAAAAAAGATCAAAAGGTCAGATATTGTCTTCTAAATGACTTTTGGAGCATCAGTAGGAGTCTATGAGTATGTATAGAAAGTTCAAGATCGAGGATTCTTTGACCAGAAATATGCTCCTTGGGTCAAATATGGACTTTACTGTGGCGAAAACAACATCAAAAGAAGACAATCTGATTGTATATTAAGTTAATGTTCAAGAACTCTTTGGCCACAAATATGTTCTGTAGGTCCATAAGGAACCTCTGTATGGCTGATTTAAAATCAGAAAGAGTCTATAAGTTTATACATTTTTTGAAGACCTTTTGAACAGAAATAGATCAAAAGGTCAGATATTGTCTTCTAAATGACTTTTGAAGCATCAGTAGGAGTCTATGAGTATGTATAGAAAGTTCAAGATCGAGGATTCCTTGGCCAGAAATATGTTCCTTGGGTCAAATATGGACATCAGTGTGGCTAATATAAAATCAAACGAAGACAATCTGATTGTATAAGTTAATGTTTTAGAACTCTTTGGCCAGAAATATGTTCAGTAGTTCCATAAGGAACCTCTGTATGACTGATTTAACATAAGAAGGAGTCTATAAGTTTATACATTTTATGAAGACCCTTTGAACAGAATTTTTTTTTTTAAAAAGGTCAGATATGGTCTTCTAAATGACTTTTGAAGCATCAGTAGGAGTCTATGAGTATGTATAGAAAGTTCAAGATCGAGGATTCTTTGGCCAGAAATATGCTCCTTGGGTCAAATATGGACTTTACTGTGGCTAATATAACACCAAAAGAAGACAATCTGATTGTATATTATTAAGTTAATGTTCAAAAACTCTTTGGCCACAAATATGTACAGTAGTTCCATAAAGAATCTATGTATGACTGATTTAACATCAGAAAGAGTTTATAAGTTTATACATTTTATGAAGACCCTTTGAACAGAAAAAAGTTCAAAAGGTCAGATATTGTCTTCTAAATGACTTTTGAAGCATCAGTAGGATTCTATGAGTATGTATAGAAAGTTCAAGATCGAGGATTCTTTGGCCAGAAATATGCTCCTTGGGTCAAATATGGACTTTAATTTGGCTAATATAACATCAAAAGAAGACAATCTGATTGTATATTAAGTTAATGTTCAAGAACTCTTTGGCCACAAATATGTTCAGTAGGTCCATAAGGAACCTCTGTATGGCTGATTTAAAATCAGAAAGAGTCTATAAGTTTATACATTTTTTGAAGACCCTTTGAACAGAAAAAAGATCAAAAGGTCAGATATTGTCTTCTAAATGACTTTTGGAGCATCAGTAGAAATCTATGAGTATGTATAGAAAGTTCAAATTCTTTGGCCAAAAATATGTTCCTTGGGTCAAATATGGACTTTACTGTGGCTAATATAACATCAAAAGAAGACAATCTGATTGTATATTAAGTTAATGTTCAAGAACTCTTTGGCCACAAATATGTTCAGTAGGTCCATAAGGAACCTCTGTATGGCTGATTTCACATCAGAAAGAGTCTATAAGTTTATAATTTCCTTGAAGACCCTTTGAACAGAAAAAATTTCATAAGATCAGATATGGTCTTCTAAATGACTTTATGAAGCATATGTAGGAGTCTATGAGTATGCATAGAAAGTTCAAGATCCAGGATTCCTTGGCCAGAAATATGTTCCTTGGGTCAAATATGGACTTTACTGTGGCTAATATAACACCAAAAGAAGACAATCTGATTGTATATTAAGTTAATGTTCAAGAACTCCTTGGCCACAAATATGTTCAGTAGGTCCATAAGGAACCTCTGTATGGCTGATTTAAAATTAGAAAGAGTCTATAGGGCATTTCAGAATGTTTGTAAACAATAGGCAAAAGATGCTTCCGGGTGGCAGAACGCGAGCGGCTTCTACTGACTAACTGAAGAGATCCAGCCGGCTACTGTAACAGTTACATAGTTAAAAACATTGTTGTTGATAAAAGTTGAAACGATGATGAAAACGTCTTGTGTTTGGGGTTATTTTGCTTTGAAAAAAAGAGCTAGAGAGTATTTTGTCAATTATGTGTAGGTCTACTGTATTGCATATTTATTATATTTTTTACTTGTATCATTAAACACAATTATTATTATGATAAAAAACCGCACTATATTTAATAAAAAATAAAAAAATTATTACCTTTTTACTGTCGACGGTGGGTCTCCCTTCCAAGCAATTTACTAGCGTTGCCATAGGAGCGCTTCGGCTTTTGCCACCCGGAAGAACGACTGTTACTGTTGTGACGTCATGGTGAATTGTCGTATAAGTTTATAAATTTTTTGAAGACCCTTTGAACAGAAAAAAGATCAAAAGGTCAGATATTGTCTTCTAAATGACTTTTGGAGCATCAGTAGGAGTCTATGAGTATGTATAGAAAGTTCAAGATCGAGGATTCTTTGGCCAAAAATATGTTCCTTGGGTCAAATATGGACTTTACTGTGGCTAATATAACACCAAAAGAAGACAATCTGATTGTATATTAATTTAATGTTCAAGATCTCTTTGGCCACAAATATGTTCAGTAGGTCCATAAGGAACCTCTGTATGGCTGATTTAAAATCAGAAAGAGTCTATAAGTTTATACATTTTTTGAAGACCCTTTGAACAGAAAAAAGATCAAAAGGTCAGATATTGTCTTCTAAATGACTTTTGGAGCATCAGTAGGAGTCTATGAGTATGTATAGAAAGTTCAAGATCGAGGATTCTTTGGCCAAAAATATGTTCCTTGGGTCAAATATGGACTTTACTGTGGCTAATATAACATCAAAAGAAGACAATCTGATTGTATATTAAGTTAATGTTCAAGAACTCTTTGGCCACAAATATGTTCAGTAGGTCCATAAGGAACCTCTGTATGGCTGATTTCACATCAGAAAGAGTCTATAAGTATATAATTTTTTTGAAGACCCTTTGAACAGAAACAAGTTCAAAGTGACTTTTGAAGCATCAGTAGGAGTCTATGAGTATGTATAGAAAGTTCAAGATTGAGGATTCTTTGACCAGAAATATGTTCCATGGGTCAAATATGAACTTTACTCTGGCTAATATAACATCAAAATAAGACTATCTGATTGTATATTGAGTTAATATTCAAGATCTATTTGGCCACAAATATGTACAGTAGGTCCACAAGGAACCTCTGTATGACTGATTTAACATAAGAAGGAGTATATAAGTTTAAACATTTTTTGAAGACCCTTTGAAAAAGTTAAAAAGATCATCTATGGTCTTCTAAATTACTTTTAAAGAACCTCTGTATGACTGATTTAACATCAGAAGGAGTCTATAAATATGGACTTCAGTGTGGCTAATATAACATCAAAAGGCAAAATAACATATAATAGCACTTGTTTCTTTGCAATGCATTCAAGAACTAACTCATTCCATTACGCGTTGAAGAGATATGTAATGCAATCTGCTCTTGCATAGCATTGCACATACGGATCAAGCATCGAAGAATAACAAAAATCATATGCATTTTGTATGCGTTGCAATGCTTTCAAGAAACATTCCGTAGTGCGTTAAAGAGATATGCAATGCAATCTTCTCTTGCATAGCATTGCACATACGCACATATTTTATTGTATTCAATTGCATTGCAATGTATTTTATTGTTTTCAATTCCATTGCAATGCATTACATTGCATTGCATTGAAATTGCATTGCATTGCATTGCATTGCATTGCTTTGCATTGCTTTGCATTGCATTTAATTTCATGCACGAAATATATTCATCCGTTGTCCATTGAATTTAATACAATATATTTGATGTTACATTGCAATGCTTACAAGAAGGAACTCTTTACGATGTTCATTGAAGAGATAAGTCTTATATGCAAACATTGCATACATTAAATATGCTATCTGTCATAGCATTGCACACAACAACAAACTTATTTAGTTGTGTAATGAAGAGATATAACAACATATAAGCTGTTGCATTGCGAAGCATACAGAACTAATTGATTCCCTTGTGCATTGAAGTAGTATTATATGACATATGTGATGTGGCATTGCATTGCATTGCTATGCATTGCATTGCATTGCATTGCATTGCATTGCATTGCTATGCATTGCATTGCAATGCATTGCATTGAATTGCTTTGCATTTTATTGTATTCAATTGCATTGCATTGCATTGTATTGCATTGAAACTGCATTGCATTGCATTGCATTGCATTGCATTGCATTGCATTGCATTGAAATAGCATTTTATTGTATTGTATTTTATTGTATTCAATTGCATTGCATTGCATTGCTTTTTATACAATTGCATTGCATTGAAATTGCATTGCATTGCATTGTATTGCATTGCATTGCATTGCATTGAATTTTATTGTATTCAATTTGCATTGAAATTGCATTGCATTGCATTGCATTGCATTGCATTGCATTGCTTTGCTTTGCATTGCTTTGCATTTCATTGCATGCACGAAATATATCAAACCGTGCATTGCATTGCACTGCATTGAATTTAATACAACATATGTGATGTTTCATTGCAATGCTTACAAGAAGGAACTTATTACGATGTTCATTGAAGAGATAAGTCTTATATGCATACATTGCTTACATTGAATATGCTATTTTTCAAAGCATTGCATACAATAACTAACTCATTTATGTAATGAAGAGATATAACAACATATAAGCTGTTGCATTGCGAAGCATACAGAACTAATTGATTCCCTTGTGCATTGAAGCAGTAGCATATGACATATGTGATGTGGCATTGCATTGTATTGCTTTGCATTGCATTGCATTGTATTCAATTGCATTGCATTGTATTCAATTGCAGTGCATTGCATTGCATTGCATTGCATTGCATTGCATTGGAATTGCATTGCATTTTATTCAATTGCAGTTCATTGCATTGAAATTACATTGCATTGCATTGAAATTACATTGCATTGCATTGAAATTGCATTGCATTGTATTCAGTTGTATTGCATTGCGTTGGAATTGCACTGCTTTGAATTGCATTGCATTGTATTTTATTGTATTCAATTGCATTGCAATTGAATAACATTGCATTGCATTGCATTACATTTCATTGCATGCCCCAAATATATCCATCCATTGTCCATTGAATTTAATACAACATATGTGATGTTGCATTGCAATGCTTACAAGAAGGAACCTATTACGATTTTCAATGAAGAGATAACACACGTGCATACATTGCATACATTTCATATCTTTCATTGCATTGCATACAATAACTAACTCATTTAGTTGTGTAGTGAAGAGATATAACATAACACATAAGCTGTTGGTTTGCGAAGCATACAGAACTAATTGATTCCCTTGAGCAGTGAAGCAGAATCATATGACATATTTGATGTGGCATTGTATTGTATTGCTTTGCATTGCGTGGCATTGTATTTTATTGTATTCAATTGCATTGCATTATTTTTTATATAATATTGTATGTTATAATCTTATATTTCACCGATATGTTTAATTTATATATGCCAATTTATTTAAACAACACATACATTTTACATGCTTAAAGTGAATTTAAGAGAATAGATAATGTGCGTTGAAGAGCGTGCTGTTGCATTGCATTGCACAAGCGTTGTGCATTGAAGAACAACATTTAAGTAATGTGCACTTTGATGCAAAACAAACTAATTCCTTAGTGTGTTGAAGAGATGTGCAATGCAGCGTGCTCTTGCAAAGCTTTGCACATACGATCAAGCTTATTGTGCACTGAAGAATAACAATTAAGTATTATGCACTTCGTTGCTTTGCAATGCATTCAAAAACTAACTAGTATTGCAGTGCGTTGAAAAGATGTGCAATGCAATCTGCTCTTGCGAAGCATTGCACATACGATCAAGCGTTGTGCCTTGAAAAATAGCATCGAAGAATAACAAAAATCATATGCATTTTTTTAATGTATTGCAATGCATTCAAGAACTAATTCATTCCGTAGTGCATTGAAGATATGTGCATTGCATTGCATTGCACATACAATCAAGCGTTGTGCATTAAAGAATAAAAAAATAAGTAATAGCACTTCTTGCTTTGCAATGCATTCAAGAACTAACTTATTCCTTTATGCGTTGAAGAGATGTGCAATGCAATCTGCTCTTGCAAAGCATTGGTATGTAACGTTGGTATAACGTTGTGCATTGAAAAATAACATTTAAACTATGTAATTGTTGTAGTGCATTGCATACCAGAACTAACTCATTCCCATGTGCATTTAAGAGAAAACATATATGTTGTTGCATTGCATTGCACAAACTAAGAATTAGCGTTGTTTAACATAAGCAAAGCACATTTCAATGCATAGCCGAACTAACTCATTCCTTTGTCCAAAAAAGAGAAAACATATGTGTTGTTGCTTTGCATTGCACAAAACGATCTAACGTTCTGCATTGAAAAATAGCATTTAAACTATGCAATTTTTGCACTGCATTGCATACCAGAACTAACTCATTCCCATGTGCATTTAAGAGATAACAAATGTGTTGTTGCATTGCACAAACGATAAGTATTAGCGTTGAAGCATTGTTTAACATAAGCAAAGCACATTTCAATGCGTAGCCGAACTAACTCATTCTTTTGTCCATTAAAGAGATAACATACGTGGTTTTGCATTGCATTGCATTGCACAAACTATCAATCTTTGTGAAATGAAAAATAACATATAAGCCAAGCACATGTTGCATTTCAATACATGCCCATTACATTGTGCATTAAAGAGAAAACAAGAGTGCTGTTGTGTTGAACAGATGATCTAATGATGTTCATGTGACAATAACGTAAAAGCTACGCGCTTATTGCATTTTTAATGCATACCAGAACAAACTATTGAAATTGAAATTTACGAATTGACTGGTAATATTAATATTATTACTATCACAACTTGTATTATTTAAATTGGAATGAAACATAGGTTAATAGGAGGGATCGGTCTGAGTGGGTGAGAGAGCTTGTGTATGAATGAGTTGTGTAAGAATGAGTTTTGTATGTTTATCTGTAATGTATGGGATGTAATGTCTTTCTTATGATTTGTATTTTGTATTGGGTATTTGTGTTTATAGGACCCTATTGAAAATGAGATGTTGCACCTCAAGAGGCTATCCTTGAATAAATTCAAATTCTATCTAAAAAAACGAATTCCTATGGGCATTAAGGGATGTGTTGTTTCACTGCATAGCACAAATGATGTAACTTTGTGCATTTAAAAATGACATATAAGTTATGAGTACATACAAGAACTAGTTCATTCCGATCTGAATTAAAGAGTTCTTCGTTTTTACTGTTGCATTGCATTGCAAAGAAGATATATCTTATTCCTCTGTGCAATGAAAACACATAACATACCGGTATGCATCTTAAACTTTTCATTTGGGTAATGAAGGGAAATTATTGCAATAGCTATTCCTTCACAATTCACAAAAAAACTAACTCATTCCGTTGTGCAACGAAGAGATAGACAACACCAGTGCTGTTGCATTGCATTGACACGATCTAACAATATGTATTGAAGAATTACCTATAAACTTGTTGCATGCATTGCATTCAAGAACAAACTCACTCCGATGTGCATTGAAAAGATAAAACTTTTGCAGTTGCATTCCATTGCATATGAGATCTAACTCCACTGTTCAATCAAAAATAAACAAACAACATATTTGCATTCGCATCTTATTGCAACTAAAACTAACATGTTCAAGAACTCTTTGGCCACAAATATGTTCAGTAGGTCCATAAGGAACCTCTGTATGGCTGTAAGAGTCTATAAGTTTATAATTTTTTTAAAGACCCTTTGAACAGAAAAAAGTTTAAAAGGTCAGAATTGGTCTTCTAAATGACTTTTGGAGCATCTTTAGGAGTCTATGAGTATGTATAGAAAGTTCAAGATCGAGGATTCCTTGGCCAGAAATATGTTCCTTGGGTCAAATATGGACTTTACTGTGGCTAATATAACACCAAAAGAAGACAATCTGATTGTATATTAAGTTGTTAAGAACTCTTTGGCCACAAATATGTACAGTAGTTCCATAAAGAACCTATGTATGACTGATTTAACATCAGAAAGAGTTTATAAGTTTATAAATTTTTTGAAGATCCTTTGAACAGAAAAAAGTTAAAAAGGTCAGATATGGTCTTCTAAATGACAGTAGGTCCATAAGGAACCTCTGTATGGCTGATTTAAAATCAGAAAGAGTCTATAAGTTTATACTTTCCTTGAAGACCCTTTGAACAGAAAAAAGTTTAAAAGGTCAGATAATGTCTTCTAAATTACTTTTGAATCATCAGTAGGAGTATATGAGTATAGAAAGTTCAAGATCGAGGATTTCTTGGCCAGAAATATGTTCCTTGGGTCAAATATGGACTTCAGTGTGGCTAATATAACATCAAAAGAAGACAATCTGATTGTATAAGTTAATTTTCGAGAACTCTTTGGCCACAAATATGTTCTGTAGTTCGATAAAGAACCTATGTATGACTGATTTAACATCAGAAAGAATTTACAAGTTTATTTATTTACAAGGTGGACACTCAACTGAGACTGCGCTGCTCTCAGTAATCGAAGCTCTGAAACTAGCAAGAGCAGCTTCCAAATCCTCAGTTCTCATCCTGCTAGATCTGTCTGCCGCCTTTGACACAGTTAACCACCAGATCCTCCTGTCAATCCTAAAGACGAAGGGAATCTCGGGAACCGCACTCCAATGGTTCAAGTCTTACCTCTCAGGTAGGTCCTTCAGGGTGTCGTGGAGGAGTGAGGTGTCGAAGTCACAACATCTACCTACTGGAGTGCCTCAGGGCTCAGTGCTTGGACCACTTCTCTTCTCCATCTACATGACATCACTAGGAACTGTGATTCAGAAACATGGCTTTTCCTATCACTGCTACGCTGATGACACACAAATCTACCTCTCATTCCAGCCTGATGATCCGACGGTAGCTGCTCGCATCTCAGCATGCCTGACAGACATCTCTGGCTGGATGAAAGACCACCACCTTAAACTTAACCTTGCGAAGACAGAGCTACTTGTGGTCCCGGCCAATCCAACACTTTGTGACAACTTCACTATTCAGCTAGGCCCGTCATCCATATCTCCATCACGGTCAGCCAGGAACCTTGAAGTTGTTATTGATGATCAATTGAACTTCACAGACCACATTACTAGAACTGCCCGGTCCTGCAGATTTGCTTTGTATAACATTAGGAAGATCAGGCGCTTCCTATCAGAGCATGCTACACAACTCCTTGTTCAAGCGCTTGTTCTATCCAGACTGGACTATTGCAATGCTCTCCTGGCTGGTCTTCCAGCTTGCACGATCAAACCTCTGCAGCTAATCCAAAATGCTGCAGCTAGAGTGGTCTTTAACGAGCCGAAGAGAGCACAGGTCACTCCTCTCCTCACAAAACTGCACTGGCTGCCAGTTGCAGCTCGCATCAAATTCAAGTCACTGACGCTTGCTTACAGAACAACCACTGGCTCTGCTCCCTTTTACCTAAACTCATTACTTCAGACTTATGTCCCATCCAGAAATTTGCGCTCTGCAAGCGAACGTCGTCTTGTGGTGCCACGTCAAAGAGGCACAAGATCTCTTTCTCAGACCTTTACCATGACTGTTCCTTGCTGGTGGAATGACCTACCCAACTCAACCAGAGCTGCTGAGTCCATAGTCATTTTTAAGAAACAGTTGAAGACGCATCTCTTTCGGCAGCACTTTTTCCAGTAATACTAACACTTTCTCTTCCTTTCTATTTCAAAAAAAAAAAAAAAAAAAAAAAAATTGTACGGGTTCTACGTTGGATTAAACTGTGAAAGATTATAGCACTTACATTTTGTTGTCCTGCTGTTAGTTTAACTGCTTCTATGGTTCTCATTTGTAAGTCGCTTTGGATAAAAGCGTCTGCTAAATGAATAAATGTAAATGTAAATGTAAATGTTATATATTTTTTGAAGACCCTTTGAAAAATTTCATAAGATCAGATATGGTCTTCTAAAATGACTTATGAACCATAAGTAGGAGTCTAAGAGTATGTATAGAAAGTTCAAGATCGAGGATTCCTTGGCCAGAAATATGTTCCTTGGGTAAAATATGGACTTCAGTGTGTCTAATATATCACCAAAAGAAGAAAATCTGATTGTATATTAAGTTAATGTTCAAGAACTCTTTGGTCACAAATATGTACAGTAGTCCATAAAGAACCTATGTATGACTGATTTAACATCAGAAAGAGTTTATAAGTTTATAAATTTTTTGAAGATCCTTTGAACAGAAAAAAGTTTATAAGGTCAGATATAGTCTTCTAATTTACTTTTGAAGCATCAGTAGGAGTCTATGAGTATGTATAGAAAGTTCAAGATCGAGGATTCCTTGGCCATAAATATGTTCATTGGGTCAAATATGGACTTTACTGTGGCTAATAGAACACGAAAAGAAGACAATCTGATTGTATATTAAGTTAATGTTCAAGAACTCTTTTGCCAGAAATATGTTCAGTAGGTCAATAAGGAACCTCTGTATGGCTGATTTATCATCAGAAAGAGTCTATAAGTTTATACATTTTTTGAAGATCCTTTGAACAGAAAAAAGTTTAAAAGAGCAGATTTGGTCTTCTAAATGACTTTTGGAGCATCTTTAGGAGTCTTTGAGTGTCTATAGAAAGTTCAAGATCGAGGATTCCTTGGCCAGAAATATGTTCCTTGGGTCAAAATTTGGACTTCAGTGTTGCTAATATAACATCAAAAGAAGACAATCTGATTGTATATTAAGTTAATGTTCGAGAAGTCTTTTGCCAGAAATATGTTCAGTGGTTCCATAAGGAAACTTTGTATGACTGATTTAACATAAGAAGGAGTCTATAAGTTTATACATTTTATGAAGACCCTTTGAACAGAAAAAAGTTAAAAAGGTCAGACATGGTCTTCTAAATGACTTTTGAAGAATCAGTAGGAGTCTATGAGTATGTATACAAAGTTCAAGTTCGAGGATTCTCTTTGCCAGAAATATGTTCCTTGAGTCAAATATGGACTTTACTGTGGAGAATATAACATCAAAAGAAGACAATCTGATTGTATATTAAGTTAATGTTCAAGAACTCTTTGGCCACAAATATGTACAGTAGGTCAATAAGGAACCTTTGTATGGCTGATTTATCATCAGAAAGAGTCAATAAGTTTATAAATTTTTTGAAGATCCTTTGAACAGAAAAAAGTTTAAAAGAGCAGATTTGGTCTTCTAAATGACTTTTGGAGCATCTTTAGGAGTCTTTGAGTGTCTATAGAAAGTTCAAGATCGAGGATTCCTTGGCCAGAAATATGTTCCTTGGGTCAAAATATGGACTTCAGTGTTGCTAATATAACATCAAAAGAAGACAATCTGATTGTATATTAAGTTAATGTTCGAGAAGTCTTTTGCCAGAAATATGTTCAGTGGTTCCATAAGGAAACTTTGTATGACTGATTTAACATAAGAAGGAGTCTATAAGTTTATACATTTTATGAAGACCCTTTGAACAGAAAAAAGTTAAAAAGGTCAGATATGGTCTTCCAAATGGCTTTTGAAGCATCAGTAGGAGTCTATGAGTATGTATACAAAGTTCAAGTTCGAGGATTCTCTTTGCCAGAAATATGTTCCTTGAGTCAAATATGGACTTTACTGTGGAGAATATAACATCAAAAGAAGACAATCTGATTGTATATTAAGTTAATGTTCAAGAACTCTTTGGCCACAAATATGTTCAGTAGGTCCATAAGGAACCTCTGTATGGCTGATTTAAAATCAGAAAGAGTCTATAAGTTTATAATTTCTTTGAAGACCCTTTGAAAAGTTCAAAAGGTCAGATATTGTCTTCTAAATGAGTTTTGAAGCATCAGTAGGAGTCTATGAGTATGTATAGAAAGTTCAAGATCGAGGATTCCTTGGCCAGAAATATGTTCCTTGGGTCAAATATGGACTTCAGTGTGGCTAATATAACATCAAAAGAAGACAATCTGATTGTATAAGTTAATTTTCGAGAACTCTTTGGCCACAAATATGTTCTGTAGGTCCATAAAGAACCTCTATATGACTGATTTAACATAAGAAGGAGTCTATAAGTTTGTACATTTTATGAAGACCCTTTGAACAGAAAAAAAGTTCAAAAGGTTAGATATTGTCTTCTAAATGACTTTTGAAGCATCAGTAGGAGTCTATGAGTATGTATAGAAAGTTCAAGATCGAGGATTCTTTGGCCAGAAATATGTTCCTTGGGTCAAATATGGACTTTACTGTGGCTAATATAACACCAAAAGAAGACAATATGATTGTATATTATTAAGTTAATGTTCAAAAACTCTTTGGCCACAAATATGTACAGTAGTTTCATAAAGAACCTATGTATGACTGATTTAACATCAGAAAAAGTTTATAAGTTTATAAATTTTTTGAAGATCCTTTAAACAGAAAAAAGTTTAAAAGGTCAGATATAGTCTTCTAATTTACTTTTGAAGCATCAGTAGGAGTCTATGAGTATGTATAGAAAGTTCAAGATCGAGGATTCCTTGGCCAGAAATATGTTCCTTGGGTCAAATATGGACTTCAGTGTGGCTAATATGACATCAAAAGAAGACAATCTGGTTGTGTATTAAGTTAATGTTCAAGAACTCTTTGGCCACAAATATGTTCAGTAGGTCCATAAAGAACCTCTATATGACTGATTTAACATAAGAAGGAGTCTATAAGTTTATACATTTTATGAAGACCCTTTGAACAGAAAAAAGTTAAAAAGGTCAGATATGGTCTTCTAAATGACTTTTGAAGCATCAGTAGGAGTCTATGAGTATGTATACAAAGTTCAAGATCGAGGATTCTTTGGCCAGAAATATGTTCCTTGGGTCAAATATGGACTTTACTGTGGCTAATATAACACCAAAAGAAGACAATCCTGATTGTATATTAAGTTAATGTTCAAGAACTCTTTGGCCACAAATATGTTCAGTAGGTCCATAAGGAACCTCTGTATGGCTGATTTAAAATCAGAAAGAGTCTATAAGTTTATACATTTTTTGAAGACCCTTTGAACAGAAAAAAGATCAAAAGGTCAGATATTGTCTTCTAAATGACTTTTGGAGCATCAGTAGGAGTCTATGAGTATGTATAGAAAGTTCAAGATCGAGGATTCCTTGGCCAGAAATATGTTCCTTGGGTCAAATATGGACTTCAGTGTGGCTAATATGACATCAAAAGAAGACAATCTGGTTGTGTATTAAGTTAATGTTCAAGAACTCTTTGGCCACAAATATGTTCAGTAGGTCCATAAAGAACCTCTATATGACTGATTTAACATAAGAAGGAGTCTATAAGTTTATACATTTTATGAAGACCCTTTGAACAGAAAAAAGTTAAAAAGGTCAGATATGGTCTTCTAAATGACTTTTGAAGCATCAGTAGGAGTCTATGAGTATGTATACAAAGTTCAAGTTCGAGGATTCTCTTTGCCAGAAATATGTACCTTGGGTCAAATATGGACTTTACTGTGGCGAAAATAACATCAAAAGAAGACAATCCTGATTGTATATTAAGTTAATGTTCAAGAACTCTTTGGCCACAAATATGTTCAGTAGGTCCATAAGGAACCTCTGTATGGCTGATTTAAAATCAGAAAGAGTCTATAAGTTTATACATTTTTTGAAGACCCTTTGAACAGAAAAAAGATCAAAAGGTCAGATATTGTCTTCTAAATTACTTTTGGAGCATCAGTAGGAGTCTATGAGTATGTATAGAAAGTTCAAGATCGAGGATTCTTTGGCCAAAAATATGTTCCTTGGGTCAAATATGGACTTTACTGTGGCTAATATAACACCAAAAGAAGAAAATCTGATTGTATATTAAGTTAATGTTCAAGAACTCTTTGGCCACAAATATGTTCAGTAGGTCCATAAGGAACCTCTGTATGGCTGATTTAAAATCAGAAAGAGTCTATAAGTTTATAATTTCTTTGAAGACCCTTTGAAAAGTTCAAAAGGTCAGATATTGTCTTCTAAATGAGTTTTGAAGCATCAGTAGGAGTCTATGAGTATGTATAGAAAGTTCAAGATCGAGGATTCCTTGGCCAGAAATATGTTCCTTGGGTCAAATATGGACTTCAGTGTGGCTAATATAACATCAAAAGAAGACAATCTGATTGTATAAGTTAATTTTCGAGAACTCTTTGGCCACAAATATGTTCTGTAGGTCCATAAAGAACCTCTATATGACTGATTTAACATAAGAAGGAGTCTATAAGTTTGTACATTTTATGAAGACCCTTTGAACAGAAAAAAAGTTCAAAAGGTTAGATATTGTCTTCTAAATGACTTTTGAAGCATCAGTAGGAGTCTATGAGTATGTATAGAAAGTTCAAGATCGAGGATTCTTTGGCCAGAAATATGTTCCTTGGGTCAAATATGGACTTTACTGTGGCTAATATAACACCAAAAGAAGACAATATGATTGTATATTATTAAGTTAATGTTCAAAAACTCTTTGGCCACAAATATGTACAGTAGTTTCATAAAGAACCTATGTATGACTGATTTAACATCAGAAAAAGTTTATAAGTTTATAAATTTTTTGAAGATCCTTTAAACAGAAAAAAGTTTAAAAGGTCAGATATAGTCTTCTAATTTACTTTTGAAGCATCAGTAGGAGTCTATGAGTATGTATAGAAAGTTCAAGATCGAGGATTCCTTGGCCAGAAATATGTTCCTTGGGTCAAATATGGACTTCAGTGTGGCTAATATGACATCAAAAGAAGACAATCTGGTTGTGTATTAAGTTAATGTTCAAGAACTCTTTGGCCACAAATATGTTCAGTAGGTCCATAAAGAACCTCTATATGACTGATTTAACATAAGAAGGAGTCTATAAGTTTATACATTTTATGAAGACCCTTTGAACAGAAAAAAGTTAAAAAGGTCAGATATGGTCTTCTAAATGACTTTTGAAGCATCAGTAGGAGTCTATGAGTATGTATACAAAGTTCAAGATCGAGGATTCTTTGGCCAGAAATATGTTCCTTGGGTCAAATATGGACTTTACTGTGGCTAATATAACACCAAAAGAAGACAATATGATTGTATATTATTAAGTTAATGTTCAAAAACTCTTTGGCCACAAATATGTACAGTAGTTCCATAAAGAACCTATGTATGACTGATTTAACATCAGAAAAAGTTTATAAGTTTATAAATTTTTTGAAGATCCTTTAAACAGAAAAAAGTTTAAAAGGTCAGATATAGTCTTCTAATTTACTTTTGAAGCATCAGTAGGAGTCTATGAGTATGTATAGAAAGTTCAAGATCGAGGATTCCTTGGCCAGAAATATGTTCCTTGGGTCAAATATGGACTTCAGTGTGGCTAATATGACATCAAAAGAAGACAATCTGGTTGTGTATTAAGTTAATGTTCAAGAACTCTTTGGCCACAAATATGTTCAGTAGGTCCATAAAGAACCTCTATATGACTGATTTAACATAAGAAGGAGTCTATAAGTTTATACATTTTATGAAGACCCTTTGAACAGAAAAAAGTTAAAAAGGTCAGATATGGTCTTCTAAATGACTTTTGAAGCATCAGTAGGAGTCTATGAGTATGTATACAAAGTTCAAGTTCGAGGATTCTCTTTGCCAGAAATATGTTCCTTGGGTCAAATATGGACTTTACTGTGGCGAAAATAACATCAAAAGAAGACAATCCTGATTGTATATTAAGTTAATGTTCAAGAACTCTTTGGCCACAAATATGTTCAGTAGGTCCATAAGGAACCTCTGTATGGCTGATTTAAAATCAGAAAGAGTCTATAAGTTTATACATTTTTTGAAGACCCTTTGAACAGAAAAAAGATCAAAAGGTCAGATATTGTCTTCTAAATGACTTTTGGAGCATCAGTAGGAGTCTATGAGTATGTATAGAAAGTTCAAGATCGAGGATTCCTTGGCCAGAAATATGTTCCTTGGGTCAAATATGGACTTCAGTGTGGCTAATATGACATCAAAAGAAGACAATCTGGTTGTGTATTAAGTTAATGTTCAAGAACTCTTTGGCCACAAATATGTTCAGTAGGTCCATAAAGAACCTCTATATGACTGATTTAACATAAGAAGGAGTCTATAAGTTTATACATTTTATGAAGACCCTTTGAACAGAAAAAAGTTAAAAAGGTCAGATATGGTCTTCTAAATGACTTTTGAAGCATCAGTAGGAGTCTATGAGTATGTATACAAAGTTCAAGTTCGAGGATTCTCTTTGCCAGAAATATGTACCTTGGGTCAAATATGGACTTTACTGTGGCGAAAATAACATCAAAAGAAGACAATCCTGATTGTATATTAAGTTAATGTTCAAGAACTCTTTGGCCACAAATATGTTCAGTAGGTCCATAAGGAACCTCTGTATGGCTGATTTAAAATCAGAAAGAGTCTATAAGTTTATACATTTTTTGAAGACCCTTTGAACAGAAAAAAGATCAAAAGGTCAGATATTGTCTTCTAAATTACTTTTGGAGCATCAGTAGGAGTCTATGAGTATGTATAGAAAGTTCAAGATCGAGGATTCTTTGGCCAAAAATATGTTCCTTGGGTCAAATATGGACTTTACTGTGGCTAATATAACACCAAAAGAAGAAAATCTGATTGTATATTAAGTTAATGTTCAAGAACTCTTTGGCCACAAATATGTACAGTAGTCCATAAAGAACCTATGTATGACTGATTTAACATCAGAAAGAGTTTATAAGTTCATACATTTTTTGAAGATCCTTTGAACAGAAAAAAAGGTCAGATATTGTCTTCTAAATGAGTTTTGAAGCATCAGTAGGAGTCTATGAGTATGTATTGAAAGTTCAAGATCGAGGATTCCTTGGCCAGAAATATGTTCCTTGGGTCAAATATGGACTTCAGTGTGGCTAATATAACATCAAAAGAAGACAATCTGATTGTATAAGTTAATTTTCGAGAACTCTTTGGCCACAAATATGTTCTGTAGGTCCATAAAGAACCTCTATATGACTGATTTAACATAAGAAGGAGTCTATAAGTTTGTACATTTTATGAAGACCCTTTGAACAGAAAAAAAGTTCAAAAGGTTAGATATTGTCTTCTAAATGACTTTTGAAGCATCAGTAGGAGTCTATGAGTATGTATAGAAAGTTCAAGATCGAGGATTCTTTGGCCAGAAATATGTTCCTTGGGTCAAATATGGACTTTACTGTGGCTAATATAACACCAAAAGAAGACAATATGATTGTATATTATTAAGTTAATGTTCAAAAACTCTTTGGCCACAAATATGTACAGTAGTTCCATAAAGAACCTATGTATGACTGATTTAACATCAGAAAAAGTTTATAAGTTTATACATTTTTTGAAGATCCTTTAAACAGAAAAAAGTTTAAAAGGTCAGATATAGTCTTCTAATTTACTTTTGAAGCATCAGCAGGAGTCTATGAGTATGTATAGAAAGTTCAAGATCAAGGATTCCTTGGCCAGAAATATGTTCCTTGGGTCAAATATGGACTTCAGTGTGGCTAATATAACATCAAAAGAAGACAATCTGATTGTATAAGTTAATTTTCGAGAACTCTTTGGCCACAAATATGTTCTGTAGGTCCATAAAGAACCTCTATATGACTGATTTAACATAAGAAGGAGTCTATAAGTTTGTACATTTTATGAAGACCCTTTGAACAGAAAAAAAGTTCAAAAGGTTAGATATTGTCTTCTAAATGACTTTTGAAGCATCAGTAGGAGTCTATGAGTATGTATAGAAAGTTCAAGATCGAGGATTCTTTGGCCAGAAATATGTTCCTTGGGTCAAATATGGACTTTACTGTGGCTAATATAACACCAAAAGAAGACAATATGATTGTATATTATTAAGTTAATGTTCAAAAACTCTTTGGCCACAAATATGTACAGTAGTTCCATAAAGAACCTATGTATGACTGATTTAACATCAGAAAAAGTTTATAAGTTTATAAATTTTTTGAAGATCCTTTAAACAGAAAAAAGTTTAAAAGGTCAGATATAGTCTTCTAATTTACTTTTGAAGCATCAGTAGGAGTCTATGAGTATGTATAGAAAGTTCAAGATCGAGGATTCCTTGGCCAGAAATATGTTCCTTGGGTCAAATATGGACTTCAGTGTGGCTAATATGACATCAAAAGAAGACAATCTGGTTGTGTATTAAGTTAATGTTCAAGAACTCTTTGGCCACAAATATGTTCAGTAGGTCCATAAAGAACCTCTATATGACTGATTTAACATAAGAAGGAGTCTATAAGTTTATACATTTTATGAAGACCCTTTGAACAGAAAAAAGTTAAAAAGGTCAGATATGGTCTTCTAAATGACTTTTGAAGCATCAGTAGGAGTCTATGAGTATGTATACAAAGTTCAAGATCGAGGATTCTTTGGCCAGAAATATGTTCCTTGGGTCAAATATGGACTTTACTGTGGCTAATATAACACCAAAAGAAGACAATATGATTGTATATTATTAAGTTAATGTTCAAAAACTCTTTGGCCACAAATATGTACAGTAGTTCCATAAAGAACCTATGTATGACTGATTTAACATCAGAAAAAGTTTATAAGTTTATAAATTTTTTGAAGATCCTTTAAACAGAAAAAAGTTTAAAAGGTCAGATATAGTCTTCTAATTTACTTTTGAAGCATCAGTAGGAGTCTATGAGTATGTATAGAAAGTTCAAGATCGAGGATTCCTTGGCCAGAAATATGTTCCTTGGGTCAAATATGGACTTCAGTGTGGCTAATATGACATCAAAAGAAGACAATCTGGTTGTGTATTAAGTTAATGTTCAAGAACTCTTTGGCCACAAATATGTTCAGTAGGTCCATAAAGAACCTCTATATGACTGATTTAACATAAGAAGGAGTCTATAAGTTTATACATTTTATGAAGACCCTTTGAACAGAAAAAAGTTAAAAAGGTCAGATATGGTCTTCTAAATGACTTTTGAAGCATCAGTAGGAGTCTATGAGTATGTATACAAAGTTCAAGTTCGAGGATTCTCTTTGCCAGAAATATGTTCCTTGGGTCAAATATGGACTTTACTGTGGCGAAAATAACATCAAAAGAAGACAATCCTGATTGTATATTAAGTTAATGTTCAAGAACTCTTTGGCCACAAATATGTTCAGTAGGTCCATAAGGAACCTCTGTATGGCTGATTTAAAATCAGAAAGAGTCTATAAGTTTATACATTTTTTGAAGACCCTTTGAACAGAAAAAAGATCAAAAGGTCAGATATTGTCTTCTAAATGACTTTTGGAGCATCAGTAGGAGTCTATGAGTATGTATAGAAAGTTCAAGATCGAGGATTCCTTGGCCAGAAATATGTTCCTTGGGTCAAATATGGACTTCAGTGTGGCTAATATGACATCAAAAGAAGACAATCTGGTTGTGTATTAAGTTAATGTTCAAGAACTCTTTGGCCACAAATATGTTCAGTAGGTCCATAAAGAACCTCTATATGACTGATTTAACATAAGAAGGAGTCTATAAGTTTATACATTTTATGAAGACCCTTTGAACAGAAAAAAGTTAAAAAGGTCAGATATGGTCTTCTAAATGACTTTTGAAGCATCAGTAGGAGTCTATGAGTATGTATACAAAGTTCAAGTTCGAGGATTCTCTTTGCCAGAAATATGTACCTTGGGTCAAATATGGACTTTACTGTGGCGAAAATAACATCAAAAGAAGACAATCCTGATTGTATATTAAGTTAATGTTCAAGAACTCTTTGGCCACAAATATGTTCAGTAGGTCCATAAGGAACCTCTGTATGGCTGATTTAAAATCAGAAAGAGTCTATAAGTTTATACATTTTTTGAAGACCCTTTGAACAGAAAAAAGATCAAAAGGTCAGATATTGTCTTCTAAATTACTTTTGGAGCATCAGTAGGAGTCTATGAGTATGTATAGAAAGTTCAAGATCGAGGATTCTTTGGCCAAAAATATGTTCCTTGGGTCAAATATGGACTTTACTGTGGCTAATATAACACCAAAAGAAGAAAATCTGATTGTATATTAAGTTAATGTTCAAGAACTATTTGGCCACAAATATGTACAGTAGTCCATAAAGAACCTATGTATGACTGATTTAACATCAGAAAGAGTTTATAAGTTCATACATTTTTTGAAGATCCTTTGAACAGAAATAAGTTTAAAAGGTCAGATATAGTCTTCTAATTTACTTTTGAAGCATCAGTAGGAGTCTATGAGTATGTATAGAAAGTTCAATATCGAGGATTCCTTGGCCAGAAATATGTTCCTTGGGTCAAATATGGACTTCAGTGTGGCTAATATAACATCAAAAGAAGACATTCTGATTGTATAAGTTAATTTTCGAGAACTCTTTGGCCAGAAATATGTTCAGTAGTTCCATAAGGAAGCTCTGTATGACTGATTTAACATACATTACATTTACATTTACATTTAGTCATTTAGCAGACGCTTTTATCCAAAGCGACTTACAAATGAGGACTAAACCAAGCGAGTCATCGTGAAGAGTCACAAACAACGCAAGAAGTGCTCAAAATACAAAGTTCAGACATAGCTCAGAGTAGCATAAGCTAGGCAAGCGAGGATTTAAAGGAAAAGGGAAGTGTTTTTTATTTTATTTTATTTTTTTATGTTAAGTGCTCCCGGAAGAGATGAGTTTTCAGTTGTCTTTTGAATGCTGTCAAGGATTCTGCATTCCGGATGAGGGTGGGGAGATCATTCCACCAGCATGATCATACCACCACCAGACCACCAGCAACATAAGAAGGAGTCTATAAGTGTATACATTTTATGAACACCCTTTGAACGGAAAAAAGTTAAAAAGGTCAGATATGGTCTTCTAAATGGCTTTTGAAGCATCAGTAGGAGTCTATGAGTATGTATAGAAAGTTCAAGATCGAGGATTCTTTGACCAGAAATATGCTCCTTGAGTCAAATATGGACTTTACTGTGGAGAATATAACATCAAAAGAAGACAATCTGATTGTATATTAAGTTAATGTTCAAGAACTCTTTGGCCACAAATATGTTCAGTAGGTCAATAAGGAACCTTTGTATGGCTGATTTATCATCAGAAAGAGTCTATAAGTTTATACATTTTTTGAAGATCCTTTGAACAGAAAAAAGTTTAAAAGAGCAGATTTGGTCTTCTAAATGACTTTTGGAGCATCTTTAGGAGTCTTTGAGTGTCTATAGAAAGTTCAAGATCGAGGATTCCTTGGCCAGAAATATGTTCCTTGGGTCAAAATATGGACTTCAGTGTTGCTAATATAACATCAAAAGAAGACAATCTGATTGTATATTAAGTTAATGTTCGAGAAGTCTTTTGCCAGAAATATGTTCAGTGGTTCCATAAGGAAACTTTGTATGACTGATTTAACATAAGAAGGAGTCTATAAGTTTATACATTTTATGAAGACCCTTTGAACAGAAAAAAGTTAAAAAGGTCAGACATGGTCTTCTAAATGACTTTTGAAGAATCAGTAGGAGTCTATGAGTATGTATACAAAGTTCAAGTTCGAGGATTCTCTTTGCCAGAAATATGTTCCTTGAGTCAAATATGGACTTTACTGTGGAGAATATAACATCAAAAGAAGACAATCTGATTGTATATTAAGTTAATGTTCAAGAACTCTTTGGCCACAAATATGTTCAGTAGGTCCATAAGGAACCTCTGTATGGCTGATTTCACATCAGAAAGAGTCTATAAGTTTATAATTTCTTTGAAGACCCTTTGAAAAGTTCAAAAGGTCAGATATTGTCTTCTAAATGAGTTGTGAAGCATCAGTAGGAGTCTATAAGTGTGTATAGAAAGTTCAAAATCGAGGATTCCATGGCCAGAAATATGTTCCTTGGGTCAAATATGGACTTCAGTGTGGCTAATATAACATCAAAAGAAGACAATCTGATGGTATATTGAGTTAATGTTCAAGAACTCTTTGGCCACAAATGTGTTCAGTAGGTCCATAAGGAACCTCTGTATGGCTGATTTAACATCAGAAAGAGTTTATAAGTTTATACATCTTTTGAAGACCCTTTGAACAGAAAAAAGTTAAAAAGGTCAGATATTGTCTTCTAAATGACTTTTGGATCATCAGTAGGTGTCTATGAGTGTGTGTATAGAAAGTTTAAGATCGAGGATTCCTTGGCCAGAAATATGTTCCTTGGGTCAAATATGGACTTCAGTGTGGCTAATATAAAATCAAAAGAAGACAATCTGATTGTATATTGAGTTAATGTTCAAGAACTCTTTGGCCACAAATATGTACAGTAGGTCCATAAGGAACCTCTGTATGGCTGATTTAAAATCAGAAAGAGTCTATAAGTTTATACTTTCCTTGAAGACCCTTTGAACAGAAAAAAGTTTAAAAGGTCAGATATTGTCTTCTAAATGACTTTTGGATTATCAGTAGGTGTCTATGAGTGTGTGTATTGAAAGTTTAAGATCGAGGATTCCTTGGCCAGAAATATGTTCCTTGGGTCAAATATGGACTTCAGTGTGGCTAATAGAACACGAAAAAAAGACAATCTGATTGTATATTGAGTTATTAAGAACTCTTTGGCCACAAATATGTACAGTAGTTCCATAAAGAACCTATGTATGACTGATTTAACATCAGAAAGAGTTTATAAGTTTATACATTTTTTGAAGATCCTTTAAACAGAAAAAAGTTTAAAAGGTCAGATATAGTCTTCTAATTTACTTTTGAAGCATCAGTAGGAGTCTATGAGTATGTATAGAAAGTTCAAGATCGAGGATTCCTTGCCCAGAAATATGTTCCTTGGGTCAAATATGTACTTCAGTGTGGCTAATATAACATCAAAAGAAGACAATCTGATTGTATAAGTTAATTTTCGAGAAATCTTTGGCCACAAATATGTTCAGTAGTTCCATAACGGAACCTCTGTAGGACTGATTTAACATAAGAAGGAGTCTATAAGTTTACACATTTTATGAAGACCCATTGAACAGAAAAAAGTTAAAAAGGTCAGATATGGTCTTCTAAATGACTTTTGAAGCATCAGTAGGAGTCTATGAGTACGTATGCATACAAAGTTCAAGTTTGAGGATTCTCTTTGCCAGAAATATGTTCCTTGGGTCAAATATGGACTTTACTATGGCTAATAGAACACGAAAAAAAGACAATCTGATTGTATATTAAGTTAATGTTCAAGAACTCTTTGGCCACAAATATGTTAAGTAGGTCCATAAGGAACCTCTGTATGGCTGATTTATCATCAGAAAGAGTCAATAAGTTTATAAATTTTTTGAAGATCCTTTGAACAGAAAAAAGTTTAAAAGGTCAGATTTGGTCTTCTAAATGACTTTTGGAGCATCTTTAGGAGTCTATGAGTGTCTATAGAAAGTTCAAGATCGAGGATTCCTTGGCCAGAAATATGTTCCTTGGGTCAAATATGGACTTCAGTGTGGCTAATATAACATCAAAAGAAGACAATCTGATTGTATATAAAGTTAATGTTCGAGAAGTCTTTTGCCAGAAATATGTTCAGTGGTTCCATGAGGAAGCTCTGTATGACTGATTTAACATAAGAAGGAGTCTATAAGTTTATACATTTTATAAACACCCTTTGAACAGAAAAAAGTTAAAAAGGTCAGATATGGTCTTCCAAATGGCTTTTGAAGCATCAGTAGGAGTCTATGAGTATGTATAGAAAGTTCAAGATCGAGGATTCCTTGGCCATAAATATGTTCATTGGGTCAAATATGGACTTTACTGTGGCTAATAGAACACGAAAAGAAGACAATCTGATTGTATATTAAGTTAATGTTCAAGAACTCTTTGGCCACAAATATGTTCAGTAGGTCCATAAGGAACCTCTGTATGGCTGATTTTTCATCAGAAAGAGTCTATAAGTTTATACATTTTTTGAAGATCCTTTGAACAGAAAAAAGTTAAAAAGGTCAGACATGGTCTTCTAAATGACTTTTGAAGAATCAGTAGGAGTCTATGAGTATGTATACAAAGTTCAAGTTCGAGGATTCTCTTTGCCAGAAATATGTTCCTTGAGTCAAATATGGACTTTACTGTGGAGAATATAACATCAAAAGAAGACAATCTGATTGTATATTAAGTTAATGTTCAAGAACTCTTTGGCCACAAATATGTTCAGTAGGTCCATAAGGAACCTTTGTATGGCTGATTTAAAATCAGAAAGAGTCTATAAGTTTATAATTTCTTTGAAGACCCTTTGAAATGTTCAAAAGGTCAGATATTGTCTTCTAAATGAGTTTTGAAGCATCAGTAGGAGTCTATGAGTGTGTATAGAAAGTTCAAGATCGAGGATTCCATGGCCAGAAATATGTTCCTTGGGTCAAATATGGACTTCAGTGTGGCTAATATAACATCAAAAGAAGACAATCTGATTGTATACTGAGTTAATGTTCAAGAACTCTTTGGCCACAAATGTGTTCAGTAGGTCCATAAGGAACCTCTGTATGGCTGATTTAACATCAGAAAGAGTTTATAAGTTTATACATCTTTTGAAGACCCTTTGAACAGAAAAAAGTTTAAAAGGTCAGATATTGTCTTCTAATTTACTTTTGAAGCATCAGTAGGAGTCTATGAGTATGTATAGAAAGTTCAAGATCGAGGATTCCTTGGCCAGAAATATGTTCCTTGGGTCAAATATGGACTTCAGTGTGGCTAATATGACATCAAAAGAAGACAATCTGGTTGTGTATTAAGTTAATGTTCAAGAACTCTTTGGCCACAAATATGTTCAGTAGGTCCATAAAGAACCTCTATATGACTGATTTAACATAAGAAGGAGTCTATAAGTTTATACATTTTATGAAGACCCTTTGAACAGAAAAAAAGTTAAAAAGGTCAGATATGGTCTTCTAAATGACTTTTGAAGCATCAGTAGGAGTCTATGAGTATGTATAGAAAGTTCAAGATCGAGGATTCCTTGGCCAGAAATATGTTCCTTGGGTCAAATATGGACTTCAGTGTGGCTAATATGACATCAAAAGAAGACAATCTGGTTGTGTATTAAGTTAATGTTCAAGTTTTAGAATGTTTGAGCAGTGTGTATGATTGTCAACAATCTGGAATTATCTAAACATGAACTGTCGACAAAACGCGTTCATACCACAGCAGATAGGCTACAGAGCTCTTTAATTCGCGATCAACCTCGTTTTATTGTAAAGTGAATTCAACAAGGCATGCTTTGTCTTTGAAGCAACAAAGGCTAAATAATTTGTTACAGTTTTTTTTTTTTTTTGAGGGAGGGAGACAAAATAAACTTTTGAGCTAAAAAGAGATCAAGCGCGAGAGAGAGGCAAAGAAAAACGCATGTTCTTAATTTATGTGGCTTTGGACTATTTTCGTTTTGTACTGTTTTAATTGTTTAATTTGGCTGAAATTTCTTTGGCAATACAAATTTAAAATGTTGCAAGAATAAGATTCTGTGTTTCTTATTTTGCATCGCAAAGGAAATAAACTCTAATGCAACCCTGTTTTAAACAAATAAACTCTCCCGACACTTTATTTAAACCTTAAAAATTTGCGATGGGTTTCAAACTTAATTCATTTTAGTGTTCTTTTACATTTTCATTTGTTTTTATATTGAAAGTAATACTATTTAGTTAGTCTGTTAAGTCAACAAAATCAGTCAAAATTGTTCAATGTATGGATCTGTTTTGAAAAATTTCTCCCGTTGCTATGACCAGGTATCACTGTCAGTCAACTAAATTTCGTGAATGATTCACAAAACAATAATTTAGCAGATTATAATCAAGCTTTATTATTACAGACTCAAAGTCCAATTTACAAAAAATAAATAAAATAAATTACTCAGAAAAAGACATTAAACAACATACACAACCCATACAATCCATTACAACCATACAATTAGATAAAGACGAGCATCATTATTTTCATTTTCTGACGCGATCAGCTTTCTTTTTTTATTTATTTTCATTTCCCTCGTCAGTTTTGTCATGCAGCGGCTCTACATGGAATGTAGCAAATTTACGTTAATGTGGCATTGATAATTAAACAAAGCGCTTGACATTAAATAAATAAACAGTTAATGAACTCGCTATAAACAGTTACCTATTTAAGCATCAAGAACGGTAAAACATAAATGAAGTCGGCCCACAGAATGTTGGCTACATTGAGATTCGATCTCGGATCGCTTGAAACGCAGTGAAATTAATGAAGTTGCATTAACCACTGAGCTACCGTCTGAACACTACTAAACTTCGTCTTATGCTCTTTCTTAGCCCCATTGATAGCCTGATATATTTCTGTTGCAATGTTTTATGTTGTAATGTTTTCACTATTTATTCAATTTAATTTCAGTATTGTGATTACCGTATGAATTCGTTTAACTACAATGTTTCACTTGAATTCATCTGTTACCAGCTTTCAATCACTCTGAATGAGCCGCGGCGCGGCGTTAGATTACGCAATAGAGAGAATAAACGGACACCTTTCAAAGTCTGTGATTGTAGCGCCTCTTAGCGGTAAAAGGCAGCAAATACACATCCGAATTTTACCGCCGCGGAAGCGGCGGCGGTAAAAGTATTATTCTGGTTGAGTACCCACTGTATACTTTCCTTGAAGACCCTTTGAACAGAAAAAAGTTCAAAAGGTCAGATATTGTCTTCTAAATGACTTTTGGATTATCAGTAGGTGTCTATGAGTGTGTGTATTGAAAGTTTAAGATCGAGGATTCCTTGGCCAGAAATATGTTCCTTGGGTCAAATATGGACTTCAGTGTGGCTAATATAACATCAAAAGAAGACAATCTGATTGTATACTGAGTTAATGTTCAAGAACTCTTTGGCCACAAATATGTACAGTAGTTCCATAAAGAACCTATGTATGACTGATTTAACATCAGAAAGAGTTTATAAGTTTATACATTTTTTGAAGATCCTTTAAACAGAAAAAAGTTTAAAAGGTCAGATATAGTCTTCTAATTTACTTTTGAAGCATCAGTAGGAGTCTATGAGTATGTATAGAAAGTTCAAGATCGAGGATTCCTTGCCCAAAAATATGTTCCTTGGGTCAAATATGGACTTCAGTGTGGCTAATATAACATCAAAAGAAGACAATCTGATTGTATAAGTTAATTTTCGAGAAATCTTTGGCCACAAATATGTTCAGTAGTTCCATAAGGAACCTCTGTATGACTGATTTAACATAAGAAGGAGTCTATAAGTTTACACATTTTATGAAGACCCATTGAACAGAAAAAAGTTAAAAAGGTCAGATATGGTCTTCTAAATGACTTTTGAAGCATCAGTAGGAGTCTATGAGTATGTATACAAAGTTCAAGTTTGAGGATTCTCTTTGCCAGAAATGTGTTCCTTGGGTCAAATATGGACTTTACTATGGCTAATAGAACACGAAAAAAAGACAATCTGATTGTATATTAAGTTAATGTTCAAGAACTCTTTGGCCACAAATATGTTCAGTAGGTCCATAAGGAACCTCTGTATGGCTGATTTATCATCAGAAAGAGTCAATAAGTTTATAAATTTTTTGAAGATCCTTTGAAAAGAAAAAAGTTTAAAAGGTCAGATTTGGTCTTCTAAATGACTTTTGGAGCATCTTTAGGAGTCTATGAGTGTCTATAGAAAGTTCAAGATCGAGGATTCCTTGGCCAGAAAAATGTTCCTTGGGTCAAATATGGACTTCAGTGTGGCTAATATAACATCAAAAGAAGACAATATGATTGTATATAAAGTTAATGTTCGAGAAGTCTTTTGCCAGAAATATGTTCAGTGGTTCCATGAGGAAGCTCTGTATGACTGATTTAACATAAGAAGGAGTCTATAAGTTTATACATTTTATAAACACCCTTTGAACAGAAAAAAGTTAAAAAGGTCAGATATGGTCTTCCAAATGGCTTTTGAAGCATCAGTAGGAGTCTATGAGTATGTATAGAAAGTTCAAGATCGAGGATTCCTTGGCCATAAATATGTTCATTGGGTCAAATATGGACTTTACTGTGGCTAATAGAACACGAAAAGAAGACAATCTGATTGTATATTAAGTTAATGTTCAAGAACTCTTTGGCCACAAATATATTCAGTAGGTCCATAAGGAACCTCTGTATGGCTGATTTATCATCAGAAAGAGTCTATAAGTTTATACATTTTTTGAAGATCCTTTGAACAGAAAAAAGTTAAAAAGGTCAGACATGGTCTTCTAAATGACTTTTGAAGAATCAGTAGGAGTCTATGAGTATGTATACAAAGTTCAAGTTCGAGGATTCTCTTTGCCAGAAATATGTTCCTTGAGTCAAATATGGACTTTACTGTGGAGAATATAACATCAAAAGAAGACAATCTGATTGTATATTAAGTTAATGTTCAAGAACTCTTTGGCCACAAATATGTTCAGTAGGTCCATAAGGAACCTCTGTATGGCTGATTTAAAATCAGAAAGAGTCTATAAGTTTATAATTTCTTTGAAGACCCTTTGAAAAGTTCAAAAGGTCAGATATTGTCTTCTAAATGAGTTTTGAAGCATCAGTAGGAGTCTATGAGTGTGTATAGAAAGTTCAAGATCGAGGATTCCATGGCCCGAAATATGTTCCTTGGGTCAAATATGGACTTCAGTGTGGCTAATATAACATCAAAAGAAGACAATCTGATTGTATACTGAGTTAATGTTCAAGAACTCTTTGGCCACAAATGTGTTCAGTAGGTCCATAAAGAACCTCTATATGACTGATTTAACATCAGAAAGAGTTTATAAGTTTATACCTTTTGAAGACCCTTTGAACAGAAAAAAGTTTAAAAGGTCAGATATTGTCTTCTAATTTACTTTTGAAGCATCAGTAGGAGTCTATGAGTATGTATAGAAAGTTCAAGATCGAGGATTCCTTGGCCAGAAATATGTTCCTTGGGTCAAATATGGACTTCAGTGTGGCTAATATAACATCAAAAGAAGACAATCTGATTGTATAAGTTAATTTTCGAGAACTCTTTGGCCACAAATATGTTCTGTAGGTCCATAAAGAACCTCTATATGACTGATTTAACATAAGAAGGAGTCTATAAGTTTGTACATTTTATGAAGACCCTTTGAACAGAAAAAAAGTTCAAAAGGTTAGATATTGTCTTCTAAATGACGTTTGAAGCATCAGTAGGAGTCTATCTGTCACGGTGTGGTTCAGGCAGAGGAACGAGGAGTCCGGAATATCGGTAAAGATCACTTTTAATATATATAACACAGGCAGAAAGTCAGGAACACGGGCGCCACACGGGCTAACAACAAACAACAAACATTGACCGACAAAGACTGAATGAACCAAGGGAACTAAATACACGGAGGAATCAGACATAACAAGGTGAAAACAGGTGACACTGATGATGATAACGAGGGACAGGCTGGTAAGTGAGGGAGTGAGTTCAGGTGTGGAGACAAGGAGGATTCTGGGGAGTGTAGTGAAGACGAAGACAGACAGGTGCAGACGAAGACTGTGACAGAACGCCCCCCTCAACAAGGCGCGACCTCGCGCCGTAGAACATCAAAGGGGTGGGGGGGCGGGCGCCCTGAAGGCTGGCCAGGGCGTGACCAAACTAGGAGGGGAAGCCTCCAGGGCGGAGCAGGACGTGCAGGCGGCCAGGGCGGAGCAGGACGTGAAGGCGGCCGGGGCGGAGAGACCCCCTCGGGCGGCCACGGCGGAGAGGACCCTTCGGGCGGCCACGGCGGAGAGGACCCTTCGGGCGGCCACGGCGGTGAGGACCCTTCGGGTGGCCATGGCGGAGAGACCCCCTCGGGTGGCCATGGCGGAGAGACCCCCTCGGGTGGCCATGGTGGTGAAGACCCTTCGGGTGGCCATGGCGGAGAGACCCCCTCGGGTGGCCATGGCGGAGAGACCCCCTCGGGTGGCCATGGCGATGACCTATGGCCCCCCCCCAAAAAATTCTTGGGGAGAGTGACTGGATGAGGGACAGGCTCTGGGACCGGCTGGGCAGACGTGACGTGAACAGTCTCTGGCTGGGCAGACGGGACGTGAACAGTCCCTGGCTGGGCAGACGGGACGTGAACAGTCTCTGGCTGGGCAGACGGGACGTGAACAGTCTCTGGCTGGGCTAGCGGTGAAGGCCCGGCTATGCTGGACGGAACCAGCGGTGAAGGCTCTGGAGGGCTGGACGGGACCAGCGAAGAAGGCTCTGAAGGGCTGGACGGGACCAGCGGGGAAGGCTCTGGCTCGGCAGGCGTGACGCGAAGCACTGGCTCGGCAGGCATGCAGGGAAGCTCAGGCTCGGCAGGGCTGCAGGGAAGCTCAGGCTCGGCAGGGCTGCAGGGAAGCTCAGGCTCGGCAGGGCTGCAGGGAAGCTCAGGCTCGGCAGGGCTGCAGGGAAGCTCAGGCTCGGCAGGGCTGCAGGGAACGTGAAGCTCTGGCTGGACGTGGCTGACGTGAAGCTCTGGCTGGACGTGGCTGACGTGAAGCTCTGGCTGGACGTGGCTGACGTGAAGCTCTGGCTGGACGTGGCTGACGTGAAGCTCTGGCTGGACGTGGCTGACGTGAAGCTCTGGCTGGACGTGGCTGACGTGAAGCTCTGGCTGGACGTGGCTGACGTGAAGCTCTGGCTGGACGTGGCTGACGTGAAGCTCTGGCTGGACGGTCTCCGGCTGGACGGTCTCCGGCTGGACGGTCTCCGGCTGGACGGTCTCCGGCTGGACGGTCTCCGGCTGGACGGTCTCCGGCTGGACGGTCTCCGGCTGGACGGTCTCCGGCGGTGAAGGCTCTGTGCTGGACGGGACCAGCGGTGAGGGCTCTGTGCTGGACGGCTCTGTGCTGGACGGGACCAGCGGTGAGGGCTCTGTGCTGGACGGGACCAGCGGTGAAGGCTCTGTGCTGGACGGGACCAGCGGTGAAGGCTCTGTGCTGGACGGGACCAGCGGTGAAGGCTCTGTGCTGGACGGGACCAGCGGTGAAGGCTCTGTGCTGGACGGGACCAGCGGTGAAGGCTCTGTGCTGGACGGGACCAGCGGTGAAGGCTCTGTGCTGGACGGGACCAGCGGTGAAGGCTCTGTGCTGGACGGGACCAGCGGTGAAGGCTCTGTGTTGGACGGGACCAGCGGTGAAGGCTCTGTGCTGGACGGGACCAGCGGTGAAGGCTCTGTGCTGGACGGGACCAGCGGTGAAGGCTCTGTGCTGGACGGGACCAGCGGTGAAGGCTCTGTGCTGGACGGGACCAGCGGTGAAGGCTCTGTGCTGGACGGGACCAGCGGTGAAGGCTCTGTGCTGGACGGGACCAGCGGTGAAGGCTCTGTGCTGGACGGGACCAGCGGTGAAGGCTTTGTGCTGGACGGGACCTGCGGTGAGGGCTCTGTGCTGGACGGGACCAGCGGTGAAGGCTCTGTGCTGGACGGGACCAGCGGTGAAGGCTCTGTGCTGGACGGGACCAGCGGTGAAGGCTCTGTGCTGGACGGGACCAGCGGTGAAGGCTTTGTGCTGGACGGGACCTGCGGTGAGGGCTCTGTGCTGGACGGGACCAGCGGTGAAGAAGTCTCTGGGTGGACGGTCACTGGTGCGGGCTGGACGGTCTCTGGAGCGGGCTGGACGGGGCTGGACGGAACCAGCGATGAGGAAGGCTCGGGTGGTGGAGTGGGGCTGGTGCCGTCATCGATGGTGAAGGGAGATCCGCAGGACACCAGCACCCACTCCACATAAGCTGCGAAGCTCACCTGGGGAGCCTTCCCAGACAACAGCTCTCTGGTGGCGGTGTTGAGCCCAGCATAGAGGAAGCTGCAGAGGCTGTCGTCCGGGAAGGTCGTGGCGGGAACGAGGCGGAGGAAATCCGCCAGATGATCCTCCAAGGGACGATCTTCTTGCTCTAAGCAGAGCAATTGGACTGCAACGAAGGAATCCATTTCCTTGGGGGTCGGTCAATCTGTCACGGTGTGGTTCAGGCAGAGGAACGAGGAGTCCGGAATATCGGTAAAGATCACTTTTAATATATATAACACAGGCAGAAAGTCAGGAACACGGGCGCCACACGGGCTAACAACAAACAACAAACATTGACCGACAAAGACTGAATGAACCAAGGGAACTAAATACACGGAGGAATCAGACATAACAAGGTGAAAACAGGTGACACTGATGATGATAACGAGGGACAGGCTGGTAAGTGAGGGAGTGAGTTCAGGTGTGGAGACAAGGAGGATTCTGGGGAGTGTAGTGAAGACGAAGACAGACAGGTGCAGACGAAGACTGTGATTCTTTGGCCAGAAATATGTTCCTTGGGTCAAATATGGACTTTACTGTGGCTAATATAACACCAAAAGAAGACAATATGATTGTATATTATTAAGTTAATGTTCAAAAACTCTTTGGCCACAAATATGTACAGTAGTTCCATAAAGAACCTATGGATGACTGATTTAACATCAGAAAGAGTTTATAAGTTTATACATTTTTTGAAGATCCTTTAAACAGAAAAAAATTTAAAAGGTCAGATATAGTCTTCTAATTTACTTTTGAAGCATCAGTAGGAGTCTATGAGTATGTATAGAAAGTTCAAGATCGAGGATTCCTTGGCCAGAAATATGTTCCTTGGGTCAAATATGGACTTCAGTGTGGCTAATATGACATCAAAAGAAGACAATCTGGTTGTGTATTAAGTTAATGTTCAAGAACTCTTTGGCCACAAATATGTTCAGTAGGTCCATAAAGAACCTCTATATGACTGATTTAACATAAGAAGGAGTCTATAAGTTTATACATTTTATGAAGACCCTTTGAACAGAAAAAAGTTAAAAAGGTCAGATATGGTCTTCTAAATGACTTTTGAAGCATCAGTAGGAGTCTATGAGTATGTATACAAAGTTCAAGTTCGAGGATTCTCTTTGCCAGAAATATGTTCCTTGGGTCAAATATGGACTTTACTGTGGAGAAAATAACATCAAAAGAAGACAATCCTGATTGTATATTAAGTTTAATGTTCAAGAACTCTTTGGCCACAAATATGTTCAGTAGGTCCATAAGGAACCTCTGTATGGCTGATTTAAAATCAGAAAGAGTCTAAAAGTTTATACATTTTTTGAAGACCCTTTGAACAGAAAAAGATCAAAAGGTCAGATATTGTCTTCTAAATGACTTTTGGAGCATCAGTAGGAGTCTATGAGTATGTATAGAAAGTTCAAGATCGAGGATTCTTTGGCCAAAAATATGTTCCTTGGGTCAAATATTGACTTTACTGTGGCTAATATAACACCAAAAGAAGACAATCTGATTGTATATTAAGTTAATGTTCAAGAACTCTTTGGCCACAAATATGTTCAGTAGGTCCATAAGGAACCTCTGTATGGCTGATTTAAAATCAGAAAGAGTCTATAAGTTTATACATTTTTTGAAGACCCTTTGAACAGAAAAAAGATCAAAAGATCAGATATTGTCTTCTAAATGACTTTTGGAGCATCAGTAGGAGTCTATGAGTATGTATAGAAAGTTCAAGATCGAGGATTCTTTGGCCAAAAATATGTTCCTTGGGTCAAATATGGACTTTACTGTGGCTAATATAACACCAAAAGAAGAAAATCTGATTGTATATTAAGTTAATGTTCAAGAACTCTTTGGCCACAAATATGTACAGTAGTCCATAAAGAACCTATGTATGACTGATTTAACATCAGAAAGAGTTTATAAGTTCATACATTTTTTGAAGATCCTTTGAACAGAAATAAGTTTAAAAGGTCAGATATAGTCTTCTAATTTACTTTTGAAGCATCAGTAGGAGTCTATGAGTATGTATAGAAAGTTCAAGATCGAGGATTCCTTGGCCAGAAATATGTTCCTTGGGTCAAATATGGACTTCAGTGTGGCTAATATAACATCAAAAGAAGACAATCTGATTGTATAAGTTAATTTTCGAGAACTCTTTGGCCAGAAATATGTTCAGTAGTTCCATAAGGAAGCTCTGTATGACTGATTTAACATACATTACATTTACATTTACATTTAGTCATTTAGCAGACGCTTTTATCCAAAGCGACTTACAACTGAGGACTAAACCAAGCGAGTCATCGTGAAGAGGCACAAACAAAGCAAGAAGTGCTCAAAATACAAAGTTCAGACATAGCTCAGAGTAGCATAAGCCAGGCAAGCGAGGAATTAAAGGAAAAGGGAAGTGTTTTTTATTTTATTTTATTTTTTTATGTTAAGTGCTCCCGGAAGAGATGAGTTTTCAGTTGTCTTTTGAATGCTGTCAAGGATTCTGCATTCCGGATGAGGGTGGGGAGATCATTCCACCAGCATGATCATACCACCACCAGACCACCAGCAACATAAGAAGGAGTCTATAAGTTTATACATTTTATGAACACCCTTTGAACGGAAAAAAGTTAAAAAGGTCAGATATGGTCTTCTAAATGGCTTTTGAAGCATCAGTAGGAGTCTATGAGTATGTATAGAAAGTTCAAGATCGAGGATTCTTTGACCAGAAATATGCTCCTTGGGTCAAATATGGACTTTACTGTGGCGAAAATAACATCAAAAGAAGACAATCTGATTGTATATTAAGTTTAATGTTCAAGAACTCTTTGGCCACAAATATGTTCAGTAGGTCCATAAGGAACCTCTATATGGCTGATTTAAAATCAGAAAGAGTCTATAAGTTTATACATTTTTTGAAGACCCTTTGAACAGAAAAAAGATCA
Organism: Semotilus atromaculatus; assembly: GCA_031834385.1. Taxonomy (NCBI): domain Eukaryota; kingdom Metazoa; phylum Chordata; class Actinopteri; order Cypriniformes; family Leuciscidae; genus Semotilus; species Semotilus atromaculatus. Next base: position 287,041 of record JAULUF010000046.1, read on the forward strand.
AAAGGTCAGATATTGTCTTCTAAATGACTTTTGGAGCATCAGTAGGAGTCTATGAGTATGTATAGAAAGTTCAAGATCGAGGATTCTTTGACCAGAAATATGCTCCTTGGGTCAAATATGGACTTTACTGTGGCGAAAATAACATCAAAAGAAGACAATCTGATTGTATATTAAGTTAATGTTCAAGAACTCTTTGGCCACAAATATGTACAGTAGGTCCATAAGGAACCTCTGTATGGCTGCTTTAAAATCAGAAAGAGTCTATAAGTTTATAATTTCCTTGAAGACCCTTTGAACAGAAAAAATTTCATAAGATCAGATATGGTCTTCTAAATGACTTTATGAAGCATAAGTAGGAGTCTATGAGTATGTATAGAAAGTTCAAGATCGAGGATTCCTTGGCCAGAAATATGTTCCTTGGGTCAAATATGGACTTTACTGTGGCTAATATAACACCAAAAGAAGACAATCTGATTGTATATTAAGTTAATGTTCAAGAACTCTTGACTCACAAATATGTACAGTAGTTCCATAAAGAACCTATGTATGACTGATTTAACATCAGAAAGAGTTTATAAGTTTATACATTTTTTGAAGATCCTTTGAACAGAAATAAGTTTAAAAGGTCAGATATAGTCTTCTAATTTACTTTTAAAGCATCAGTAGGAGTCTATGAGTATGTATAGAAAGATCAAGATCGAGGATTCCTTGGCCAGAAATATGTTCCTTGGGTCAAATATGGACTTTACTGTGGCTAATATAACACCAAAAGAAGACAATCTGATTGTATATTAAGTTAATGTTCAAGAACTCTTGACTCACAAATATGTACAGTAGTTCCATAAAGAACCTATGTATGACTGATTTAACATCAGAAAGAGTTTATAAGTTTATACATTTTTTGAAGATCCTTTGAACAGAAATAAGTTTAAAAGGTCAGATATAGTCTTCTAATTTACTTTTAAAGCATCAGTAGGAGTCTATGAGTATGTATAGAAAGATCAAGATCGAGGATTCCTTGGCCAGAAATATGTTCCTTGGGTCAAATATGGACTTCAGTGTGGCTAATATAACATCAAAAGAAGACAATCTGATTGTATAAGTTAATTTTCGACAACTCTTTGGCCAGAAATATGTTCATAGTTCCATAAGGAACCTCTGTATGACTGATTTAACATAAGAAGGAGTCTATAAGTTTACACATTTTATGAAGAACCTTTGTACAGAAAAAAGTTAAAAAGGTCAGATATGGTCTTCTAAATGACTTTTGAAGCATCAGTAGGAGTCTACGAGTATGTATACAAAGTTCAAGATCGAGGATTCTTTGGCCAAAAATATGTTCCTTGGGTCAAATATGGACTTTACTGTGGCTAATATAACATCAAAAGAAGACAATCTGATTGTATGTTAAGTTAATGTTCAAGAACTCTTTGGGCACAAATATGTTCAGTAGGTCCATAAGGAACCTCTGTATGGCTAATTTAAAATCAGAAAGAGTCTATAAGTTTATACTTTCCTTGAAGACCCTTTGAACAGAAAAAAGTTCAAAAGGTCGGATAATGTCTTCTAAATTACTTTTGAAGCATCAGTAGGAGTCTATGAGTATGTATAGAAAGTTCAAGATCGAGCATTCTTTGGCCAAAAATATGTTCCTTGGGTCAAATATGGACTTTACTGTGGCTAATATAACTTTAAAAGAAGACAAACTGGTTGTGTATTAAGTTAATGTTCAAGAACTCTTTGGCCACAATTATGTTCAGTAGGTCCATAAAGAACCTCTATATGACTGATTTAACATCAGAAGGAGTCTATAAGTTGATAAATTTTTTGAAGACCCTTTGAACAGAAAAAAGTTCAAAAGGTCAGATATTGTCTTCTAAATGAGTTTTGAAGCATCAGTAGGAGTCTATGAGTGTGTATAGAAAGTTCAAGATCGAGGATTCCTTGGCCAGAAATATGTTCCTTGGGTCAAATATGGACTTCAGTGTGGCTAATATAAAATCAAACGAAGACAATCTGATTGTATAAGTTAATGTTTTAGAACTCTTTGGCCAGAAATATGTTCAGTAGTTCCATAAGGAACCTGTGTATGACTGATTTAACATAAGAAGGAGTCTATAAGTTTATACATTTTATGAAGACCCTTTGAACAGAATTTTTTTTTTTAAAAAAGGTCAGATATGGTCTTCTAAATTACTTTTGAAGCATCAGTAGGAGTCTATGAGTATGTATAGAAAGTTCAAGATCGAGGATTCTTTGGCCAGAAATATGTTCCTTGGGTCAAATATGGACTTTACTGTGGCTAATATAACACCAAAAGAAGACAATCTGATTGTATATTATTAAGTTAATGTTCAAAAACTCTTTGGCCACAAATATGTACAGTAGTTCCATAAAGAATCTATGTATGACTGATTTAACATCAGAAAGAGTTTATAAGTTTATACATTTTATGAAGACCCTTTGAACAGAAAAAAGTTCAAAAGGTCAGATATTGTCTTCTAAATGACTTTTGAAGCATCAGTAGGAGTCTATGAGTATGTATAGAAAGTTCAAGATCGAGGATTCTTTGGCCAGAAATATGCTCCTTGGGTCAAATATGGACTTTAATTTGGCTAATATAACATCAAAAGAAGACAATCTGATTGTATATTAAGTTAATGTTCAAGAACTCTTTGGCCACAAATATGTTCAGTAGGTCCATAAGGAACCTCTGTATGGCTGATTTAAAATCAGAAAGAGTCTATAAGTTTATACATTTTTTGAAGACCCTTTGAACAGAAAAAAGATCAAAAGGTCAGATATTGTCTTCTAAATGACTTTTGGAGCATCAGTAGAAATCTATGAGTATGTATAGAAAGTTCAAATTCTTTGGCCAAAAATATGTTCCTTGGGTCAAATATGGACTTTACTGTGGCTAATATAACATCAAAAGAAGACAATCTGATTGTATATTAAGTTAATGTTCAAGAACTCTTTGGCCACAAATATGTTCTGTAGGTCCATAAGGAACCTCTGTATGGCTGATTTTAAATCAGAAAGAGTCTATAAGTTTATACATTTTTTGAAGACCCTTTGAACAGAAAAAAGATCAAAAGGTCAGATATTGTCTTCTAAATGACTTTTGGAGCATCAGTAGGAGTCTATGAGTATGTATAGAAAGTTCAAGATCGAGGATTCTTTGGCCAAAAATATGTTCCTTGGGTCAAATATGAACTTTACTGTGGCTAATATAACACCAAAAGAAGACAATCTGATTGTATATTAATTTAATGTTCAAGAACTCTTTGGCCACAAATATGTTCAGTAGGTCCATAAGGAACCTCTGTATGGCTGATTTAAAATCAGAAAGAGTCTATAAGTTTATAAGTTTTTTTGAAGACCCTTTGAACAGAAAAAAGATCAAAAGGTCAGATATTGTCTTCTAAATGACTTTTGGAGCATCAGTAGGAGTCTATGAGTATGTATTAAAAGTTCAAGATCGAGGATTCTTTGGCCAAAAATATGTTCCTTGGGTCAAATATGGACTTTACTGTGGCTAATATAACATCAAAAGAAGACAATCTGATTGTATATTAAGTTAATGTTCAAGAACTCTTTGGCCACAAATATGTTCAGTAGGTCCACAAGGAACCTCTGTATGGCTGATTTCACATCAGAAAGAGTCTATAAGTATATAATTTTTTTGAAGACCCTTTGAACAGAAACAAGTTCAAAGTGACTTTTGAAGCATCAGTAGGAGTCTATGAGTATGTATAGAAAGTTCAAGATTGAGGATTCTTTGACCAGAATTATGTTCCATGGGTCAAATATGAACTTTACTCTGGCTAATATAACATCAAAATAAGACTATCTGATTGTATATTGAGTTAATATTCAAGAACTATTTGGCCACAAATATGTACAGTAGGTCCACAAGGAACCTCTGTATGACTGATTTAACATAAGAAGGAGTATATTTTTAAACATTTTTTGAAGACCCTTTGAAAAAGTTCAAAAGATCATCTATGGTCTTCTAAATTACTTTTAAAGAACCTCTGTATGACTGATTTAACATCAGAAGGAGTCTATAAATATGGACTTCAGTGTGGCTAATATAACATCAAAAGGCAAAATAACATATAATAGCACTTGTTTCTTTGCAATGCATTCAATAACTAACTCATTCCATTACGCGTTGAAGAGATATGTAATGCAATCTGCTCTTGCATAGCATTGCACATACGGATCAAGCATCGAAGAATAACAAAAATCATATGCATTTTGTATGCGTTGCAATGCTTTCAAGAACTAAAACATTCCGTAGTGCGTTAAAGAGATATGCAATGCAATCTTCTCTTGCATAGCATTGCACATACGCACATATTTTATTGTATTCAATTGCATTGCAATGTATTTTATTGTTTTCAATTCCATTGCAATGCATTACATTGCATTGCATTGAAATTGCATTGCATTGCATTGCATTGCATTGCATTGCTTTGCATTGCTTTGCATTGCATTTAATTTCATGCACGAAATATATTCATCCGTTGTCCATTGAATTTAATACAATATATTTGATGTTACATTGCAATGCTTACAAGAAGGAACTCTTTACGATGTTTATTGAAGAGATAAGTCTTATATGCATACATTGCATACATTAAATATGCTATCTGTCATATCATTGCACACAACAACTAACTTATTTAGTTGTGTAATGAAGAGATATAACAACATATAAGCTGTTGCATTGCGAAGCATACAGAACTAATTGATTCCCTTGTGCATTGAAGTAGTATTATATGACATATGTGATGTGGCATTGCATTGCATTGCTATGCATTGCATTGCATTGCATTGCATTGCATTGCTATGCATTGCATTGCAATGCATTGCATTGAATTGCTTTGCATTTTATTGTATTCAATTGCATTGCATTGCATTGTATTGCATTGAAACTGCATTGCATTGCATTGCATTGCATTGCATTGAAATAGCATTTTATTGTATTGTATTTTATTGTATTCAATTGCATTGCATTGCATTGCTTTTTATACAATTGCATTGCATTGAAATTGCATTGCATTGCATTGTATTGCATTGCATTGAATTTTATTGTATTCAATTTGCATTGAAATTGCATTGCATTGCATTGCTTTGCATTGCATTGCTTTGCATTTCATTGCATGCACGAAATATATCAAACCGTGTATTGCATTGCACTGCATTGAATTTAATACAACATATGTGATGTTGCATTGCAATGCTTACAAGAAGGAACTTATTACGATGTTCATTGAAGAGATAAGTCTTATATGCATACATTGCTTACATTGAATATGCTATTTTTCAAAGCATTGCATACAATAACTAACTCATTTATGTAATGAAGAGATATAACAACATATAAGCTGTTGCATTGCGAAGCATACAGAACTAATTGATTCCCTTGTGCATTGAAGCAGTATCATATGACATATGTGATGTGGCATTGCATTGTATTGCTTTGCATTGCATTGCATTGTATTCAATTGCATTGCATTGTATTCAATTGCAGTGCATTGCATTGCATTGCATTGCATTGGAATTGCATTGCATTTTATTCAATTGCAGTTCATTGCATTGAAATTACATTGCATTGCATTGAAATTGCATTGCATTGTATTCAGTTGTATTGCATTGCGTTGGAATTGCACTGCATTGTATTTTATTGTATTCAATTGCATTGCATTGTATTGCTTTGCATTGCATTGCATTGCATTTTATTGTATTCAATTGCATTGCATTGCATTGCATTGCATTGTATTTTATTGTATTCAATTGCATTGCATTGCATTGAAATTGCATTGCATTGCATTGCATTACATTTCATTGCATGCCCCAAATATATCCATCCATTGTCCATTGAATTTAATACAACATATGTGATGTTGCATTGCAATGCTTACAAGAAGGAACCTATTACGATTTTCAATGAAGAGATAACACACGTGCATACATTGCATACATTTCATATCTTTCATTGCATTGCATACAATAACTAACTCATTTAGTTGTGTAGTGAAGAGATATAACATAACACATAAGCTGTTGGTTTGCGAAGCATACAGAACTAATTGATTCCCTTGTGCATTGAAGCAGAATCATATGACATATTTGATGTGGCATTGTATTGTATTGCTTTGCATTGCGTGGCATTGTATTTTATTGTATTCAATTGCATTGCATTATTTTTTATATAATATTGTATGTTATAATCTTATATTTCACCGATATGTTTAATTTATATATGCCAATTTATTTAAACAACACATACATTTTACATGCTTAAAGTGAATTTAAGAGAATAGATAATGTGCGTTGAAGAGCGTGCTGTTGCATTGCATTGCACAAGCGTTGTGCATTGAAGAACAACATTTAAATAATGTGCACTTTGATGCATTGCAAAACAAACTAATTCCTTAGTGTGTTGAAGAGATGTGCAATGCAGCGTGCTCTTGCAAAGCTTTGCACATACGATCAAGCTTATTGTGCACTGAAGAATAACAATTAAGTATTATGCACTTCGTTGCTTTGCAATGCATTCAAAAACTAACTAGTATTGCAGTGCGTTGAAAAGATGTGCAATGCAATCTGCTCTTGCGAAGCATTGCACATACGATCAAGCGTTGTGCCTTGAAAAATAGCATCGAAGAATAACAAAAATCATATGCATTTTTTTTATGTATTGCAATGCATTCAAGAACTAATTCATTCCGTAGTGCATTGAAGATATGTGCATTGCATTGCATTGCACATACGATCAAGCGTTGTGCATTAAAGAATAAAAAAATAAGTAATAGCACTTCTTGCTTTGCAATGCATTCAAGAACTAACTTATTCCTTTATGCGTTGAAGAGATGTGCAATGCAATCTGCTCTTGCAAAGCATTGGTATGTAACGTTGGTATCTAACGTTGTGCATTGAAAAATAACATTTAAACTATGTAATTGTTGCAGTGCATTGCATACCAGAACTAACTCATTCCCATGTGCATTTAAGAGAAAACATATATGTTGTTGCATTGCATTGCACAAACTAAGAATTAGCGTTGTTTAACATAAGCAAAGCACATTTCAATGCATAGCCGAACTTACTCATTCCTTTGTCCAAAAAAGAGAAAACATATGTGTTGTTGCTTTGCATTGCACAAAACGATCTAACGTTCTGCATTGAAAAATAGCATTTAAACTATGCAATTTTTGCACTGCATTGCATACCAGAACTAACTCATTCCCATGTGTATTTAAGAGATAACAAATGTGTTGTTGCATTGCACAAACGATAAGTATTAGCGTTGAAGCAATGTTTAACATAAGCAAAGCACATTTCAATGCGTAGCCGAACTAACTCATTCTTTTGTCCATTAAAGAGATAACATACGTGGTTTTACATTTACATTTTACATTTGCATTTATTAATTTAGCTGACGCTTTTATCCAAAGCGACTTACAATTGCTCTACATGTCAGAGGTCGCACGCCTCTGGAGCAACTAGGGGTTAAGTGTCTTGCTCAGGGACACATTGGTGTCTCACAGTGGATTCGAACCCGGGTCTCTCACACCACAGGCATGTGTCTTATCCACTGCGCCATCACCACCCATTGCATTGCATTGCACAGCACAAACTATCAATCTTTGTGAAATGAAAAATAACATATAAGCCAAGCACTTGTTGTATTTCAATACATGCCCTAATTAAGTCATTACATTGTGCATTAAAGAGAAAACAAGAGTGCTGTTGTGTTGAAGAGATGATCTAATGATGTTCATGTGACAATAACATAAAAGCTACGCGCTTATTGCATTTTTAATGCATACCAGAACAAACTATTGAAATTGAAATTTACGAATTGACTGGTAATATTAATATTATTACTATCACAACTTGTATTATTTAAATTGGAATGAAACATAGGTTAATAGGAGGGATCGGTCTGAGTGGGTGAGAGAGCTTGTGTATGAATGAGTTGTGTAAGAATGAGTTTTGTATGTTTATCTGTAATGTATGGGATGTAATGTCTTTCTTATGATTTGTATTTTGTATTGGGTATTTGTGTTTATAGGACCCTATTGAAAATGAGATGTTGCACCTCAAGAGGCTATCCTTGAATACATTCAAATTCTATCTAAAAATACGAATTCCTATGGGCATTAAGGGATGTGTTGTTTCACTGCATAGCACAAATGATGTAACTTTGTGCATTTAAAAATGACATATAAGTTATGAGTACATACAAGAACTAGTTCATTCCGATCTGAATTAAAGAGTTCTTCGTTTTTACTGTTGCATTGCATTGCAAAGAAGATATATCTTATTCCTCTGTGCAATGAAAACACATAACATACCGGTATGCATCTTAAACTTTTCATTTGGGTAATGAAGGGAAATTATTGCAATAGCTATTCCTTCACAATTCACAAAAAAACTAACTCATTCCGTTGTGCAACGAAGAGATAGACAACACCAGTGCTGTTGCATTGCATTGACACGATCTAACAATATGTATTGAAGAATTACCTATAAACTTGTTGCATGCATTGCATTCAAGAACAAACTCACTCCGATGTGCATTGAAAAGATAAAACTTTTGCAGTTGCATTCCATTGCATATGAGATCTAACTCCACTGTTCAATCAAAAATAAACAAACAACATATTTGCATTCGCATCTTATTGCAACTAAAACTAACATGTTCAAGAACTCTTTGGCCACAAATATGTTCAGTAGGTCCATAAGGAACCTCTGTATGGCTAATTTAAAATCAGAAAGAGTCTATAAGTTTATAATTTTTTTAAAGACCCTTTGAACAGAAAAAAGTTTAAAAGGTCAGAATTGGTCTTCTAAATGACTTTTGGAGCATCTTTAGGAGTCTATAAGTGTCTATAGAAAGTTCAAGATCGAGGATTCCTTGGCCAGAAATATGTTCCTTGGGTCAAATATGGACTTTACTGTGGCTAATATAACACCAAAAGAAGACAATCTGATTGTATATTACGTTAATGTTCAAGAACTCTTTGGCCACAAATATGTACAGTAGTTCCATAAAGAACCTATGTATGACTGATTTAACATCAGAAAGAGTTTATAAGTTTATACATTTTTTGAAGATCCTTTGAACAGAAATAAGTTTAAAAGGTCAGATATAGTCTTCTAATTTACTTTTAAAGCATCAGTAGGAGTCTATGAGTATGTATAGAAAGTTCAAGATCGAGGATTTCTTGGCCAGAAATATGTTCCTTGGGTCAAATATGGACTTCAGTGTGGCTAATATAACATCAAAAGAAGACAATCTGATTGTATATTCAGTTAATGTTCAAGAACTCTTTGGCCACAAATATGTTCAGTAGGTCCATAAGGAACCTCTGTATGGCTGATTTAAAATCAGAAAGAGTCTATAGGTCATTTCAGAATGTTTGTAAACAATAGGCAAAAGATGCTTCCGGGTGGCAGAACGCGAGCGGCTTCTACTGACTAACTGAAGAGATCCAGCCGGCTACTGTAACAGTTACATAGTTAAAAACATTGTTGTTGATAAAAGTTGAAACGATGATAAAAACGTCTTGTGTTTGGGGTTATTTTTCTTTGAAAAAAAGAGCTAGAAAGTATTTTGCCAATTATGTGTAGGTCTACTGTATTGCATATTTATTATATTTTTTACTTGTATCATTAAACACAGTTGTTATTATGATAAAAAACCGCACTATATTTAATTACATTTTTTATTTTTATTACATTTTTACTGTCGACGGTGAGTCTCCCTTCCAAGCAATTTACTAGCGTTGCCATAGGAACGCTTCGGCTTTTGCCACCCGGAAGAACGACTGTTACTGTTGTGACGTCATGGTGAATTGTCGTATAAGTTTATACATTTTTTGAAGACCCTTTGAACAGAAAAAATATCAAAAGGTCAGATATTGTCTTCTAAATGACTTTTGGAGCGTCAGTAGGAGTCTATGAGTATGTATAGAAAGTTCAAGATCGAGGATTCTTTGACCAGAAATATGTTCCATGGGTCAAATATGAACTTTACTTTGGCTAATATAACATCAAAATAAGACTATCTGATTGTATATTGAGTTAATATTCAAGAACTATTTGGCCACAAATATGTTCAGTAGGTCCATAAGGAACCTCTGTATGACTGATTTAACATAAGAAGGAGTATATAAGTTTAAACATTTTTTGAAGACCCTTTGAAAAAGTTCAAAAGATCATCTATGGTCTTCTAAATTACTTTTAAAGAACCTCTGATTTAACATCAGAAGGAGTCTATAAATATGGACTTCAGTGTGGCTAATATAACAAAAGGCAAAATAACATATAATAGCACTTGTTTCTTTGCAATGCATTCAAGAACTAACTCATTCCATTACGCGTTGAAGAGATATGTAATGCAATCTGCTCTTGCATAGCATTGCACATACGGATCAAGCATCGAAGAATAACAAAAATCATATGCATTTTGTATGCGTTGCAATGCTTTCAAGAACTAAAACATTCCGTAGTGCGTCAAAGAGATATGCAATGCAATCTTCTCTTGCATAGCATTGCACATGCGCACATATTTTATTGTATTCAATTGCATTGCAATGTATTATATTGTATTCAATTCCATTGCAATGCATTACATTGCATTACAATGCATTACATTGCATTGCATTGAAATTGCATTGCATTGCATTGCATTACATTGCTTTGCATTGCTTTGCATTGCTTTGCATTGCATTTCATGCACGAAATATATTCATCCGTTGTCCATTGAATGTAATACAATATATTTGATGTTACATTGCAATGCTTACAAGAAGGAACTCTTTACGATGTTCATTGAAGAGATAAGTCTTATATGCATACATTGCATACATTAAATATGCTATCTGTCATAGCATTGCACACAACAACTAACTTATTTAGTTGTGTAATGAAGAGATATAACAACATATAAGCTGTTGCATTGCGAAGCATACAGAACTAATTGATTCCCTTGTGCATTGAAGTAGTATTATATGACATATGTGATGTGGCATTGCATTGCATTGCTATGGATTGCATTGCATTGCATTGCATTGCATTGCATTGCTTTGCATTTTATTGTATTCAATTGCATTGTATTGCATTGAAACTGCATTGCATTGCATTTTATTGTATTCAATTGCATTGCATTGCATTGCATTGCATTGCATTGTATTGAAATTGCATTTTATTGTATTGTATTTTATTGTATTTTATTGTATTTTATTGTATTCAATTGCATTGCATTGCATTGCTTTTTATACAATTGCATTGCATTGCATTGCATTGCATTGAAATTGCGTTGCATTGCATTGTATTGCATTGCATTGAATTTTATTGTATTCAATTTGCATTGAAATTGCATTGCATTGCATTGCATTGCATTGCATTGCATTGCTTTGCTTTGCATTGCTTTGCATTTCATGCACGAAATATATTCATCCGTTGTCCATTGAATGTAATACAATATATTTGATGTTACATTGCAATGCTTACAAGAAGGAACTCTTTACGATGTTCATTGAAGAGATAAGTCTTATATGCATACATTGCATACATTAAATATGCTATCTGTCATAGCATTGCACACAACAACTAACTTATTTAGTTGTGTAATGAAGAGATATAACAACATATAAGCTGTTGCATTGCGAAGCATACAGAACTAATTGATTCCCTTGTGCATTGAAGTAGTATTATATGACATATGTGATGTGGCATTGCATTGCATTGCTATGCATTGCATTGCATTGCATTGCATTGCATTGCATTGCTTTGCATTTTATTGTATTCAATTGCATTGTATTGCATTGAAACTGCATTGCATTGCATTTTATTGTATTCAATTGCATTGCATTGCATTGAAATTGCAATTTATTGTATTGTATTTTATTGTATTTTATTGTATTCAATTGCATTGCATTGCATTGCTTTTTATACAATTGCATTGCATTGCATTGCATTGCATTGAAATTGCGTTGCATTGCATTGTATTGCATTGCATTGAATTTTATTGTATTAAATTTGCATTGAAATTGCATTGCATTGCATTGCATTGCATTGCTTTGCTTTGCATTGCTTTGCATTTCATTGCATGCACGAAATATATCAAACCGTGCATTGCACTGCATTGAATTTAATACAACATATGTGATGTTGCATTGCAATGCTTACAAGAAGGAACTTATTACGATGTTCATTGAAGAGATAAGTCTTATATGCATACATTGCTTACATTGAATATGCTATTTTTCAAAGCATTGCATACAATAACTAACTCATTTATGTAATGAAGAGATATAACAACATATAAGCTGTTGCATTGCGAAGCATACAGAACTAATTGATTCCCTTGTGCATTGAAGCAGTATCATATGACATATGTGATGTGACATTGCATTGTATTGCTTTGCATTGCATTGCATTGTATTTTATTGTATTCAATTGCATTGCGTTATTTTTTATATAATATTGTATGTTATAATCTTATATTTCACCGATATGTTTAATTTATATATGCCAATTTATTTAAACAACACATACATTTTACATGCTTAAAGTGAATTTAAGAGAATAGATAATGTCCGTTGAAGAGCGTGCTGTTGCATTGCATTGCACAAGCGTTGTGCATTGAAGAACAACATTTAAGTAATGTGCACTTTGATGCATTGCAAAACGAACTAATTCCTTAGTGTGTTGAAGAGATGTGCAATGCAGCGTGCTCTTGCAAAGCTTTGCACATACGATCAAGCTTATTGTGCACTGAAGAATAACAATTAAGTATTATGCACTTCGTTGCTTTGCAATGCATTCAAAAACTAACTAGTATTGCAGTGCGTTGAAAAGATGTGCAATGCAATCTGCTCTTGCAAAGCATCGCACATACGATCAAGCGTTGTGCCTTGAAAAATAGCATCGAAGAATAACAAAAATCATATGCATTTTTTTTATGTATTGCAATGCATTCAAGAACTAATTCATTCCGTAGTGCATTGAAGATATGTGCATTGCATTGCATTGCACATATGATCAAGCGTTGTGCATTGAAGAATAAAAAAATAAGTAATAGCACTTCTTGCTTTGCAATACATTCAAGAACTAACTCATTCCTTTATGCGTTGAAGAGATGTGCAATGCAATCTGCTCTTGCAAAGCATTGGTATGTAACGTTGGTATCTAACGTTGTGCATTGAAAAATAACATTTAAACTATGCAATTGTTGCAGTGCATTTTATACCAGAACTAACTCATTCCCATGTGCATTTAAGAGAAAACATATATGTTGTTGCATTGCATTGCACAAACTAAGAATTAGCGTTGTTTAACATAAGCAAAGCACATTTCAATGCATAGCCGAACTAACTCATTCCTTTGTCCAAAAAAGAGAAAACATATGTGTTGTTGCTTTGCATTGCACAAAACGATCTAACGTTCTGCATTGAAAAATAACATTTAAACTATGCAATTTTTGCACTGCATTGCATACCAGAACTAACTCATTCCCATGTGCATTTAAGAGATAACAAATGTGTTGTTGCATTGCACAAACGATAAGTATTAGCGTTGAAGCATTGTTTAACATAAGCAAAGCACATTTCAATGCGTAGCCGAACTAACTCATTCTTTTGTCCATTAAAGAGATAACATACGTGGTTTTGCATTGCATTGCATTGCACAAACTATCAATCTTTGTGAAATGAAAAATATATAAGCCAAGCACATGTTGCATTTCAATACATGCCCTAATTAAGTCATTACATTGTGCATTAAAGAGAAAACAAGAGTGCTGTTGTGTTGAACAGATGATCTAATGATGTTCATGTGACAATAACATAAAAGCTACGCGCTTATTGCATTTTTAATGCATACCAGAACAAACTATTGAAATTGAAATTTACGAATTGACTGGTAATATTAATATTATTACTATCATAACTTGTATTATTTAAATTGGAATGAAACATAGGTTAATAGGAGGGATCGGTCTGAGTGGGTGAGAGAGCTTGTGTATGAATGAGTTGTGTAAGAATGAGTTTTGTATGTTTATCTGTAATGTATGGGATGTAATGTCTTTCTTATGATTTGTATTTTGTATTGGGTATTTGTGTTTATAGTATGTATAGAAAGTTCAAGATCGAGGATTCCTTGGCCAGAAATATGTTCCTTGGGTCAAATATGGACTTCAGTGTGGCTAATATAACATCAAAAGAAGACAATCTGATTGTATAAGTTAATTTTCGAGAACTCTTTGGCCATAAATATGTTCAGTAGTTCCATAAGGAACCTCTGTATGGCTGATTTAAAATCAGAAAGAGTCTATAAGTTTATAATTTCCTTGAAGACCCTTTGAACAGAAAAAAGTTCAAAACGTCAGATATTGTCTTCTAAATGACTTTTGAAGCATCAGTAGGAGTCTATGAGTATGTAAAGAAAGTTCAAGATCGATGATTCTTTGGCCAAAAATATGTTCCTTGGGTCAAATATGGACTTTACTGTGGCTTATAGAACATCAAAAGAAGACAATCTGGTTGTGTATTAAGTTAATGTTCAAGAACTCTTTGGCCACAAATATGTTCAGTAGGTCCATAAAGAACCTCTATATGACTGATTTCACATAAGAAGGAGTCTATAAGTTTATACATTTTATGAAGACCCTTTGAAAAATTTCATAAGATCAGATATTGTCTTCTAAATGACTTTTGGAGCATCAGTAGGAGTCTATGAGTATGTATAGAAAGTTCAAGATCGAGGATTCTTTGGCCAAAAATATGTTCCTTGGGTCAAATGTGGACTTTACTGTGGCTAATATAACATCAAAAGAAGACAATCTGATTGTATATTAAGTTAATGTTCAAGAACTCTTTGGCCACAAATATGTACAGTAGTCCATAAAGAACCTATGTATGACTGATTTAACATCAGAAAGAGTTTATAAGTTCATACATTTTTTGAAGATCCTTTGAACAGAAATAAGTTTAAAAGGTCAGATATAGTCTTCTAATTTACTTTTGAAGCATCAGTAGGAGTCTATGAGTATGTATAGAAAGTTCAAGATCGAGGATTCCTTGGCCAGAAATATGTTCCTTGGGTCAAATATGGACTTCAGTGTGGCTAATATAACATCAAAAGAAGACAATCTGATTGTATAAGTTAATTTTCGAGAACTCTTTGGCCAGAAATATGTTCAGTAGTTCCATAAGGAAGCTCTGTATGACTGATTTAACATACATTACATTTACATTTAGTCATTTAGCAGACGCTTTTATCCAAAGCGACTTACAACTGAGGACTAAACCAAGCGAGTCATCGTGAAGAGGCACAAACAACGCAAGAAGTGCTCAAAATACAAAGTTCAGACATAGCTCAGAGTAGCATAAGCCAGGCAAGCGAGGATTTAAAGGAAAAGGGAAGTGTTTTTTATTTTATTTTATTTTTTTATGTTAAGTGCTCCCGGAAGAGATGAGTTTTCAGTTGTCTTTTGAATGCTGTCAAGGATTCTGCATTCCGGATGAGGGTGGGGAGATCATTCCACCAGCATGATCATACCACCACCAGACCACCAGCAACATAAGAAGGAGTCTATAAGTTTATACATTTTATGAACACCCTTTGAACGGAAAAAAGTTAAAAAGGTCAGATATGGTCTTCTAAATGGCTTTTGAAGCATCAGTAGGAGTCTATGAGTATGTATAGAAAGTTCAAGATCGAGGATTCTTTGACCAGAAATATGCTCCTTGAGTCAAATATGGACTTTACTGTGGAGAATATAACATCAAAAGAAGACAATCTGATTGTATATTAAGTTAATGTTCAAGAACTCTTTGGCCACAAATATGTTCAGTAGGTCCATAAGGAACCTTTGTATGGCTGATTTATCATCAGAAAGAGTCTATAAGTTTATACATTTTTTGAAGATCCTTTGAACAGAAAAAAGTTTAAAAGAGCAGATTTGGTCTTCTAAATGACTTTTGGAGCATCTTTAGGAGTCTTTGAGTGTCTATAGAAAGTTCAAGATCGAGGATTCCTTGGCCAGAAATATGTTCCTTGGGTCAAAATATGGACTTCAGTGTTGCTAATATAACATCAAAAGAAGACAATCTGATTGTATATTAAGTTAATGTTCGAGAAGTCTTTTGCCAGAAATATGTTCAGTGGTTCCATAAGGAAACTTTGTATGACTGATTTAACATAAGAAGGAGTCTATAAGTTTATACATTTTATGAATACCCTTTGAACAGAAAAAAGTTAAAAAGGTCAGACATGGTCTTCTAAATGACTTTTGAAGAATCAGTAGGAGTCTATGAGTATGTATACAAAGTTCAAGTTCGAGGATTCTCTTTGCCAGAAATATGTTCCTTGAGTCAAATATGGACTTTACTGTGGAGAATATAACATCAAAAGAAGACAATCTGATTGTATATTAAGTTAATGTTCAAGAACTCTTTGGCCACAAATATGTTCAGTAGGTCCATAAGGAACCTCTGTATGGCTGATTTCACATCAGAAAGAGTCTATAAGTTTATAATTTCTTTGAAGACCCTTTGAAAAGTTCAAAAGGTCAGATATTGTCTTCTAAATGAGTTTTGAAGCATCAGTAGGAGTCTATGAGTGTGTATAGAAAGTTCAAGATCGAGGATTCCATGGCCAGAAATATGTTCCTTGGGTCAAATATGGACTTCAGTGTGGCTAATATAACATCAAAAGAAGACAATCTGATTGTATACTGAGTTAATGTTCAAGAACTCTTTGGCCACAAATGTGTTCAGTAGGTCCATAAGGAACCTCTATATGGCTGATTTAACATCAGAAAGAGTTTATAAGTTTATACATCTTTTGAAGACCCTTTGAACAGAAAAAAGTTTAAAAGGTCAGATATTGTCTTCTAATTTACTTTTGAAGCATCAGTAGGAGTCTATGAGTATGTATAGAAAGTTCAAGATCGAGGATTCCTTGGCCAGAAATATGTTCCTTGGGTCAAATATGGACTTCAGTGTGGCTAATATAACATCAAAAGAAGACAATCTGATTGTATAAGTTAATTTTCGAGAACTCTTTGGCCACAAATATGTTCTGTAGGTCCATAAAGAACCTCTATATGACTGATTTAACATAAGAAGGAGTCTATAAGTTTGTACATTTTATGAAGACCCTTTGAACAGAAAAAAAGTTCAAAAGGTTAGATATTGTCTTCTAAATGACTTTTGAAGCATCAGTAGGAGTCTATGAGTATGTATAGAAAGTTCAAGATCGAGGATTCTTTGGCCAGAAATATGTTCCTTGGGTCAAATATGGACTTTACTGTGGCTAATATAACACCAAAAGAAGACAATATGATTGTATATTATTAAGATAATGTTCAAAAACTCTTTGGCCACAAATATGTACAGTAGTTCCATAAAGAACCTATGTATGACTGATTTAACATCAGAAAGAGTTTATAAGTTTATACATTTTTTGAAGATCCTTTAAACAGAAAAAAGTTTAAAAGGTCAGATATAGTCTTCTAATTTACTTTTGAAGCATCAGTAGGAGTCTATGAGTATGTATAGAAAGTTCAAGATCGAGGATTCCTTGGCCAGAAATATGTTCCTTGGGTCAAATATGGACTTCAGTGTGGCTAATATGACATCAAAAGAAGATAATCTGGTTGTGTATTAAGTTAATGTTCAAGAACTCTTTGGCCACAAATATGTTCAGTAGTTCCATAAGGAACCTCTGTATGGCTGATTTAAAATCAGAAAGAGTCTATAAGTTTATAATTTCTTTGAAGACCCTTTGAAAAGTTCAAAAGGTCAGATATTGTCTTCTAAATGAGTTTTGAAGCATCAGTAGGAGTCTATGAGTGTGTATAGAAAGTTCAAGATCGAGGATTCCATGGCCCGAAATATGTTCCTTGGGTCAAATATGGACTTCAGTGTGGCTAATATAACATCAAAAGAAGACAATCTGATTGTATACTGAGTTAATGTTCAAGAACTCTTTGGCCACAAATGTGTTCAGTAGGTCCATAAGGAACCTCTATATGGCTGATTTAACATCAGAAAGAGTTTATAAGTTTATACATCTTTTGAAGACCCTTTGAACAGAAAAAAGTTTAAAAGGTCAGATATTGTCTTCTAATTTACTTTTGAAGCATCAGTAGGAGTCTATGAGTATGTATAGAAAGTTCAAGATCGAGGATTCCTTGGCCAGAAATATGTTCCTTGGGTCAAATATGGACTTCAGTGTGGCTAATATAACATCAAAAGAAGACAATCTGATTGTATAAGTTAATTTTCGAGAACTCTTTGGCCACAAATATGTTCTGTAGGTCCATAAAGAACCTCTATATGACTGATTTAACATAAGAAGGAGTCTATAAGTTTGTACATTTTATGAAGACCCTTTGAACAGAAAAAAAGTTCAAAAGGTTAGATATTGTCTTCTAAATGACTTTTGAAGCATCAGTAGGAGTCTATGAGTATGTATAGAAAGTTCAAGATCGAGGATTCTTTGGCCAGAAATATGTTCCTTGGGTCAAATATGGACTTTACTGTGGCTAATATAACACCAAAAGAAGACAATATGATTGTATATTATTAAGATAATGTTCAAAAACTCTTTGGCCACAAATATGTACAGTAGTTCCATAAAGAACCTATGTATGACTGATTTAACATCAGAAAGAGTTTATAAGTTTATACATTTTTTGAAGATCCTTTAAACAGAAAAAAGTTTAAAAGGTCAGATATAGTCTTCTAATTTACTTTTGAAGCATCAGTAGGAGTCTATGAGTATGTATAGAAAGTTCAAGATCGAGGATTCCTTGGCCAGAAATATGTTCCTTGGGTCAAATATGGACTTCAGTGTGGCTAATATGACATCAAAAGAAGATAATCTGGTTGTGTATTAAGTTAATGTTCAAGAACTCTTTGGCCACAAATATGTTCAGTAGGTCCATAAAGACCTTTTGACCATAAAGACCTATATGACTGATTTAACATAAGAAGGAGTCTATAAGTTTATACATTTTATGAAGACCCTTTGAACAGAAAAAAGTTAAAAAGGTCAGATATGGTCTTCTAAATGACTTTTGAAGCATCAGTAGGAGTCTATGAGTATGTATACAAAGTTCAAGTTCGAGGATTCTCTTTGCCAGAAATATGTTCCTTGGGTCAAATATGGACTTTACTGTGGCGAAAATAACATCAAAAGAAGACAATCCTGATTGTATATTAAGTTTAATGTTCAAGAACTCTTTGGCCACAAATATGTTCAGTAGGTCCATAAGGAACCTCTGTATGGCTGATTTAAAATCAGAAAGAGTCTATAAGTTTATACATTTTTTGAAGACCCTTTGAACAGAAAAAGATCAAAAGGTCAGATATTGTCTTCTAAATGACTTTTGGAGCATCAGTAGGAGTCTATGAGTATGTATAGAAAGTTCAAGATCGAGGATTCTTTGGCCAAAAATATGTTCCTTGGGTCAAATATTGACTTTACTGTGGCTAATATAACACCAAAAGAAGACAATCTGATTGTATATTAAGTTAATGTTCAAGAACTCTTTGGCCACAAATATGTTCAGTAGGTCCATAAGGAACCTCTGTATGGCTGATTTAAAATCAGAAAGAGTCTATAAGTTTATACATTTTTTGAAGACCCTTTGAACAGAAAAAAGATCAAAAGGTCAGATATTGTCTTCTAAATGACTTTTGGAGCATCAGTAGGAGTCTATGAGTATATATAGAAAGTTCAAGATCGAGGATTCTTTGGCCAAAAATATGTTCCTTGGGTCAAATATGGACTTTACTTTGGCTAATATAACACCAAAAGAAGAAAATCTGATTGTATATTAAGTTAATGTTCAAGAACTCTTTGGCCACAAATATGTACAGTAGTCCATAAAGAACCTATGTATGACTGATTTAACATCAGAAAGAGTTTATAAGTTCATACATTTTTTGAAGATCCTTTGAACAGAAATAAGTTTAAAAGGTCAGATATAGTCTTCTAATTTACTTTTGAAGCATCAGTAGGAGTCTATGAGTATGTATAGAAAGTTCAAGATCGAGGATTCCTTGGCCAGAAATATGTTCCTTGGGTCAAATATGGACTTCAGTGTGGCTAATATAACATCAAAAGAAGACAATCTGATTGTATAAGTTAATTTTCGAGAACTCTTTGGCCAGAAATATGTTCAGTAGTTCCATAAGGAAGCTCTGTATGACTGATTTAACATACATTACATTTACATTTAGTCATTTAGCAGACGCTTTTATCCAAAGCGACTTACAACTGAGGACTAAACCAAGCGAGTCATCGTGAAGAGGCACAAACAACGCAAGAAGTGCTCAAAATACAAAGCTCAGAGTAGCATAAGCCAGGCAAGCGAGGATTTAAAGGACAAGGGAAGTGTTTTTTATTTTATTTTATTTTTTTATGTTAAGTGCTCCCGGAAGAGATGAGTTTTCAGTTGTCTTTTGAATGCTGTCAAGGATTCTGCATTCCGGATGAGGGTGGGGAGATCATTCCACCAGCATGATCATACCACCACCAGACCACCAGCAACATAAGAAGGAGTCTATAAGTTTATACATTTTATGAACACCCTTTGAACGGAAAAAAGTTAAAAAGGTCAGATATGGTCTTCTAAATGGCTTTTGAAGCATCAGTAGGAGTCTATGAGTATGTATAGAAAGTTCAAGATCGAGGATTCTTTGACCAGAAATATGCTCCTTGAGTCAAATATGGACTTTACTGTGGAGAATATTCATCAAAAGAAGACAATCTGATTGTATATTAAGTTAATGTTCAAGAACTCTTTGGCCACAAATATGTTCAGTAGGTCAATAAGGAACCTTTGTATGGCTGATTTATCATCAGAAAGAGTCTATAAGTTTATACATTTTTTGAAGATCCTTTGAACAGAAAAAAGATCAAAAGGTCAGATATTGTCTTCTAAATGACTTTTGGAGCATCAGTAGGAGTCTATGAGTATGTATAGAAAGTTCAAGATCGAGGATTCTTTGACCAGAAATATGCTCCTTGGGTCAAATATGGACTTTACTGTGGCGAAAATAACATCAAAAGAAGACAATCTGATTGTATATTAAGTTAATGTTCAAGAACTCTTTGGCCACAAATATGTACAGTAGGTCCATAAGGAACCTCTGTATGGCTGCTTTAAAATCAGAAAGAGTCTATAAGTTTATAATTTCCTTGAAGACCCTTTGAACAGAAAAAATTTCATAAGATCAGATATGGTCTTCTAAATGACTTTATGAAGCATAAGTAGGAGTCTATGAGTATGTATAGAAAGTTCAAGATCGAGGATTCCTTGGCCAGAAATATGTTCCTTGGGTCAAATATGGACTTTACTGTGGCTAATATAACACCAAAAGAAGACAATCTGATTGTATATTAAGTTAATGTTCAAGAACTCGACTCACAAATATGTACAGTAGTTCCATAAAGAACCTATGTATGACTGATTTAACATCAGAAAGAGTTTATAAGTTTATAAATTTTTTGAAGATCCTTTGAACAGAAATAAGTTTAAAAGGTCAGATATAGTCTTCTAATTTACTTTTAAAGCATCAGTAGGAGTCTATGAGTATGTATAGAAAGATCAAGATCGAGGATTCCTTGGCCAGAAATATGTTCCTTGGGTCAAATATCAGTGTGGCTAATATAACATCAAAAGAAGACAATCTGATTGTATAAGTTAATTTTCGACAACTCTTTGGCCAGAAATATGTTCAGTAGTTCCATAAGGAACCTCTGTATGACTGATTTAACATAAGAAGGAGTCTATAAGTTTACAAATTTTATTAAGAACCTTTGTACAGAAAAAAGTTAAAAAGGTCAGATATGGTCTTCTAAATGACTTTTGAAGCATCAGTAGGAGTCTACGAGTATGTATACAAAGTTCAAGATCGAGGATTCTTTGGCCAAAAATATGTTCCTTGGGTCAAATATGGACTTTACTGTGGCTAATATAACATCAAAAGAAGACAATCTGATTGTATGTTAAGTTAATGTTCAAGAACTCTTTGGCCACAAATATGTTCAGTAGGTCCATAAGGAACCTCTGTATGGCTAATTTAAAATCAGAAAGAGTCTATAAGTTTATACTTTCCTTGAAGACCCTTTGAACAGAAAAAAGTTCAAAAGGTCGGATAATGTCTTCTAAATTACTTTTGAAGCATCAGTAGGAGTCTATGAGTAAGTATAGAAAGTTCAAGATCGAGCATTCTTTAGCCAGAAATATGTTCCTTGGGTCAAATATTGACTTTACTGTGGCTAATATAACACCAAAAGAAGACAATCTGATTGTATATTATTAAGTTAATGTTCAAGAACTCTTTGGCCACAAATATGTTCAGTAGGTCCATAAAGAACCTCTATATGACTGATTTAACATAAGAAGGAGTCTATAAGTTTATACATTTTATGAAGACCCTTTGAACAGAAAAAAGTTAAAAAGGTCAGATATGGTCTTCTAAATGACTTTTGAAGCATCAGTAGGAGTCTATGAGTATGTATACAAAGTTCAAGTTCGAGGATTCTCTTTGCCAGAAATATGTTCCTTGGGTCAAATATGGACTTTACTGTGGCGAAAATAACATCAAAAGAAGACAATCCTGATTGTATATTAAGTTTAATGTTCAAGAACTCTTTGGCCACAAATATGTTCAGTAGGTCCATAAGGAACCTCTGTATGGCTGATTTAAAATCAGAAAGAGTCTATAAGTTTATACATTTTTTGAAGACCCTTTGAACAGAAAAAGATCAAAAGGTCAGATATTGTCTTCTAAATGACTTTTGGAGCATCAGTAGGAGTCTATGAGTATGTATAGAAAGTTCAAGATCGAGGATTCTTTGGCCAAAAATATGTTCCTTGGGTCAAATATTGACTTTACTGTGGCTAATATAACACCAAAAGAAGACAATCTGATTGTATATTAAGTTAATGTTCAAGAACTCTTTGGCCACAAATATGTTCAGTAGGTCCATAAGGAACCTCTGTATGGCTGATTTAAAATCAGAAAGAGTCTATAAGTTTATACATTTTTTGAAGACCCTTTGAACAGAAAAAAGATCAAAAGGTCAGATATTGTCTTCTAAATGACTTTTGGAGCATCAGTAGGAGTCTATGAGTATGTATAGAAAGTTCAAGATCGAGGATTCTTTGGCCAAAAATATGTTCCTTGGGTCAAATGTGGACTTTACTGTGGCTAATATAACACCAAAAGAAGAAAATCTGATTGTATATTAAGTTAATGTTCAAGAACTCTTTGGCCACAAATATGTACAGTAGTCCATAAAGAACCTATGTATGACTGATTTAACATCAGAAAGAGTTTATAAGTTCATACATTTTTTGAAGATCCTTTGAACAGAAATAAGTTTAAAAGGTCAGATATAGTCTTCTAATTTACTTTTGAAGCATCAGTAGGAGTCTTTGAGTGTGTATAGAAAGTTCAAGATCGAGGATTCCATGGCCAGAAATATGTTCCTTGGCTCAAATATGGACTTCAGTGTGGCTAATATAACATCAAAAGAAGACAATCTGATTGTATATTGAGTTAATGTTCAAGAACTCTTTGGCCACAAATGTGTTCAGTAGGTCCATAAGGAACCTCTGTATGGCTGATTTAACATCAGAAAGAGTTTATAAGTTTATACATCTTTTGAAGACCCTTTGAACAGAAAAAAGGTAAAAAGGTCAGATATTGTCTTCTAAATGACTTTTGGATCATCAGTAGGTGTCTATGAGTGTGTGTATAGAAAGTTTAAGATCGAGGATTCCTTGGCCAGAAATATGTTCCTTGGGTCAAATATGGACTTCAGTGTGGCTAATATAAAATCAAAAGAAGACAATCTGATTGTATATTGAGTTAATGTTCAAGAACTCTTTGGCCACAAATATGTACAGTAGGTCCATAAGGAACCTCTGTATGGCTGATTTAAAATCAGAAAGAGTCTAGAAGTTTATACTTTCCTTGAAGACCCTTTGAACAGAAAAAAGTTCAAAAGGTCAGATATTGTCTTCTAAATGACTTTTGGATTATCAGTAGGTGTCTATGAGTGTGTGTATTGAAAGTTTAAGATCGAGGATTCCTTGGCCAGAAATATGTTCCTTGGGTCAAATATGGACTTCAGTGTGGCTAATAGAACACGAAAAAAAGACAATCTGATTGTATATTGAGTTATTAAGAACTCTTTGGCCACAAATATGTACAGTAGTTCCATAAAGAACCTATGTATGACTGATTTAACATCAGAAAGAGTTTATAAGTTTATACATTTTTTGAAGATCCTTTAAACAGAAAAAAGTTTAAAAGGTCAGATATAGTCTTCTAATTTACTTTTGAAGCATCAGTAGGAGTCTATGAGTATGTATAGAAAGTTCAAGATCGAGGATTGCTTGCCCAGAAATATGTTCCTTGGGTCAAATATGGACTTCAGTGTGGCTAATATAACATCAAAAGAAGACAATCTGATTGTATAAGTTAATTTTCGAGAAATCTTTGGCCACAAATATGTTCAGTAGTTCCATAAGGAACCTCTGTATGACTGATTTAACATAAGAAGGAGTCTATAAGTTTACACATTTTATGAAGACCCATTGAACAGAAAAAAGTAAAAAAAGGTCAGATATGGTCTTCTAAATGACTTTTGAAGCATCAGTAGGAGTCTATGAGTATGTATACAAAGTTCAAGTTTGAGGATTCTCTTTGCCAGAAATTTGTTCCTTGGGTCAAATATGGACTTTACTATGGCTTATAGAACACGAAAAAAAGACAATCTGATTGTATATTAAGTTAATGTTCAAGAACTCTTTGGCCACAAATATGTTCAGTAGGTCCATAAGGAACCTCTGTATGGCTGATTTATCATCAGAAAGAGTCAATAAGTTTATAAATTTTTTGAAGATCCTTTGAACAGAAAAAAGTTTAAAAGGTCAGATTTGGTCTTCTAAATGACTTTTGGAGCATCTTTAGGAGTCTATGAGTGTCTATAGAAAGTTCAAGATCGAGGATTCCTTGGCCAGAAATATGTTCCTTGGGTCAAATATGGACTTCAGTGTGGCTAATATAACATCAAAAGAAGACAATCTGATTGTATATTACGTTAATGTTCAAGAACTCTTTGGCCACAAATATGTACAGTAGTCCATAAAGAACCTATGTATGACTGATTTAACATCAGAAAGAGTTTATAAGTTTATACATTTTTTGAAGATCCTTTGAACAGAAATAAGTTTAAAAGGTCAGATATAGTCTTCGAATTTACTTTTAAAGCATCAGTAGGAGTCTATGAGTATGTATAGAAAGTTCAAGATCGAGGATTCCTTGGCCAGAAATATGTTCCTTGGGTCAAATATGGACTTCAGTGTGGCTAATATAACATCAAAAGAAGACAATCTGATTGTATATTAAGTTAATGTTCAAGAACTCTTTGGCCACAAATATGTTCAGTAGGTCCATAAGGAACCTCTGTATGGCTGATTTAAAATCAGAAAGAGTCTATAGGGCATTTCAGAATGTTTGTAAACAATAGGCAAAAGATGCTTCCGGGTGGCAGAATGCGAGCGGCTTCTACTGACTAACTGAAGAGATCCAGCCGGCTACTGTAACAGTTACATAGTTAAAAACATTGTTGTTGATAAAAGTTGAAACGATGATGAAAACGTCTTGTGTTTGGGGTTATTTTGCTTTGAAAAAAAGAGCTAGAGAGTATTTTGCCAATTCTGTGTAGGTCTACTGTATTGCATATTTATTATATTTTTTACTTGTATCATTAAACACAGTTGTTATTATGATAAAAAACCGCACTATATTTAATTACATTTTTTATTTTTATTACATTTTTACTGTCGACGGTGGGTCTCCCTTCCAAGCAATTTACTAGCGTTGCCATAGGAACGCTTCGGCTTTTGCCACCCGGAAGAACGACTGTTACTGTTGTGACGTCATGGTGAATTGTCGTATAAATTTATACATTTTTTGAAGACCCTTTGAACAGAAAAAATATCAAAAGGTCAGATATTGTCTTCTAAATGACTTTTGGAGCGTCAGTAGGAGTCTATGAGTATGTATAGAAAGTTCAAGATCGAGGATTCTTTGACCAGAAATATGTTCCATGGGTCAAATATGAACTTTACTTTGGCTAATATAACATCAAAATAAGACTATCTGATTGTATATTGAGTTAATATTCAAGAACTATTTGGCCACAAATATGTTCAGTAGGTCCATAAGGAACCTCTGTATGACTGATTTAACATAAGAAGGAGTATATAAGTTTAAACATTTTTTGAAGACCCTTTGAAAAAGTTCAAAAGATCATCTATGGTCTTCTAAATTACTTTTAAAGAACCTCTGATTTAACATCAGAAGGAGTCTATAAATATGGACTTCAGTGTGGCTAATATAACAAAAGGCAAAATAACATATAATAGCACTTGTTTCTTTGCAATGCATTCAAGAACTAACTCATTCCATTACGCGTTGAAGAGATATGTAATGCAATCTGCTCTTGCATAGCATTGCACATACGGATCAAGCATCGAAGAATAACAAAAATCATATGCATTTTGTATGCGTTGCAATGCTTTCAAGAACTAAAACATTCCGTAGTGCGTTAAAGAGATATGCAATGCAATCTTCTCTTGCATAGCATTGCACATGCGCACATATTTTATTGTATTCAATTGCATTGCAATGTATTATATTGTATTCAATTCCATTGCAATGCATTACATTGCATTACAATGCATTACATTGCATTGCATTGAAATTGCATTGCATTGCATTGCATTACATTGCTTTGCATTGCTTTGCATTGCTTTGCATTGCTTTGCATTGCTTTGCATTGCATTTCATGCACGAAATATATTCATCCGTTGTCCGTTGTAATACAATATATTTGATGTTACATTGCAATGCTTACAAGAAGGAACTCTTTACGATGTTCATTGAAGAGATAAGTCTTATATGCATACATTGCATACATTAAATATGCTATCTGTCATAGCATTGCACACAACAACTAACTTATTTAGTTGTGTAATGAAGAGATATAACAACATATAAGCTGTTGCATTGCGAAGCATACAGAACTAATTGATTCCCTTGTGCATTGAAGTAGTATTATATGACATATGTGATGTGGCATTGCATTGCATTGCTATGGATTGCATTGCATTGCATTGCATTGCATTGCATTGCTTTGCATTTTATTGTATTCAATTGCATTGTATTGCATTGAAACTGCATTGCATTGCATTTTATTGTATTCAATTGCATTGCATTGCATTGCATTGCATTGCATTGTAGATATAACAGAGATATAACAACATATAAGCTGTTGCATTGCGAAGCATACAGAACTAATTGATTCCCTTGTGCATTGAAGTAGTATTATATGACATATGTGATGTGGCATTGCATTGCATTGCTATGCATTGCATTGCATTGCATTGCATTGCATTGCATTGCATTGCTTTGCATTTTATTGTATTCAATTGCATTGTATTGCATTGAAACTGCATTGCATTGCATTTTATTGTATTCAATTGCATTGCATTGCATTGAAATTGCAATTTATTGTATTGTATTTTATTGTATTTTTTTGTATTTTATTGTATTCAATTGCATTGCATTGCATTGCTTTTTATACAATTGCATTGCATTGCATTGCATTGCATTGAAATTGCGTTGCATTGCATTGTATTGCATTGCATTGAATTTTATTGTATTAAATTTGCATTGAAATTGCATTGCATTGCATTGAAACTGCATTGCATTGCATTTTATTGTATTCAATTGCATTGCATTGCATTGAAATTGCAATTTATTGTATTGTATTTTATTGTATTTTTTTGTATTTTATTGTATTCAATTGCATTGCATTGCATTGCTTTTTATACAATTGCATTGCATTGCATTGCATTGCATTGAAATTGCGTTGCATTGCATTGTATTGCATTGCATTGAATTTTATTGTATTAAATTTGCATTGAAATTGCATTGCATTGCATTGCATTGCATTGCATTGCATTGCATTGCATTGCATTGCTTTGCTTTGCATTGCTTTGCATTTCATTGCATGCACGAAATATATCAAACCGTGCATTGCACTGCATTGAATTTAATACAACATATGTGATGTTGCATTGCAATGCTTACAAGAAGGAACTTATTACGATGTTCATTGAAGAGATAAGTCTTATATGCATACATTGCTTACATTGAATATGCTATTTTTCAAAGCATTGCATACAATAACTAACTCATTTATGTAATGAAGAGATATAACAACATATAAGCTGTTGCATTGCGAAGCATACAGAACTAATTGATTCCCTTGTGCATTGAAGCAGTATCATATGACATATGTGATGTGGCATTGCATTGTATTGCTTTGCATTGCATTGCATTGTATTCAATTGCATTGCATTGTATTCAATTGCAGTGCATTGCATTGCATTGCATTGCATTGGAATTGCATTGCATTTTATTCAATTGCAGTTCATTGCATTGAAATTACATTGCATTGCATTGAAATTGCATTGCATTGTATTCAGTTGTATTGCATTGCGTTGGAATTGCACTGCTTTGAATTGCATTGCATTGTATTTTATTGTATTCAATTGCATTGCATTGTATTGCTTTGCATTGCATTGCATTGCATTTTATTGTATTCAATTGCATTGCATTGCATTGCATTGCATTGCATTGTATTTTATTGTATTCAATTGCATTGCATTGCATTGCATTACATTTCATTGCATGCCCCAAATATATCCATCCATTGTCCATTGAATTTAATACAACATATGTGATGTTGCATTGCAATGCTTACAAGAAGGAACCTATTACGATTTTCAATGAAGAGATAACACACGTGCATACATTGCATACATTTCATATCTTTCATTGCATTGCATACAATAACTAACTCATTTAGTTGTGTAGTGAAGAGATATAACATAACACATAAGCTGTTGGTTTGCGAAGCATACAGAACTAATTGATTCCCTTGTGCATTGAAGCAGAATCATATGACATATTTGATGTGGCATTGTATTGTATTGCTTTGCATTGCGTGGCATTGTATTTTATTGTATTCAATTGCATTGCATTATTTTTTATATAATATTGTATGTTATAATCTTATATTTCACCGATATGTTTAATTTATATATGCCAATTTATTTAAACAACACATACATTTTACATGCTTAAAGTGAATTTAAGAGAATAGATAATGTCCGTTGAAGAGCGTGCTGTTGCATTGCATTGCACAAGCGTTGTGCATTGAAGAACAACATTTAAGTAATGTGCACTTTGATGCATTGCAAAACGAACTAATTCCTTAGTGTGTTGAAGAGATGTGCAATGCAGCGTGCTCTTGCAAAGCTTTGCACATACGATCAAGCTTATTGTGCACTGAAGAATAACAATTAAGTATTATGCACTTCGTTGCTTTGCAATGCATTCAAAAACTAACTAGTATTGCAGTGCGTTGAAAAGATGTGCAATGCAATCTGCTCTTGGAAAGCATCGCACATACGATCAAGCGTTGTGCCTTGAAAAATAGCATCGAAGAATAACAAAAATCATATGCATTTTTTTTATGTATTGCAATGCATTCAAGAACTAATTCATTCCGTAGTGCATTGAAGATATGTGCATTGCATTGCATTGCACATATGATCAAGCGTTGTGCATTGAAGAATAAAAAAATAAGTAATAGCACTTCTTGCTTTGCAATACATTCAAGAACTAACTTATTCCTTTATGCGTTGAAGAGATGTGCAATGCAATCTGCTCTTGCAAAGCATTGGTATGTAACGTTGGTATCTAACGTTGTGCATTGAAAAATAACATTTAAACTATGCAATTGTTGCAGTGCATTTTATACCAGAACTAACTCATTCCCATGTGCATTTAAGAGAAAACATATATGTTGTTGCATTGCATTGCACAAACTAAGAATTAGCGTTGTTTAACATAAGCAAAGCACATTTCAATGCATAGCCGAACTAACTCATTCCTTTGTCCAAAAAAGAGAAAACATATGTGTTGTTGCTTTGCATTGCACAAAACGATCTAACGTTCTGCATTGAAAAATAACATTTAAACTATGCAATTTTTGCACTGCATTGCATACCAGAACTAACTCATTCCCATGTGCATTTAAGAGATAACAAATGTGTTGTTGCATTGCACAAACGATAAGTATTAGCGTTGAAGCATTGTTTAACATAAGCAAAGCACATTTCAATGCGTAGCCGAACTAACTCATTCTTTTGTCCATTAAAGAGATAACATACGTGGTTTTGCATTGCATTGCATTGCACAAACTATCAATCTTTGTGAAATGAAAAATATATAAGCCAAGCACATGTTGCATTTCAATACATGCCCTAATTAAGTCATTACATTGTGCATTAAAGAGAAAACAAGAGTGCTGTTGTGTTGAACAGATGATCTAATGATGTTCATGTGACAATAACATAAAAGCTACGCGCTTATTGCATTTTTAATGCATACCAGAACAAACTATTGAAATTGAAATTTACGAATTGACTGGTAATATTAATATTATTACTATCATAACTTGTATTATTTAAATTGGAATGAAACATAGGTTAATAGGAGGGATCGGTCTGAGTGGGTGAGAGAGCTTGTGTATGAATGAGTTGTGTAAGAATGAGTTTTGTATGTTTATCTGTAATGTATGGGATGTAATGTCTTTCTTATGATTTGTATTTTGTATTGGGTATTTGTGTTTATAGTATGTATAGAAAGTTCAAGATCGAGGATTCCTTGGCCAGAAATATGTTCCTTGGGTCAAATATGGACTTCAGTGTGGCTAATATAACATCAAAAGAAGACAATCTGATTGTATAAGTTAATTTTCGAGAACTCTTTGGCCATAAATATGTTCAGTAGTTCCATAAGGAACCTCTGTATGGCTGATTTAAAATCAGAAAGAGTCTATAAGTTTATAATTTCCTTGAAGACCCTTTGAACAGAAAAAAGTTCAAAACGTCAGATATTGTCTTCTAAATGACTTTTGAAGCATCAGTAGGAGTCTATGAGTATGTAAAGAAAGTTCAAGATCGATGATTCTTTGGCCAAAAATATGTTCCTTGGGTCAAATATGGACTTTACTGTGGCTTATAGAACATCAAAAGAAGACAATCTGGTTGTGTATTAAGTTAATGTTCAAGAACTCTTTGGCCACAAATATGTTCAGTAGGTCCATAAAGAACCTCTATATGACTGATTTCACATAAGAAGGAGTCTATAAGTTTATACATTTTATGAAGACCCTTTGAAAAATTTCATAAGATCAGATATTGTCTTCTAAATGACTTTTGGAGCATCAGTAGGAGTCTATGAGTATGTATAGAAAGTTCAAGATCGAGGATTCTTTGGCCAAAAATATGTTCCTTGGGTCAAATGTGGACTTTACTGTGGCTAATATAACATCAAAAGAAGACAATCTGATTGTATATTAAGTTAATGTTCAAGAACTCTTTGGCCACAAATATGTACAGTAGTCCATAAAGAACCTATGTATGACTGATTTAACATCAGAAAGAGTTTATAAGTTCATACATTTTTTGAAGATCCTTTGAACAGAAATAAGTTTAAAAGGTCAGATATAGTCTTCTAATTTACTTTTGAAGCATCAGTAGGAGTCTATGAGTATGTATAGAAAGTTCAAGATCGAGGATTCCTTGGCCAGAAATATGTTCCTTGGGTCAAATATGGACTTCAGTGTGGCTAATATAACATCAAAAGAAGACAATCTGATTGTATAAGTTAATTTTCGAGAACTCTTTGGCCAGAAATATGTTCAGTAGTTCCATAAGGAAGCTCTGTATGACTGATTTAACATACATTACATTTACATTTACATTTAGTCATTTAGCAGACGCTTTTATCCAAAGCGACTTACAACTGAGGACTAAACCAAGCGAGTCATCGTGAAGAGGCACAAACAACGCAAGAAGTGCTCAAAATACAAAGTTCAGACATAGCTCAGAGTAGCATAAGCCAGGCAAGTGAGGATTTAAAGGAAAAGGGAAGTGTTTTTTATTTTATTTTATTTTTTTATGTTAAGTGCTCCCGGAAGAGATGAGTTTTCAGTTGTTTTTTGAATGCTGTCAAGGATTCTGCATTCCGGATGAGGGTGGGGAGATCATTCCACCAGCATGATCATACCACCACCAGACCACCAGCAACATAAGAAGGAGTCTATAAGTTTATACATTTTATGAACACCCTTTGAACGGAAAAAAGTTAAAAAGGTCAGATATGGTCTTCTAAATGGCTTTTGAAGCATCAGTAGGAGTCTATGAGTATGTATAGAAAGTTCAAGATCGAGGATTCTTTGACCAGAAATATGCTCCTTGAGTCAAATATGGACTTTACTGTGGAGAATATAACATCAAAAGAAGACAATCTGATTGTATATTAAGTTAATGTTCAAGAACTCTTTGGCCACAAATATGTTCAGTAGGTCAATAAGGAACCTTTGTATGGCTGATTTATCATCAGAAAGAGTCTATAAGTTTATACATTTTTTGAAAATCCTTTGAACAGAAAAAAGATCAAAAGGTCAGATATTGTCTTCTAAATGACTTTTGGATCATCAGTAGGAGTCTATGAGTATGTATAGAAAGTTCAAGATCGAGGATTCTTTGACCAGAAATATGCTCCTTGGGTCAAATATGGACTTTACTGTGGCGAAAATAACATCAAAAGAAGACAATCTGATTGTATATTAAGTTAATGTTCAAGAACTCTTTGGCCACAAATATGTACAGTAGGTCCATAAGGAACCTCTGTATGGCTGCTTTAAAATCAGAAAGAGTCTATAAGTTTATAATTTCCTTGAAGACCCTTTGAACAGAAAAAATTTCATAAGATCAGATATGGTCTTCTAAATGCCTTTATGAAGCATAAGTAGGAGTCTATGAGTATGTATACAAAGTTCAAGTTCGAGGATTCTCTTTGCCAGAAATATGTTCCTTGGGTCAAATATGGACTTTACTGTGGCGAAAATAACATCAAAAGAAGACAATCCTGATTGTATATTAAGTTTAATGTTCAAGAACTCTTTGGCCACAAATATGTTCAGTAGGTCCATAAGGAACCTCTGTATGGCTGATTTTAAATCAGAAAGAGTCTATAAGTTTATACATTTTTTGAAGACCCTTTGAACAGAAAAAGATCAAAAGGTCAGATATTGTCTTCTAAATGACTTTTGGAGCATCAGTAGGAGTCTATGAGTATGTATAGAAAGTTCAAGATCGAGGATTCTTTGGCCAAAAATATGTTCCTTGGGTCAAATATTGACTTTACTGTGGCTAATATAACACCAAAAGAAGACAATCTGATTGTATATTAAGTTAATGTTCAAGAACTCTTTGGCCACAAATATGTTCAGTAGGTCCATAAGGAACCTCTGTATGGCTGATTTAAAATCAGAAAGAGTCTATAAGTTTATACATTTTTTGAAGACCCTTTGAACAGAAAAAAGATCAAAAGGTCAGATATTGTCTTCTAAATGACTTTTGGAGCATCAGTCGGAGTCTATGAGTATGTATAGAAAGTTCAAGATCGAGGATTCTTTGGCCAAAAATATGTTCCTTGGGTCAAATATGGACTTTACTGTGGCTAATATAACACCAAAAGAAGAAAATCTGATTGTATATTAAGTTAATGTTCAAGAACTCTTTGGCCACAAATATGTACAGTAGTCCATAAAGAACCTATGTATGACTGATTTAACATCAGAAAGAGTTTATAAGTTCATACATTTTTTGAAGATCCTTTGAACAGAAATAAGTTTAAAAGGTCAGATATAGTCTTCTAATTTACTTTTGAAGCATCAGTAGGAGTCTATGAGTATGTATAGAAAGTTCAAGATCGAGGATTCTTTGGCCAAAAATATGTTCCTTGGGTCAAATATGGACTTTACTTTGGCTAATATAACACCAAAAGAAGAAAATCTGATTGTATATTAAGTTAATGTTCAAGAACTCTTTGGCCACAAATATGTACAGTAGTCCATAAAGAACCTATGTATGACTGATTTAACATCAGAAAGAGTTTATAAGTTCATACATTTTTTGAAGATCCTTTGAACAGAAATAAGTTTAAAAGGTCAGATATAGTCTTCTAATTTACTTTTGAAGCATCAGTAGGAGTCTATGAGTATGTATAGAAAGTTCAAGATCGAGGATTCCTTGGCCAGAAATATGTTCCTTGGGTCAAATATGGACTTCAGTGTGGCTAATATAACATCAAAAGAAGACAATCTGATTGTATAAGTTAATTTTCGAGAACTCTTTGGCCAGAAATATGTTCAGTAGTTCCATAAGGAAGCTCTGTATGACTGATTTAACATACATTACATTTACATTTAGTCATTTAGCAGACGCTTTTATCCAAAGCGACTTACAACTGAGGACTAAACCAAGCGAGTCATCGTGAAGAGGCACAAACAACGCAAGAAGTGCTCAAAATACAAAGTTCAGACATAGCTCAGAGTAGCATAAGCCAGGCAAGCGAGGATTTAAAGGAAAAGGGAAGTGTTTTTTATTTTATTTTATTTTTTTATGTTAAGTGCTCCCGGAAGAGATGAGTTTTCAGTTGTCTTTTGAATGCTGTCAAGGATTCTGCATTCCGGATGAGGGTGGGGAGATCATTCCACCAGCATGATCATACCACCACCAGACCACCAGCAACATAAGAAGGAGTCTATAAGTTTATACATTTTATGAACACCCTTTGAACGGAAAAAGTTAAAAAGGTCAGATATGGTCTTCTAAATGGCTTTTGAAGCATCAGTAGGAGTCTATGAGTATGTATAGAAAGTTCAAGATCGAGGATTCCTTGGCCAGAAATATGTTCCTTGGGTCAAATATGGACTTTACTGTGGCTAATATAACACCAAAAGAAGACAATCTGATTGTATATTAAGTTCAAGAACTCACAAATATGTACAGTAGTTCCATAAAGAACCTATGTATGACTGATTTAACATCAGAAAGAGTTTATAAGTTTATAAATTTTTTGAAGATCCTTTGAACAGAAATAAGTTTAAAAGGTCAGATATAGTCTTCTAATTTACTTTTAAAGCATCAGTAGGAGTCTATGAGTATGTATAGAAAGATCAAGATCGAGGATTCCTTGGCCAGAAATATGTTCCTTGGGTCAAATATGGACTTCAGTGTGGCTAATATAACATCAAAAGAAGACAATCTGATTGTATAAGTTAATTTTCGACAACTCTTTGGCCAGAAATATGTTCAGTAGTTCCATAAGGAACCTCTGTATGACTGATTTAACATAAGAAGGAGTCTATAAGTTTACACATTTCATGAAGAACCTTTGTACAGAAAAAAGTTAAAAAGGTCAGATATGGTCTTCTAAATGACTTTTGAAGCATCAGTAGGAGTCTACGAGTATGTATACAAAGTTCAAGATCGAGGATTCTTTGGCCAAAAATATGTTCCTTGGGTCAAATATGGACTTTACTGTGGCTAATATAACATCAAAAGAAGACAATCTGATTGTATGTTAAGTTAATGTTCAAGAACTCTTTGGCCACAAATATGTTCAGTAGGTCCATAAGGAACCTCTGTATGGCTAATTTAAAATCAGAAAGAGTCTATAAGTTTATACTTTCCTTGAAGACCCTTTGAACAGAAAAAAGTTCAAAAGGTCGGATAATGTCTTCTAAATTACTTTTGAAGCATCAGTAGGAGTCTATGAGTATGTATAGAAAGTTCAAGATCGAGCATTCTTTAGCCAGAAATATGTTCCTTGGGTCAAATATGGACTTTACTGTGGCTAATATAACTTTAAAAGAAGACAAACTGGTTGTGTATTAAGTTAATGTTCAAGAACTCTTTGGCCACAATTATGTTCAGTAGGTCCATAAAGAACCTCTATATGACTGATTTAACATCAGAAGGAGTCTATAAGTTTATACATTTTTTGAAGACCCTTTGAACAGAAAAAAGTTCAAAAGGTCAGATATTGTCTTCTAAATGAGTTTTGAAGCATCAGTAGGAGTCTATGAGTGTGTATAGAAAGTTCAAGATCGAGGATTCCTTGGCCAGAAATATGTTCCTTGGGTCAAATATGGACTTCAGTGTGGCTAATATAAAATCAAACGAAGACAATCTGATTGTATAAGTTAATGTTTTAGAACTCTTTGGCCAGAAATATGTTCAGTAGTTCCATAAGGAACCTGTGTATGACTGATTTAACATAAGAAGGAGTCTATAAGTTTATACATTTTATGAAGACCCTTTGAACAGAATTTTTTTTTTTAAAAAGGTCAGATATGGTCTTCTAAATGACTTTTGAAGCATCAGTAGGAGTCTATGAGTATGTATAGAAAGTTCAAGATCGAGGATTCTTTGGCCAGAAATATGTTCCTTGGGTCAAATATGGACTTTACTGTGGCTAATATAACACCAAAAGAAGACAATCTGATTGTATATTATTAAGTTAATGTTCAAAAACTCTTTGGCCACAAATATGTACAGTAGTTCCATAAAGAATCTATGTATGATTGATTTAACATCAGAAAGAGTTTATAAGTTTATACATTTTATGAAGACCCTTTGAACAGAAAAAAGTTCAAAAGGTCAGATATTGTCTTCTAAATGACTTTTGAAGCATCAGTAGGAGTCTATGAGTATGTATAGAAAGTTCAAGATCGAGGATTCTTTGGCCAGAAATATGCTCCTTGGGTCAAATATGGACTTTAATTTGGCTAATATAACATCAAAAGAAGACAATCTGATTGTATATTAAGTTAATGTTCAAGAACTCTTTGGCCACAAATATGTTCAGTAGGTCCATAAGGAACCTCTGTATGGCTGATTTAAAATCAGAAAGAGTCTATAAGTTTATACATTTTTTGAAGACCCTTTGAACAGAAAAAAGATCAAAAGGTCAGATATTGTCTTCTAAATGACTTTTGGAGCATCAGTAGAAATCTATGAGTATGTATAGAAAGTTCAAATTCTTTGGCCAAAAATATGTTCCTTGGGTCAAATATGGACTTTACTGTGGCTAATATAACATCAAAAGAAGACAATCTGATTGTATATTAAGTTAATGTTCAAGAACTCTTTGGCCACAAATATGTTCAGTAGGTCCATAAGGAACCTCTGTATGGCTGATTTAAAATCAGATAGAGTCTATAAGTTTATACATTTTTTGAAGACCCTTTGAACAGAAAAAAGATCAAAAGGTCAGATATTGTCTTCTAAATGACTTTTGGAGCATCAGTAGGAGTCTATGAGTTTGTATAGAAAGTTCAAGATCGAGGATTCTTTGACCAGAAATATGCTCCTTGGGTCAAATATGGACTTTACTGTGGCGAAAATAACATCAAAAGAAGACAATCTGATTGTATATTAAGTTAATGTTCAAGAACTGTTTGGCCACAAATATGTTCAGTAGGTCCATAAGGAACCTCTGTATGGCTGATTTAAAATCAGAAAGAGTCTATAAGTTTATAAATTTTTTTTGAAGACCCTTTGAACAGAAAAAAGATCAAAAGGTCAGATATTGTCTTCTAAATGACTTTTGGAGCATCAGTAGGAGTCTATGAGTATGTATAGAAAGTTCAAGATCGAGGATTCTTTGGCCAAAAATATGTTCCTTGGGTCAAATATGGACTTTACTGTGGCTAATATAACACCAAAAGAAGACAATCTGATTGTATATTAATTTAATGTTCAAGAACTCTTTGGCCACAAATATGTTCAGTAGGTCCATAAGGAACCTCTGTATGGCTGATTTAAAATCAGAAAGAGTCTATAAGTTTATACTTTCCTTGAAGACCCTTTGAACAGAAAAAAGTTCAAAAGGTCAGATATTGTCTCCTAAATGACTTTTGGATTATCAGTAGGTGTCTATGAGTATGTAAAGAAAGTTCAAGATCGATGATTCTTTGGCCAAAAATATGTTCCTTGGGTCAAATATGGACTTTACTGTGGCTTATAGAACATCAAAAGAAGACAATCTGGTTGTGTATTAAGTTAATGTTCAAGAACTCTTTGGCCACAAATATGTTCAGTAGGTCCATAAAGAACCTCTATATGACTGATTTCACATAAGAAGGAGTCTATAAGTTTATACATTTTATGAAGACCCTTTGAAAAATTTCATAAGATCAGATATTGTCTTCTAAATGACTTTTGGAGCATCAGTAGGAGTCTATGAGTATGTATAGAAAGTTCAAGATCGAGGATTCTTTGGCCAAAAATATGTTCCTTGGGTCAAATGTGGACTTTACTGTGGCTAATATAACATCAAAAGAAGACAATCTGATTGTATATTAAGTTAATGTTCAAGAACTCTTTGGCCACAAATATGTACAGTAGTCCATAAAGAACCTATGTATGACTGATTTAACATCAGAAAGAGTTTATAAGTTCATACATTTTTTGAAGATCCTTTGAACAGAAATAAGTTTAAAAGGTCAGATATAGTCTTCTAATTTACTTTTGAAGCATCAGTAGGAGTCTATGAGTATGTATAGAAAGTTCAAGATCGATTATTCCTTGGCCAGAAATATGTTCCTTGGGTCAAATATGGACTTCAGTGTGGCTAATAGAACACGAAAAAAAGACAATCTGATTGTATATTGAGTTATTAAGAACTCTTTGGCCACAAATATGTACAGTAGTTCCATAAAGAACCTATGTATGACTGATTTAACATCAGAAAGAGTTTATAAGTTTATACATTTTTTGAAGATCCTTTAAACAGAAAAAAGTTTAAAAGGTCAGATATAGTCTTCTAATTTACTTTTGAAGCATCAGTAGGAGTCTATGAGTATGTATAGAAAGTTCAAGATCGAGGATTGCTTGCCCAGAAATATGTTCCTTGGGTCAAATATGGACTTCAGTGTGGCTAATATAACATCAAAAGAAGACAATCTGATTGTATAAGTTAATTTTCGAGAAATCTTTGGCCACAAATATGTTCAGTAGTTCCATAAGGAACCTCTGTATGACTGATTTAACATAAGAAGGAGTCTATAAGTTTACACATTTTATGAAGACCCATTGAACAGAAAAAAGTTAAAAAGGTCAGATATGGTCTTCTAAATGACTTTTGAAGCATCAGTAGGAGTCTATGAGTATGTATACAAAGTTCAAGTTTGAGGATTCTTTTTGCCAGAAATATGTTCCTTGGGTCAAATATGGACTTTACTATGGCTAATAGAACACGAAAAAAAGACAATCTGATTGTATATTAAGTTAATGTTCAAGAACTCTTTGGCCACAAATATGTTCAGTAGGTCCATAAGGAACCTCTGTATGGCTGATTTATCATCAGAAAGAGTCAATAAGTTTATAAATTTTTTGAAGATCCTTTGAACAGAAAAAAGTTTAAAAGGTCAGATTTGGTCTTCTAAATGACTTTTGGAGCATCTTTAGGAGTCTATGAGTGTCTATAGAAAGTTCAAGATCGAGGATTCCTTGGCCAGAAATATGTTCCTTGGGTCAAATATGGACTTCAGTGTGGCTAATATAACATCAAAAGAAGACAATCTGATTGTATATAAAGTTAATGTTCGAGAAGTCTTTTGCCAGAAATATGTTCAGTGGTTCCATGAGGAAGCTCTGTATGACTGATTTAACATAAGAAGGAGTCTATAAGTTTATACATTTTATAAACACCCTTTGAACAGAAAAAAGTTAAAAAGGTCAGATATGGTCTTCCAAATGGCTTTTGAAGCATCAGTAGGAGTCTATGAGTATGTATAGAAAGTTCAAGATCGAGGATTCCTTGGCCATAAATATGTTCATTGGGTCAAATATGGACTTCAGTGTGGCTAATAGAACACGAAAAAAAGACAATCTGATTGTATATTGAGTTATTAAGAACTCTTTGGCCACAAATATGTACAGTAGTTCCATAAAGAACCTATGTATGACTGATTTAACATCAGAAAGAGTTTATAAGTTTATACATTTTTTGAAGATCCTTTAAACAGAAAAAAGTTTAAAAGGTCAGATATAGTCTTCTAATTTACTTTTGAAGCATCAGTAGGAGTCTATGAGTATGTATAGAAAGTTCAAGATCGAGGATTGCTTGCCCAGAAATATGTTCCTTGGGTCAAATATGGACTTCAGTGTGGCTAATATAACATCAAAAGAAGACAATCTGATTGTATAAGTTAATTTTCGAGAAATCTTTGGCCACAAATATGTTCAGTAGTTCCATAAGGAACCTCTGTATGACTGATTTAACATAAGAAGGAGTCTATAAGTTTACACATTTTATGAAGACCCATTGAACAGAAAAAAGTTAAAAAGGTCAGATATGGTCTTCTAAATGACTTTTGAAGCATCAGTAGGAGTCTATGAGTATGTATACAAAGTTCAAGTTTGAGGATTCTTTTTGCCAGAAATATGTTCCTTGGGTCAAATATGGACTTTACTATGGCTAATAGAACACGAAAAAAAGACAATCTGATTGTATATTAAGTTAATGTTCAAGAACTCTTTGGCCACAAATATGTTCAGTAGGTCCATAAGGAACCTCTGTATGGCTGATTTATCATCAGAAAGAGTCAATAAGTTTATAAATTTTTTGAAGATCCTTTGAACAGAAAAAAGTTTAAAAGGTCAGATTTGGTCTTCTAAATGACTTTTGGAGCATCTTTAGGAGTCTATGAGTGTCTATAGAAAGTTCAAGATCGAGGATTCCTTGGCCAGAAATATGTTCCTTGGGTCAAATATGGACTTCAGTGTGGCTAATATAACATCAAAAGAAGACAATCTGATTGTATATAAAGTTAATGTTCGAGAAGTCTTTTGCCAGAAATATGTTCAGTGGTTCCATGAGGAAGCTCTGTATGACTGATTTAACATAAGAAGGAGTCTATAAGTTTATACATTTTATAAACACCCTTTGAACAGAAAAAAGTTAAAAAGGTCAGATATGGTCTTCCAAATGGCTTTTGAAGCATCAGTAGGAGTCTATGAGTATGTATAGAAAGTTCAAGATCGAGGATTCCTTGGCCATAAATATGTTCATTGGGTCAAATATGGACTTTACTGTGGCTAATAGAACACGAAAAGAAGACAATCTGATTGTATATTAAGTTAATGTTCAAGAACTCTTTGGCCACAAATATGTTCAGTAGGTCAATAAGGAACCTCTGTATGGCTGATTTATCATCAGAAAGAGTCTATAAGTTTATACATTTTTTGAAGATCCTTTGAACAGAAAAAAGTTAAAAAGGTCAGACATGGTCTTCTAAATGACTTTTGAAGAATCAGTAGGAGTCTATGAGTATGTATACAAAGTTCAAGTTCGAGGATTCTCTTTGCAAGAAATATGTTCCTTGAGTCAAATATGGACTTTACTGTGGAGAATATAACATCAAAAGAAGACAATCTGATTGTATATTAAGTTAATGTTCAAGAACTCTTTGGCCACAAATATGTTCAGTAGGTCCATAAGGAACCTCTGTATGGCTGATTTAAAATCAGAAAGAGTCTATAAGTTTATAATTTCTTTGAAGACCCTTTGAAAAGTTCAAAAGGTCAGATATTGTCTTCTAAATGAGTTTTGAAGCATCAGTAGGAGTCTATGAGTGTGTATAGAAAGTTCAAGATCGAGGATTCCATGGCCCGAAATATGTTCCTTGGGTCAAATATGGACTTCAGTGTGGCTAATATAACATCAAAAGAAGACAATCTGATTGTATACTGAGTTAATGTTCAAGAACTCTTTGGCCACAAATGTGTTCAGTAGGTCCATAAGGAACCTCTGTATGGCTGATTTAACATCAGAAAGAGTTTATAAGTTTATACATCTTTTGAAGACCCTTTGAACAGAAAAAAGTTTAAAAGGTCAGATATTGTCTTCTAATTTACTTTTGAAGCATCAGTAGGAGTCTATGAGTATGTATAGAAAGTTCAAGATCGAGGATTCCTTGGCCAGAAATATGTTCCTTGGGTCAAATATGGACTTCAGTGTGGCTAATATAACATCAAAAGAAGACAATCTGATTGTATAAGTTAATTTTCGAGAACTCTTTGGCCACAAATATGTTCTGTAGGTCCATAAAGAACCTCTATATGACTGATTTAACATAAGAAGGAGTCTGTAAGTTTGTACATTTTATGAAGACCCTTTGAACAGAAAAAAAGTTCAAAAGGTTAGATATTGTCTTCTAAATGACTTTTGAAGCATCAGTAGGAGTTTATGAGTATGTATAGAAAGTTCAAGATCGAGGATTCTTTGGCCAGAAATATGTTCCTTGGGTCAAATATGGACTTTACTCTGGCTAATATAACACCAAAAGAAGACAATATGATTGTATATTATTAAGTTAATGTTCAAAAACTCTTTGGCCACAAATATGTACAGTAGTTCCATAAAGAACCTATGTATGACTGATTTAACATCAGAAAGAGTTTATAAGTTTATACATTTTTTGAAGATCCTTTAAACAGAAAAAAGTTTAAAAGGTCAGATATAGTCTTCTAATTTACTTTTGAAGCATCAGTAGGAGTCTATGAGTATGTATAGAAAGTTCAAGATCGAGGATTCCTTGGCCAGAAATATGTTCCTTGGGTCAAATATGGACTTCAGTGTGGCTAATATGACATCAAAAGAAGACAATCTGGTTGTGTATTAAGTTAATGTTCAAGAACTCTTTGGCCACAAATATGTTCAGTAGGTCCATAAAGAACCTCTATATGACTGATTTAACATAAGAAGGAGTCTATAAGTTTATACATTTTATGAAGACCCTTTGAACAGAAAAAAGTTAAAAAGGTCAGATATGGTCTTCTAAATGACTTTTGAAGCATCAGTAGGAGTCTATGAGTATGTATACAAAGTTCAAGTTCGAGGATTCTCTTTGCCAGAAATATGTTCCTTGGGTCAAATATGGACTTTACTGTGGCGAAAATAACATCAAAAGAAGACAATCTGGTTGTGTATTAAGTTAATGTTCAAGAACTCTTTGGCCACAAATATGTTCAGTAGGTCCATAAAGAACCTCTATATGACTGATTTCACATAAGAAGGAGTCTATAAGTTTATACATTTTATGAAGACCCTTTGAAAAATTTCATAAGATCAGATATTGTCTTCTAAATGACTTTTGGAGCATCAGT
Organism: Semotilus atromaculatus; assembly: GCA_031834385.1. NCBI lineage: Eukaryota > Metazoa > Chordata > Actinopteri > Cypriniformes > Leuciscidae > Semotilus > Semotilus atromaculatus. The sequence goes on from JAULUF010000046.1 coordinate 330,269, forward strand.
AGGAGTCTATGAGTATGTATAGAAAGTTCAAGATCGAGGATTCTTTGGCCAAAAATATGTTCCTTGGGTCAAATGTGGACTTTACTGTGGCTAATATAACATCAAAAGAAGACAATCTGATTGTATATTAAGTTAATGTTCAAGAACTCTTTGGCCACAAATATGTACAGTAGTCCATAAAGAACCTATGTATGACTGATTTAACATCAGAAAGAGTTTATAAGTTCATACATTTTTTGAAGATCCTTTGAACAGAAATAAGTTTAAAAGGTCAGATATAGTCTTCTAATTTACTTTTGAAGCATCAGTAGGAGTCTATGAGTATGTATAGAAAGTTCAAGATCGAGGATTCCTTGGCCAGAAATATGTTCCTTGGGTCAAATATGGACTTCAGTGTGGCTAATATAACATCAAAAGAAGACAATCTGATTGTATAAGTTAATTTTCGAGAACTCTTTGGCCAGAAATATGTTCAGTAGTTCCATAAGGAAGCTCTGTATGACTGATTTAACATACATTACATTTACATTTAGTCATTTAGCAGACGCTTTTATCCAAAGCGACTTACAACTGAGGACTAAACCAAGCGAGTCATCGTGAAGAGGCACAAACAACGCAAGAAGTGCTCAAAATACAAAGTTCAGACATAGCTCAGAGTAGCATAAGCCAGGCAAGCGAGGATTTAAAGGAAAAGGGAAGTGTTTTTTATTTTATTTTATTTTTTTATGTTAAGTGCTCCCGGAAGAGATGAGTTTTCAGTTGTCTTTTGAATGCTGTCAAGGATTCTGCATTCCGGATGAGGGTGGGGAGATCATTCCACCAGCATGATCATACCACCACCAGACCACCAGCAACATAAGAAGGAGTCTATAAGTTTATACATTTTATGAACACCCTTTGAACGGAAAAAAGTTAAAAAGGTCAGATATGGTCTTCTAAATGGCTTTTGAAGCATCAGTAGGAGTCTATGAGTATGTATAGAAAGTTCAAGATCGAGGATTCTTTGACCAGAAATATGCTCCTTGAGTCAAATATGGACTTTACTGTGGAGAATATAACATCAAAAGAAGACAATCTGATTGTATATTAAGTTAATGTTCAAGAACTCTTTGGCCACAAATATGTTCAGTAGGTCCATAAGGAACCTTTGTATGGCTGATTTATCATCAGAAAGAGTCTATAAGTTTATACATTTTTTGAAGATCCTTTGAACAGAAAAAAGTTTAAAAGAGCAGATTTGGTCTTCTAAATGACTTTTGGAGCATCTTTAGGAGTCTTTGAGTGTCTATAGAAAGTTCAAGATCGAGGATTCCTTGGCCAGAAATATGTTCCTTGGGTCAAAATATGGACTTCAGTGTTGCTAATATAACATCAAAAGAAGACAATCTGATTGTATATTAAGTTAATGTTCGAGAAGTCTTTTGCCAGAAATATGTTCAGTGGTTCCATAAGGAAACTTTGTATGACTGATTTAACATAAGAAGGAGTCTATAAGTTTATACATTTTATGAATACCCTTTGAACAGAAAAAAGTTAAAAAGGTCAGACATGGTCTTCTAAATGACTTTTGAAGAATCAGTAGGAGTCTATGAGTATGTATACAAAGTTCAAGTTCGAGGATTCTCTTTGCCAGAAATATGTTCCTTGAGTCAAATATGGACTTTACTGTGGAGAATATAACATCAAAAGAAGACAATCTGATTGTATATTAAGTTAATGTTCAAGAACTCTTTGGCCACAAATATGTTCAGTAGGTCCATAAGGAACCTCTGTATGGCTGATTTCACATCAGAAAGAGTCTATAAGTTTATAATTTCTTTGAAGACCCTTTGAAAAGTTCAAAAGGTCAGATATTGTCTTCTAAATGAGTTTTGAAGCATCAGTAGGAGTCTATGAGTGTGTATAGAAAGTTCAAGATCGAGGATTCCATGGCCAGAAATATGTTCCTTGGGTCAAATATGGACTTCAGTGTGGCTAATATAACATCAAAAGAAGACAATCTGATTGTATACTGAGTTAATGTTCAAGAACTCTTTGGCCACAAATGTGTTCAGTAGGTCCATAAGGAACCTCTATATGGCTGATTTAACATCAGAAAGAGTTTATAAGTTTATACATCTTTTGAAGACCCTTTGAACAGAAAAAAGTTTAAAAGGTCAGATATTGTCTTCTAATTTACTTTTGAAGCATCAGTAGGAGTCTATGAGTATGTATAGAAAGTTCAAGATCGAGGATTCCTTGGCCAGAAATATGTTCCTTGGGTCAAATATGGACTTCAGTGTGGCTAATATAACATCAAAAGAAGACAATCTGATTGTATAAGTTAATTTTCGAGAACTCTTTGGCCACAAATATGTTCTGTAGGTCCATAAAGAACCTCTATATGACTGATTTAACATAAGAAGGAGTCTATAAGTTTGTACATTTTATGAAGACCCTTTGAACAGAAAAAAAGTTCAAAAGGTTAGATATTGTCTTCTAAATGACTTTTGAAGCATCAGTAGGAGTCTATGAGTATGTATAGAAAGTTCAAGATCGAGGATTCTTTGGCCAGAAATATGTTCCTTGGGTCAAATATGGACTTTACTGTGGCTAATATAACACCAAAAGAAGACAATATGATTGTATATTATTAAGATAATGTTCAAAAACTCTTTGGCCACAAATATGTACAGTAGTTCCATAAAGAACCTATGTATGACTGATTTAACATCAGAAAGAGTTTATAAGTTTATACATTTTTTGAAGATCCTTTAAACAGAAAAAAGTTTAAAAGGTCAGATATAGTCTTCTAATTTACTTTTGAAGCATCAGTAGGAGTCTATGAGTATGTATAGAAAGTTCAAGATCGAGGATTCCTTGGCCAGAAATATGTTCCTTGGGTCAAATATGGACTTCAGTGTGGCTAATATGACATCAAAAGAAGATAATCTGGTTGTGTATTAAGTTAATGTTCAAGAACTCTTTGGCCACAAATATGTTCAGTAGTTCCATAAGGAACCTCTGTATGGCTGATTTAAAATCAGAAAGAGTCTATAAGTTTATAATTTCTTTGAAGACCCTTTGAAAAGTTCAAAAGGTCAGATATTGTCTTCTAAATGAGTTTTGAAGCATCAGTAGGAGTCTATGAGTGTGTATAGAAAGTTCAAGATCGAGGATTCCATGGCCCGAAATATGTTCCTTGGGTCAAATATGGACTTCAGTGTGGCTAATATAACATCAAAAGAAGACAATCTGATTGTATACTGAGTTAATGTTCAAGAACTCTTTGGCCACAAATGTGTTCAGTAGGTCCATAAGGAACCTCTATATGGCTGATTTAACATCAGAAAGAGTTTATAAGTTTATACATCTTTTGAAGACCCTTTGAACAGAAAAAAGTTTAAAAGGTCAGATATTGTCTTCTAATTTACTTTTGAAGCATCAGTAGGAGTCTATGAGTATGTATAGAAAGTTCAAGATCGAGGATTCCTTGGCCAGAAATATGTTCCTTGGGTCAAATATGGACTTCAGTGTGGCTAATATAACATCAAAAGAAGACAATCTGATTGTATAAGTTAATTTTCGAGAACTCTTTGGCCACAAATATGTTCTGTAGGTCCATAAAGAACCTCTATATGACTGATTTAACATAAGAAGGAGTCTATAAGTTTGTACATTTTATGAAGACCCTTTGAACAGAAAAAAAGTTCAAAAGGTTAGATATTGTCTTCTAAATGACTTTTGAAGCATCAGTAGGAGTCTATGAGTATGTATAGAAAGTTCAAGATCGAGGATTCTTTGGCCAGAAATATGTTCCTTGGGTCAAATATGGACTTTACTGTGGCTAATATAACACCAAAAGAAGACAATATGATTGTATATTATTAAGATAATGTTCAAAAACTCTTTGGCCACAAATATGTACAGTAGTTCCATAAAGAACCTATGTATGACTGATTTAACATCAGAAAGAGTTTATAAGTTTATACATTTTTTGAAGATCCTTTAAACAGAAAAAAGTTTAAAAGGTCAGATATAGTCTTCTAATTTACTTTTGAAGCATCAGTAGGAGTCTATGAGTATGTATAGAAAGTTCAAGATCGAGGATTCCTTGGCCAGAAATATGTTCCTTGGGTCAAATATGGACTTCAGTGTGGCTAATATGACATCAAAAGAAGATAATCTGGTTGTGTATTAAGTTAATGTTCAAGAACTCTTTGGCCACAAATATGTTCAGTAGGTCCATAAAGACCTTTTGACCATAAAGACCTATATGACTGATTTAACATAAGAAGGAGTCTATAAGTTTATACATTTTATGAAGACCCTTTGAACAGAAAAAAGTTAAAAAGGTCAGATATGGTCTTCTAAATGACTTTTGAAGCATCAGTAGGAGTCTATGAGTATGTATACAAAGTTCAAGTTCGAGGATTCTCTTTGCCAGAAATATGTTCCTTGGGTCAAATATGGACTTTACTGTGGCGAAAATAACATCAAAAGAAGACAATCCTGATTGTATATTAAGTTTAATGTTCAAGAACTCTTTGGCCACAAATATGTTCAGTAGGTCCATAAGGAACCTCTGTATGGCTGATTTAAAATCAGAAAGAGTCTATAAGTTTATACATTTTTTGAAGACCCTTTGAACAGAAAAAGATCAAAAGGTCAGATATTGTCTTCTAAATGACTTTTGGAGCATCAGTAGGAGTCTATGAGTATGTATAGAAAGTTCAAGATCGAGGATTCTTTGGCCAAAAATATGTTCCTTGGGTCAAATATTGACTTTACTGTGGCTAATATAACACCAAAAGAAGACAATCTGATTGTATATTAAGTTAATGTTCAAGAACTCTTTGGCCACAAATATGTTCAGTAGGTCCATAAGGAACCTCTGTATGGCTGATTTAAAATCAGAAAGAGTCTATAAGTTTATACATTTTTTGAAGACCCTTTGAACAGAAAAAAGATCAAAAGGTCAGATATTGTCTTCTAAATGACTTTTGGAGCATCAGTAGGAGTCTATGAGTATATATAGAAAGTTCAAGATCGAGGATTCTTTGGCCAAAAATATGTTCCTTGGGTCAAATATGGACTTTACTTTGGCTAATATAACACCAAAAGAAGAAAATCTGATTGTATATTAAGTTAATGTTCAAGAACTCTTTGGCCACAAATATGTACAGTAGTCCATAAAGAACCTATGTATGACTGATTTAACATCAGAAAGAGTTTATAAGTTCATACATTTTTTGAAGATCCTTTGAACAGAAATAAGTTTAAAAGGTCAGATATAGTCTTCTAATTTACTTTTGAAGCATCAGTAGGAGTCTATGAGTATGTATAGAAAGTTCAAGATCGAGGATTCCTTGGCCAGAAATATGTTCCTTGGGTCAAATATGGACTTCAGTGTGGCTAATATAACATCAAAAGAAGACAATCTGATTGTATAAGTTAATTTTCGAGAACTCTTTGGCCAGAAATATGTTCAGTAGTTCCATAAGGAAGCTCTGTATGACTGATTTAACATACATTACATTTACATTTAGTCATTTAGCAGACGCTTTTATCCAAAGCGACTTACAACTGAGGACTAAACCAAGCGAGTCATCGTGAAGAGGCACAAACAACGCAAGAAGTGCTCAAAATACAAAGCTCAGAGTAGCATAAGCCAGGCAAGCGAGGATTTAAAGGACAAGGGAAGTGTTTTTTATTTTATTTTATTTTTTTATGTTAAGTGCTCCCGGAAGAGATGAGTTTTCAGTTGTCTTTTGAATGCTGTCAAGGATTCTGCATTCCGGATGAGGGTGGGGAGATCATTCCACCAGCATGATCATACCACCACCAGACCACCAGCAACATAAGAAGGAGTCTATAAGTTTATACATTTTATGAACACCCTTTGAACGGAAAAAAGTTAAAAAGGTCAGATATGGTCTTCTAAATGGCTTTTGAAGCATCAGTAGGAGTCTATGAGTATGTATAGAAAGTTCAAGATCGAGGATTCTTTGACCAGAAATATGCTCCTTGAGTCAAATATGGACTTTACTGTGGAGAATATTCATCAAAAGAAGACAATCTGATTGTATATTAAGTTAATGTTCAAGAACTCTTTGGCCACAAATATGTTCAGTAGGTCAATAAGGAACCTTTGTATGGCTGATTTATCATCAGAAAGAGTCTATAAGTTTATACATTTTTTGAAGATCCTTTGAACAGAAAAAAGATCAAAAGGTCAGATATTGTCTTCTAAATGACTTTTGGAGCATCAGTAGGAGTCTATGAGTATGTATAGAAAGTTCAAGATCGAGGATTCTTTGACCAGAAATATGCTCCTTGGGTCAAATATGGACTTTACTGTGGCGAAAATAACATCAAAAGAAGACAATCTGATTGTATATTAAGTTAATGTTCAAGAACTCTTTGGCCACAAATATGTACAGTAGGTCCATAAGGAACCTCTGTATGGCTGCTTTAAAATCAGAAAGAGTCTATAAGTTTATAATTTCCTTGAAGACCCTTTGAACAGAAAAAATTTCATAAGATCAGATATGGTCTTCTAAATGACTTTATGAAGCATAAGTAGGAGTCTATGAGTATGTATAGAAAGTTCAAGATCGAGGATTCCTTGGCCAGAAATATGTTCCTTGGGTCAAATATGGACTTTACTGTGGCTAATATAACACCAAAAGAAGACAATCTGATTGTATATTAAGTTAATGTTCAAGAACTCGACTCACAAATATGTACAGTAGTTCCATAAAGAACCTATGTATGACTGATTTAACATCAGAAAGAGTTTATAAGTTTATAAATTTTTTGAAGATCCTTTGAACAGAAATAAGTTTAAAAGGTCAGATATAGTCTTCTAATTTACTTTTAAAGCATCAGTAGGAGTCTATGAGTATGTATAGAAAGATCAAGATCGAGGATTCCTTGGCCAGAAATATGTTCCTTGGGTCAAATATCAGTGTGGCTAATATAACATCAAAAGAAGACAATCTGATTGTATAAGTTAATTTTCGACAACTCTTTGGCCAGAAATATGTTCAGTAGTTCCATAAGGAACCTCTGTATGACTGATTTAACATAAGAAGGAGTCTATAAGTTTACAAATTTTATTAAGAACCTTTGTACAGAAAAAAGTTAAAAAGGTCAGATATGGTCTTCTAAATGACTTTTGAAGCATCAGTAGGAGTCTACGAGTATGTATACAAAGTTCAAGATCGAGGATTCTTTGGCCAAAAATATGTTCCTTGGGTCAAATATGGACTTTACTGTGGCTAATATAACATCAAAAGAAGACAATCTGATTGTATGTTAAGTTAATGTTCAAGAACTCTTTGGCCACAAATATGTTCAGTAGGTCCATAAGGAACCTCTGTATGGCTAATTTAAAATCAGAAAGAGTCTATAAGTTTATACTTTCCTTGAAGACCCTTTGAACAGAAAAAAGTTCAAAAGGTCGGATAATGTCTTCTAAATTACTTTTGAAGCATCAGTAGGAGTCTATGAGTAAGTATAGAAAGTTCAAGATCGAGCATTCTTTAGCCAGAAATATGTTCCTTGGGTCAAATATTGACTTTACTGTGGCTAATATAACACCAAAAGAAGACAATCTGATTGTATATTATTAAGTTAATGTTCAAGAACTCTTTGGCCACAAATATGTTCAGTAGGTCCATAAAGAACCTCTATATGACTGATTTAACATAAGAAGGAGTCTATAAGTTTATACATTTTATGAAGACCCTTTGAACAGAAAAAAGTTAAAAAGGTCAGATATGGTCTTCTAAATGACTTTTGAAGCATCAGTAGGAGTCTATGAGTATGTATACAAAGTTCAAGTTCGAGGATTCTCTTTGCCAGAAATATGTTCCTTGGGTCAAATATGGACTTTACTGTGGCGAAAATAACATCAAAAGAAGACAATCCTGATTGTATATTAAGTTTAATGTTCAAGAACTCTTTGGCCACAAATATGTTCAGTAGGTCCATAAGGAACCTCTGTATGGCTGATTTAAAATCAGAAAGAGTCTATAAGTTTATACATTTTTTGAAGACCCTTTGAACAGAAAAAGATCAAAAGGTCAGATATTGTCTTCTAAATGACTTTTGGAGCATCAGTAGGAGTCTATGAGTATGTATAGAAAGTTCAAGATCGAGGATTCTTTGGCCAAAAATATGTTCCTTGGGTCAAATATTGACTTTACTGTGGCTAATATAACACCAAAAGAAGACAATCTGATTGTATATTAAGTTAATGTTCAAGAACTCTTTGGCCACAAATATGTTCAGTAGGTCCATAAGGAACCTCTGTATGGCTGATTTAAAATCAGAAAGAGTCTATAAGTTTATACATTTTTTGAAGACCCTTTGAACAGAAAAAAGATCAAAAGGTCAGATATTGTCTTCTAAATGACTTTTGGAGCATCAGTAGGAGTCTATGAGTATGTATAGAAAGTTCAAGATCGAGGATTCTTTGGCCAAAAATATGTTCCTTGGGTCAAATGTGGACTTTACTGTGGCTAATATAACACCAAAAGAAGAAAATCTGATTGTATATTAAGTTAATGTTCAAGAACTCTTTGGCCACAAATATGTACAGTAGTCCATAAAGAACCTATGTATGACTGATTTAACATCAGAAAGAGTTTATAAGTTCATACATTTTTTGAAGATCCTTTGAACAGAAATAAGTTTAAAAGGTCAGATATAGTCTTCTAATTTACTTTTGAAGCATCAGTAGGAGTCTTTGAGTGTGTATAGAAAGTTCAAGATCGAGGATTCCATGGCCAGAAATATGTTCCTTGGCTCAAATATGGACTTCAGTGTGGCTAATATAACATCAAAAGAAGACAATCTGATTGTATATTGAGTTAATGTTCAAGAACTCTTTGGCCACAAATGTGTTCAGTAGGTCCATAAGGAACCTCTGTATGGCTGATTTAACATCAGAAAGAGTTTATAAGTTTATACATCTTTTGAAGACCCTTTGAACAGAAAAAAGGTAAAAAGGTCAGATATTGTCTTCTAAATGACTTTTGGATCATCAGTAGGTGTCTATGAGTGTGTGTATAGAAAGTTTAAGATCGAGGATTCCTTGGCCAGAAATATGTTCCTTGGGTCAAATATGGACTTCAGTGTGGCTAATATAAAATCAAAAGAAGACAATCTGATTGTATATTGAGTTAATGTTCAAGAACTCTTTGGCCACAAATATGTACAGTAGGTCCATAAGGAACCTCTGTATGGCTGATTTAAAATCAGAAAGAGTCTAGAAGTTTATACTTTCCTTGAAGACCCTTTGAACAGAAAAAAGTTCAAAAGGTCAGATATTGTCTTCTAAATGACTTTTGGATTATCAGTAGGTGTCTATGAGTGTGTGTATTGAAAGTTTAAGATCGAGGATTCCTTGGCCAGAAATATGTTCCTTGGGTCAAATATGGACTTCAGTGTGGCTAATAGAACACGAAAAAAAGACAATCTGATTGTATATTGAGTTATTAAGAACTCTTTGGCCACAAATATGTACAGTAGTTCCATAAAGAACCTATGTATGACTGATTTAACATCAGAAAGAGTTTATAAGTTTATACATTTTTTGAAGATCCTTTAAACAGAAAAAAGTTTAAAAGGTCAGATATAGTCTTCTAATTTACTTTTGAAGCATCAGTAGGAGTCTATGAGTATGTATAGAAAGTTCAAGATCGAGGATTGCTTGCCCAGAAATATGTTCCTTGGGTCAAATATGGACTTCAGTGTGGCTAATATAACATCAAAAGAAGACAATCTGATTGTATAAGTTAATTTTCGAGAAATCTTTGGCCACAAATATGTTCAGTAGTTCCATAAGGAACCTCTGTATGACTGATTTAACATAAGAAGGAGTCTATAAGTTTACACATTTTATGAAGACCCATTGAACAGAAAAAAGTAAAAAAAGGTCAGATATGGTCTTCTAAATGACTTTTGAAGCATCAGTAGGAGTCTATGAGTATGTATACAAAGTTCAAGTTTGAGGATTCTCTTTGCCAGAAATTTGTTCCTTGGGTCAAATATGGACTTTACTATGGCTTATAGAACACGAAAAAAAGACAATCTGATTGTATATTAAGTTAATGTTCAAGAACTCTTTGGCCACAAATATGTTCAGTAGGTCCATAAGGAACCTCTGTATGGCTGATTTATCATCAGAAAGAGTCAATAAGTTTATAAATTTTTTGAAGATCCTTTGAACAGAAAAAAGTTTAAAAGGTCAGATTTGGTCTTCTAAATGACTTTTGGAGCATCTTTAGGAGTCTATGAGTGTCTATAGAAAGTTCAAGATCGAGGATTCCTTGGCCAGAAATATGTTCCTTGGGTCAAATATGGACTTCAGTGTGGCTAATATAACATCAAAAGAAGACAATCTGATTGTATATTACGTTAATGTTCAAGAACTCTTTGGCCACAAATATGTACAGTAGTCCATAAAGAACCTATGTATGACTGATTTAACATCAGAAAGAGTTTATAAGTTTATACATTTTTTGAAGATCCTTTGAACAGAAATAAGTTTAAAAGGTCAGATATAGTCTTCGAATTTACTTTTAAAGCATCAGTAGGAGTCTATGAGTATGTATAGAAAGTTCAAGATCGAGGATTCCTTGGCCAGAAATATGTTCCTTGGGTCAAATATGGACTTCAGTGTGGCTAATATAACATCAAAAGAAGACAATCTGATTGTATATTAAGTTAATGTTCAAGAACTCTTTGGCCACAAATATGTTCAGTAGGTCCATAAGGAACCTCTGTATGGCTGATTTAAAATCAGAAAGAGTCTATAGGGCATTTCAGAATGTTTGTAAACAATAGGCAAAAGATGCTTCCGGGTGGCAGAATGCGAGCGGCTTCTACTGACTAACTGAAGAGATCCAGCCGGCTACTGTAACAGTTACATAGTTAAAAACATTGTTGTTGATAAAAGTTGAAACGATGATGAAAACGTCTTGTGTTTGGGGTTATTTTGCTTTGAAAAAAAGAGCTAGAGAGTATTTTGCCAATTCTGTGTAGGTCTACTGTATTGCATATTTATTATATTTTTTACTTGTATCATTAAACACAGTTGTTATTATGATAAAAAACCGCACTATATTTAATTACATTTTTTATTTTTATTACATTTTTACTGTCGACGGTGGGTCTCCCTTCCAAGCAATTTACTAGCGTTGCCATAGGAACGCTTCGGCTTTTGCCACCCGGAAGAACGACTGTTACTGTTGTGACGTCATGGTGAATTGTCGTATAAATTTATACATTTTTTGAAGACCCTTTGAACAGAAAAAATATCAAAAGGTCAGATATTGTCTTCTAAATGACTTTTGGAGCGTCAGTAGGAGTCTATGAGTATGTATAGAAAGTTCAAGATCGAGGATTCTTTGACCAGAAATATGTTCCATGGGTCAAATATGAACTTTACTTTGGCTAATATAACATCAAAATAAGACTATCTGATTGTATATTGAGTTAATATTCAAGAACTATTTGGCCACAAATATGTTCAGTAGGTCCATAAGGAACCTCTGTATGACTGATTTAACATAAGAAGGAGTATATAAGTTTAAACATTTTTTGAAGACCCTTTGAAAAAGTTCAAAAGATCATCTATGGTCTTCTAAATTACTTTTAAAGAACCTCTGATTTAACATCAGAAGGAGTCTATAAATATGGACTTCAGTGTGGCTAATATAACAAAAGGCAAAATAACATATAATAGCACTTGTTTCTTTGCAATGCATTCAAGAACTAACTCATTCCATTACGCGTTGAAGAGATATGTAATGCAATCTGCTCTTGCATAGCATTGCACATACGGATCAAGCATCGAAGAATAACAAAAATCATATGCATTTTGTATGCGTTGCAATGCTTTCAAGAACTAAAACATTCCGTAGTGCGTTAAAGAGATATGCAATGCAATCTTCTCTTGCATAGCATTGCACATGCGCACATATTTTATTGTATTCAATTGCATTGCAATGTATTATATTGTATTCAATTCCATTGCAATGCATTACATTGCATTACAATGCATTACATTGCATTGCATTGAAATTGCATTGCATTGCATTGCATTACATTGCTTTGCATTGCTTTGCATTGCTTTGCATTGCTTTGCATTGCTTTGCATTGCATTTCATGCACGAAATATATTCATCCGTTGTCCGTTGTAATACAATATATTTGATGTTACATTGCAATGCTTACAAGAAGGAACTCTTTACGATGTTCATTGAAGAGATAAGTCTTATATGCATACATTGCATACATTAAATATGCTATCTGTCATAGCATTGCACACAACAACTAACTTATTTAGTTGTGTAATGAAGAGATATAACAACATATAAGCTGTTGCATTGCGAAGCATACAGAACTAATTGATTCCCTTGTGCATTGAAGTAGTATTATATGACATATGTGATGTGGCATTGCATTGCATTGCTATGGATTGCATTGCATTGCATTGCATTGCATTGCATTGCTTTGCATTTTATTGTATTCAATTGCATTGTATTGCATTGAAACTGCATTGCATTGCATTTTATTGTATTCAATTGCATTGCATTGCATTGCATTGCATTGCATTGTAGATATAACAGAGATATAACAACATATAAGCTGTTGCATTGCGAAGCATACAGAACTAATTGATTCCCTTGTGCATTGAAGTAGTATTATATGACATATGTGATGTGGCATTGCATTGCATTGCTATGCATTGCATTGCATTGCATTGCATTGCATTGCATTGCATTGCTTTGCATTTTATTGTATTCAATTGCATTGTATTGCATTGAAACTGCATTGCATTGCATTTTATTGTATTCAATTGCATTGCATTGCATTGAAATTGCAATTTATTGTATTGTATTTTATTGTATTTTTTTGTATTTTATTGTATTCAATTGCATTGCATTGCATTGCTTTTTATACAATTGCATTGCATTGCATTGCATTGCATTGAAATTGCGTTGCATTGCATTGTATTGCATTGCATTGAATTTTATTGTATTAAATTTGCATTGAAATTGCATTGCATTGCATTGAAACTGCATTGCATTGCATTTTATTGTATTCAATTGCATTGCATTGCATTGAAATTGCAATTTATTGTATTGTATTTTATTGTATTTTTTTGTATTTTATTGTATTCAATTGCATTGCATTGCATTGCTTTTTATACAATTGCATTGCATTGCATTGCATTGCATTGAAATTGCGTTGCATTGCATTGTATTGCATTGCATTGAATTTTATTGTATTAAATTTGCATTGAAATTGCATTGCATTGCATTGCATTGCATTGCATTGCATTGCATTGCATTGCATTGCTTTGCTTTGCATTGCTTTGCATTTCATTGCATGCACGAAATATATCAAACCGTGCATTGCACTGCATTGAATTTAATACAACATATGTGATGTTGCATTGCAATGCTTACAAGAAGGAACTTATTACGATGTTCATTGAAGAGATAAGTCTTATATGCATACATTGCTTACATTGAATATGCTATTTTTCAAAGCATTGCATACAATAACTAACTCATTTATGTAATGAAGAGATATAACAACATATAAGCTGTTGCATTGCGAAGCATACAGAACTAATTGATTCCCTTGTGCATTGAAGCAGTATCATATGACATATGTGATGTGGCATTGCATTGTATTGCTTTGCATTGCATTGCATTGTATTCAATTGCATTGCATTGTATTCAATTGCAGTGCATTGCATTGCATTGCATTGCATTGGAATTGCATTGCATTTTATTCAATTGCAGTTCATTGCATTGAAATTACATTGCATTGCATTGAAATTGCATTGCATTGTATTCAGTTGTATTGCATTGCGTTGGAATTGCACTGCTTTGAATTGCATTGCATTGTATTTTATTGTATTCAATTGCATTGCATTGTATTGCTTTGCATTGCATTGCATTGCATTTTATTGTATTCAATTGCATTGCATTGCATTGCATTGCATTGCATTGTATTTTATTGTATTCAATTGCATTGCATTGCATTGCATTACATTTCATTGCATGCCCCAAATATATCCATCCATTGTCCATTGAATTTAATACAACATATGTGATGTTGCATTGCAATGCTTACAAGAAGGAACCTATTACGATTTTCAATGAAGAGATAACACACGTGCATACATTGCATACATTTCATATCTTTCATTGCATTGCATACAATAACTAACTCATTTAGTTGTGTAGTGAAGAGATATAACATAACACATAAGCTGTTGGTTTGCGAAGCATACAGAACTAATTGATTCCCTTGTGCATTGAAGCAGAATCATATGACATATTTGATGTGGCATTGTATTGTATTGCTTTGCATTGCGTGGCATTGTATTTTATTGTATTCAATTGCATTGCATTATTTTTTATATAATATTGTATGTTATAATCTTATATTTCACCGATATGTTTAATTTATATATGCCAATTTATTTAAACAACACATACATTTTACATGCTTAAAGTGAATTTAAGAGAATAGATAATGTCCGTTGAAGAGCGTGCTGTTGCATTGCATTGCACAAGCGTTGTGCATTGAAGAACAACATTTAAGTAATGTGCACTTTGATGCATTGCAAAACGAACTAATTCCTTAGTGTGTTGAAGAGATGTGCAATGCAGCGTGCTCTTGCAAAGCTTTGCACATACGATCAAGCTTATTGTGCACTGAAGAATAACAATTAAGTATTATGCACTTCGTTGCTTTGCAATGCATTCAAAAACTAACTAGTATTGCAGTGCGTTGAAAAGATGTGCAATGCAATCTGCTCTTGGAAAGCATCGCACATACGATCAAGCGTTGTGCCTTGAAAAATAGCATCGAAGAATAACAAAAATCATATGCATTTTTTTTATGTATTGCAATGCATTCAAGAACTAATTCATTCCGTAGTGCATTGAAGATATGTGCATTGCATTGCATTGCACATATGATCAAGCGTTGTGCATTGAAGAATAAAAAAATAAGTAATAGCACTTCTTGCTTTGCAATACATTCAAGAACTAACTTATTCCTTTATGCGTTGAAGAGATGTGCAATGCAATCTGCTCTTGCAAAGCATTGGTATGTAACGTTGGTATCTAACGTTGTGCATTGAAAAATAACATTTAAACTATGCAATTGTTGCAGTGCATTTTATACCAGAACTAACTCATTCCCATGTGCATTTAAGAGAAAACATATATGTTGTTGCATTGCATTGCACAAACTAAGAATTAGCGTTGTTTAACATAAGCAAAGCACATTTCAATGCATAGCCGAACTAACTCATTCCTTTGTCCAAAAAAGAGAAAACATATGTGTTGTTGCTTTGCATTGCACAAAACGATCTAACGTTCTGCATTGAAAAATAACATTTAAACTATGCAATTTTTGCACTGCATTGCATACCAGAACTAACTCATTCCCATGTGCATTTAAGAGATAACAAATGTGTTGTTGCATTGCACAAACGATAAGTATTAGCGTTGAAGCATTGTTTAACATAAGCAAAGCACATTTCAATGCGTAGCCGAACTAACTCATTCTTTTGTCCATTAAAGAGATAACATACGTGGTTTTGCATTGCATTGCATTGCACAAACTATCAATCTTTGTGAAATGAAAAATATATAAGCCAAGCACATGTTGCATTTCAATACATGCCCTAATTAAGTCATTACATTGTGCATTAAAGAGAAAACAAGAGTGCTGTTGTGTTGAACAGATGATCTAATGATGTTCATGTGACAATAACATAAAAGCTACGCGCTTATTGCATTTTTAATGCATACCAGAACAAACTATTGAAATTGAAATTTACGAATTGACTGGTAATATTAATATTATTACTATCATAACTTGTATTATTTAAATTGGAATGAAACATAGGTTAATAGGAGGGATCGGTCTGAGTGGGTGAGAGAGCTTGTGTATGAATGAGTTGTGTAAGAATGAGTTTTGTATGTTTATCTGTAATGTATGGGATGTAATGTCTTTCTTATGATTTGTATTTTGTATTGGGTATTTGTGTTTATAGTATGTATAGAAAGTTCAAGATCGAGGATTCCTTGGCCAGAAATATGTTCCTTGGGTCAAATATGGACTTCAGTGTGGCTAATATAACATCAAAAGAAGACAATCTGATTGTATAAGTTAATTTTCGAGAACTCTTTGGCCATAAATATGTTCAGTAGTTCCATAAGGAACCTCTGTATGGCTGATTTAAAATCAGAAAGAGTCTATAAGTTTATAATTTCCTTGAAGACCCTTTGAACAGAAAAAAGTTCAAAACGTCAGATATTGTCTTCTAAATGACTTTTGAAGCATCAGTAGGAGTCTATGAGTATGTAAAGAAAGTTCAAGATCGATGATTCTTTGGCCAAAAATATGTTCCTTGGGTCAAATATGGACTTTACTGTGGCTTATAGAACATCAAAAGAAGACAATCTGGTTGTGTATTAAGTTAATGTTCAAGAACTCTTTGGCCACAAATATGTTCAGTAGGTCCATAAAGAACCTCTATATGACTGATTTCACATAAGAAGGAGTCTATAAGTTTATACATTTTATGAAGACCCTTTGAAAAATTTCATAAGATCAGATATTGTCTTCTAAATGACTTTTGGAGCATCAGTAGGAGTCTATGAGTATGTATAGAAAGTTCAAGATCGAGGATTCTTTGGCCAAAAATATGTTCCTTGGGTCAAATGTGGACTTTACTGTGGCTAATATAACATCAAAAGAAGACAATCTGATTGTATATTAAGTTAATGTTCAAGAACTCTTTGGCCACAAATATGTACAGTAGTCCATAAAGAACCTATGTATGACTGATTTAACATCAGAAAGAGTTTATAAGTTCATACATTTTTTGAAGATCCTTTGAACAGAAATAAGTTTAAAAGGTCAGATATAGTCTTCTAATTTACTTTTGAAGCATCAGTAGGAGTCTATGAGTATGTATAGAAAGTTCAAGATCGAGGATTCCTTGGCCAGAAATATGTTCCTTGGGTCAAATATGGACTTCAGTGTGGCTAATATAACATCAAAAGAAGACAATCTGATTGTATAAGTTAATTTTCGAGAACTCTTTGGCCAGAAATATGTTCAGTAGTTCCATAAGGAAGCTCTGTATGACTGATTTAACATACATTACATTTACATTTACATTTAGTCATTTAGCAGACGCTTTTATCCAAAGCGACTTACAACTGAGGACTAAACCAAGCGAGTCATCGTGAAGAGGCACAAACAACGCAAGAAGTGCTCAAAATACAAAGTTCAGACATAGCTCAGAGTAGCATAAGCCAGGCAAGTGAGGATTTAAAGGAAAAGGGAAGTGTTTTTTATTTTATTTTATTTTTTTATGTTAAGTGCTCCCGGAAGAGATGAGTTTTCAGTTGTTTTTTGAATGCTGTCAAGGATTCTGCATTCCGGATGAGGGTGGGGAGATCATTCCACCAGCATGATCATACCACCACCAGACCACCAGCAACATAAGAAGGAGTCTATAAGTTTATACATTTTATGAACACCCTTTGAACGGAAAAAAGTTAAAAAGGTCAGATATGGTCTTCTAAATGGCTTTTGAAGCATCAGTAGGAGTCTATGAGTATGTATAGAAAGTTCAAGATCGAGGATTCTTTGACCAGAAATATGCTCCTTGAGTCAAATATGGACTTTACTGTGGAGAATATAACATCAAAAGAAGACAATCTGATTGTATATTAAGTTAATGTTCAAGAACTCTTTGGCCACAAATATGTTCAGTAGGTCAATAAGGAACCTTTGTATGGCTGATTTATCATCAGAAAGAGTCTATAAGTTTATACATTTTTTGAAAATCCTTTGAACAGAAAAAAGATCAAAAGGTCAGATATTGTCTTCTAAATGACTTTTGGATCATCAGTAGGAGTCTATGAGTATGTATAGAAAGTTCAAGATCGAGGATTCTTTGACCAGAAATATGCTCCTTGGGTCAAATATGGACTTTACTGTGGCGAAAATAACATCAAAAGAAGACAATCTGATTGTATATTAAGTTAATGTTCAAGAACTCTTTGGCCACAAATATGTACAGTAGGTCCATAAGGAACCTCTGTATGGCTGCTTTAAAATCAGAAAGAGTCTATAAGTTTATAATTTCCTTGAAGACCCTTTGAACAGAAAAAATTTCATAAGATCAGATATGGTCTTCTAAATGCCTTTATGAAGCATAAGTAGGAGTCTATGAGTATGTATACAAAGTTCAAGTTCGAGGATTCTCTTTGCCAGAAATATGTTCCTTGGGTCAAATATGGACTTTACTGTGGCGAAAATAACATCAAAAGAAGACAATCCTGATTGTATATTAAGTTTAATGTTCAAGAACTCTTTGGCCACAAATATGTTCAGTAGGTCCATAAGGAACCTCTGTATGGCTGATTTTAAATCAGAAAGAGTCTATAAGTTTATACATTTTTTGAAGACCCTTTGAACAGAAAAAGATCAAAAGGTCAGATATTGTCTTCTAAATGACTTTTGGAGCATCAGTAGGAGTCTATGAGTATGTATAGAAAGTTCAAGATCGAGGATTCTTTGGCCAAAAATATGTTCCTTGGGTCAAATATTGACTTTACTGTGGCTAATATAACACCAAAAGAAGACAATCTGATTGTATATTAAGTTAATGTTCAAGAACTCTTTGGCCACAAATATGTTCAGTAGGTCCATAAGGAACCTCTGTATGGCTGATTTAAAATCAGAAAGAGTCTATAAGTTTATACATTTTTTGAAGACCCTTTGAACAGAAAAAAGATCAAAAGGTCAGATATTGTCTTCTAAATGACTTTTGGAGCATCAGTCGGAGTCTATGAGTATGTATAGAAAGTTCAAGATCGAGGATTCTTTGGCCAAAAATATGTTCCTTGGGTCAAATATGGACTTTACTGTGGCTAATATAACACCAAAAGAAGAAAATCTGATTGTATATTAAGTTAATGTTCAAGAACTCTTTGGCCACAAATATGTACAGTAGTCCATAAAGAACCTATGTATGACTGATTTAACATCAGAAAGAGTTTATAAGTTCATACATTTTTTGAAGATCCTTTGAACAGAAATAAGTTTAAAAGGTCAGATATAGTCTTCTAATTTACTTTTGAAGCATCAGTAGGAGTCTATGAGTATGTATAGAAAGTTCAAGATCGAGGATTCTTTGGCCAAAAATATGTTCCTTGGGTCAAATATGGACTTTACTTTGGCTAATATAACACCAAAAGAAGAAAATCTGATTGTATATTAAGTTAATGTTCAAGAACTCTTTGGCCACAAATATGTACAGTAGTCCATAAAGAACCTATGTATGACTGATTTAACATCAGAAAGAGTTTATAAGTTCATACATTTTTTGAAGATCCTTTGAACAGAAATAAGTTTAAAAGGTCAGATATAGTCTTCTAATTTACTTTTGAAGCATCAGTAGGAGTCTATGAGTATGTATAGAAAGTTCAAGATCGAGGATTCCTTGGCCAGAAATATGTTCCTTGGGTCAAATATGGACTTCAGTGTGGCTAATATAACATCAAAAGAAGACAATCTGATTGTATAAGTTAATTTTCGAGAACTCTTTGGCCAGAAATATGTTCAGTAGTTCCATAAGGAAGCTCTGTATGACTGATTTAACATACATTACATTTACATTTAGTCATTTAGCAGACGCTTTTATCCAAAGCGACTTACAACTGAGGACTAAACCAAGCGAGTCATCGTGAAGAGGCACAAACAACGCAAGAAGTGCTCAAAATACAAAGTTCAGACATAGCTCAGAGTAGCATAAGCCAGGCAAGCGAGGATTTAAAGGAAAAGGGAAGTGTTTTTTATTTTATTTTATTTTTTTATGTTAAGTGCTCCCGGAAGAGATGAGTTTTCAGTTGTCTTTTGAATGCTGTCAAGGATTCTGCATTCCGGATGAGGGTGGGGAGATCATTCCACCAGCATGATCATACCACCACCAGACCACCAGCAACATAAGAAGGAGTCTATAAGTTTATACATTTTATGAACACCCTTTGAACGGAAAAAGTTAAAAAGGTCAGATATGGTCTTCTAAATGGCTTTTGAAGCATCAGTAGGAGTCTATGAGTATGTATAGAAAGTTCAAGATCGAGGATTCCTTGGCCAGAAATATGTTCCTTGGGTCAAATATGGACTTTACTGTGGCTAATATAACACCAAAAGAAGACAATCTGATTGTATATTAAGTTCAAGAACTCACAAATATGTACAGTAGTTCCATAAAGAACCTATGTATGACTGATTTAACATCAGAAAGAGTTTATAAGTTTATAAATTTTTTGAAGATCCTTTGAACAGAAATAAGTTTAAAAGGTCAGATATAGTCTTCTAATTTACTTTTAAAGCATCAGTAGGAGTCTATGAGTATGTATAGAAAGATCAAGATCGAGGATTCCTTGGCCAGAAATATGTTCCTTGGGTCAAATATGGACTTCAGTGTGGCTAATATAACATCAAAAGAAGACAATCTGATTGTATAAGTTAATTTTCGACAACTCTTTGGCCAGAAATATGTTCAGTAGTTCCATAAGGAACCTCTGTATGACTGATTTAACATAAGAAGGAGTCTATAAGTTTACACATTTCATGAAGAACCTTTGTACAGAAAAAAGTTAAAAAGGTCAGATATGGTCTTCTAAATGACTTTTGAAGCATCAGTAGGAGTCTACGAGTATGTATACAAAGTTCAAGATCGAGGATTCTTTGGCCAAAAATATGTTCCTTGGGTCAAATATGGACTTTACTGTGGCTAATATAACATCAAAAGAAGACAATCTGATTGTATGTTAAGTTAATGTTCAAGAACTCTTTGGCCACAAATATGTTCAGTAGGTCCATAAGGAACCTCTGTATGGCTAATTTAAAATCAGAAAGAGTCTATAAGTTTATACTTTCCTTGAAGACCCTTTGAACAGAAAAAAGTTCAAAAGGTCGGATAATGTCTTCTAAATTACTTTTGAAGCATCAGTAGGAGTCTATGAGTATGTATAGAAAGTTCAAGATCGAGCATTCTTTAGCCAGAAATATGTTCCTTGGGTCAAATATGGACTTTACTGTGGCTAATATAACTTTAAAAGAAGACAAACTGGTTGTGTATTAAGTTAATGTTCAAGAACTCTTTGGCCACAATTATGTTCAGTAGGTCCATAAAGAACCTCTATATGACTGATTTAACATCAGAAGGAGTCTATAAGTTTATACATTTTTTGAAGACCCTTTGAACAGAAAAAAGTTCAAAAGGTCAGATATTGTCTTCTAAATGAGTTTTGAAGCATCAGTAGGAGTCTATGAGTGTGTATAGAAAGTTCAAGATCGAGGATTCCTTGGCCAGAAATATGTTCCTTGGGTCAAATATGGACTTCAGTGTGGCTAATATAAAATCAAACGAAGACAATCTGATTGTATAAGTTAATGTTTTAGAACTCTTTGGCCAGAAATATGTTCAGTAGTTCCATAAGGAACCTGTGTATGACTGATTTAACATAAGAAGGAGTCTATAAGTTTATACATTTTATGAAGACCCTTTGAACAGAATTTTTTTTTTTAAAAAGGTCAGATATGGTCTTCTAAATGACTTTTGAAGCATCAGTAGGAGTCTATGAGTATGTATAGAAAGTTCAAGATCGAGGATTCTTTGGCCAGAAATATGTTCCTTGGGTCAAATATGGACTTTACTGTGGCTAATATAACACCAAAAGAAGACAATCTGATTGTATATTATTAAGTTAATGTTCAAAAACTCTTTGGCCACAAATATGTACAGTAGTTCCATAAAGAATCTATGTATGATTGATTTAACATCAGAAAGAGTTTATAAGTTTATACATTTTATGAAGACCCTTTGAACAGAAAAAAGTTCAAAAGGTCAGATATTGTCTTCTAAATGACTTTTGAAGCATCAGTAGGAGTCTATGAGTATGTATAGAAAGTTCAAGATCGAGGATTCTTTGGCCAGAAATATGCTCCTTGGGTCAAATATGGACTTTAATTTGGCTAATATAACATCAAAAGAAGACAATCTGATTGTATATTAAGTTAATGTTCAAGAACTCTTTGGCCACAAATATGTTCAGTAGGTCCATAAGGAACCTCTGTATGGCTGATTTAAAATCAGAAAGAGTCTATAAGTTTATACATTTTTTGAAGACCCTTTGAACAGAAAAAAGATCAAAAGGTCAGATATTGTCTTCTAAATGACTTTTGGAGCATCAGTAGAAATCTATGAGTATGTATAGAAAGTTCAAATTCTTTGGCCAAAAATATGTTCCTTGGGTCAAATATGGACTTTACTGTGGCTAATATAACATCAAAAGAAGACAATCTGATTGTATATTAAGTTAATGTTCAAGAACTCTTTGGCCACAAATATGTTCAGTAGGTCCATAAGGAACCTCTGTATGGCTGATTTAAAATCAGATAGAGTCTATAAGTTTATACATTTTTTGAAGACCCTTTGAACAGAAAAAAGATCAAAAGGTCAGATATTGTCTTCTAAATGACTTTTGGAGCATCAGTAGGAGTCTATGAGTTTGTATAGAAAGTTCAAGATCGAGGATTCTTTGACCAGAAATATGCTCCTTGGGTCAAATATGGACTTTACTGTGGCGAAAATAACATCAAAAGAAGACAATCTGATTGTATATTAAGTTAATGTTCAAGAACTGTTTGGCCACAAATATGTTCAGTAGGTCCATAAGGAACCTCTGTATGGCTGATTTAAAATCAGAAAGAGTCTATAAGTTTATAAATTTTTTTTGAAGACCCTTTGAACAGAAAAAAGATCAAAAGGTCAGATATTGTCTTCTAAATGACTTTTGGAGCATCAGTAGGAGTCTATGAGTATGTATAGAAAGTTCAAGATCGAGGATTCTTTGGCCAAAAATATGTTCCTTGGGTCAAATATGGACTTTACTGTGGCTAATATAACACCAAAAGAAGACAATCTGATTGTATATTAATTTAATGTTCAAGAACTCTTTGGCCACAAATATGTTCAGTAGGTCCATAAGGAACCTCTGTATGGCTGATTTAAAATCAGAAAGAGTCTATAAGTTTATACTTTCCTTGAAGACCCTTTGAACAGAAAAAAGTTCAAAAGGTCAGATATTGTCTCCTAAATGACTTTTGGATTATCAGTAGGTGTCTATGAGTATGTAAAGAAAGTTCAAGATCGATGATTCTTTGGCCAAAAATATGTTCCTTGGGTCAAATATGGACTTTACTGTGGCTTATAGAACATCAAAAGAAGACAATCTGGTTGTGTATTAAGTTAATGTTCAAGAACTCTTTGGCCACAAATATGTTCAGTAGGTCCATAAAGAACCTCTATATGACTGATTTCACATAAGAAGGAGTCTATAAGTTTATACATTTTATGAAGACCCTTTGAAAAATTTCATAAGATCAGATATTGTCTTCTAAATGACTTTTGGAGCATCAGTAGGAGTCTATGAGTATGTATAGAAAGTTCAAGATCGAGGATTCTTTGGCCAAAAATATGTTCCTTGGGTCAAATGTGGACTTTACTGTGGCTAATATAACATCAAAAGAAGACAATCTGATTGTATATTAAGTTAATGTTCAAGAACTCTTTGGCCACAAATATGTACAGTAGTCCATAAAGAACCTATGTATGACTGATTTAACATCAGAAAGAGTTTATAAGTTCATACATTTTTTGAAGATCCTTTGAACAGAAATAAGTTTAAAAGGTCAGATATAGTCTTCTAATTTACTTTTGAAGCATCAGTAGGAGTCTATGAGTATGTATAGAAAGTTCAAGATCGATTATTCCTTGGCCAGAAATATGTTCCTTGGGTCAAATATGGACTTCAGTGTGGCTAATAGAACACGAAAAAAAGACAATCTGATTGTATATTGAGTTATTAAGAACTCTTTGGCCACAAATATGTACAGTAGTTCCATAAAGAACCTATGTATGACTGATTTAACATCAGAAAGAGTTTATAAGTTTATACATTTTTTGAAGATCCTTTAAACAGAAAAAAGTTTAAAAGGTCAGATATAGTCTTCTAATTTACTTTTGAAGCATCAGTAGGAGTCTATGAGTATGTATAGAAAGTTCAAGATCGAGGATTGCTTGCCCAGAAATATGTTCCTTGGGTCAAATATGGACTTCAGTGTGGCTAATATAACATCAAAAGAAGACAATCTGATTGTATAAGTTAATTTTCGAGAAATCTTTGGCCACAAATATGTTCAGTAGTTCCATAAGGAACCTCTGTATGACTGATTTAACATAAGAAGGAGTCTATAAGTTTACACATTTTATGAAGACCCATTGAACAGAAAAAAGTTAAAAAGGTCAGATATGGTCTTCTAAATGACTTTTGAAGCATCAGTAGGAGTCTATGAGTATGTATACAAAGTTCAAGTTTGAGGATTCTTTTTGCCAGAAATATGTTCCTTGGGTCAAATATGGACTTTACTATGGCTAATAGAACACGAAAAAAAGACAATCTGATTGTATATTAAGTTAATGTTCAAGAACTCTTTGGCCACAAATATGTTCAGTAGGTCCATAAGGAACCTCTGTATGGCTGATTTATCATCAGAAAGAGTCAATAAGTTTATAAATTTTTTGAAGATCCTTTGAACAGAAAAAAGTTTAAAAGGTCAGATTTGGTCTTCTAAATGACTTTTGGAGCATCTTTAGGAGTCTATGAGTGTCTATAGAAAGTTCAAGATCGAGGATTCCTTGGCCAGAAATATGTTCCTTGGGTCAAATATGGACTTCAGTGTGGCTAATATAACATCAAAAGAAGACAATCTGATTGTATATAAAGTTAATGTTCGAGAAGTCTTTTGCCAGAAATATGTTCAGTGGTTCCATGAGGAAGCTCTGTATGACTGATTTAACATAAGAAGGAGTCTATAAGTTTATACATTTTATAAACACCCTTTGAACAGAAAAAAGTTAAAAAGGTCAGATATGGTCTTCCAAATGGCTTTTGAAGCATCAGTAGGAGTCTATGAGTATGTATAGAAAGTTCAAGATCGAGGATTCCTTGGCCATAAATATGTTCATTGGGTCAAATATGGACTTCAGTGTGGCTAATAGAACACGAAAAAAAGACAATCTGATTGTATATTGAGTTATTAAGAACTCTTTGGCCACAAATATGTACAGTAGTTCCATAAAGAACCTATGTATGACTGATTTAACATCAGAAAGAGTTTATAAGTTTATACATTTTTTGAAGATCCTTTAAACAGAAAAAAGTTTAAAAGGTCAGATATAGTCTTCTAATTTACTTTTGAAGCATCAGTAGGAGTCTATGAGTATGTATAGAAAGTTCAAGATCGAGGATTGCTTGCCCAGAAATATGTTCCTTGGGTCAAATATGGACTTCAGTGTGGCTAATATAACATCAAAAGAAGACAATCTGATTGTATAAGTTAATTTTCGAGAAATCTTTGGCCACAAATATGTTCAGTAGTTCCATAAGGAACCTCTGTATGACTGATTTAACATAAGAAGGAGTCTATAAGTTTACACATTTTATGAAGACCCATTGAACAGAAAAAAGTTAAAAAGGTCAGATATGGTCTTCTAAATGACTTTTGAAGCATCAGTAGGAGTCTATGAGTATGTATACAAAGTTCAAGTTTGAGGATTCTTTTTGCCAGAAATATGTTCCTTGGGTCAAATATGGACTTTACTATGGCTAATAGAACACGAAAAAAAGACAATCTGATTGTATATTAAGTTAATGTTCAAGAACTCTTTGGCCACAAATATGTTCAGTAGGTCCATAAGGAACCTCTGTATGGCTGATTTATCATCAGAAAGAGTCAATAAGTTTATAAATTTTTTGAAGATCCTTTGAACAGAAAAAAGTTTAAAAGGTCAGATTTGGTCTTCTAAATGACTTTTGGAGCATCTTTAGGAGTCTATGAGTGTCTATAGAAAGTTCAAGATCGAGGATTCCTTGGCCAGAAATATGTTCCTTGGGTCAAATATGGACTTCAGTGTGGCTAATATAACATCAAAAGAAGACAATCTGATTGTATATAAAGTTAATGTTCGAGAAGTCTTTTGCCAGAAATATGTTCAGTGGTTCCATGAGGAAGCTCTGTATGACTGATTTAACATAAGAAGGAGTCTATAAGTTTATACATTTTATAAACACCCTTTGAACAGAAAAAAGTTAAAAAGGTCAGATATGGTCTTCCAAATGGCTTTTGAAGCATCAGTAGGAGTCTATGAGTATGTATAGAAAGTTCAAGATCGAGGATTCCTTGGCCATAAATATGTTCATTGGGTCAAATATGGACTTTACTGTGGCTAATAGAACACGAAAAGAAGACAATCTGATTGTATATTAAGTTAATGTTCAAGAACTCTTTGGCCACAAATATGTTCAGTAGGTCAATAAGGAACCTCTGTATGGCTGATTTATCATCAGAAAGAGTCTATAAGTTTATACATTTTTTGAAGATCCTTTGAACAGAAAAAAGTTAAAAAGGTCAGACATGGTCTTCTAAATGACTTTTGAAGAATCAGTAGGAGTCTATGAGTATGTATACAAAGTTCAAGTTCGAGGATTCTCTTTGCAAGAAATATGTTCCTTGAGTCAAATATGGACTTTACTGTGGAGAATATAACATCAAAAGAAGACAATCTGATTGTATATTAAGTTAATGTTCAAGAACTCTTTGGCCACAAATATGTTCAGTAGGTCCATAAGGAACCTCTGTATGGCTGATTTAAAATCAGAAAGAGTCTATAAGTTTATAATTTCTTTGAAGACCCTTTGAAAAGTTCAAAAGGTCAGATATTGTCTTCTAAATGAGTTTTGAAGCATCAGTAGGAGTCTATGAGTGTGTATAGAAAGTTCAAGATCGAGGATTCCATGGCCCGAAATATGTTCCTTGGGTCAAATATGGACTTCAGTGTGGCTAATATAACATCAAAAGAAGACAATCTGATTGTATACTGAGTTAATGTTCAAGAACTCTTTGGCCACAAATGTGTTCAGTAGGTCCATAAGGAACCTCTGTATGGCTGATTTAACATCAGAAAGAGTTTATAAGTTTATACATCTTTTGAAGACCCTTTGAACAGAAAAAAGTTTAAAAGGTCAGATATTGTCTTCTAATTTACTTTTGAAGCATCAGTAGGAGTCTATGAGTATGTATAGAAAGTTCAAGATCGAGGATTCCTTGGCCAGAAATATGTTCCTTGGGTCAAATATGGACTTCAGTGTGGCTAATATAACATCAAAAGAAGACAATCTGATTGTATAAGTTAATTTTCGAGAACTCTTTGGCCACAAATATGTTCTGTAGGTCCATAAAGAACCTCTATATGACTGATTTAACATAAGAAGGAGTCTGTAAGTTTGTACATTTTATGAAGACCCTTTGAACAGAAAAAAAGTTCAAAAGGTTAGATATTGTCTTCTAAATGACTTTTGAAGCATCAGTAGGAGTTTATGAGTATGTATAGAAAGTTCAAGATCGAGGATTCTTTGGCCAGAAATATGTTCCTTGGGTCAAATATGGACTTTACTCTGGCTAATATAACACCAAAAGAAGACAATATGATTGTATATTATTAAGTTAATGTTCAAAAACTCTTTGGCCACAAATATGTACAGTAGTTCCATAAAGAACCTATGTATGACTGATTTAACATCAGAAAGAGTTTATAAGTTTATACATTTTTTGAAGATCCTTTAAACAGAAAAAAGTTTAAAAGGTCAGATATAGTCTTCTAATTTACTTTTGAAGCATCAGTAGGAGTCTATGAGTATGTATAGAAAGTTCAAGATCGAGGATTCCTTGGCCAGAAATATGTTCCTTGGGTCAAATATGGACTTCAGTGTGGCTAATATGACATCAAAAGAAGACAATCTGGTTGTGTATTAAGTTAATGTTCAAGAACTCTTTGGCCACAAATATGTTCAGTAGGTCCATAAAGAACCTCTATATGACTGATTTAACATAAGAAGGAGTCTATAAGTTTATACATTTTATGAAGACCCTTTGAACAGAAAAAAGTTAAAAAGGTCAGATATGGTCTTCTAAATGACTTTTGAAGCATCAGTAGGAGTCTATGAGTATGTATACAAAGTTCAAGTTCGAGGATTCTCTTTGCCAGAAATATGTTCCTTGGGTCAAATATGGACTTTACTGTGGCGAAAATAACATCAAAAGAAGACAATCCTGATTGTATATTAAGTTTAATGTTCAAGAACTCTTTGGCCACAAATATGTTCAGTAGGTCCATAAGGAACCTCTGTATGGCTGATTTAAAATCAGAAAGAGTCTATAAGTTTATACATTTTTTGAAGACCCTTTGAACAGAAAAAGATCAAAAGGTCAGATATTGTCTTCTAAATGACTTTTGGAGCATCAGTAGGAGTCTATGAGTATGTATAGAAAGTTCAAGATCGAGGATTCTTTGGCCAAAAATATGTTCCTTGGGTCAAATATTGACTTTACTGTGGCTAATATAACACCAAAAGAAGACAATCTGATTGTATATTAAGTTAATGTTCAAGAACTCTTTGGCCACAAATATGTTCAGTAGGTCCATAAGGAACCTCTGTATGGCTGATTTAAAATCAGAAAGAGTCTATAAGTTTATACATTTTTTGAAGACCCTTTGAACAGAAAAAAGATCAAAAGGTCAGATATTGTCTTCTAAATGACTTTTGGAGCATCAGTAGGAGTCTATGAGTATGTATAGAAAGTTCAAGATCAAGGATTCTTTGGCCAAAAATATGTTCCTTGGGTCAAATGTGGACTTTACTGTGGCTAATATAACACCAAAAGAAGAAAATCTGATTGTATATTAAGTTAATGTTCAAGAACTCTTTGGCCACAAATATGTACAGTAGTCCATAAAGAACCTATGTATGACTGATTTAACATCAGAAAGAGTTTATAAGTTCATACATTTTTTGAAGATCCTTTGAACAAAAAATAAGTTTAAAAGGTCAGATATAGTCTTCTAATTTACTTTTGAAGCATCAGTAGGAGTCTATGAGTGTGTATAGAAAGTTCAAGATCGAGGATTCCATGGCCAGAAATATGTTCCTTGGCTCAAATATGGACTTCAGTGTGGCTAATATAACATCAAAAGAAGACAATCTGATTGTATATTGAGTTAATGTTCAAGAACTCTTTGGCCACAAATGTGTTCAGTAGGTCCATAAGGAACCTCTGTATGGCTGATTTAACATCAGAAAGAGTTTATAAGTTTATACATCTTTTGAAGACCCTTTGAACAGAAAAAAGTTAAAAAGGTCAGATATTGTCTTCTAAATGACTTTTGGATCATCAGTAGGTGTCTATGAGTGTGTGTATAGAAAGTTTAAGATCGAGGATTCCTTGGCCAGAAATATGTTCCTTGGGTCAAATATGGACTTCAGTGTGGCTAATATAAAATCAAAAGAAGACAATCTGATTGTATATTGAGTTAATGTTCAAGAACTCTTTGGCCACAAATATGTACAGTAGGTCCATAAGGAACCTCTGTATGGCTGATTTAAAATCAGAAAGAGTCTAGAAGTTTATACTTTCCTTGAAGACCCTTTGAACAGAAAAAAGTTCAAAAGGTCAGATATTGTCTTCTAAATGACTTTTGGATTATCAGTAGGTGTCTATGAGTGTGTGTATTGAAAGTTTAAGATCGAGGATTCCTTGGCCAGAAATATGTTCCTTGGGTCAAATATGGACTTCAGTGTGGCTAATAGAACACGAAAAAAAGACAATCTGATTGTATATTGAGTTATTAAGAACTCTTTGGCCACAAATATGTACAGTAGTTCCATAAAGAACCTATGTATGACTGATTTAACATCAGAAAGAGTTTATAAGTTTATACATTTTTTGAAGATCCTTTAAACAGAAAAAAGTTTAAAAGGTCAGATATAGTCTTCTAATTTACTTTTGAAGCATCAGTAGGAGTCTATGAGTATGTATAGAAAGTTCAAGATCGAGGATTGCTTGCCCAGAAATATGTTCCTTGGGTCAAATATGGACTTCAGTGTGGCTAATATAACATCAAAAGAAGACAATCTGATTGTATAAGTTAATTTTCGAGAAATCTTTGGCCACAAATATGTTCAGTAGTTCCATAAGGAACCTCTGTATGACTGATTTAACATAAGAAGGAGTCTATAAGTTTACACATTTTATGAAGACCCATTGAACAGAAAAAAGTAAAAAAAAGGTCAGATATGGTCTTCTACATGACTTTTGAAGCATCAGTAGGAGTCTATGAGTATGTATACAAAGTTCAAGTTTGAGGATTCTCTTTGCCAGAAATTTGTTCCTTGGGTCAAATATGGACTTTACTATGGCTAATAGAACACGAAAAAAAGACAATCTGATTGTATATTAAGTTAATGTTCAAGAACTCTTTGGCCACAAATATGTTCAGTAGGTCCATAAGGAACCTCTGTATGGCTGATTTATCATCAGAAAGAGTCAATAAGTTTATAAATTTTTTGAAGATCCTTTGAACAGAAAAAAGTTTAAAAGGTCAGATTTGGTCTTCTAAATGACTTTTGGAGCATCTTTAGGAGTCTATGAGTGTCTATAGAAAGTTCAAGATCGAGGATTCCTTGGCCAGAAATATGTTCCTTGGGTCAAATATGGACTTCAGTGTGGCTAATATAACATCAAAAGAAGACAATCTGATTGTATATTAAGTTAATGTTCAAGAACTCTTTGGCCACAAATATGTTCAGTAGGTCCATAAGGAACCTCTGTATGGCTGATTTAAAATCAGAAAGAGTCTATAGGGCATTTCAGAATGTTTGTAAACAATAGGCAAAAGATGCTTCCGGGTGGCAGAATGCGAGCGGCTTCTACTGACTAACTGAAGAGATCCAGCCGGCTACTGTAACAGTTACATAGTTAAAAACATTGTTGTTGATAAAAGTTGAAACGATGATGAAAACGTCTTGTGTTTGGGGTTATTTTGCTTTGAAAAAAAGAGCTAGAGAGTATTTTGCCAATTCTGTGTAGGTCTACTGTATTGCATATTTATTATATTTTTTACTTGTATCATTAAACACAGTTGTTATTATGATAAAAAACCGCACTATATTTAATTACATTTTTTATTTTTATTACATTTTTACTGTCGACGGTGGGTCTCCCTTCCAAGCAATTTACTAGCGTTGCCATAGGAACGCTTCGGCTTTTGCCACCCGGAAGAACGACTGTTACTGTTGTGACGTCATGGTGAATTGTCGTATAAATTTATACATTTTTTGAAGACCCTTTGAACAGAAAAAATATCAAAAGGTCAGATATTGTCTTCTAAATGACTTTTGGAGCGTCAGTAGGAGTCTATGAGTACGTATAGAAAGTTCAAGATCGAGGATTCTTTGACCAGAAATATGTTCCATGGGTCAAATATGAACTTTACTTTGGCTAATATAACATCAAAATAAGACTGTCTGATTGTATATTGAGTTAATATTCAAGAACTATTTGGCCACAAATATGTTCAGGAGGTCCATAAGGAACCTCTGTATGACTGATTTAACATAAGAAGGAGTATATAAGTTTAAACATTTTTTGAAGACCCTTTGAAAAAGTTCAAAAGATCATCTATGGTCTTCTAAATTACTTTTAAAGAACCTCTGATTTAACATCAGAAGGAGTCTATAAATATGGACTTCAGTGTGGCTAATATAACAAAAGGCAAAATAACATATAATAGCACTTGTTTCTTTGCAATGCATTCAAGAACTAACTCATTCCATTACGCGTTGAAGAGATATGTAATGCAATCTGCTCTTGCATAGCATTGCACATACGGATCAAGCATCGAAGAATAACAAAAATCATATGCATTTTGTATGCGTTGCAATGCTTTCAAGAACTAAAACATTCCGTAGTGCGTTAAAGAGATATGCAATGCAATCTTCTCTTGCATAGCATTGCACATGCGCACATATTTTATTGTATTCAATTGCATTGCAATGTATTATATTGTATTCAATTCCATTGCAATGCATTACATTGCATTACAATGCATTACATTGCATTGCATTGAAATTGCATTGCATTGCATTGCATTACATTGCTTTGCATTGCTTTGCATTGCTTTGCATTGCTTTGCATTGCTTTGCATTGCTTTGCATTGCATTTCATGCACGAAATATATTCATCCGTTGTCCATTGTAATACAATATATTTGATGTTACATTGCAATGCTTACAAGAAGGAACTCTTTACGATGTTCATTGAAGAGATAAGTCTTATATGCATACATTGCATACATTAAATATGCTATCTGTCATAGCATTGCACACAACAACTAACTTATTTAGTTGTGTAATGAAGAGATATAACAACATATAAGCTGTTGCATTGCGAAGCATACAGAACTAATTGATTCCCTTGTGCATTGAAGTAGTATTATATGACATATGTGATGTGGCATTGCATTGCATTGCTATGGATTGCATTGCATTGCATTGCATTGCATTGCATTGCTTTGCATTTTATTGTATTCAATTGCATTGTATTGCATTGAAACTGCATTGCATTGCATTTTATTGTAATCAATTGCATTGCATTGCATTGCATTGCATTGCATTGTAGATATAACAGAGATATAACAACATATAAGCTGTTGCATTGCGAAGCATACAGAACTAATTGATTCCCTTGTGCATTGAAGTAGTATTATATGACATATGTGATGTGGCATTGCATTGCATTGCTTTGCATTTTATTGTATTCAATTGCATTGTATTGCATTGAAACTGCATTGCATTGCATTTTATTGTATTCAATTGCATTGCATTGCATTGAAATTGCAATTTATTGTATTGTATTTTATTGTATTTTTTTGTATTTTATTGTATTCAATTGCATTGCATTGCATTGCTTTTTATACAATTGCATTGCATTGCATTGCATTGCATTGAAATTGCGTTGCATTGCATTGTATTGCATTGCATTGAATTTTATTGTATTAAATTTGCATTGAAATTGCATTGCATTGCATTGCATTGCATTGCATTGCTTTGCTTTGCATTGCTTTGCATTTCATTGCATGCACGAAATATATCAAACCGTGCATTGCACTGCATTGAATTTAATACAACATATGTGATGTTGCATTGCAATGCTTACAAGAAGGAACTTATTACGATGTTCATTGAAGAGATAAGTCTTATATGCATACATTGCTTACATTGAATATGCTATTTTTCAAAGCATTGCATACAATAACTAACTCATTTATGTAATGAAGAGATATAACAACATATAAGCTGTTGCATTGCGAAGCATACAGAACTAATTGATTCCCTTGTGCATTGAAGCAGTATCATATGACATATGTGATGTGGCATTGCATTGTATTGCTTTGCATTGCATTGCATTGTATTCAATTGCATTGCATTGTATTCAATTGCAGTGCATTGCATTGCATTGCATTGCATTGGAATTGCATTGCATTTTATTCAATTGCAGTTCATTGCATTGAAATTACATTGCATTGCATTGAAATTGCATTGCATTGTATTCAGTTGTATTGCATTGCGTTGGAATTGCACTGCTTTGAATTGCATTGCATTGTATTTTATTGTATTCAATTGCATTGCATTGTATTGCTTTGCATTGCATTGCATTGCATTTTATTGTATTCAATTGCATTGCATTGCATTGCATTGCATTGCATTGCATTGTATTTTATTGTATTCAATTGCATTGCATTGCATTGAAATTGCATTGCATTGCATTGCATTACATTTCATTGCATGCCCCAAATATATCCATCCATTGTCCATTGAATTTAATACAACATATGTGATGTTGCATTGCAATGCTTACAAGAAGGAACCTATTACGATTTTCAATGAAGAGATAACACACGTGCATACATTGCATACATTTCATATCTTTCATTGCATTGCATACAATAACTAACTCATTTAGTTGTGTAGTGAAGAGATATAACATAACACATAAGCTGTTGGTTTGCGAAGCATACAGAACTAATTGATTCCCTTGTGCATTGAAGCAGAATCATATGACATATTTGATGTGGCATTGTATTGTATTGCTTTGCATTGCGTGGCATTGTATTTTATTGTATTCAATTGCATTGCATTATTTTTTATATAATATTGTATGTTATAATCTTATATTTCACCGATATGTTTAATTTATATATGCCAATTTATTTAAACAACACATACATTTTACATGCTTAAAGTGAATTTAAGAGAATAGATAATGTCCGTTGAAGAGCGTGCTGTTGCATTGCATTGCACAAGCGTTGTGCATTGAAGAACAACATTTAAGTAATGTGCACTTTGATGCATTGCAAAACGAACTAATTCCTTAGTGTGTTGAAGAGATGTGCAATGCAGCGTGCTCTTGCAAAGCTTTGCACATACGATCAAGCTTATTGTGCACTGAAGAATAACAATTAAGTATTATGCACTTCGTTGCTTTGCAATGCATTCAAAAACTAACTAGTATTGCAGTGCGTTGAAAAGATGTG
Organism: Semotilus atromaculatus; assembly: GCA_031834385.1. NCBI lineage: Eukaryota > Metazoa > Chordata > Actinopteri > Cypriniformes > Leuciscidae > Semotilus > Semotilus atromaculatus. The sequence continues at coordinate 364,878 of JAULUF010000046.1, forward strand.
CAATGCAATCTGCTCTTGCAAAGCATCGCACATACGATCAAGCGTTGTGCCTTGAAAAATAGCATCGAAGAATAACAAAAATCATGTGCATTTTTTTTATGTATTGCAATGCATTCAAGAACTAATTCATTCCGTAGTGCATTGAAGATATGTGCATTGCATTGCATTGCACATATGATCAAGCGTTGTGCATTGAAGAATAAAAAAATAAGTAATAGCACTTCTTGCTTTGCAATACATTCAAGAACTAACTTATTCCTTTATGCGTTGAAGAGATGTGCAATGCAATCTGCTCTTGCAAAGCATTGGTATGTAACGTTGGTATCTAACGTTGTGCATTGAAAAATAACATTTAAACTATGCAATTGTTGCAGTGCATTTTATACCAGAACTAACTCATTCCCATGTGCATTTAAGAGAAAACATATATGTTGTTGCATTGCATTGCACAAACTAAGAATTAGCGTTGTTTAACATAAGCAAAGCACATTTCAATGCATAGCCGAACTAACTCATTCCTTTGTCCAAAAAAGAGAAAACATATGTGTTGTTGCTTTGCATTGCACAAAACGATCTAACGTTCTGCATTGAAAAATAACATTTAAACTATGCAATTTTTGCACTGCATTGCATACCAGAACTAACTCATTCCCATGTGCATTTAAGAGATAACAAATGTGTTGTTGCATTGCACAAACGATAAGTATTAGCGTTGAAGCATTGTTTAACATAAGCAAAGCACATTTCAATGCGTAGCCGAACTAACTCATTCTTTTGTCCATTAAAGAGATAACATACGTGGTTTTGCATTGCATTGCATTGCACAAACTATCAATCTTTGTGAAATGAAAAATATATAAGCCAAGCACATGTTGCATTTCAATACATGCCCTAATTAAGTCATTACATTGTGCATTAAAGAGAAAACAAGAGTGCTGTTGTGTTGAACAGATGATCTAATGATGTTCATGTGACAATAACATAAAAGCTACGCGCTTATTGCATTTTTAATGCATACCAGAACAAACTATTGAAATTGAAATTTACGAATTGACTGGTAATATTAATATTATTACTATCATAACTTGTATTATTTAAATTGGAATGAAACATAGGTTAATAGGAGGGATCGGTCTGAGTGGGTGAGAGAGCTTGTGTATGAATGAGTTGTGTAAGAATGAGTTTTGTATGTTTATCTGTAATGTATGGGATGTAATGTCTTTCTTATGATTTGTATTTTGTATTGGGTATTTGTGTTTATAGTATGTATAGAAAGTTCAAGATCGAGGATTCCTTGGCCAGAAATATGTTCCTTGGGTCAAATATGGACTTCAGTGTGGCTAATATAACATCAAAAGAAGACAATCTGATTGTATAAGTTAATTTTCGAGAACTCTTTGGCCATAAATATGTTCAGTAGTTCCATAAGGAACCTCTGTATGGCTGATTTAAAATCAGAAAGAGTCTATAAGTTTATAATTTCCTTGAAGACCCTTTGAACAGAAAAAAGTTCAAAACGTCAGATATTGTCTTCTAAATGACTTTTGAAGCATCAGTAGGAGTCTATGAGTATGTAAAGAAAGTTCAAGATCGATGATTCTTTGGCCAAAAATATGTTCCTTGGGTCAAATATGGACTTTACTGTGGCTTATAGAACATCAAAAGAAGACAATCTGGTTGTGTATTAAGTTAATGTTCAAGAACTCTTTGGCCACAAATATGTTCAGTAGGTCCATAAAGAACCTCTATATGACTGATTTCACATAAGAAGGAGTCTATAAGTTTATACATTTTATGAAGACCCTTTGAAAAATTTCATAAGATCAGATATTGTCTTCTAAATGACTTTTGGAGCATCAGTAGGAGTCTATGAGTATGTATAGAAAGTTCAAGATCGAGGATTCTTTGGCCAAAAATATGTTCCTTGGGTCAAATGTGGACTTTACTGTGGCTAATATAACATCAAAAGAAGACAATCTGATTGTATATTAAGTTAATGTTCAAGAACTCTTTGGCCACAAATATGTACAGTAGTCCATAAAGAACCTATGTATGACTGATTTAACATCAGAAAGAGTTTATAAGTTCATACATTTTTTGAAGATCCTTTGAACAGAAATAAGTTTAAAAGGTCAGATATAGTCTTCTAATTTACTTTTGAAGCATCAGTAGGAGTCTATGAGTATGTATAGAAAGTTCAAGATCGAGGATTCCTTGGCCAGAAATATGTTCCTTGGGTCAAATATGGACTTCAGTGTGGCTAATATAACATCAAAAGAAGACAATCTGATTGTATAAGTTAATTTTCGAGAACTCTTTGGCCAGAAATATGTTCAGTAGTTCCATAAGGAAGCTCTGTATGACTGATTTAACATACATTACATTTACATTTACATTTAGTCATTTAGCAGACGCTTTTATCCAAAGCGACTTACAACTGAGGACTAAACCAAGCGAGTCATCGTGAAGAGGCACAAACAACGCAAGAAGTGCTCAAAATACAAAGTTCAGACATAGCTCAGAGTAGCATAAGCCAGGCAAGTGAGGATTTAAAGGAAAAGGGAAGTGTTTTTTATTTTATTTTATTTTTTTATGTTAAGTGCTCCCGGAAGAGATGAGTTTTCAGTTGTTTTTTGAATGCTGTCAAGGATTCTGCATTCCGGATGAGGGTGGGGAGATCATTCCACCAGCATGATCATACCACCACCAGACCACCAGCAACATAAGAAGGAGTCTATAAGTTTATACATTTTATGAACACCCTTTGAACGGAAAAAAGTTAAAAAGGTCAGATATGGTCTTCTAAATGGCTTTTGAAGCATCAGTAGGAGTCTATGAGTATGTATAGAAAGTTCAAGATCGAGGATTCTTTGACCAGAAATATGCTCCTTGAGTCAAATATGGACTTTACTGTGGAGAATATAACATCAAAAGAAGACAATCTGATTGTATATTAAGTTAATGTTCAAGAACTCTTTGGCCACAAATATGTTCAGTAGGTCAATAAGGAACCTTTGTATGGCTGATTTATCATCAGAAAGAGTCTATAAGTTTATACATTTTTTGAAGATCCTTTGAACAGAAAAAAGATCAAAAGGTCAGATATTGTCTTCTAAATGACTTTTGGATCATCAGTAGGAGTCTATGAGTATGTATAGAAAGTTCAAGATCGAGGATTCTTTGACCAGAAATATGCTCCTTGGGTCAAATATGGACTTTACTGTGGCGAAAATAACATCAAAAGAAGACAATCTGATTGTATATTAAGTTAATGTTCAAGAACTCTTTGGCCACAAATATGTACAGTAGGTCCATAAGGAACCTCTGTATGGCTGCTTTAAAATCAGAAAGAGTCTATAAGTTTATAATTTCCTTGAAGACCCTTTGAACAGAAAAAATTTCATAAGATCAGATATGGTCTTCTAAATGCCTTTATGAAGCATAAGTAGGAGTCTATGAGTATGTATACAAAGTTCAAGTTCGAGGATTCTCTTTGCCAGAAATATGTTCCTTGGGTCAAATATGGACTTTACTGTGGCGAAAATAACATCAAAAGAAGACAATCCTGATTGTATATTAAGTTTAATGTTCAAGAACTCTTTGGCCACAAATATGTTCAGTAGGTCCATAAGGAACCTCTGTATGGCTGATTTTAAATCAGAAAGAGTCTATAAGTTTATACATTTTTTGAAGACCCTTTGAACAGAAAAAGATCAAAAGGTCAGATATTGTCTTCTATATGACTTTTGGAGCATCAGTAGGAGTCTATGAGTATGTATAGAAAGTTCAAGATCGAGGATTCTTTGGCCAAAAATATGTTCCTTGGGTCAAATATTGACTTTACTGTGGCTAATATAACACCAAAAGAAGACAATCTGATTGTATATTAAGTTAATGTTCAAGAACTCTTTGGCCACAAATATGTTCAGTAGGTCCATAAGGAACCTCTGTATGGCTGATTTAAAATCAGAAAGAGTCTATAAGTTTATACATTTTTGAAGACCCTTTGAACAGAAAAAAGATCAAAAGGTCAGATATTGTCTTCTAAATGACTTTTGGAGCATCAGTCGGAGTCTATGAGTATGTATAGAAAGTTCAAGATCGAGGATTCTTTGGCCAAAAATATGTTCCTTGGGTCAAATATGGACTTTACTGTGGCTAATATAACACCAAAAGAAGAAAATCTGATTGTATATTAAGTTAATGTTCAAGAACTCTTTGGCCACAAATATGTACAGTAGTCCATAAAGAACCTATGTATGACTGATTTAACATCAGAAAGAGTTTATAAGTTCATACATTTTTTGAAGATCCTTTGAACAGAAATAAGTTTAAAAGGTCAGATATAGTCTTCTAATTTACTTTTGAAGCATCAGTAGGAGTCTATGAGTATGTATAGAAAGTTCAAGATCGAGGATTCTTTGGCCAAAAATATGTTCCTTGGGTCAAATATGGACTTTACTTTGGCTAATATAACACCAAAGGAAGAAAATCTGATTGTATATTAAGTTAATGTTCAAGAACTCTTTGGCCACAAATATGTACAGTAGTCCATAAAGAACCTATGTATGACTGATTTAACATCAGAAAGAGTTTATAAGTTCATACATTTTTTGAAGATCCTTTGAACAGAAATAAGTTTAAAAGGTCAGATATAGTCTTCTAATTTACTTTTGAAGCATCAGTAGGAGTCTATGAGTATGTATAGAAAGTTCAAGATCGAGGATTCCTTGGCCAGAAATATGTTCCTTGGGTCAAATATGGACTTCAGTGTGGCTAATATAACATCAAAAGAAGACAATCTGATTGTATAAGTTAATTTTCGAGAACTCTTTGGCCAGAAATATGTTCAGTAGTTCCATAAGGAAGCTCTGTATGACTGATTTAACATACATTACATTTACATTTAGTCATTTAGCAGACGCTTTTATCCAAAGCGACTTACAACTGAGGACTAAACCAAGCGAGTCATCGTGAAGAGGCACAAACAACGCAAGAAGTGCTCAAAATACAAAGTTCAGACATAGCTCAGAGTAGCATAAGCCAGGCAAGCGAGGATTTAAAGGAAAAGGGAAGTGTTTTTTATTTTATTTTATTTTTTTATGTTAAGTGCTCCCGGAAGAGATGAGTTTTCAGTTGTCTTTTGAATGCTGTCAAGGATTCTGCATTCCGGATGAGGGTGGGGAGATCATTCCACCAGCATGATCATACCACCACCAGACCACCAGCAACATAAGAAGGAGTCTATAAGTTTATACATTTTATGAACACCCTTTGAACGGAAAAAGTTAAAAAGGTCAGATATGGTCTTCTAAATGGCTTTTGAAGCATCAGTAGGAGTCTATGAGTATGTATAGAAAGTTCAAGATCGAGGATTCTTTGACCAGAAATATGCTCCTTGAGTCAAATATGGACTTTACTGTGGAGAATATAACATCAAAAGAAGACAATCTGATTGTATATTAAGTTAATGTTCAAGAACTCTTTGGCCACAAATATGTTCAGTAGGTCAATAAGGAACCTTTGTATGGCTGATTTATCATCAGAAAGAGTCTATAAGTTTATACATTTTTTGAAGATCCTTTGAACAGAAAAAAGATCAAAAGGTCAGATATTGTCTTCTAAATGACTTTTGGAGCATCAGTAGGAGTCTATGAGTATGTATAGAAAGTTCAAGATCGAGGATTCTTTGACCAGAAATATGCTCCTTGGGTCAAATATGGACTTTACTGTGGCGAAAATAACATCAAAAGAAGACAATCTGATTGTATATTAAGTTAATGTTCAAGAACTCTTTGGCCACAAATATGTACAGTAGGTCCATAAGGAACCTCTGTATGGCTGCTTTAAAATCAGAAAGAGTCTATAAGTTTATAATTTCCTTGAAGACCCTTTGAACAGAAAAAATTTCATAAGATCAGATATGGTCTTCTAAATGACTTTATGAAGCATAAGTAGGAGTCTATGAGTATGTATAGAAAGTTCAAGATCGAGGATTCCTTGGCCAGAAATATGTTCCTTGGGTCAAATATGGACTTTACTGTGGCTAATATAACACCAAAAGAAGACAATCTGATTGTATATTAAGTTCAAGAACTCACAAATATGTACAGTTGTTCCATAAAGAACCTATGTATGACTGATTTAACATCAGAAAGAGTTTATAAGTTTATAAATTTTTTGAAGATCCTTTGAACAGAAATAAGTTTAAAAGGTCAGATATAGTCTTCTAATTTACTTTTAAAGCATCAGTAGGAGTCTATGAGTATGTATAGAAAGATCAAGATCGAGGATTCCTTGGCCAGAAATATGTTCCTTGGGTCAAATATGGACTTCAGTGTGGCTAATATAACATCAAAAGAAGACAATCTGATTGTATAAGTTAATTTTCGACAACTCTTTGGCCAGAAATATGTTCAGTAGTTCCATAAGGAACCTCTGTATGACTGATTTAACATAAGAAGGAGTCTATAAGTTTACACATTTCATGAAGAACCTTTGTACAGAAAAAAGTTAAAAAGGTCAGATATGGTCTTCTAAATGACTTTTGAAGCATCAGTAGGAGTCTACGAGTATGTATACAAAGTTCAAGATCGAGGATTCTTTGGCCAAAAATATGTTCCTTGGGTCAAATATGGACTTTACTGTGGCTAATATAACATCAAAAGAAGACAATCTGATTGTATGTTAAGTTAATGTTCAAGAACTCTTTGGCCACAAATATGTTCAGTAGGTCCATAAGGAACCTCTGTATGGCTAATTTAAAATCAGAAAGAGTCTATAAGTTTATACTTTCCTTGAAGACCCTTTGAACAGAAAAAAGTTCAAAAGGTCGGATAATGTCTTCTAAATTACTTTTGAAGCATCAGTAGGAGTCTATGAGTATGTATAGAAAGTTCAAGATCGAGCATTCCTTAGCCAGAAATATGTTCCTTGGGTCAAATATGGACTTTACTGTGGCTAATATAACTTTAAAAGAAGACAAACTGGTTGTGTATTAAGTTAATGTTCAAGAACTCTTTGGCCACAATTATGTTCAGTAGGTCCATAAAGAACCTCTATATGACTGATTTAACATCAGAAGGAGTCTATAAGTTTATACATTTTTTGAAGACCCTTTGAACAGAAAAAAGTTCAAAAGGTCAGATATTGTCTTCTAAATGAGTTTTGAAGCATCAGTAGGAGTCTATGAGTGTGTATAGAAAGTTCAAGATCGAGGATTCCTTGGCCAGAAATATGTTCCTTGGGTCAAATATGGACTTCAGTGTGGCTAATATAAAATCAAACGAAGACAATCTGATTGTATAAGTTAATGTTTTAGAACTCTTTGGCCAGAAATATGTTCAGTAGTTCCATAAGGAACCTGTGTATGACTGATTTAACATAAGAAGGAGTCTATAAGTTTATACATTTTATGAAGACCCTTTGAACAGAATTTTTTTTTTAAAAAAGGTCAGATATGGTCTTCTAAATGACTTTTGAAGCATCAGTAGGAGTCTATGAGTATGTATAGAAAGTTCAAGATCGAGGATTCTTTGGCCAGAAATATGTTCCTTGGGTCAAATATGGACTTTACTGTGGCTAATATAACACCAAAAGAAGACAATCTGATTGTATATTATTAAGTTAATGTTCAAAAACTCTTTGGCCACAAATATGTACAGTAGGTCCATAAGGAACCTCTGTATGGCTGATTTAAAATCAGAAAGAGTCTATAAGTTTATAGATTTTTTGAAGACCCTTTGAAGAGAAAAAAGATCAAAAGGTCAGATATTGTCTTCTAAATGACTTTTGGAGCATCAGTAGAAATCTATGAGTATGTATAGAAAGTTCAAATTCTTTGGCCAAAAATATGTTCCTTGGGTCAAATATGGACTTTACTGTGGCTGATATAACATCAAAAGAAGACAATCTGATTGTATATTAAGTTAATGTTCAAGAACTCTTTGGCCACAAATATGTTCAGTAGGTCCATAAGGAACCTCTGTATGGCTGATTTAAAATCAGATAGAGTCTATAAGTTTATACATTTTTTGAAGACCCTTTGAACAGAAAAAAGATCAAAAGGTCAGATATTGTCTTCTAAATGACTTTTGGAGCATCAGTAGGAGTCTATGAGTATGTATAGAAAGTTCAAGATCGAGGATTCTTTGACCAGAAATATGCTCCTTGGGTCAAATATGGACTTTACTGTGGCGAAAATAACATCAAAAGAAGACAATCTGATTGTATATTAAGTTAATCTTCAAGAACTCTTTGGCCACAAATATGTTCTGTAGGTCCATAAGGAACCTCTGTATGGCTGATTTTAAATCAGAAAGAGTCTATAAGTTTATAAATTTTTTGAAGACCTTTTGAACAGAAAAAAGATCAAAAGGTCAGATATTGTCTTCTAAATGACTTTTGGAGCATCAGTAGGAGTCTATGAGTATGTATAGAAAGTTCAAGATCGAGGATTCTTTGGCCAAAAATATGTTCCTTGGGTCAAATATGGACTTTACTGTGGCTAATATAGCACCAAAAGAAGACAATCTGATTATATATTAATTTAATGTTCAAGAACTCTTTGGCCACAAATATGTTCAGTAGGTCCATAAGGAACCTCTGTATGGCTGATTTAAAATCAGAAAGAGTCTATAAGTTTATACATTTTTTTTGAAGACCCTTTGAACAGAAAAAAGATCAAAACGTCAGATATTGTCTTCTAAATGACTTTTGGAGCATCAGTAGGAGTCTATGAGTATGTATAGAAAGTTCAAGATCGAGGATTCTTTGGCCAAAAATATGTTCCTTGGGTCAAATATGGACTTTACTGTGGCTAATATAACTCCAAAAGAAGACAATCTGATTGTATATTAATTTAATGTTCAAGAACTCTTTGGCCACAAATATGTTCAGTAGGTCCATAAGGAACCTCTGTATGGCTGATTTAAAATCAGAAAGAGTCTATAAGTTTATACGTTTTTTTGAAGACCCTTTGAACAGAAAAAAGATCAAAAGGTCAGATATTGTCTTCTAAATGACTTTTGGAGCATCAGTAGGAGTCTCTGAGTATGTATAGAAAGTTCAAGATCGAGGATTCTTTGGCCAAAAATATGTTCCTTGGGTCAAATATGGACTTTAATGTGGCTAATATAACATCAAAAGAAGACAATTTGATTGTATATTAAGTTCAAGAACTCTTTGGCCACAAATATGTTCAGTAGGTCCATAAGGAACCTCTGTATGGCTGATTTAAAATCAGAAGGAGTCTATAAATATGGACTTCAGTGTGGCTAATATAACATCAAAAGGCAAAATAACATATAATAGCACTTGTTTCTTTGCAATGCATTCAATAACTAACTCATTCCATTACGCGTTGAAGAGATATGTAATGCAATCTGTTCTTGCATAGCATTGCACATACGGATCAAGCATCGAAGAATAACAAAAATCATATGCATTTTGTATGCGTTGCAATGCTTTCAAGAACTAAAACATTCCGTAGTGCGTTAAAGAGATATGCAATGCAATCTTCTCTTGCATAGCATTGCACATACGCACATATTTTATTGTATTCAATTGCATTGCAATGTATTTTATTGTTTTCAATTCCATTGCAATGCATTACATTGCATTGCATTGAAATTGCATTGCATTGAATTGCATTGCATTGCATTGCATTGCATTGCTTTGCATTGCTTTGCATTGCATTTAATTTCACGCACGAAATATATTCATCCGTTGTCCATTGAATTGAATACAATATATTTGATGTTACATTGCAATGCTTACAAGAAGGAACTCTTTACGATGTTCATTGAAGAGATAAGTCTTATATGCATACATTGCATACATTAAATATGCTATCTGTCATAGCATTGCACACAACAACTAACTTATTTAGTTGTGTAATGAAGAGATATAACAACATATAAGCTGTTGCATTGCGAAGCATACAGAACTAATTGATTCCCTTGTGCATTGAAGTAGTATTATATGACATATGTGATGTGGCATTGCATTGCATTGCTATGCATTGCATTGAATTGCTTTGCATTTTATTGTATTCAATTGCATTGCATTGCATTGTATTGCATTGAAACTGCATTGCATTGCATTGCATTGAAATAGCATTTTATTGTATTGTATTTTATTGTATTCAATTGCATTGCATTGCATTGCTTTTTATACAATTGCATTGCATTGAACTTGCATTGCATTGCATTGTATTGCATTGCATTGAATTTTATTGTATTCAATTTGCATTGAAATTGCATTGCATTGCATTGCTTTGCTTTGCATTGCTTTGCATTTCATTGCATGCACGAAATATATCAAACCGTGCATTGCATTGCACTGCATTGAATTTAATACAACATATGTGATGTTGCATTGCAATGCTTACAAGAAGGAACTTATTACGATGTTCATTGAAGAGATAAGTCTTATATGCATACATTGCTTACATTGAATATGCTATTTTTCAAAGCATTGCATACAATAACTAACTCATTTATGTAATGAAGAGATATAACAACATATAAGCTGTTGCATTGCGAAGCATACAGAACTAATTGATTCCCTTGTGCATTGAAGCAGTATCATATGACATATGTGATGTGGCATTGCATTGTATTGCTTTGCATTGCATTGCATTGTATTCAATTGCAGTGCATTGCATTGCATTGCATTGGAATTGCATTGCATTTTATTCAATTGCAGTTCATTGCATTGAAATTACATTGCATTGCATTGAAATTGCATTGCATTGTATTCAGTTGTATTGCATTGCATTGGAATTGCACTGCTTTGAATTGCATTGCATTGTATTTTATTGTATTCAATTGCATTGCATTGTATTGCTTTGCATTGCATTGCATTGCATTTTATTGTATTCAATTGCATTGCATTGCATTGCATTGCATTGCATTGTATTTTATTGTATTCAATTGCATTGCATTGCATTGAAATTGCATTGCATTGCATTGCATTACATTTCATTGCATGCCCCAAATATATCCATCCATTGTCCATTGAATTTAATACAACATATGTGATGTTGCATTGCAATGCTTACAAGAAGGAACCTATTACGATTTTCAATGAAGAGATAACACACGTGCATACATTGCATACATTTCATATCTTTCATTGCATTGCATACAATAACTAACTCATTTAGTTGTGTAGTGAAGAGATATAATATAACACATAAGCTGTTGGTTTGCGAAGCATACAGAACTAATTGATTCCCTTGTGCATTGAAGCAGAATCATATGACATATTTGATGTGGCATTGTATTGTATTGCTTTGCATTGCGTGGCATTGTATTTTATTGTATTCAATTGCATTGCATTATTTTTTATATAATATTGTATGTTATAATCTTATATTTCACCGATATGTTTAATTTATATATGCCAATTTATTTAAACAACACATACATTTTACATGCTTAAAGTGAATTTAAGAGAATAGATAATGTGCGTTGAAGAGCGTGCTGTTGCATTGCATTGCACAAGCGTTGTGCATTGAAGAACAACATTTAAGTAATGTGCACTTTGATGCATTGCAAAACAAACTAATTCCTTAGTGTGTTGAAGAGATGTGCAATGCAGCGTGCTCTTGCAAAGCTTTGCACATACGATCAAGCTTATTGTGCACTGAAGAATAACAATTAAGTATTATGCACTTCGTTGCTTTGCAATGCATTCAAAAACTAACTAGTATTGCAGTGCGTTGAAAAGATGTGCAATGCAATCTGCTCTTGCGAAGCATTGCACATACGATCAAGCGTTGTGCCTTGAAAAATAGCATCGAAGAATAACAAAAATCATATGCATTTTTTTTATGTATTGCAATGCATTCAAGAACTAATTCATTCCGTAGTGCATTGAAGATATGTGCATTGCATTGCATTGCACATACGATCAAGCGTTGTGCATTAAAGAATAAAAAAAATAAGTAATAGCACTTCTTGCTTTGCAATGCATTCAAGAACTAACTTATTCCTTTATGCGTTGAAGAGATGTGCAATGCAATCTGCTCTTGCAAAGCATTGGTATGTAACGTTGGTATCTAACGTTGTGCATTGAAAAATAACAATTAAACTATGTAATTGTTGCAGTGCATTGCATACCAGAACTAACTCATTCCCATATGTGCATTTAAGAGAAAACATATATGTTGTTGCATTGCATTGCACAAACTAAGAATTAGCGTTGTTTAACATAAGCAAAGCACATTTCAATGCATAGCCGAACTTACTCATTCCTTTGTCCAAAAAAGAGAAAACATATGTGTTGTTGCTTTGCATTGCACAAAACGATCTAACGTTCTGCATTGAAAAATAGCATTTAAACTATGCAATTTTTGCACTGCATTGCATACCAGAACTAACTCATTCCCATGTGCATTTAAGAGATAACAAATGTGTTGTTGCATTGCACAAACGAATTAGCGTTGAAGCATTGTTTAACATAAGCAAAGCACATTTCAATGCGTAGCCGAACTAACTCATTCTTTTGTCCATTAAAGAGATAACATACGTGGTTTTGCATTGCATTGCATTGCACAAACTATCAATCTTTGTGAAATGAAAAATAACATATAAGCCAAGCACATGTTGTATTTCAATACATGCCCTAATTAAGTCATTACATTGTGCATTAAAGAGAAAACAAGAGTGCTGTTGTGTTGAACAGATGATCTAATGATGTTCATGTGACAATAACATAAAAGCTACGCGCTTATTGGGTGAGAGAGCTTGTGTATGAATGAGTTGTGTAAGAATGAGTTTTGTATGTTTATCTGTAATGTATGGGATGTAATGTCTTTCTTATGATTTGTATTTTGTATTGGGTATTTGTGTTTATAGGACCCTATTGAAAATGAGATGTTGCACCTCAAGAGGCTATTCAATAAAATACGAATTCATATGGGCATTAAGGGATGTGTTGTTTCACTGCATAGCACAAATGATGTAACTTTGTGCATTTAAAAATGACATATAAGTTATGAGTACATACAAGAACTAGTTCATTCCGATCTGAATTAAAGAGTTCTTCGTTTTTACTGTTGCATTGCATTGCAACGTTAATTTCCCTTCATTACCCAAATGAAAAGTTTAAGATGCATACCGGTATGTTATGTGTTTTCATTGCACAGAGGAATAAGATATATCTATATCTTATTCCTCTGTGCAATGAAAACACATAACATACCGGTATGCATCTTAAACTTTTCATTTGGGTAATGAAGGGAAATTATTGCAATAGCTATTCCTTCACAATTCACAAAAAAACTAACTCATTCCGTTGTGCAACGAAGAGATAGACAACACCAGTGCTGTTGCATTGCATTGACACGATCTAACAATATGTATTGAAGAATTACCTATAAACTTGTTGCATGCATTGCATTCAAGAACAAACTCACTCCGATGTGCATTGAAAAGATAAAACTTTTGCAGTTGCATTCCATTGCATATGAGATCTAACTCCACTGTTCAATCAAAAATAAACAAACAACATATTTGCATTCGCATCTTATTGCAACTAAAACTAACATGTTCAAGAACTCTTTGGCCACAAATATGTTCAGTAGGTCCATAAGGAACCTCTGTATGGCTAATTTAAAATCAGAAAGAGTCTATAAGTTTATAATTTTTTTAAAGACCCTTTGAACAGAAAAAAGTTTAAAAGGTCAGAATTGGTCTTCTAAATGACTTTTGGAGCATCTTTAGGAGTCTATCAGGGTCTATAGAAAGTTCAAGATCGAGGATTCCTTGGCCAGAAATATGTTCCTTGGGTCAAATATGGACTTCGGTGTGTCTAATATAACACCAAAAGAAGAAAATCTGATTGTATATTAAGTTAATGTTCAAGAACTCTTTGGTCACAAACATGTACAGTAGTCCACAAAGAACCTATGTATGGCTGATTTAACATCAGAAAGAGTTTATAAGTTTATACATTTTTTGAAGATCCTTTGAACAGAAAAAGTTTAAAAGGTCAGATATAGTCTTCTAATTTACTTTTGAAGCATCAGTAGGAGTCTATGAGTATGTATAGAAAGTTCAAGATCGAGGATTCCTTGGCCAGAAATATGTTCCTTGGGTCAAATATGGACTTCAGTGTGGCTAATATAACATCAAAAGAAGACAATCTGATTGTATAAGTTAATTTTCGAGAACTCTTTGGCCATAAATATGTTCAGTAGTTCCATAAGGAACCTCTGTATGGCTGATTTAAAATCAGAAAGAGTCTATAAGTTTATAATTTCCTTGAAGACCCTTTGAACAGAAAAAAGTTCAAAACGTCAGATATTGTCTTCTAAATGACTTTTGAAGCATCAGTAGGAGTCTATGAGTATGTAAAGAAAGTTCAAGATCGATGATTCTTTGGCCAAAAATATGTTCCTTGGGTCAAATATGGACTTTACTGTGGCTTATAGAACATCAAAAGAAGACAATCTGGTTGTGTATTAAGTTAATGTTCAAGAACTCTTTGGCCACAAATATGTTCAGTAGGTCCATAAAGAACCTCTATATGACTGATTTCACATAAGAAGGAGTCTATAAGTTTATACATTTTATGAAGACCCTTTGAACAGAAAAAAGTTAAAAAGGTCAGATATGGTCTTCTAAATGACTTTTGAAGCATCAGTAGGAGTCTATGAGTATGTATACAAAGTTCAAGTTCGAGTATTCTCTTTGCCAGAAATATGTTCCTTGGGTCAAATATGGACTTTACTGTGGCGAAAATAACATCAAAAGAAGACAATCCTGATTGTATATTAAGTTTAATGTTCAAGAACTCTTTGGCCACAAATATGTTCAGTAGGTCCATAAGGAACCTCTGTATGGCTGATTTAAAATCAGAAAGAGTCTATAAGTTTATACATTTTATGAAGACCCTTTGAACAGAAAAAGATCAAAAGGTCAGATATTGTCTTCTAAATGACTTTTGGAGCATCAGTAGGAGTCTATGAGTATGTATAGAAAGTTCAAGATCGAGGATTCTTTGGCCAAAAATATGTTCCTTGGGTCAAATATGGACTTTACTGTGGCTAATATAACATCAAAAGAAGACAATCTGATTGTATGTTAAGTTAATGTTCAAGAACTCTTTGGCCACAAATATGTTCAGTAGGTCCATAAGGAACCTCTGTATGGCTAATTTAAAATCAGAAAGAGTCTATAAGTTTATACTTTCCTTGAAGACCCTTTGAACAGAAAAAAGTTCAAAAGGTCGGATAATGTCTTCTAAATTACTTTTGAAGCATCAGTAGGAGTCTATGAGTATGTATAGAAAGTTCAAGATCGAGCATTCTTTAGCCAGAAATATGTTCCTTGGGTCAAATATGGACTTTACTGTGGCTAATATAACTTTAAAAGAAGACAAACTGGTTGTGTATTAAGTTAATGTTCAAGAACTCTTTGGCCACAATTATGTTCAGTAGGTCCATAAAGAACCTCTATATGACTGATTTAACATCAGAAGGAGTCTATAAGTTTATACATTTTTTGAAGACCCTTTGAACAGAAAAAAGTTCAAAAGGTCAGATATTGTCTTCTAAATGAGTTTTGAAGCATCAGTAGGAGTCTATGAGTGTGTATAGAAAGTTCAAGATCGAGGATTCCTTGGCCAGAAATATTTTCCTTGGGTCAAATATGGACTTCAGTGTGGCTAATATAAAATCAAACGAAGACAATCTGATTGTATAAGTTAATGTTTTAGAACTCTTTGGCCAAAAATATGTTCAGTAGTTCCATAAGGAACCTGTGTATGACTGATTTAACATAAGAAGGAGTCTATAAGTTTATACATTTTATGAAGACCCTTTGAACAGAATTTTTTTTTTTAAAAAGGTCAGATATGGTCTTCTAAATGACTTTTGAAGCATCAGTAGGAGTCTATGAGTATGTATAGAAAGTTCAAGATCGAGGATTCTTTGGCCAGAAATATGCTCCTTGGGTCAAATATGGACTTTAATTTGGCTAATATAACATCAAAAGAAGACAATCTGATTGTATATTAAGTTAATGTTCAAGAACTCTTTGGCCACAAATATGTTCAGTAGGTCCATAAGGAACCTCTGTATGGCTGATTTAAAATCAGAAAGAGTCTATAAGTTTATACATTTTTTGAAGACCCTTTGAAGAGAAAAAAGATCAAAAGGTCAGATATTGTCTTCTAAATGACTTTTGGAGCATCAGTAGAAATCTATGAGTATGTATAGAAAGTTCAAATTCTTTGGCCAAAAATATGTTCCTTGGGTCAAATATGGACTTTACTGTGGCTAATATAGCACCAAAAGAAGACAATCTGATTGTATATTAATTTAATGTTCAAGAACTCTTTGGCCACAAATATGTTCAGTAGGTCCATAAGGAACCTCTGTATGGCTGATTTAAAATCAGAAAGAGTCTATAAGTTTATAAATTTTTTTTGAAGACCCTTTGAACAGAAAAAAGATCAAAAGGTCAGATATTGTCTTCTAAATGACTTTTGGAGCATCAGTAGGAGTCTATGAGTATGTATAGACAGTTCAAGATCGAGGATTTTTTGGCCAAAAATATGTTCCTTGGGTCAAATATGGACTTTACTGTGGCTAATATAACACCAAAAGAAGACAATCTGATTGTATATTAATTTAATGTTCAAGAACTCTTTGGCCACAAATATGTTCAGTAGGTCCATAAGGAACCTCTGTATGGCTGATTTAAAATCAGAAAGAGTCTATAAGTTTATACTTTCCTTGAAGACCCTTTGAACAGAAAAAAGTTCAAAAGGTCAGATATTGTCTCCTAAATTACTTTTGGATTATCAGTAGGTGTCTATGAGTGTGTGTATTGAAAGTTTAAGATCGAGGATTCCTTGGCCAGAAATATGTTCCTTGGGTCAAATATGGACTTCAGTGTGGCTAATAGAACACGAAAAAAAGACAATCTGATTGTATATTGAGTTATTAAGAACTCTTTGGCCACAAATATGTACAGTAGTTCCATAAAGAACCTATGTATGACTGATTTAACATCAGAAAGAGTTTATAAGTTTATACATTTTTTGAAGATCCTTTCAAACAGAAAAAAGTTTAAAAGGTCAGATATAGTCTTCTAATTTACTTTTGAAGCATCAGTAGGAGTCTATGAGTATGTATAGAAAGTTCAAGATCGAGGATTGCTTGCCCAGAAATATGTTCCTTGGGTCAAATATGGACTTCAGTGTGGCTAATATAACATCAAAAGAAGACAATCTGATTGTATAAGTTAATTTTCGAGAAATCTTTGGCCACAAATATGTTCAGTAGTTCCATAAGGAACCTCTGTATGACTGATTTAACATAAGAAGGAGTCTATAAGTTTACACATTTTATGAAGACCCATTGAACAGAAAAAAGTTAAAAAGGTCAGATATGGTCTTCTAAATGACTTTTGAAGCATCAGTAGGAGTCTATGAGTATGTATACAAAGTTCAAGTTTGAGGATTCTCTTTGCCAGAAATATGTTCCTTGGGTCAAATATGGACTTTACTATGGCTAATAGAACACGAAAAAAAGACAATCTGATTGTATATTAAGTTAATGTTCAAGAACTCTTTGGCCACAAATATGTTCAGTAGGTCCATAAGGAACCTCTGTATGGCTGATTTATCATCAGAAAGAGTCAATAAGTTTATAAATTTTTTGAAGATCCTTTGAACAGAAAAAAGTTTAAAAGGTCAGATTTGGTCTTCTAAATGACTTTTGGAGCATCTTTAGGAGTCTATGAGTGTCTATAGAAAGTTCAAGATCGAGGATTCCTTGGCCAGAAATATGTTCCTTGGGTCAAATATGGACTTCAGTGTGGCTAATATAACATCAAAAGAAGACAATCTGATTGTATATAAAGTTAATGTTCGAGAAGTCTTTTGCCAGAAATATGTTCAGTGGTTCCATGAGGAAGCTCTGTATGACTGATTTAACATAAGAAGGAGTCTATAAGTTTATACATTTTATAAACACCCTTTGAACAGAAAAAAGTTAAAAAGGTCAGATATGGTCTTCCAAATGGCTTTTGAAGCATCAGTAGGAGTCTATGAGTATGTATAGAAAGTTCAAGATCGAGGATTCCTTGGCCATAAATATGTTCATTGGGTCAAATATGGACTTTACTGTGGCTAATAGAACACGAAAAGAAGACAATCTGATTGTATATTAAGTTAATGTTCAAGAACTCTTTGGCCACAAATATGTTCAGTAGGTCAATAAGGAACCTCTGTATGGCTGATTTATCATCAGAAAGAGTCTATAAGTTTATACATTTTTTGAAGATCCTTTGAACAGAAAAAAGTTAAAAAGGTCAGACATGGTCTTCTAAATGACTTTTGAAGAATCAGTAGGAGTCTATGAGTATGTATACAAAGTTCAAGTTCGAGGATTCTCTTTGCAAGAAATATGTTCCTTGAGTCAAATATGGACTTTACTGTGGAGAATATAACATCAAAAGAAGACAATCTGATTGTATATTAAGTTAATGTTCAAGAACTCTTTGGCCACAAATATGTTCAGTAGGTCCATAAGGAACCTCTGTATGGCTGATTTAAAATCAGAAAGAGTCTATAAGTTTATAATTTCTTTGAAGACCCTTTGAAAAGTTCAAAAGGTCAGATATTGTCTTCTAAATGAGTTTTGAAGCATCAGCAGGAGTCTATGAGTGTGTATAGAAAGTTCAAGATCGAGGATTCCATGGCCCGAAATATGTTCCTTGGGTCAAATATGGACTTCAGTGTGGCTAATATAACATCAAAAGAAGACAATCTGATTGTATACTGAGTTAATGTTCAAGAACTCTTTGGCCACAAATGTGTTCAGTAGGTCCATAAGGAACCTCTGTATGGCTGATTTAACATCAGAAAGAGTTTATAAGTTTATACATCTTTTGAAGACCCTTTGAACAGAAAAAAGTTTAAAAGGTCAGATATTGTCTTCTAATTTACTTTTGAAGCATCAGTAGGAGTCTATGAGTATGTATAGAAAGTTCAAGATCGAGGATTCCTTGGCCAGAAATATGTTCCTTGGGTCAAATATGGACTTCAGTGTGGCTAATATAACATCAAAAGAAGACAATCTGATTGTATAAGTTAATTTTCGAGAACTCTTTGGCCACAAATATGTTCTGTAGGTCCATAAAGAACCTCTATATGACTGATTTAACATAAGAAGGAGTCTGTAAGTTTGTACATTTTATGAAGACCCTTTGAACAGAAAAAAAGTTCAAAAGGTTAGATATTGTCTTCTAAATGACTTTTGAAGCATCAGTAGGAGTTTATGAGTATGTATAGAAAGTTCAAGATCGAGGATTCTTTGGCCAGAAATATGTTCCTTGGGTCAAATATGGACTTTACTCTGGCTAATATAACACCAAAAGAAGACAATATGATTGTATATTATTAAGTTAATGTTCAAAAACTCTTTGGCCACAAATATGTAAAGTAGTTCCATAAAGAACCTATGTATGACTGATTTAACATCAGAAAGAGTTTATAAGTTTATACATTTTTTGAAGATCCTTTAAACAGAAAAAAGTTTAAAAGGTCAGATATAGTCTTCTAATTTACTTTTGAAGCATCAGTAGGAGTCTATGAGTATGTATAGAAAGTTCAAGATCGAGGATTCCTTGGCCAGAAATATGTTCCTTGGGTCAAATATGGACTTCAGTGTGGCTAATATGACATCAAAAGAAGACAATCTGGTTGTGTATTAAGTTAATGTTCAAGAACTCTTTGGCCACAAATATGTTCAGTAGGTCAATAAGGAACCTCTGTATGGCTGATTTATCATCAGAAAGAGTCTATAAGTTTATACATTTTTTGAAGATCCTTTGAACAGAAAAAAGTTAAAAAGGTCAGACATGGTCTTCTAAATGACTTTTGAAGAATCAGTAGGAGTCTATGAGTATGTATACAAAGTTCAAGTTCGAGGATTCTCTTTGCAAGAAATATGTTCCTTGGGTCAAATATGGACTTTACTGTGGCGAAAATAACATCAAAAGAAGACAATCCTGATTGTATATTAAGTTTAATGTTCAAGAACTCTTTGGCCACAAATATGTTCAGTAGGTCCATAAGGAACCTCTGTATGGCTGATTTAAAATCAGAAAGAGTCTATAAGTTTATACATTTTTTGAAGACCCTTTGAACAGAAAAAGATCAAAAGGTCAGATATTGTCTTCTAAATGACTTTTGGAGCATCAGTAGGAGTCTATGAGTATGTATAGAAAGTTCAAGATCGAGGATTCTTTGGCCAAAAATATGTTCCTTGGGTCAAATATTGACTTTACTGTGGCTAATATAACACCAAAAGAAGACAATCTGATTGTATATTAAGTTAATGTTCAAGAACTCTTTGGCCACAAATATGTTCAGTAGGTCCATAAGGAACCTCTGTATGGCTGATTTAAAATCAGAAAGAGTCTATAAGTTTATAAATTTTTTGAAGACCCTTTGAACAGAAAAAAGATCAAAAGGTCAGATATTGTCTTCTAAATGACTTTTGGAGCATCAGTAGGAGTCTATGAGTATGTATAGAAAGTTCAAGATCGAGGATTCTTTGGCCAAAAATATGTTCCTTGGGTCAAATGTGGACTTTACTGTGGCTAATATAACACCAAAAGAAGAAAATCTGATTGTATATTAAGTTAATGTTCAAGAACTCTTTGGCCACAAATATGTACAGTAGTCCATAAAGAACCTATGTATGACTGATTTAACATCAGAAAGAGTTTATAAGTTCATACATTTTTTGAAGATCCTTTGAACAGAAATAAGTTTAAAAGGTCAGATATAGTCTTCTAATTTACTTTTGAAGCATCAGTAGGAGTCTATGAGTGTGTATAGAAAGTTCAACATCGAGGATTCCATGGCCAGAAATATGTTCCTTGGGTCAAATATGGACTTCAGTGTGGCTAATATAACATCAAAAGAAGACAATCTGATTGTATATTGAGTTAATGTTCAAGAACTCTTTGGCCACAAATGTGTTCAGTAGGTCCATAAGGAACCTCTGTATGGCTGATTTAACATCAGAAAGAGTTTATAAGTTTATACATCTTTTGAAGACCCTTTGAACAGAAAAAAGTTAAAAAGGTCAGATATTGTCTTCTAAATGACTTTTGGATCATCAGTAGGTGTCTATGAGTGTGTGTATAGAAAGTTTAAGATCGAGGATTCCTTGGCCAGAAATATGTTCCTTGGGTCAAATATGGACTTCAGTGTGGCTAATATAAAATCAAAAGAAGACAATCTGATTGTATATTGAGTTAATGTTCAAGAACTCTTTGGCCACAAATATGTACAGTAGGTCCATAAGGAACCTCTGTATGGCTGATTTAAAATCAGAAAGAGTCTAGAAGTTTATACTTTCCTTGAAGACCCTTTGAACAGAAAAAAGTTCAAAAGGTCAGATATTGTCTTCTAAATGACTTTTGGATTATCAGTAGGTGTCTATGAGTGTGTGTATTGAAAGTTTAAGATCGAGGATTCCTTGGCCAGAAATATGTTCCTTGGGTCAAATATGGACTTCAGTGTGGCTAATAGAACACGAAAAAAAGACAATCTGATTGTATATTGAGTTATTAAGAACTCTTTGGCCACAAATATGTACAGTAGTTCCATAAAGAACCTATGTATGACTGATTTAACATCAGAAAGAGTTTATAAGTTTATACATTTTTTGAAGATCCTTTAAACAGAAAAAAGTTTAAAAGGTCAGATATAGTCTTCTAATTTACTTTTGAAGCATCAGTAGGAGTCTATGAGTATGTATAGAAAGTTCAAGATCGAGGATTGCTTGCCCAGAAATATGTTCCTTGGGTCAAATATGGACTTCAGTGTGGCTAATATGACATCAAAAGAAGACAATCTGGTTGTGTATTAAGTTAATGTTCAAGAACTCTTTGGCCACAAATATGTTCAGTAGGTCCATAAAGAACCTCTATATGACTGATTTAACATAAGAAGGAGTCTATAAGTTTATACATTTTATGAAGACCCTTTGAACAGAAAAAAGTTAAAAAGGTCAGATATGGTCTTCTAAATGACTTTTGAAGCATCAGTAGGAGTCTATGAGTATGTATACAAAGTTCAAGTTCGAGGATTCTCTTTGCCAGAAATATGTTCCTTGGGTCAAATATGGACTTTACTGTGGCGAAAATAACATCAAAAGAAGACAATCCTGATTGTATATTAAGTTTAATGTTCAAGAACTCTTTGGCCACAAATATGTTCAGTAGGTCCATAAGGAACCTCTGTATGGCTGATTTAAAATCAGAAAGAGTCTATAAGTTTATACATTTTTTGAAGACCCTTTGAACAGAAAAAGATCAAAAGGTCAGATATTGTCTTCTAAATGACTTTTGGAGCATCAGTAGGAGTCTATGAGTATGTATAGAAAGTTCAAGATCGAGGATTCTTTGGCCAAAAATATGTTCCTTGGGTCAAATATTGACTTTACTGTGGCTAATATAACACCAAAAGAAGACAATCTGATTGTATATTAAGTTAATGTTCAAGAACTCTTTGGCCACAAATATGTTCAGTAGGTCCATAAGGAACCTCTGTATGGCTGATTTAAAATCAGAAAGAGTCTATAAGTTTATACATTTTTTGAAGACCCTTTGAACAGAAAAAAGATCAAAAGGTCAGATATTGTCTTCTAAATGACTTTTGGAGCATCAGTAGGAGTCTATGAGTATGTATAGAAAGTTCAAGATCGAGGATTCTTTGGCCAAAAATATGTTCCTTGGGTCAAATATTGACTTTACTGTGGCTAATATAACACCAAAAGAAGACAATCTGATTGTATATTAAGTTAATGTTCAAGAACTCTTTGGCCACAAATATGTTCAGTAGGTCCATAAGGAACCTCTGTATGGCTGATTTAAAATCAGAAAGAGTCTATAAGTTTATACTTTCCTTGAAGACCCTTTGAACAGAAAAAAGTTCAAAAGGTCAGATATTGTCTCCTAAATGACTTTTGGATTATCAGTAGGTGTCTATGAGTGTGTGTATTGAAAGTTTAAGATCGAGGATTCCTTGGCCAGAAATATGTTCCTTGGGTCAAATATGGACTTCAGTGTGGCTAATAGAACACGAAAAAAAGACAATCTGATTGTATATTGAGTTATTAAGAACTCTTTGGCCACAAATATGTACAGTAGTTCCATAAAGAACCTATGTATGACTGATTTAACATCAGAAAGAGTTTATAAGTTTATACATTTTTTGAAGATCCTTTCAAACAGAAAAAAGTTTAAAAGGTCAGATATAGTCTTCTAATTTACTTTTGAAGCATCAGTAGGAGTCTATGAGTATGTATAGAAAGTTCAAGATCGAGGATTGCTTGCCCAGAAATATGTTCCTTGGGTCAAATATGGACTTCAGTGTGGCTAATATAACATCAAAAGAAGACAATCTGATTGTATAAGTTAATTTTCGAGAAATCTTTGGCCACAAATATGTTCAGTAGTTCCATAAGGAACCTCTGTATGACTGATTTAACATAAGAAGGAGTCTATAAGTTTACACATTTTATGAAGACCCATTGAACAGAAAAAAGTTAAAAAGGTCAGATATGGTCTTCTAAATGACTTTTGAAGCATCAGTAGGAGTCTATGAGTATGTATACAAAGTTCAAGTTTGAGGATTCTCTTTGCCAGAAATAT
The DNA here is from genome assembly GCA_031834385.1 of Semotilus atromaculatus. Classification (NCBI taxonomy): domain Eukaryota; kingdom Metazoa; phylum Chordata; class Actinopteri; order Cypriniformes; family Leuciscidae; genus Semotilus; species Semotilus atromaculatus. Next base: position 388,568 of record JAULUF010000046.1, read on the forward strand.
GTTCCTTGGGTCAAATATGGACTTTACTATGGCTAATAGAACACGAAAAAAAGACAGTCTGATTGTATATTAAGTTAATGTTCAAGAACTCTTTGGCCACAAATATGTTCAGTAGGTCCATAAGGAACCTCTGTATGGCTGATTTATCATCAGAAAGAGTCAATAAGTTTATAAATTTTTTGAAGATCCTTTGAACAGAAAAAAGTTTAAAAGGTCAGATTTGGTCTTCTAAATGACTTTTGGAGCATCTTTAGGAGTCTATGAGTGTCTATAGAAAGTTCAAGATCGAGGATTCCTTGGCCAGAAATATGTTCCTTGGGTCAAATATGGACTTCAGTGTGGCTAATATAACATCAAAAGAAGACAATCTGATTGTATATAAAGTTAATGTTCGAGAAGTCTTTTGCCAGAAATATGTTCAGTGGTTCCATGAGGAAGCTCTGTATGACTGATTTAACATAAGAAGGAGTCTATAAGTTTATACATTTTATAAACACCCTTTGAACAGAAAAAAGTTAAAAAGGTCAGATATGGTCTTCCAAATGGCTTTTGAAGCATCAGTAGGAGTCTATGAGTATGTATAGAAAGTTCAAGATCGAGGATTCCTTGGCCATAAATATGTTCATTGGGTCAAATATGGACTTTACTGTGGCTAATAGAACACGAAAAGAAGACAATCTGATTGTATATTAAGTTAATGTTCAAGAACTCTTTGGCCACAAATATGTTCAGTAGGTCAATAAGGAACCTCTGTATGGCTGATTTATCATCAGAAAGAGTCTATAAGTTTATACATTTTTTGAAGATCCTTTGAACAGAAAAAAGTTAAAAAGGTCAGACATGGTCTTCTAAATGACTTTTGAAGAATCAGTAGGAGTCTATGAGTATGTATACAAAGTTCAAGTTCGAGGATTCTCTTTGCAAGAAATATGTTCCTTGAGTCAAATATGGACTTTACTGTGGAGAATATAACTTCAAAAGAAGACAATCTGATTGTATATTAAGTTAATGTTCAAGAACTCTTTGGCCACAAATATGTTCAGTAGGTCCATAAGGAACCTCTGTATGGCTGATTTAAAATCAGAAAGAGTCTATAAGTTTATAATTTCTTTGAAGACCCTTTGAAAAGTTCAAAAGGTCAGATATTGTCTTCTAAATGAGTTTTGAAGCATCAGTAGGAGTCTATGAGTGTGTATAGAAAGTTCAAGATCGAGGATTCCATGGCCCGAAATATGTTCCTTGGGTCAAATATGGACTTCAGTGTGGCTAATATAACATCAAAAGAAGACAATCTGATTGTATACTGAGTTAATGTTCAAGAACTCTTTGGCCACAAATGTGTTCAGTAGGTCCATAAGGAACCTCTGTATGGCTGATTTAACATCAGAAAGAGTTTATAAGTTTATACATCTTTTGAAGACCCTTTGAACAGAAAAAAGTTTAAAAGGTCAGATATTGTCTTCTAATTTACTTTTGAAGCATCAGTAGGAGTCTATGAGTATGTATAGAAAGTTCAAGATCGAGGATTCCTTGGCCAGAAATATGTTCCTTGGGTCAAATATGGACTTCAGTGTGGCTAATATAACATCAAAAGAAGACAATCTGATTGTATAAGTTAATTTTCGAGAACTCTTTGGCCACAAATATGTTCTGTAGGTCCATAAAGAACCTCTATATGACTGATTTAACATAAGAAGGAGTCTGTAAGTTTGTACATTTTATGAAGACCCTTTGAACAGAAAAAAAGTTCAAAAGGTTAGATATTGTCTTCTAAATGACTTTTGAAGCATCAGTAGGAGTTTATGAGTATGTATAGAAAGTTCAAGATCGAGGATTCTTTGGCCAGAAATATGTTCCTTGGGTCAAATATGGACTTTACTCTGGCTAATATAACACCAAAAGAAGACAATATGATTGTATATTATTAAGTTAATGTTCAAAAACTCTTTGGCCACAAATATGTACAGTAGTTCCATAAAGAACCTATGTATGACTGATTTAACATCAGAAAGAGTTTATAAGTTTATACATTTTTTGAAGATCCTTTAAACAGAAAAAAGTTTAAAAGGTCAGATATAGTCTTCTAATTTACTTTTGAAGCATCAGTAGGAGTCTATGAGTATGTATAGAAAGTTCAAGATCGAGGATTCCTTGGCCAGAAATATGTTCCTTGGGTCAAATATGGACTTCAGTGTGGCTAATATGACATCAAAAGAAGACAATCTGGTTGTGTATTAAGTTAATGTTCAAGAACTCTTTGGCCACAAATATGTTCAGTAGGTCAATAAGGAACCTCTGTATGGCTGATTTATCATCAGAAAGAGTCTATAAGTTTATACTTTTTTGAAGATCCTTTGAACAGAAAAAAGTTAAAAAGGTCAGACATGGTCTTCTAAATGACTTTTGAAGAATCAGTAGGAGTCTATGAGTATGTATACAAAGTTCAAGTTCGAGGATTCTCTTTGCAAGAAATATGTTCCTTGGGTCAAATATGGACTTTACTGTGGCGAAAATAACATCAAAAGAAGACAATCCTGATTGTATATTAAGTTTAATGTTCAAGAACTCTTTGGCCACAAATATGTTCAGTAGGTCCATAAGGAACCTCTGTATGGCTGATTTAAAATCAGAAAGAGTCTATAAGTTTATACATTTTTTGAAGACCCTTTGAACAGAAAAAGATCAAAAGGTCAGATATTGTCTTCTAAATGACTTTTGGAGCATCAGTAGGAGTCTATGAGTATGTATAGAAAGTTCAAGATCGAGGATTCTTTGGCCAAAAATATGTTCCTTGGGTCAAATATTGACTTTACTGTGGCTAATATAACACCAAAAGAAGACAATCTGATTGTATATTAAGTTAATGTTCAAGAACTCTTTGGCCACAAATATGTTCAGTAGGTCCATAAGGAACCTCTGTATGGCTGATTTAAAATCAGAAAGAGTCTATAAGTTTATACATTTTTTGAAGACCCTTTGAACAGAAAAAAGATCAAAAGGTCAGATATTGTCTTCTAATTTACTTTTGAAGCATCAGTAGGAGTCTATGAGTGTGTATAGAAAGTTCAACATCGAGGATTCCATGGCCAGAAATATGTTCCTTGGGTCAAATATGGACTTCAGTGTGGCTAATATAACATCAAAAGAAGACAATCTGATTGTATATTGAGTTAATGTTCAAGAACTCTTTGGCCACAAATGTGTTCAGTAGGTCCATAAGGAACCTCTGTATGGCTGATTTAACATCAGAAAGAGTTTATAAGTTTATACATCTTTTGAAGACCCTTTGAACAGAAAAAAGTTAAAAAGGTCAGATATTGTCTTCTAAATGACTTTTGGATCATCAGTAGGTGTCTATGAGTGTGTGTATAGAAAGTTTAAGATCGAGGATTCCTTGGCCAGAAATATGTTCCTTGGGTCAAATATGGACTTCAGTGTGGCTAATATAAAATCAAAAGAAGACAATCTGATTGTATATTGAGTTAATGTTCAAGAACTCTTTGGCCACAAATATGTACAGTAGGTCCATAAGGAACCTCTGTATGGCTGATTTAAAATCAGAAAGAGTCTAGAAGTTTATACTTTCCTTGAAGACCCTTTGAACAGAAAAAAGTTCAAAAGGTCAGATATTGTCTTCTAAATGACTTTTGGATTATCAGTAGGTGTCTATGAGTGTGTGTATTGAAAGTTTAAGATCGAGGATTCCTTGGCCAGAAATATGTTCCTTGGGTCAAATATGGACTTCAGTGTGGCTAATAGAACACGAAAAAAAGACAATCTGATTGTATATTGAGTTATTAAGAACTCTTTGGCCACAAATATGTACAGTAGTTCCATAAAGAACCTATGTATGACTGATTTAACATCAGAAAGAGTTTATAAGTTTATACATTTTTTGAAGATCCTTTAAACAGAAAAAAGTTTAAAAGGTCAGATATAGTCTTCTAATTTACTTTTGAAGCATCAGTAGGAGTCTATGAGTATGTATAGAAAGTTCAAGATCGAGGATTGCTTGCCCAGAAATATGTTCCTTGGGTCAAATATGGACTTCAGTGTGGCTAATATGACATCAAAAGAAGACAATCTGGTTGTGTATTAAGTTAATGTTCAAGAACTCTTTGGCCACAAATATGTTCAGTAGGTCCATAAAGAACCTCTATATGACTGATTTAACATAAGAAGGAGTCTATAAGTTTATACATTTTATGAAGACCCTTTGAACAGAAAAAAGTTAAAAAGGTCAGATATGGTCTTCTAAATGACTTTTGAAGCATCAGTAGGAGTCTATGAGTATGTATACAAAGTTCAAGTTCGAGGATTCTCTTTGCCAGAAATATGTTCCTTGGGTCAAATATGGACTTTACTGTGGCGAAAATAACATCAAAAGAAGACAATCCTGATTGTATATTAAGTTTAATGTTCAAGAACTCTTTGGCCACAAATATGTTCAGTAGGTCCATAAGGAACCTCTGTATGGCTGATTTAAAATCAGAAAGAGTCTATAAGTTTATACATTTTTTGAAGACCCTTTGAACAGAAAAAGATCAAAAGGTCAGATATTGTCTTCTAAATGACTTTTGGAGCATCAGTAGGAGTCTATGAGTATGTATAGAAAGTTCAAGATCGAGGATTCTTTGGCCAAAAATATGTTCCTTGGGTCAAATATTGACTTTACTGTGGCTAATATAACACCAAAAGAAGACAATCTGATTGTATATTAAGTTAATGTTCAAGAACTCTTTGGCCACAAATATGTTCAGTAGGTCCATAAGGAACCTCTGTATGGCTGATTTAAAATCAGAAAGAGTCTATAAGTTTATACATTTTTTGAAGACCCTTTGAACAGAAAAAAGATCAAAAGGTCAGATATTGTCTTCTAAATGACTTTTGGAGCATCAGTAGGAGTCTATGAGTATGTATAGAAAGTTCAAGATCGAGGATTCTTTGGCCAAAAATATGTTCCTTGGGTCAAATATTGACTTTACTGTGGCTAATATAACACCAAAAGAAGACAATCTGATTGTATATTAAGTTAATGTTCAAGAACTCTTTGGCCACAAATATGTTCAGTAGGTCCATAAGGAACCTCTGTATGGCTGATTTAAAATCAGAAAGAGTCTATAAGTTTATACTTTCCTTGAAGACCCTTTGAACAGAAAAAAGTTCAAAAGGTCAGATATTGTCTCCTAAATGACTTTTGGATTATCAGTAGGTGTCTATGAGTGTGTGTATTGAAAGTTTAAGATCGAGGATTCCTTGGCCAGAAATATGTTCCTTGGGTCAAATATGGACTTCAGTGTGGCTAATAGAACACGAAAAAAAGACAATCTGATTGTATATTGAGTTATTAAGAACTCTTTGGCCACAAATATGTACAGTAGTTCCATAAAGAACCTATGTATGACTGATTTAACATCAGAAAGAGTTTATAAGTTTATACATTTTTTGAAGATCCTTTCAAACAGAAAAAAGTTTAAAAGGTCAGATATAGTCTTCTAATTTACTTTTGAAGCATCAGTAGGAGTCTATGAGTATGTATAGAAAGTTCAAGATCGAGGATTGCTTGCCCAGAAATATGTTCCTTGGGTCAAATATGGACTTCAGTGTGGCTAATATAACATCAAAAGAAGACAATCTGATTGTATAAGTTAATTTTCGAGAAATCTTTGGCCACAAATATGTTCAGTAGTTCCATAAGGAACCTCTGTATGACTGATTTAACATAAGAAGGAGTCTATAAGTTTACACATTTTATGAAGACCCATTGAACAGAAAAAAGTTAAAAAGGTCAGATATGGTCTTCTAAATGACTTTTGAAGCATCAGTAGGAGTCTATGAGTATGTATACAAAGTTCAAGTTTGAGGATTCTCTTTGCCAGAAATATGTTCCTTGGGTCAAATATGGACTTTACTATGGCTAATAGAACACGAAAAAAAGACAGTCTGATTGTATATTAAGTTAATGTTCAAGAACTCTTTGGCCACAAATATGTTCAGTAGGTCCATAAGGAACCTCTGTATGGCTGATTTATCATCAGAAAGAGTCAATAAGTTTATAAATTTTTTGAAGATCCTTTGAACAGAAAAAAGTTTAAAAGGTCAGATTTGGTCTTCTAAATGACTTTTGGAGCATCTTTAGGAGTCTATGAGTGTCTATAGAAAGTTCAAGATCGAGGATTCCTTGGCCAGAAATATGTTCCTTGGGTCAAATATGGACTTCAGTGTGGCTAATATAACATCAAAAGAAGACAATCTGATTGTATATAAAGTTAATGTTCGAGAAGTCTTTTGCCAGAAATATGTTCAGTGGTTCCATGAGGAAGCTCTGTATGACTGATTTAACATAAGAAGGAGTCTATAAGTTTATACATTTTATAAACACCCTTTGAACAGAAAAAAGTTAAAAAGGTCAGATATGGTCTTCCAAATGGCTTTTGAAGCATCAGTAGGAGTCTATGAGTATGTATAGAAAGTTCAAGATCGAGGATTCCTTGGCCATAAATATGTTCATTGGGTCAAATATGGACTTTACTGTGGCTAATAGAACACGAAAAGAAGACAATCTGATTGTATATTAAGTTAATGTTCAAGAACTCTTTGGCCACAAATATGTTCAGTAGGTCAATAAGGAACCTCTGTATGGCTGATTTATCATCAGAAAGAGTCTATAAGTTTATACATTTTTTGAAGATCCTTTGAACAGAAAAAAGTTAAAAAGGTCAGACATGGTCTTCTAAATGACTTTTGAAGAATCAGTAGGAGTCTATGAGTATGTATACAAAGTTCAAGTTCGAGGATTCTCTTTGCAAGAAATATGTTCCTTGAGTCAAATATGGACTTTACTGTGGAGAATATAACTTCAAAAGAAGACAATCTGATTGTATATTAAGTTAATGTTCAAGAACTCTTTGGCCACAAATATGTTCAGTAGGTCCATAAGGAACCTCTGTATGGCTGATTTAAAATCAGAAAGAGTCTATAAGTTTATAATTTCTTTGAAGACCCTTTGAAAAGTTCAAAAGGTCAGATATTGTCTTCTAAATGAGTTTTGAAGCATCAGTAGGAGTCTATGAGTGTGTATAGAAAGTTCAAGATCGAGGATTCCATGGCCCGAAATATGTTCCTTGGGTCAAATATGGACTTCAGTGTGGCTAATATAACATCAAAAGAAGACAATCTGATTGTATACTGAGTTAATGTTCAAGAACTCTTTGGCCACAAATGTGTTCAGTAGGTCCATAAGGAACCTCTGTATGGCTGATTTAACATCAGAAAGAGTTTATAAGTTTATACATCTTTTGAAGACCCTTTGAACAGAAAAAAGTTTAAAAGGTCAGATATTGTCTTCTAATTTACTTTTGAAGCATCAGTAGGAGTCTATGAGTATGTATAGAAAGTTCAAGATCGAGGATTCCTTGGCCAGAAATATGTTCCTTGGGTCAAATATGGACTTCAGTGTGGCTAATATAACATCAAAAGAAGACAATCTGATTGTATAAGTTAATTTTCGAGAACTCTTTGGCCACAAATATGTTCTGTAGGTCCATAAAGAACCTCTATATGACTGATTTAACATAAGAAGGAGTCTGTAAGTTTGTACATTTTATGAAGACCCTTTGAACAGAAAAAAAGTTCAAAAGGTTAGATATTGTCTTCTAAATGACTTTTGAAGCATCAGTAGGAGTTTATGAGTATGTATAGAAAGTTCAAGATCGAGGATTCTTTGGCCAGAAATATGTTCCTTGGGTCAAATATGGACTTTACTCTGGCTAATATAACACCAAAAGAAGACAATATGATTGTATATTATTAAGTTAATGTTCAAAAACTCTTTGGCCACAAATATGTACAGTAGTTCCATAAAGAACCTATGTATGACTGATTTAACATCAGAAAGAGTTTATAAGTTTATACATTTTTTGAAGATCCTTTAAACAGAAAAAAGTTTAAAAGGTCAGATATAGTCTTCTAATTTACTTTTGAAGCATCAGTAGGAGTCTATGAGTATGTATAGAAAGTTCAAGATCGAGGATTCCTTGGCCAGAAATATGTTCCTTGGGTCAAATATGGACTTCAGTGTGGCTAATATGACATCAAAAGAAGACAATCTGGTTGTGTATTAAGTTAATGTTCAAGAACTCTTTGGCCACAAATATGTTCAGTAGGTCAATAAGGAACCTCTGTATGGCTGATTTATCATCAGAAAGAGTCTATAAGTTTATACTTTTTTGAAGATCCTTTGAACAGAAAAAAGTTAAAAAGGTCAGACATGGTCTTCTAAATGACTTTTGAAGAATCAGTAGGAGTCTATGAGTATGTATACAAAGTTCAAGTTCGAGGATTCTCTTTGCAAGAAATATGTTCCTTGGGTCAAATATGGACTTTACTGTGGCGAAAATAACATCAAAAGAAGACAATCCTGATTGTATATTAAGTTTAATGTTCAAGAACTCTTTGGCCACAAATATGTTCAGTAGGTCCATAAGGAACCTCTGTATGGCTGATTTAAAATCAGAAAGAGTCTATAAGTTTATACATTTTTTGAAGACCCTTTGAACAGAAAAAGATCAAAAGGTCAGATATTGTCTTCTAAATGACTTTTGGAGCATCAGTAGGAGTCTATGAGTATGTATAGAAAGTTCAAGATCGAGGATTCTTTGGCCAAAAATATGTTCCTTGGGTCAAATATTGACTTTACTGTGGCTAATATAACACCAAAAGAAGACAATCTGATTGTATATTAAGTTAATGTTCAAGAACTCTTTGGCCACAAATATGTTCAGTAGGTCCATAAGGAACCTCTGTATGGCTGATTTAAAATCAGAAAGAGTCTATAAGTTTATACATTTTTTGAAGACCCTTTGAACAGAAAAAAGATCAAAAGGTCAGATATTGTCTTCTAATTTACTTTTGAAGCATCAGTAGGAGTCTATGAGTGTGTATAGAAAGTTCAACATCGAGGATTCCATGGCCAGAAATATGTTCCTTGGGTCAAATATGGACTTCAGTGTGGCTAATATAACATCAAAAGAAGACAATCTGATTGTATATTGAGTTAATGTTCAAGAACTCTTTGGCCACAAATGTGTTCAGTAGGTCCATAAGGAACCTCTGTATGGCTGATTTAACATCAGAAAGAGTTTATAAGTTTATACATCTTTTGAAGACCCTTTGAACAGAAAAAAGTTAAAAAGGTCAGATATTGTCTTCTAAATGACTTTTGGATCATCAGTAGGTGTCTATGAGTGTGTGTATAGAAAGTTTAAGATCGAGGATTCCTTGGCCAGAAATATGTTCCTTGGGTCAAATATGGACTTCAGTGTGGCTAATATAAAATCAAAAGAAGACAATCTGATTGTATATTGAGTTAATGTTCAAGAACTCTTTGGCCACAAATATGTACAGTAGGTCCATAAGGAACCTCTGTATGGCTGATTTAAAATCAGAAAGAGTCTAGAAGTTTATACTTTCCTTGAAGACCCTTTGAACAGAAAAAAGTTCAAAAGGTCAGATATTGTCTTCTAAATGACTTTTGGATTATCAGTAGGTGTCTATGAGTGTGTGTATTGAAAGTTTAAGATCGAGGATTCCTTGGCCAGAAATATGTTCCTTGGGTCAAATATGGACTTCAGTGTGGCTAATAGAACACGAAAAAAAGACAATCTGATTGTATATTGAGTTATTAAGAACTCTTTGGCCACAAATATGTACAGTAGTTCCATAAAGAACCTATGTATGACTGATTTAACATCAGAAAGAGTTTATAAGTTTATACATTTTTTGAAGATCCTTTAAACAGAAAAAAGTTTAAAAGGTCAGATATAGTCTTCTAATTTACTTTTGAAGCATCAGTAGGAGTCTATGAGTATGTATAGAAAGTTCAAGATCGAGGATTGCTTGCCCAGAAATATGTTCCTTGGGTCAAATATGGACTTCAGTGTGGCTAATATAACATCAAAAGAAGACAATCTGATTGTATAAGTTAATTTTCGAGAAATCTTTGGCCACAAATATGTTCAGTAGTTCCATAAGGAACCTCTGTATGACTGATTTAACATAAGAAGGAGTCTATAAGTTTACACATTTTATGAAGACCCATTGAACAGAAAAAAGTTAAAAAGGTCAGATATGGTCTTCTAAATGACTTTTGAAGCATCAGTAGGAGTCTATGAGTATGTATACAAAGTTCAAGTTTGAGGATTCTCTTTGCCAGAAATATGTTCCTTGGGTCAAATATGGACTTTACTATGGCTAATAGAACACGAAAAAAAGACAATCTGATTGTATATTAAGTTAATGTTCAAGAACTCTTTGGCCACAAATATGTTCAGTAGGTCCATAAGGAACCTCTGTATGGCTGATTTATCATCAGAAAGAGTCAATAAGTTTATAAATTTTTTGAAGATCCTTTGAACAGAAAAAAGTTTAAAAGGTCAGATTTGGTCTTCTAAATGACTTTTGGAGCATCTTTAGGAGTCTATGAGTGTCTATAGAAAGTTCAAGATCGAGGATTCCTTGGCCAGAAATATGTTCCTTGGGTCAAATATGGACTTCAGTGTGGCTAATATAACATCAAAAGAAGACAATCTGATTGTATATAAAGTTAATGTTCGAGAAGTCTTTTGCCAGAAATATGTTCAGTGGTTCCATGAGGAAGCTCTGTATGACTGATTTAACATAAGAAGGAGTCTATAAGTTTATACATTTTATAAACACCCTTTGAACAGAAAAAAGTTAAAAAGGTCAGATATGGTCTTCCAAATGGCTTTTGAAGCATCAGTAGGAGTCTATGAGTATGTATAGAAAGTTCAAGATCGAGGATTCCTTGGCCATAAATATGTTCATTGGGTCAAATATGGACTTTACTGTGGCTAATAGAACACGAAAAGAAGACAATCTGATTGTATATTAAGTTAATGTTCAAGAACTCTTTGGCCACAAATATGTTCAGTAGGTCAATAAGGAACCTCTGTATGGCTGATTTATCATCAGAAAGAGTCTATAAGTTTATACATTTTTTGAAGATCCTTTGAACAGAAAAAAGTTAAAAAGGTCAGACATGGTCTTCTAAATGACTTTTGAAGAATCAGTAGGAGTCTATGAGCATGTATACAAAGTTCAAGTTCGAGGATTCTCTTTGCAAGAAATATGTTCCTTGAGTCAAATATGGACTTTACTGTGGAGAATATAACATCAAAAGAAGACAATCTGATTGTATATTAAGTTAATGTTCAAGAACTCTTTGGCCACAAATATGTTCAGTAGGTCCATAAGGAACCTCTGTATGGCTGATTTAAAATCAGAAAGAGTCTATAAGTTTATAATTTCTTTGAAGACCCTTTGAAAAGTTCAAAAGGTCAGATATTGTCTTCTAAATGAGTTTTGAAGCATCAGTAGGAGTCTATGAGTGTGTATAGAAAGTTCAAGATCGAGGATTCCATGGCCCGAAATATGTTCCTTGGGTCAAATATGGACTTCAGTGTGGCTAATATAACATCAAAAGAAGACAATCTGATTGTATAAGTTAATTTTCGAGAACTCTTTGGCCACAAATATGTTCTGTAGGTCCATAAAGAACCTCTATATGACTGATTTAACATAAGAAGGAGTCTATAAGTTTGTACATTTTATGAAGACCCTTTGAACAGAAAAAAAGTTCAAAAGGTTAGATATTGTCTTCTAAATGACTTTTGAAGCATCAGTAGGAGTCTATGAGTATGTATAGAAAGTTCAAGATCGAGGATTCTTTGGCCAGAAATATGTTCCTTGGGTCAAATATGGACTTTACTCTGGCTAATATAACACCAAAATAAGACAATATGATTGTATATTATTAAGTTAATGTTCAAAAACTCTTTGGCCACAAATATGTACAGTAGTTCCATAAAGAACCTATGTATGACTGATTTAACATCAGAAAGAGTTTATAAGTTTATACATTTTTTGAAGATCCTTTAAACAGAAAAAAGTTTAAAAGGTCAGATATAGTCTTCTAATTTACTTTTGAAGCATCAGTAGGAGTCTATGAGTATGTATAGAAAGTTCAAGATCGAGGATTCCTTGGCCAGAAATATGTTCCTTGGGTCAAATATGGACTTCAGTGTGGCTAATATGACATCAAAAGAAGACAATCTGGTTGTGTATTAAGTTAATGTTCAAGAACTCTTTGGCCACAAATATGTTCAGTAGGTCCATAAAGAACCTCTATATGACTGATTTAACATAAGAAGGAGTCTATAAGTTTATACATTTTATGAAGACCCTTTGAACAGAAAAAAGTTAAAAAGGTCAGATATGGTCTTCTAAATGACTTTTGAAGCATCAGTAGGAGTCTATGAGTATGTATACAAAGTTCAAGTTCGAGGATTCTCTTTGCCAGAAATATGTTCCTTGGGTCAAATATGGACTTTACTGTGGCGAAAATAACATCAAAAGAAGACAATCCTGATTGTATATTAAGTTTAATGTTCAAGAACTCTTTGGCCACAAATATGTTCAGTAGGTCCATAAGGAACCTCTGTATGGCTGATTTAAAATCAGAAAGAGTCTATAAGTTTATACATTTTATGAACACCCTTTGAACGGAAAAAAGTTAAAAAGGTCAGATATGGTCTTCTAAATGGCTTTTGAAGCATCAGTAGGAGTCTATGAGTATGTATAGAAAGTTCAAGATCGAGGATTCTTTGACCAGAAATATGCTCCTTGAGTCAAATATGGACTTTACTGTGGAGAATATAACATCAAAAGAAGACAATCTGATTGTATATTAAGTTAATGTTCAAGAACTCTTTGGCCACAAATATGTTCAGTAGGTCAATAAGGAACCTTTGTATGGCTGATTTATCATCAGAAAGAGTCTATAAGTTTATACATTTTTTGAAGATCCTTTGAACAGAAAAAAGTTTAAAAGAGCAGATTTGGTCTTCTAAATGACTTTTGGAGCATCTTTAGGAGTCTTTGAGTGTCTATAGAAAGTTCAAGATCGAGGATTCCTTGGCCAGAAATATGTTCCTTGGGTCAAAATATGGACTTCAGTGTTGCCAATATAACATCAAAAGAAGACAATCTGATTGTATATTAAGTTAATCTTCGAGAAGTCTTTTGCCAGAAATATGTTCAGTGGTTCCATAAGGAAACTTTGTATGACTGATTTAACATAAGAAGGAGTCTATAAGTTTATACATTTTATGAAGACCCTTTGAACAGAAAAAAGTTAAAAAGGTCAGACATGGTCTTCTAAATGACTTTTGAAGAATCAGTAGGAGTCTATGAGTATGTATACAAAGTTCAAGTTCGAGGATTCTCTTTGCCAGAAATATGTTCCTTGAGTCAAATATGGACTTTACTGTGGAGAATATAACATCAAAAGAAGACAATCTGATTGTATATTAAGTTAATGTTCAAGAACTCTTTGGCCACAAAAATGTTCAGTAGGTCCATAAGGAACCTCTGTATGGCTGATTTCACATCAGAAAGAGTCTATAAGTTTATAATTTCTTTGAAGACCCTTTGAAAAGTTCAAAAGGTCAGATATTGTCTTCTAAATGAGTTTTGAAGCATCAGTAGGAGTCTATGAGTGTGTATGGAAAGTTCAAGATCGAGGATTCCATGGCCAGAAATATGTTCCTTGGGTCAAATATGGACTTCAGTGTGGCTAATATAACATCAAAAGAAGACAATCTGATTGTATATTGAGTTAATGTTCAAGAACTCTTTGGCCACAAATGTGTTCAGTAGGTCCATAAGGAACCTCTGTATGGCTGATTTAACATCAGAAAGAGTTTATAAGTTTATACATCTTTTGAAGACCCTTTGAACAGAAAAAAGTTAAAAAGGTCAGATATTGTCTTCTAAATGACTTTTGGATCATCAGTAGGTGTCTATGAGTGTGTGTATAGAAAGTTTAAGATCGAGGATTCCTTGGCCAGAAATATGTTCCTTGGGTCAAATATGGACTATAGTGTGGCTAATATAAAATCAAAAGAAGACAATCTGATTGTATATTGAGTTAATGTTCAAGAACTCTTTGGCCACAAATATGTACAGTAGGTCCATAAGGAACCTCTGTATGGCTGATTTAAAATCAGAAAGAGTCTATAAGTTTATACTTTCCTTGAAGACCCTTTGAACAGAAAGAAGTTCAAAAGGTCAGATATTGTCTTCTAAATGACTTTTGAATTATCAGTAGGTGTCTATGAGTGTGTGTATTGAAAGTTTAAGATCGAGGATTCCTTGGCCAGAAATATGTTCCTTGGGTCAAATATGGACTTCAGTGTGGCTAATAGAACACGAAAAAAAGACAATCTGATTGTATATTGAGTTATTAAGAACTCTTTGGCCACAAATATGTACAGTAGTTCCATAAAGAACCTATGTATGACTGATTTAACATCAGAAAGAGTTTATAAGTTTATACATTTTTTGAAGATCCTTTAAACAGAAAAAAGTTTAAAAGGTCAGATATAGTCTTCTAATTTACTTTTGAAGCATCAGTAGGAGTCTATGAGTATGTATAGAAAGTTCAAGATCGAGGATTGCTTGCCCAGAAATATGTTCCTTGGGTCAAATATGGACTTCAGTGTGCTTAATATAACATCAAAAGAAGACAATCTGATTGTATAAGTTAATTTTCGAGAAATCTTTGGCCAGAAATATGTTCAGTAGTTCCATAAGGAACCTCTGTATGACTGATTTAACATAAGGAGTCTATAAGTTTACACATTTTATGAAGACCCATTGAACAGAAAAAAGTAAAAAAAAAAGGTCAGATATGGTCTTCTAAATGACTTTTGAAGCATCAGTAGGAGTCTATGAGTATGTATACAAAGTTCAAGTTTGAGGATTCTCTTTGCCAGAAATTTGTTCCTTGGGTCAAATATGGACTTTACTGTGGCTAATAGAACACGAAAAAAAGACAATCTGATTGTATATTAAGTTAATGTTCAAGAACTCTTTGGCCACAAATATGTTCAGTAGGTCCATAAGGAACCTCTGTATGGCTGATTTATCATCAGAAAGAGTCAATTAGTTTATAAATTTTTTGAAGATCCTTTGAACAGAAAAAAGTTTAAAAGGTCAGATTTGGTCTTCTAAATGACTTTTGGAGCATCTTTAGGAGTCTATGAGTGTCTATAGAAAGTTCAAGATCGAGGATTCCTTGGCCAGAAATATGTTCCTTGGGTCAAATATGGACTTCAGTGTGGCTAATATAACATCAAAAGAAGACAATCTGATTGTATATAAAGTTAATGTTCGAGAAGTCTTTTGCCAGAAATATGTTCAGTGGTTCCATGAGGAAGCTCTGTATGACTGATTTAACATAAGAAGGAGTCTATAAGTTTATACATTTTATAAACACCCTTTGAACAGAAAAAAGTTAAAAAGGTCAGATATGGTCTTCCAAATGGCTTTTGAAGCATCAGTAGGAGTCTATGAGTATGTATAGAAAGTTCAAGATCGAGGATTCCTTGGCCCGAAATATGTTCCTTGGGTCAAATATGGACTTCAGTGTGGCTAATATAACATCAAAAGAAGACAATCTGATTGTATACTGAGTTAATGTTCAAGAACTCTTTGGCCACAAATGTGTTCAGTAGGTCCATAAGGAACCTCTGTATGGCTGATTTAACATCAGAAAGAGTTTATAAGTTTATACATCTTTTGAAGACCCTTTGAACAGAAAAAAGTTTAAAAGGTCAGATATTGTCTTCTAATTTACTTTTGAAGCATCAGTAGGAGTCTATGAGTATGTATAGAAAGTTCAAGATCGAGGATTCCTTGGCCAGAAATATGTTCCTTGGGTCAAATATGGACTTCAGTGTGGCTAATATAACATCAAAAGAAGACAATCTGATTGTATAAGTTAATTTTCGAGAACTCTTTGGCCACAAATATGTTCTGTAGGTCCATAAAGAACCTCTATATGACTGATTTAACATAAGAAGGAGTCTATAAGTTTGTACATTTTATGAAGACCCTTTGAACAGAAAAAAAGTTCAAAAGGTTAGATATTGTCTTCTAAATGACTTTTGAAGCATCAGTAGGAGTCTATGAGTATGTATAGAAAGTTCAAGATCGAGGATTCTTTGGCCAGAAATATGTTCCTTGGGTCAAATATGGACTTTACTGTGGCTAATATAACACCAAAAGAAGACAATATGATTGTATATTATTAAGTTAATGTTCAAAAACTCTTTGTTCACAAATATGTACAGTAGTTCCATAAAGAACCTATGTATGACTGATTTAACATCAGAAAGAGTTTATAAGTTTATACATTTTTTGAAGATCCTTTAAACAGAAAAAAGTTTAAAAGGTCAGATATAGTCTTCTAATTTACTTTTGAAGCATCAGTAGGAGTCTATGAGTATGTATAGAAAGTTCAAGATCGAGGATTCCTTGGCCTGAAATATGTTCCTTGGGTCAAATATGGACTTCAGTGTGGCTAATATGACATCAAAAGAAGACAATCTGGTTGTGTATTAAGTTAATGTTCAAGAACTCTTTGGCCACAAATATGTTCTGTAGGTCCATAAGGAACCTCTGTATGGCTCATTTTAAATCAGAAAGAGTCTATAAGTTTATACATTTTTTGAAGACCTTTTGAACAGAAAAAAGATCAAAAGGTCAGATATTGTCTTCTAAATGACTTTTGGAGCATCAGTAGGAGTCTATGAGTATGTATAGAAAGTTCAAGATCGAGGACTCTTTGGCCAAAAATATGTTCCTTGGGTCAAATATGGACTTTACTGTGGCTAATATAGCACCAAAAGAAGACAATCTGATTGTATATTAATTTAATGTTCAAGAACTCTTTGGCCAGAAATATGTTCAGTAGGTCCATAAGGAACCTCTGTATGGCTGATTTAAAATCAGAAAGAGTCTATAAGTTTATACGTTTTTTTGAAGACCCTTTGAACAGAAAAAATATCAAAAGGTCAGATATTGTCTTCTAAATGACTTTTGGAGCATCAGTAGGAGTCTCTGAGTATGTATAGAAAGTTCAAGATCGAGGATTCTTTGGCCAAAAATATGTTCCTTGGGTCAAATATGGACTTTACTGTGGCTAATATAACATCAAAAGAAGACAATCTGATTGTATATTAAGTTAATGTTCAAGAACTCTTTGGCCACAAATATGTTCAGTAGGTCCATAAGGAACCTCTGTATGGCTGATTTCACATCAGAAAGAGTCTATAAGTATATAATTTTTTTGAAGACCCTTTGAACAGAAACAAGTTCAAAGTGACTTTTGAAGCATCAGTAGGAGTCTATGAGTGTGTATAGAAAGTTCAAGATCGAGGATTCCATGGCCCGAAATATGTTCCTTGGGTCAAATATGGACTTCAGTGTGGCTAATATAACATCAAAAGAAGACAATCTGATTGTATATTAAGTTAATGTTCAAGAACTCTTTGGCCACAAATATGTTCAGTAGGTCCATAAGGAACCTCTGTATGGCTGATTTAAAATCAGAAAGAGTCTATAAGTTTATACGTTTTTTTGAAGACCCTTTGAACAGAAAAAAGATCAAAAGGTCAGATATTGTCTTCTAAATGACTTTTGGAGCATCAGTAGGAGTCTCTGAGTATGTATAGAAAGTTCAAGATTGAGGATTCTTTGACCAGAATTATGTTCCACGGGTCAAATATGAACTTTACTGTGGCTAATATAACTGTCAGGTTTGTGTGCAGGTAGCTGAAGACGAGGACGAATGGGGCTTCAATATAATTGATTTATTTACAAAGTAGAATTCTTTAAACATACAGGAACCAAAACAACAAATGCCAGGACTTCAGGGAACTCAAATTACACAACCATAAAATGACGACGACCAACAAACACTGAGGGAAAACATAGGGCTTAAAAGAACTGAGGCTAACAAGATAATTAACTAAACACAGGTGATGAAACTGAACACAAACGAGAAGCGGGAAAACTAACAGGACTAAACCAAAAACACAATAGACAGGGGGAAACGAGATCACAAAACTAAACAGAACACATCAAAACGTGACAGTACCTCCCCCCTCCCCGAAGGCGCGTCCTCGCGCCGTATAACATCCAAAGGGGTGGGAGGGTGGGCATCCTGGACTCCAGGACGGTCCAGGCGGAGCAGGCTGGTCAGGGGACCAGGGCGGAGCCGGACGAGGGCGTGACCAGGGCGGAGCAGGACGTGGGCGTGACCAGGACGGAACAGGACGTGGGCGTGACCAGGGTGGAGCAGGACGTGGGCGTGACCAGGGCGGAACAGGACGTGGGCGTGGCCACGGCGGAGCTGTCGGACCCTCGGGCGTCCAGGGCGGTGGTGACCCTTCGGGCGGCCATGGCGGTGAGGACCCTTCGGGCGGCCATGGCGGTGAGGACCCTTCGGGCGGCCTGGGCGGATCAGACCTTTCAGGTGGCCAGGGCGGTGAAGACCCTTCGGGTGGCCAGGGCGGAGCAGACCCCTCGGGCGGCCAGGGCGGATCAGGCCTTTCAGGTGGCCAGGGCGGTGAAGACCCTTCGGGTGGCCAGGGCGGTGCAGACCCCTCGGGCGGCCAGGGCGGTGTAGACCTCGGTTCAGACTCAGGGACCGGCACAGGCTCAGACTCTGGGATAGACACAGGCTCAGGCTCTGGGACCGACACCGACTCCGGGTCAAGGACAGGCTCCGGGACAGGGACAGGGACAGACACTGGCTCAGGGACAGACATTAACACAGACACAGTCATAAGAACAGAAACAAATACAGAAATAAACATAGATTCCGGCTCAGGGACAGACTCCGGCTCAGGGACAAACACAATCTCCGGGATCGACACAGGTTCAGGGACAGGGACAGACTTGACGTCAGCGGGCTCTGGCGCAGGATCAGCGGGCTCTGGCGCAGGATCAGCGGGCTCTGGCGCAGGATCAGCGGGCTCTGGCGCAGGATCAGCGGGCTCTGGCGCAGGATCAGCGGGCTCTGGCGCAGGATCAGCGGGCTCTGGCGCAGGATCAGCGGGCTCTGGCGCAGGATCAGCGGGCTCTGGCGCAGGATCAGCGGGCTCTGGCGCAGGATCAGCGCTGGACGGGACCAGCGGTGAAGGCTCAGGATTTGTGCTGGACGGAACCAGCGGTGAAGGCGAAGGATCCGTGCTGGACGGGACCAGCGGTGAAGGAAACTCTGGGCTGGACGGGACCAGCGGCGAAGGAAGCTTTGGGCTGGACGGGACCAGTGGCGAAGGAAGCTCTAGGCTGGACGGGACCAGCGTCGAAAGAAGCTCTGCCTGGACGTGGCTGACGTGAAGCTCTGGCTGGACGTGGCTGACGTGAAGCTCCGGCTGGACGTGGCTGACGTGAAGCTCTGGCTGGACGTGGCTGACGTGAAGCTCTGGCTGGACGTGGCTGACGTGAAGCTCTGGCTGGATGTGGCTGACGTGAAGCTCTGGCTGGACGTGGCTGACGTGAAGCTCTGGCTGGACGTGGCTGACGTGAAGCTCTGGCTGGACGTGGCTGGACGGAACCAGCGTTGAGGGCTCGGCTGGGCTGGGTTCATGGGCTGGAACTGATGCGTGTGTAGCCCACACACACAGAATCGCTGCAGACATCACCATCAGCGCAGTGTCCTCTTGTATGGACTCACGTGTGGCATGAACAGTCTCTGGCGGGCAGGCGACGGGCTCAGGCTCTGGCGGGCAGGCGACGGGCTCAGGCTCTGGCGGGCAGGCGACGGGCTCAGGCTCTGGCGGGCAGGCGACGGGCTCAGGCGGGCAGGCGACGGGCTCAGGCTCTGGCGGGCAGGCGACGGGCTCAGGCTCTGGCGGGCAGGCGACGGGCTCAGGCGGGCAGGCGACGGGCTCAGGCTCTGGCGGGCAGGCGACGGGCTCAGGCTCTGGCGGGCAGGCGACGGGCTCAGGCTCTGGCGGGCAGGCGACGGGCTCAGGCTCTTGCTCGAAGACTGGCTCTGGCTCATGCTCGAAGACTGGCTCTGGCTCGTGCTCGAAGACTGGCTCTGGCGGGCTGGCGATGGGCTCAGGCTCTGGCGGGCTTGGAACTAGCCTATATCGCCCATATCCTCCCCTGTGACCCCCACGGCTCCCACGGAACACAGCCTGGCGGGTTCCCACAAAGGCCTGCCTCCAGCTCTCCATCTTCTTAATTTTCTTCGGTTGGTCGTTCTGTCAGGTTTGTGTGCAGGTAGCTGAAGACGAGGACGAATGGGGCTTCAATATAATTGATTTATTTACAAAGTAGAATTCTTTAAACATACAGGAACCAAAACAACAAATGCCAGGACTTCAGGGAACTCAAATTACACAACCATAAAATGACGACGACCAACAAACACTGAGGGAAAACATAGGGCTTAAAAGAACTGAGGCTAACAAGATAATTAACTAAACACAGGTGATGAAACTGAACACAAACGAGAAGCGGGAAAACTAACAGGACTAAACCAAAAACACAATAGACAGGGGGAAACGAGATCACAAAACTAAACAGAACACATCAAAACGTGACAATAACAACAAAAGAAGACAATCTGATTTTATATTAAGTTAATGTTCAAGAACTCTTTGGCCACAAATATGTACAGTTGGTCCATAAGGAACCTCTGTAGGGCTGATTTATCATCAGAAAGAGTCTATAAGTTTATAATTTCTTTGAAACCCTTTGAAGAGAAAAAAGTTCAAAAGGTCAGATATTGTCTTCCTAATGACTTTTGGAAGCATCAGTAGGAGTATATGAGTATGTATAGAAAGTTCAAGATCGAGGATTTCTTGGCCAGAAATATGTTTCTTGGGTCAAATATGGACTTCAGTGTGGCTAATATAACATCAAAAGAAGACAATCTGATTGTATAAGTTAATTTTCGAGAACTCTTTGGCCACAAATATGTTCTGTAGTTCGATAAAGAACCTATGTATGACTGATTTAACATCAGAAAGAATTTACAAGTTTATTTATTTACAAGGTGGACACTCAACTGAGACTGCGCTGCTCTCAGTAATCGAAGCTCTGAAACTAGCAAGAGCAGCTTCCAAATCCTCAGTTCTCATCCTGCTAGATCTGTCTGCCGCCTTTGACACAGTTAACCACCAGATCCTCCTGTCAATCCTAAAGACGAAGGGAATCTCGGGAACCGCACTCCAATGGTTCAAGTCTTACCTCTCAGGTAGGTCCTTCAGGGTGTCGTGGAGGAGTGAGGTGTCGAAGTCACAACATCTACCTACTGGAGTGCCTCAGGGCTCAGTGCTTGGACCACTTCTCTTCTCCATCTACATGACATCACTAGGAACTGTGATTCAGAAACATGGCTTTTCCTATCACTGCTACGCTGATGACACACAAATCTACCTCTCATTCCAGCCTGATGATCCGACGGTAGCTGCTCGCATCTCAGCATGCCTGACAGACATCTCTGGCTGGATGAAAGACCACCACCTTAAACTTAACCTTGCGAAGACAGAGCTACTTGTGGTCCCGGCCAATCCAACACTTTGTGACAACTTCACTATTCAGCTAGGCCCGTCATCCATATCTCCATCACGGTCAGCCAGGAACCTTGGAGTTGTTATTGATGATCAATTGAACTTCACAGACCACATTACTAGAACTGCCCGGTCCTGCAGATTTGCTTTGTATAACATTAGGAAGATCAGGCGCTTCCTATCAGAGCATGCTACACAACTCCTTGTTCAAGCGCTTGTTCTATCCAGACTGGACTATTGCAATGCTCTCCTGGCTGGTCTTCCAGCTTGCACGATCAAACCTCTGCAGCTAATCCAAAATGCTGCAGCTAGAGTGGTCTTTAACGAGCCGAAGAGAGCACACGTCACTCCTCTCCTCACAAAACTGCACTGGCTGCCAGTTGCAGCTCGCATCAAATTCAAGTCACTGACGCCTGCTTACAGAACAACCACTGGCTCTGCTCCCTTTTACCTAAACTCATTACTTCAGACTTATGTCCCATCCAGAAATTTGCGCTCTGCAAGCGAACGTCGTCTTGTGGTGCCACGTCAAAGAGGCACAAGATCTCTTTCTCAGACCTTTACCATGACTGTTCCTTGCTGGTGGAATGACCTACCCAACTCAACCAGAGCTGCTGAGTCCATAGTCATTTTTAAGAAACAGTTGAAGACGCATCTCTTTCGGCAGCACTTTTTCCAGTAATACTAACACTTTCTCTTCCTTTCTATTTAAAAAAATAAATAAAAATAAATTGTACGGGTTCTACGTTGGATTAAACTGTGAAAGGTTATAGCACTTACATTTTGTTGTCCTGCTGTTAGTTTAACTGCTTCTATGGTTCTCAT
Source organism: Semotilus atromaculatus (assembly GCA_031834385.1). NCBI lineage: Eukaryota > Metazoa > Chordata > Actinopteri > Cypriniformes > Leuciscidae > Semotilus > Semotilus atromaculatus. The sequence continues at coordinate 410,848 of JAULUF010000046.1, forward strand.
TTGTAAGTCGCTTTGGATAAAAGCGTCTGCTAAATGAATAAATGTAAATGTAAATGTAAATGTTATATATTTTTTGAAGACCCTTTGAAAAATTTCATAAGATCAGATATGGTCTTCTAAAATGACTTATGAACCATAAGTAGGAGTCTAAGAGTATGTATAGAAAGTTCAAGATCGAGGATTCCTTGGCCAGAAATATGTTCCTTGGGTCAAATATGGACGTTACTGTGGCTAATATAACACCAAAAGAAGACAATCTGATTGTATATTAAGTTGTTCAAGAACTCTTTGGCCACAAATATGTACAGTAGTTCCATAAAGAACCTATGTATGACTGATTTAACATCAGAAAGAGTTTATAAGTTTATAAATATTTTGAAGATCCTTTGAACAGAAAAAAGTTTAAAAGGTCAGATATAGTCTTCTAATTTACTTTTGAAGCATCAGTAGGAGTCTATGAGTATGTATAGAAAGTTCAAGATCGAGGATTCTTTGGCCAGAAATATGTTCCTTGGGTCAAATATGGACTTCAGTGTGGCTAATATAACATCAAAAGAAGACAATCTGATTGTATATTAAGTTAATGTTCGAGAAGTCTTTTGCCAGAAATATGTTCAGTGGTTCCATAAGGAAGCGCTGCATGACTGATTTAACATAAGAAGGAGTCTATAAGTTTATACATTTTATGAAAACCCTTTGAACAGAATTTTTTTTAAACAAAAAGCTCAGATATGGTTTTCTAAATGACTTTTGAAGCATCAGTAGGAGTCTATGAGTATGTATAGAAAGTTCAAGATCGAGGATTCGTTGGCCAGAAATATGTTCCTTGGGTCAAATATGGACTTTACTGTGGCTAATAGAACACCAAAAGAAGACAATCTGATTGTATATTAAGTTAACGTTCAAGAACTATTTGGCCACAAATATGTTCAGTAGGTCGATAAGGAACCTCTGTATGGCTGATGTGACATCAGAAAGAGTCTATAAGTTTATAATTTTTTTTGAAGACCCTTTGAACAGAAAAAAGTTCAAAAGGTCAGATATTGTCTTCTAAATGACTTTTGAAGCATCAGTAGGAGTCTATGAGTATGTATAGAAAGTTCAAGATCGAGGATTCCTTGGCCTGAAATATGTTCCTTGGGTCAAATATGGACTTTACTGTGGCTAATATAACACCAAAAGAAGACAATCTGATTGTATATTATTAAGTTAATGTTCAAGAACTCTTTGGCCACAAATATGTACAGTAGTTCCATAAAGAACCTATGTATGACTGATTTAACATCAGAAAGAGTTTATAAGTTTATACATTTTATGAAGACCCTTTGAACAGAAAAAAGTTCAAAAGGTCAGATATTGTCTTCTAAATGACTTTTGAAGCATCAATAGGAGTCTATGAGTATGTATAGAAAGTTCAAGATCGAGGATTCTTTAGCCAGAAATATGTTCCTTGGGTCAAATATGGACTTTAATTTGGCTAATATAACATCAAAAGAAGACAATCTGATTGTATATTAAGTTAATGTTCAAGAACTCTTTGGCCACAAATATGTTCAGCAGGTCCATAAGGAACCTCTGTATGGCTGATTTCACATCAGAAAGAGTCTATAAGTATATCATTTTTTTGAAGACCCTTTGAACAGAAACAAGTTCAAAGTGACTTTTGAAGCATCACTAGGAGTCTATGAGTATGTATAGAAAGTTCAAGATCGAGGATTCGTTGGCCAGAAATATGTTCCTGGGGTCAAATATGAACTCTACTGTGGCTAATAGAACATCAAAGGAAGACAATCTGGTTGTGTATTAAGTTAATGTTCAAGAACTCTTTGGCCACAAATATGTACAGTAGGTCCATAAGGAACCTCTGTATGGCTGATTTCACATCAGAAAGAGTCTATAAGTTTATACGTTTTTTGAAGACCCTTTGAACAGAAAAAAGATCAAAAGGTCAGATATTGTCTTCTAAATGACTTTTGGAGCATCAGTAGGAGTCTATGAGTATGTATAAAAAGTTCAAGATCGAGGATTCTTTGGCCAAAAATATGTTCCTTGGGTCAAATATGGACTTTACTGTGGCTAATATAACATCAAAAGAAGACAATCTGATTGGATGTTAAGTTAATGTTCAAGAACTCTTTGGCCACAAATATGTTCAGTAGGTCCATAAGGAACCTCTATATGGCTGATTTAAAATCAGAAAGAGTCTATAAGTTTATACATTTTTTGAAGACCCTTTGAACAGAAAAAAGATCAAAAGGTCAGATATTGTCTTCTAAATGACTTTTGGAGCATCAGTAGGAGTCTATGAGTATGTATAGAAAGTTCAAGATCGAGGATTCTTTGACCAGAAATATGCTCCTTGGGTCAAATATGGACTTTACTGTGGCGAAAATAACATCAAAAGAAGACAATCTGATTGTATATTAAGTTAATGTTCAAGAACTCTTTGGCTACAAATATGTTCTGGAGGTCCAAAAGGTACCTCTGTATGACTGATTTAACATCAGAAAGAGTTTATAAGTTTATACATTTTTTGAAGATCCTTTGAACATAAAACAGTTTAAAAGGTCAGATATAGTCTTCTAATTTACTTTTGAAGCATCAGTAGGAGTCTATGAGTATGTATAGAAAGTTCAAGATCGAGGATTCCTTGGCCAGAAATATGTTCCTTGGGTCAAATATGGACTTCAGTGTGGCTAATATAACATCAAAAGAAGACAATCTGATTGTATACTGAGTTAATGTTCAAGAACTCTTTGGCCACAAATGTGTTCAGTAGGTCCATAAGGAACCTCTGTATGGCTGATTTAACATCAGAAAGAGTTTATAAGTTTATACATCTTTTGAAGACCCTTTGAACAGAAAAAAGTTTAAAAGGTCAGATATTGTCTTCTAATTTACTTTTGAAGCATCAGTAGGAGTCTATGAGTATGTATAGAAAGTTCAAGATCGAGGATTCCTTGGCCAGAAATATGTTCCTTGGGTCAAATATGGACTTCAGTGTGGCTAATATAACATCAAAAGAAGACAATCTGATTGTATAAGTTAATTTTCGAGAACTCTTTGGCCACAAATATGTTCTGTAGGTCCATAAAGAACCTCTATATGACTGATTTAACATAAGAAGGAGTCTATAAGTTTGTACATTTTATGAAGACCCTTTGAACAGAAAAAAAGTTCAAAAGGTTAGATATTGTCTTCTAAATGACTTTTGAAGCATCAGTAGGAGTCTATGAGTATGTATAGAAAGTTCAAGATCGAGGATTCTTTGGCCAGAAATATGTTCCTTGGGTCAAATATGGACTTTACTCTGGCTAATATAACACCAAAAGAAGACAATATGATTGTATATTATTAAGTTAATGTTCAAAAACTCTTTGGTCACAAATATGTACAGTAGTTCCATAAAGAACCTATGTATGACTGATTTAACATCAGAAAGAGTTTATAAGTTTATACATTTTTTGAAGATCCTTTAAACAGAAAAAAGTTTAAAAGGTCAGATATAGTCTTCTAATTTACTTTTGAAGCATCAGTAGGAGTCTATGAGTATGTATAGAAAGTTCAAGATCGAGGATTCCTTGGCCAGAAATATGTTCCTTGGGTCAAATATGGACTTCAGTGTGGCTATTATGACATCAAAAGAAGACAATCTGGTTGTGTATTAAGTTAATGTTCAAGAACTCTTTGGCCACAAATATGTTCAGTAGGTCCATAAAGAACCTCTATATGACTGATTTAACATAAGAAGGAGTCTATAAGTTTATACATTTTATGAAGACCCTTTGAACAGAAAAAAGTTTAAAAGGTCAGATATGGTCTTCTAAATGACTTTTGAAGCATCAGTAGGAGTCTATGAGTATGTATACAAAGTTCAAGTTCGAGGATTCTCTTTGCCAGAAATATGTTCCTTGGGTCAAATATGGACTTTACTGTGGCGAAAATAACATCAAAAGAAGACAATCCTGATTGTATATTAAGTTTAATGTTCAAGAACTCTTTGGCCACAAATATGTTCAGTAGGTCCATAAGGAACCTCTGTATGGCTGATTTAAAATCAGAAAGAGTCTATAAGTTTATACATTTTTTGAAGACCCTTTGAACAGAAAAAGATCAAAAGGTCAGATATTGTCTTCTAAATGACTTTTGGAGCATCAGTAGGAGTCTATGAGTATGTATAGAAAGTTCAAGATCGAGGATTCTTTGGCCAAAAATATGTTCCTTGGGTCAAATGTGGACTTTACTGTGGCTAATATAACACCAAAAGAAGAAAATCTGATTGTATATTAAGTTAATGTTCAAGAACTCTTTGGCCACAAATATGTACAGTAGTCCATAAAGAACCTATGTATGACTGATTTAACATCAGAAAGAGTTTATAAGTTCATACATTTTTTGAAGATCCTTTGAACAGAAATAAGTTTAAAAGGTCAGATATAGTCTTCTAATTTACTTTTGAAGCATCAGTAGGAGTCTATGAGTGTGTATAGAAAGTTCAAGATCGAGGATTCCATGGCCAGAAATATGTTCCTTGGGTCAAATATGGACTTCAGTGTGGCTAATATAACATCAAAAGAAGACAATCTGATTGTATAAGTTAATTTTCGAGAACTCTTTGGCCAGAAATATGTTCAGTAGTTCCATAAGGAAGCTCTGTATGACTGATTTAACATACATTACATTTACATTTACATTTAGTCATTTAGCAGACGCTTTTATCCAAAGCGACTTACAACTGAGGACTAAACCAAGCGAGTCATCGTGAAGAGGCACAAACAACGCAAGAAGTGCTCAAAATACAAAGTTCAGACATAGCTCAGAGTAGCATAAGCCAGGCAAGCGAGGATTTAAAGGAAAAGGGAAGTGTTTTTTATTTTATTTTATTTTTTTATGTAAAGTGCTCCCGGAAGAGATGAGTTTTCAGTTGTCTTTTGAATGCTGTCAAGGATTCTGCATTCCGGATGAGGGTGGGGAGATCATTCCACCAGCATGATCATACCACCACCAGACCACCAGCAACATAAGAAGGAGTCTATAAGTTTATACATTTTATGAACACCCTTTGAACGGAAAAAAGTTAAAAAGGTCAGATATGGTCTTCTAAATGGCTTTTGAAGCATCAGTAGGAGTCTATGAGTATGTATAGAAAGTTCAAGATCGAGGATTCTTTGACCAGAAATATGCTCCTTGAGTCAAATATGGACTTTACTGTGGAGAATATAACATCAAAAGAAGACAATCTGATTGTATATTAAGTTAATGTTCAAGAACTCTTTGGCCACAAATATGTTCAGCAGGTCAATAAGGAACCTTTGTATGGCTGATTTATCATCAGAAAGAGTCTATAAGTTTATACATTTTTTGAAGATCCTTTGAACAGAAAAAAGTTTAAAAGAGCAGATTTGGTCTTCTAAATGACTTTTGGAGCATCTTTAGGAGTCTTTGAGTGTCTATAGAAAGTTCAAGATCGAGGATTCCTTGGCCAGAAATATGTTCCTTGGGTCAAAATATGGACTTCAGTGTTGCCAATATAACATCAAAAGAAGACAATCTGATTGTATATTAAGTTAATGTTCGAGAAGTCTTTTGCCAGAAATATGTTCAGTGGTTCCATAAGGAAACTTTGTATGACTGATTTAACATAAGAAGGAGTCTATAAGTTTATACATTTTATGAAGACCCTTTGAACAGAAAAAAGTTAAAAAGGTCAGACATGGTCTTCTAAATAACTTTTGAAGAATCAGTAGGAGTCTATGAGTATGTATACAAAGTTCAAGTTCGAGGATTCTCTTTGCCAGAAATATGTTCCTTGAGTCAAATATGGACTTTACTGTGGAGAATATAACATCAAAAGAAGACAATCTGATTGTATATTAAGTTAATGTTCAAGAACTCTTTGGCCACAAAAATGTTCAGTAGGTCCATAAGGAACCTCTGTATGGCTGATTTCACATCAGAAAGAGTCTATAAGTTTATAATTTCTTTGAAGACCCTTTGAAAAGTTCAAAAGGTCAGATATTGTCTTCTAAATGACTTTTGAAGCATCAGTAGGAGTCTATGAGTGTGTATGGAAAGTTCAAGATCGAGGATTCCATGGCCAGAAATATGTTCCTTGGGTCAAATATGGACTTCAGTGTGGCTAATATAACATCAAAAGAAGACAATCTGATTGTATATTGAGTTAATGTTCAAGAACTCTTTGGCCACAAATGTGTTCAGTAGGTCCATAAGGAACCTCTGTATGGCTGATTTAACATCAGAAAGAGTTTATAAGTTTATACATCTTTTGAAGACCCTTTGAACAGAAAAAAGTTAAAAAGGTCAGATATTGTCTTCTAAATGACTTTTGGATCATCAGTAGGTGTCTATGAGTGTGTGTATAGAAAGTTTAAGATCGAGGATTCCTTGGCCAGAAATATGTTCCTTGGGTCAAATATGGACTATAGTGTGGCTAATATAAAATCAAAAGAAGACAATCTGATTGTATATTGAGTTAATGTTCAAGAACTCTTTGGCCACAAATATGTACAGTAGGTCCATAAGGAACCTCTGTATGGCTGATTTAAAATCAGAAAGAGTCTATAAGTTTATACTTTCCTTGAAGACCCTTTGAACAGAAAAAAGTTCAAAAGGTCAGATATTGTCTTCTAAATGACTTTTGAATTATCAGTAGGTGTCTATGAGTGTGTGTATTGAAAGTTTAAGATCGAGGATTCCTTGGCCAGAAATATGTTCCTTGGGTCAAATATGGACTTCAGTGTGGCTAATAGAACACGAAAAAAAGACAATCTGATTGTATATTGAGTTATTAAGAACTCTTTGGCCACAAATATGTACAGTAGTTCCATAAAGAACCTATGTATGACTGATTTAACATCAGAAAGAGTTTATAAGTTTATACATTTTTTGAAGATCCTTTAAACAGAAAAAAGTTTAAAAGGTCAGATATAGTCTTCTAATTTACTTTTGAAGCATCAGTAGGAGTCTATGAGTATGTATAGAAAGTTCAAGATCGAGGATTGCTTGCCCAGAAATACGTTCCTTGGGTCAAATATGGACTTCAGTGTGCTTAATATAACATCAAAAGAAGACAATCTGATTGTATAAGTTAATTTTCGAGAAATCTTTGGCCAGAAATATGTTCAGTAGTTCCATAAGGAACCTCTGTATGACTGATTTAACATAAGAAGGAGTCTATAAGTTTACACATTTTATGAAGACCCATTGAACAGAAAAAAGTTAAAAAGGTCAGATATGGTCTTCTAAATGACTTTTGAAGCATCAGTAGGAGTCTATGAGTATGTATACAAAGTTCAAGTTTGAGGATTCTCTTTGCCAGAAATTTGTTCCTTGGGTCAAATATGGACTTTACTATGGCTAATAGAACACGAAAAAAAGACAATCTGATTGTATATTAAGTTAATGTTCAAGAACTCTTTGGCCACAAATATGTTCAGTAGGTCCATAAGGAACCTCTGTATGGCTGATTTATCATCAGAAAGAGTCAATAAGTTTATAAATTTTTTGAAGATCCTTTGAACAGAAAAAAGTTTAAAAGGTCAGATTTGGTCTTCTAAATGACTTTTGGAGCATCTTTAGGAGTCTATGAGTGTCTATAGAAAGTTCAAGATCGAGGATTCCTTGGCCAGAAATATGTTCCTTGGGTCAAATATGGACTTCAGTGTGGCTAATATAACATCAAAAGAAGACAATCTGATTGTATATAAAGTTAATGTTCGAGAAGTCTTTTGCCAGAAATATGTTCAGTGGTTCCATGAGGAAGCTCTGTATGACTGATTTAACATAAGAAGGAGTCTATAAGTTTATACATTTTATAAACACCCTTTGAACAGAAAAAAGTTAAAAAGGTCAGATATGGTCTTCCAAATGGCTTTTGAAGCATCAGTAGGAGTCTATGAGTATGTATAGAAAGTTCAAGATCGAGGATTCCTTGGCCCGAAATATGTTCCTTGGGTCAAATATGGACTTCAGTGTGGCTAATATAACATCAAAAGAAGACAATCTGATTGTATACTGAGTTAATGTTCAAGAACTCTTTGGCCAGAAATATGTTCAGTGGTTCCATAAGGAAGCTCTGCATGACTGATTTAACATAAGAAGGAGTCTATAAGTTTATACATTTTATGAAAACCCTTTGAACAGAATTTTTTTTAAACAAAAAGCTCAGATATGGTTTTCTAAATGACTTTTGAAGCATCAGTAGGAGTCTATGAGTATGTATAGAAAGTTCAAGATCGAGGATTCGTTGGCCAGAAATATGTTCCTTGGGTCAAATATGGACTTTACTGTGGCTAATAGAACACCAAAAGAAGACAATCTGATTGTATATTAAGTTAAAGTTCAAGAACTATTTGGCCACAAATATGTTCAGTAGGTCGATAAGGAACCTCTGTATGGCTGATGTGACATCAGAAAGAGTCTATAAGTTTATAATTTTTTTTGAAGACCCTTTGAACAGAAAAAAGTTCAAAAGGTCAGATATTGTCTTCTAAATGACTTTTGAAGCATCAGTAGGAGTCTATGAGTATGTACAGAAAGTTCAAGATCGAGGATTCCTTGGCCTGAAATATGTTCCTTGGGTCAAATATGGACTTTACTGTGGCTAATATAACACCAAAAGAAGACAATCTGATTGTATATTATTAAGTTAATGTTCAAGAACTCTTTGGCCACAAATATGTACAGTAGTTCCATAAAGAACCTATGTATGACTGATTTAACATCAGAAAGAGTTTATAAGTTTATACATTTTATGAAGACCCTTTGAACAGAAAAAAGTTCAAAAGGTCAGATATTGTCTTCTAAATGACTTTTGAAGCATCAGTAGGAGTCTATGAGTATGTATAGAAAGTTCAAGATCGAGGATTCTTTGGCCAGAAATATGTTCCTTGGGTCAAATATGGACTTTAATTTGGCTAATATAACATCAAAAGAAGACAATCTGATTGTATATTAAGTTAATGTTCAAGAACTCTTTGGCCACAAATATGTTCAGTAGGTCCATAAGGAACCTCTGAATGGCTGATTTCACATCAGAAAGAGTCTATAAGTATATAATTTTTTTGAAGACCCTTTGAACAGAAACAAGTTCAAAGTGACTTTTGAAGCATCAGTAGGAGTCTATGAGTGTGTATAGAAAGTTCAAGATCGAGGATTCCATGGCCCGAAATATGTTCCTTGGGTCAAATATGGACTTCAGTGTGGCTAATATAACATCAAAAGAAGACAATCTGATTGTATATTAAGTTAATGTTCAAGAACTCTTTGGCCACAAATATGTTCAGTAGGTCCATAAGGAACCTCTGTATGGCTGATTTAAAATCAGAAAGAGTCTATAAGTTTATACGTTTTTTTGAAGACCCTTTGAACAGAAAAAAGATCAAAAGGTCAGATATTGTCTTCTAAATGACTTTTGGAGCATCAGTAGGAGTCTCTGAGTATGTATAGAAAGTTCAAGATTGAGGATTCTTTGACCAGAATTATGTTCCACGGGTCAAATATGAACTTTACTGTGGCTAATATAACAACAAAAGAAGACAATCTGATTTTATATTAAGTTAATGTTCAAGAACTCTTTGGCCACAAATATGTACAGTTGGTCCATAAGGAACCTCTGTAGGGCTGATTTATCATCAGAAAGAGTCTATAAGTTTATAATTTCTTTGAAACCCTTTGAAGAGAAAAAAGTTCAAAAGGTCAGATATTGTCTTCCTAATGACTTTTGGAAGCATCAGTAGGAGTATATGAGTATGTATAGAAAGTTCAAGATCGAGGATTTCTTGGCCAGAAATATGTTTCTTGGGTCAAATATGGACTTCAGTGTGGCTAATATAACATCAAAAGAAGACAATCTGATTGTATAAGTTAATTTTCGAGAACTCTTTGGCCACAAATATGTTCTGTAGTTCGATAAAGAACCTATGTATGACTGATTTAACATCAGAAAGAATTTACAAGTTTATTTATTTACAAGGTGGACACTCAACTGAGACTGCGCTGCTCTCAGTAATCGAAGCTCTGAAACTAGCAAGAGCAGCTTCCAAATCCTCAGTTCTCATCCTGCTAGATCTGTCTGCCGCCTTTGACACAGTTAACCACCAGATCCTCCTGTCAATCCTAAAGACGAAGGGAATCTCGGGAACCGCACTCCAATGGTTCAAGTCTTACCTCTCAGGTAGGTCCTTCAGGGTGTCGTGGAGGAGTGAGGTGTCGAAGTCACAACATCTACCTACTGGAGTGCCTCAGGGCTCAGTGCTTGGACCACTTCTCTTCTCCATCTACATGACATCACTAGGAACTGTGATTCAGAAACATGGCTTTTCCTATCACTGCTACGCTGATGACACACAAATCTACCTCTCATTCCAGCCTGATGATCCGACGGTAGCTGCTCGCATCTCAGCATGCCTGACAGACATCTCTGGCTGGATGAAAGACCACCACCTTAAACTTAACCTTGCGAAGACAGAGCTACTTGTGGTCCCGGCCAATCCAACACTTTGTGACAACTTCACTATTCAGCTAGGCCCGTCATCCATATCTCCATCACGGTCAGCCAGGAACCTTGGAGTTGTTATTGATGATCAATTGAACTTCACAGACCACATTACTAGAACTGCCCGGTCCTGCAGATTTGCTTTGTATAACATTAGGAAGATCAGGCGCTTCCTATCAGAGCATGCTACACAACTCCTTGTTCAAGCGCTTGTTCTATCCAGACTGGACTATTGCAATGCTCTCCTGGCTGGTCTTCCAGCTTGCACGATCAAACCTCTGCAGCTAATCCAAAATGCTGCAGCTAGAGTGGTCTTTAACGAGCCGAAGAGAGCACACGTCACTCCTCTCCTCACAAAACTGCACTGGCTGCCAGTTGCAGCTCGCATCAAATTCAAGTCACTGACGCCTGCTTACAGAACAACCACTGGCTCTGCTCCCTTTTACCTAAACTCATTACTTCAGACTTATGTCCCATCCAGAAATTTGCGCTCTGCAAGCGAACGTCGTCTTGTGGTGCCACGTCAAAGAGGCACAAGATCTCTTTCTCAGACCTTTACCATGACTGTTCCTTGCTGGTGGAATGACCTACCCAACTCAACCAGAGCTGCTGAGTCCATAGTCATTTTTAAGAAACAGTTGAAGACGCATCTCTTTCGGCAGCACTTTTTCCAGTAATACTAACACTTTCTCTTAGTTTCTATTTAAAAAAATAAATAAAAATAAATTGTACGGGTTCTACGTTGGATTAAACTGTGAAAGGTTATAGCACTTACATTTTGTTGTCCTGCTGTTAGTTTAACTGCTTCTATGGTTCTCATTTGTAAGTCGCTTTGGATAAAAGCGTCTGCTAAATGAATAAATGTAAATGTAAATGTAAATGTTATATATTTTTTGAAGACCCTTTGAAAAATTTCATAAGATCAGATATGGTCTTCTAAAATGACTTATGAACCATAAGTAGGAGTCTAAGAGTATGTATAGAAAGTTCAAGATCGAGGATTCCTTGGCCAGAAATATGTTCCTTGGGTCAAATATGGACGTTACTGTGGCTAATATAACACCAAAAGAAGACAATCTGATTGTATATTAAGTTGTTCAAGAACTCTTTGGCCACAAATATGTACAGTAGTTCCATAAAGAACCTATGTATGACTGATTTAACATCAGAAAGAGTTTATAAGTTTATAAATATTTTGAAGATCCTTTGAACAGAAAAAAGTTTAAAAGGTCAGATATAGTCTTCTAATTTACTTTTGAAGCATCAGTAGGAGTCTATGAGTATGTATAGAAAGTTCAAGATCGAGGATTCTTTGGCCAGAAATATGTTCCTTGGGTCAAATATGGACTTCAGTGTGGCTAATATAACATCAAAAGAAGACAATCTGATTGTATATTAAGTTAATGTTCGAGAAGTCTTTTGCCAGAAATATGTTCAGTGGTTCCATAAGGAAGCGCTGCATGACTGATTTAACATAAGAAGGAGTCTATAAGTTTATACATTTTATGAAAACCCTTTGAACAGAATTTTTTTTAAACAAAAAGCTCAGATATGGTTTTCTAAATGACTTTTGAAGCATCAGTAGGAGTCTATGAGTATGTATAGAAAGTTCAAGATCGAGGATTCGTTGGCCAGAAATATGTTCCTTGGGTCAAATATGGACTTTACTGTGGCTAATAGAACACCAAAAGAAGACAATCTGATTGTATATTAAGTTAAAGTTCAAGAACTATTTGGCCACAAATATGTTCAGTAGGTCGATAAGGAACCTCTATATGGCTGATGTGACATCAGAAAGAGTCTATAAGTTTATAATTTTTTTTGAAGACCCTTTGAACAGAAAAAAGTTCAAAAGGTCAGATATTGTCTTCTAAATGACTTTTGAAGCATCAGTAGGAGTCTATGAGTATGTATAGAAAGTTCAAGATCGAGGATTCCTTGGCCTGAAATATGTTCCTTGGGTCAAATATGGACTTTACTGTGGCTAATATAACACCAAAAGAAGACAATCTGATTGTATATTATTAAGTTAATGTTCAAGAACTCTTTGGCCACAAATATGTACAGTAGTTCCATAAAGAACCTATGTATGACTGATTTAACATCAGAAAGAGTTTATAAGTTTATACATTTTATGAAGACCCTTTGAACAGAAAAAAGTTCAAAAGGTCAGATATTGTCTTCTAAATGACTTTTGAAGCATCAGTAGGAGTCTATGAGTATGTATAGAAAGTTCAAGATCGAGGATTCTTTGGCCAGAAATATGTTCCTTGGGTCAAATATGGACTTTAATTTGGCTAATATAACATCAAAAGAAGACAATCTGATTGTATATTAAGTTAATGTTCAAGAACTCTTTGGCCACAAATATGTTCAGCAGGTCCATAAGGAACCTCTGTATGGCTGATTTCACATCAGAAAGAGTCTATAAGTATATCATTTTTTTGAAGACCCTTTGAACAGAAACAAGTTCAAAGTGACTTTTGAAGCATCACTAGGAGTCTATGAGTATGTATAGAAAGTTCAAGATCGAGGATTCGTTGGCCAGAAATATGTTCCTGGGGTCAAATATGAACTCTACTGTGGCTAATAGAACATCAAAGGAAGACAATCTGGTTGTGTATTAAGTTAATGTTCAAGAACTCTTTGGCCACAAATATGTACAGTAGGTCCATAAGGAACCTCTATATGGCTGATTTCACATCAGAAAGAGTCTATAAGTTTATACGTTTTTTGAAGACCCTTTGAACAGAAAAAAGATCAAAAGGTCAGATATTGTCTTCTAAATGACTTTTGGAGCATCAGTAGGAGTCTATGAGTATGTATAAAAAGTTCAAGATCGAGGATTCTTTGGCCAAAAATATGTTCCTTGGGTCAAATATGGACTTTACTGTGGCTAATATAACATCAAAAGAAGACAATCTGATTGGATGTTAAGTTAATGTTCAAGAACTCTTTGGCCACAAATATGTTCAGTAGGTCCATAAGGAACCTCTATATGGCTGATTTAAAATCAGAAAGAGTCTATAAGTTTATACATTTTTTGAAGACCCTTTGAACAGAAAAAAGATCAAAAGGTCAGATATTGTCTTCTAAATGACTTTTGGAGCATCAGTAGGAGTCTATGAGTATGTATAGAAAGTTCAAGATCGAGGATTCTTTGACCAGAAATATGCTCCTTGGGTCAAATATGGACTTTACTGTGGCGAAAATAACATCAAAAGAAGACAATCTGATTGTATATTAAGTTAATGTTCAAGAACTCTTTGGCTACAAATATGTTCTGGAGGTCCAAAAGGTACCTCTGTATGACTGATTTAACATCAGAAAGAGTTTATAAGTTTATACATTTTTTGAAGATCCTTTGAACATAAAACAGTTTAAAAGGTCAGATATAGTCTTCTAATTTACTTTTGAAGCATCAGTAGGAGTCTATGAGTATGTATAGAAAGTTCAAGATCGAGGATTCCTTGGCCAGAAATATGTTCCTTGGGTCAAATATGGACTTCAGTGTGGCTAATATAACATCAAAAGAAGACAATCTGATTGTATACTGAGTTAATGTTCAAGAACTCTTTGGCCACAAATGTGTTCAGTAGGTCCATAAGGAACCTCTGTATGGCTGATTTAACATCAGAAAGAGTTTATAAGTTTATACATCTTTTGAAGACCCTTTGAACAGAAAAAAGTTTAAAAGGTCAGATATTGTCTTCTAATTTACTTTTGAAGCATCAGTAGGAGTCTATGAGTATGTATAGAAAGTTCAAGATCGAGGATTCCTTGGCCAGAAATATGTTCCTTGGGTCAAATATGGACTTCAGTGTGGCTAATATAACATCAAAAGAAGACAATCTGATTGTATAAGTTAATTTTCGAGAACTCTTTGGCCACAAATATGTTCTGTAGGTCCATAAAGAACCTCTATATGACTGATTTAACATAAGAAGGAGTCTATAAGTTTGTACATTTTATGAAGACCCTTTGAACAGAAAAAAAGTTCAAAAGGTTAGATATTGTCTTCTAAATGACTTTTGAAGCATCAGTAGGAGTCTATGAGTATGTATAGAAAGTTCAAGATCGAGGATTCTTTGGCCAGAAATATGTTCCTTGGGTCAAATATGGACTTTACTCTGGCTAATATAACACCAAAAGAAGACAATATGATTGTATATTATTAAGTTAATGTTCAAAAACTCTTTGGTCACAAATATGTACAGTAGTTCCATAAAGAACCTATGTATGACTGATTTAACATCAGAAAGAGTTTATAAGTTTATACATTTTTTGAAGATCCTTTAAACAGAAAAAAGTTTAAAAGGTCAGATATAGTCTTCTAATTTACTTTTGAAGCATCAGTAGGAGTCTATGAGTATGTATAGAAAGTTCAAGATCGAGGATTCCTTGGCCAGAAATATGTTCCTTGGGTCAAATATGGACTTCAGTGTGGCTATTATGACATCAAAAGAAGACAATCTGGTTGTGTATTAAGTTAATGTTCAAGAACTCTTTGGCCACAAATATGTTCAGTAGGTCCATAAAGAACCTCTATATGACTGATTTAACATAAGAAGGAGTCTATAAGTTTATACATTTTATGAAGACCCTTTGAACAGAAAAAAGTTTAAAAGGTCAGATATGGTCTTCTAAATGACTTTTGAAGCATCAGTAGGAGTCTATGAGTATGTATACAAAGTTCAAGTTCGAGGATTCTCTTTGCCAGAAATATGTTCCTTGGGTCAAATATGGACTTCAGTGTGGCTAATATAACATCAAAAGAAGACAATCTGATTGTATAAGTTAATTTTCGAGAACTCTTTGGCCACAAATATGTTCTGTAGGTCCATAAAGAACCTCTATATGACTGATTTAACATAAGAAGGAGTCTATAAGTTTGTACATTTTATGAAGACCCTTTGAACAGAAAAAAAGTTCAAAAGGTTAGATATTGTCTTCTAAATGACTTTTGAAGCATCAGTAGGAGTCTATGAGTATGTATAGAAAGTTCAAGATCGAGGATTCTTTGGCCAGAAATATGTTCCTTGGGTCAAATATGGACTTTACTCTGGCTAATATAACACCAAAAGAAGACAATATGATTGTATATTATTAAGTTAATGTTCAAAAACTCTTTGGTCACAAATATGTACAGTAGTTCCATAAAGAACCTATGTATGACTGATTTAACATCAGAAAGAGTTTATAAGTTTATACATTTTTTGAAGATCCTTTAAACAGAAAAAAGTTTAAAAGGTCAGATATAGTCTTCTAATTTACTTTTGAAGCATCAGTAGGAGTCTATGAGTATGTATAGAAAGTTCAAGATCGAGGATTCCTTGGCCAGAAATATGTTCCTTGGGTCAAATATGGACTTCAGTGTGGCTATTATGACATCAAAAGAAGACAATCTGGTTGTGTATTAAGTTAATGTTCAAGAACTCTTTGGCCACAAATATGTTCAGTAGGTCCATAAAGAACCTCTATATGACTGATTTAACATAAGAAGGAGTCTATAAGTTTATACATTTTATGAAGACCCTTTGAACAGAAAAAAGTTTAAAAGGTCAGATATGGTCTTCTAAATGACTTTTGAAGCATCAGTAGGAGTCTATGAGTATGTATACAAAGTTCAAGTTCGAGGATTCTCTTTGCCAGAAATATGTTCCTTGGGTCAAATATGGACTTTACTGTGGCGAAAATAACATCAAAAGAAGACAATCCTGATTGTATATTAAGTTTAATGTTCAAGAACTCTTTGGCCACAAATATGTTCAGTAGGTCCATAAGGAACCTCTGTATGGCTGATTTAAAATCAGAAAGAGTCTATAAGTTTATACATTTTTTGAAGACCCTTTGAACAGAAAAAGATCAAAAGGTCAGATATTGTCTTCTAAATGACTTTTGGAGCATCAGTAGGAGTCTATGAGTATGTATAGAAAGTTCAAGATCGAGGATTCTTTGGCCAAAAATATGTTCCTTGGGTCAAATGTGGACTTTACTGTGGCTAATATAACACCAAAAGAAGAAAATCTGATTGTATATTAAGTTAATGTTCAAGAACTCTTTGGCCACAAATATGTACAGTAGTCCATAAAGAACCTATGTATGACTGATTTAACATCAGAAAGAGTTTATAAGTTCATACATTTTTTGAAGATCCTTTGAACAGAAATAAGTTTAAAAGGTCAGATATAGTCTTCTAATTTACTTTTGAAGCATCAGTAGGAGTCTATGAGTGTGTATAGAAAGTTCAAGATCGAGGATTCCATGGCCAGAAATATGTTCCTTGGGTCAAATATGGACTTCAGTGTGGCTAATATAACATCAAAAGAAGACAATCTGATTGTATAAGTTAATTTTCGAGAACTCTTTGGCCAGAAATATGTTCAGTAGTTCCATAAGGAAGCTCTGTATGACTGATTTAACATACATTACATTTACATTTACATTTAGTCATTTAGCAGACGCTTTTATCCAAAGCGACTTACAACTGAGGACTAAACCAAGCGAGTCATCGTGAAGAGGCACAAACAACGCAAGAAGTGCTCAAAATACAAAGTTCAGACATAGCTCAGAGTAGCATAAGCCAGGCAAGCGAGGATTTAAAGGAAAAGGGAAGTGTTTTTTATTTTATTTTATTTTTTTATGTAAAGTGCTCCCGGAAGAGATGAGTTTTCAGTTGTCTTTTGAATGCTGTCAAGGATTCTGCATTCCGGATGAGGGTGGGGAGATCATTCCACCAGCATGATCATACCACCACCAGACCACCAGCAACATAAGAAGGAGTCTATAAGTTTATACATTTTATGAACACCCTTTGAACGGAAAAAAGTTAAAAAGGTCAGATATGGTCTTCTAAATGGCTTTTGAAGCATCAGTAGGAGTCTATGAGTATGTATAGAAAGTTCAAGATCGAGGATTCTTTGACCAGAAATATGCTCCTTGAGTCAAATATGGACTTTACTGTGGAGAATATAACATCAAAAGAAGACAATCTGATTGTATATTAAGTTAATGTTCAAGAACTCTTTGGCCACAAATATGTTCAGCAGGTCAATAAGGAACCTTTGTATGGCTGATTTATCATCAGAAAGAGTCTATAAGTTTATACATTTTTTGAAGATCCTTTGAACAGAAAAAAGTTTAAAAGAGCAGATTTGGTCTTCTAAATGACTTTTGGAGCATCTTTAGGAGTCTTTGAGTGTCTATAGAAAGTTCAAGATCGAGGATTCCTTGGCCAGAAATATGTTCCTTGGGTCAAAATATGGACTTCAGTGTTGCCAATATAACATCAAAAGAAGACAATCTGATTGTATATTAAGTTAATGTTCGAGAAGTCTTTTGCCAGAAATATGTTCAGTGGTTCCATAAGGAAACTTTGTATGACTGATTTAACATAAGAAGGAGTCTATAAGTTTATACATTTTATGAAGACCCTTTGAACAGAAAAAAGTTAAAAAGGTCAGACATGGTCTTCTAAATAACTTTTGAAGAATCAGTAGGAGTCTATGAGTATGTATACAAAGTTCAAGTTCGAGGATTCTCTTTGCCAGAAATATGTTCCTTGAGTCAAATATGGACTTTACTGTGGAGAATATAACATCAAAAGAAGACAATCTGATTGTATATTAAGTTAATGTTCAAGAACTCTTTGGCCACAAAAATGTTCAGTAGGTCCATAAGGAACCTCTGTATGGCTGATTTCACATCAGAAAGAGTCTATAAGTTTATAATTTCTTTGAAGACCCTTTGAAAAGTTCAAAAGGTCAGATATTGTCTTCTAAATGACTTTTGAAGCATCAGTAGGAGTCTATGAGTGTGTATGGAAAGTTCAAGATCGAGGATTCCATGGCCAGAAATATGTTCCTTGGGTCAAATATGGACTTCAGTGTGGCTAATATAACATCAAAAGAAGACAATCTGATTGTATATTGAGTTAATGTTCAAGAACTCTTTGGCCACAAATGTGTTCAGTAGGTCCATAAGGAACCTCTGTATGGCTGATTTAACATCAGAAAGAGTTTATAAGTTTATACATCTTTTGAAGACCCTTTGAACAGAAAAAAGTTAAAAAGGTCAGATATTGTCTTCTAAATGACTTTTGGATCATCAGTAGGTGTCTAAGAGTGTGTGTATAGAAAGTTTAAGATCGAGGATTCCTTGGCCAGAAATATGTTCCTTGGGTCAAATATGGACTATAGTGTGGCTAATATAAAATCAAAAGAAGACAATCTGATTGTATATTGAGTTAATGTTCAAGAACTCTTTGGCCACAAATATGTACAGTAGGTCCATAAGGAACCTCTGTATGGCTGATTTAAAATCAGAAAGAGTCTATAAGTTTATACTTTCCTTGAAGACCCTTTGAACAGAAAAAAGTTCAAAAGGTCAGATATTGTCTTCTAAATGACTTTTGAATTATCAGTAGGTGTCTATGAGTGTGTGTATTGAAAGTTTAAGATCGAGGATTCCTTGGCCAGAAATATGTTCCTTGGGTCAAATATGGACTTCAGTGTGGCTAATAGAACACGAAAAAAAGACAATCTGATTGTATATTGAGTTATTAAGAACTCTTTGGCCACAAATATGTACAGTAGTTCCATAAAGAACCTATGTATGACTGATTTAACATCAGAAAGAGTTTATAAGTTTATACATTTTTTGAAGATCCTTTAAACAGAAAAAAGTTTAAAAGGTCAGATATAGTCTTCTAATTTACTTTTGAAGCATCAGTAGGAGTCTATGAGTATGTATAGAAAGTTCAAGATCGAGGATTGCTTGCCCAGAAATACGTTCCTTGGGTCAAATATGGACTTCAGTGTGCTTAATATAACATCAAAAGAAGACAATCTGATTGTATAAGTTAATTTTCGAGAAATCTTTGGCCAGAAATATGTTCAGTAGTTCCATAAGGAACCTCTGTATGACTGATTTAACATAAGAAGGAGTCTATAAGTTTACACATTTTATGAAGACCCATTGAACAGAAAAAAGTTAAAAAGGTCAGATATGGTCTTCTAAATGACTTTTGAAGCATCAGTAGGAGTCTATGAGTATGTATACAAAGTTCAAGTTTGAGGATTCTCTTTGCCAGAAATTTGTTCCTTGGGTCAAATATGGACTTTACTATGGCTAATAGAACACGAAAAAAAGACAATCTGATTGTATATTAAGTTAATGTTCAAGAACTCTTTGGCCACAAATATGTTCAGTAGGTCCATAAGGAACCTCTGTATGGCTGATTTATCATCAGAAAGAGTCAATAAGTTTATAAATTTTTTGAAGATCCTTTGAACAGAAAAAAGTTTAAAAGGTCAGATTTGGTCTTCTAAATGACTTTTGGAGCATCTTTAGGAGTCTATGAGTGTCTATAGAAAGTTCAAGATCGAGGATTCCTTGGCCAGAAATATGTTCCTTGGGTCAAATATGGACTTCAGTGTGGCTAATATAACATCAAAAGAAGACAATCTGATTGTATATAAAGTTAATGTTCGAGAAGTCTTTTGCCAGAAATATGTTCAGTGGTTCCATGAGGAAGCTCTGTATGACTGATTTAACATAAGAAGGAGTCTATAAGTTTATACATTTTATAAACACCCTTTGAACAGAAAAAAGTTAAAAAGGTCAGATATGGTCTTCCAAATGGCTTTTGAAGCATCAGTAGGAGTCTATGAGTATGTATAGAAAGTTCAAGATCGAGGATTCCTTGGCCCGAAATATGTTCCTTGGGTCAAATATGGACTTCAGTGTGGCTAATATAACATCAAAAGAAGACAATCTGATTGTATACTGAGTTAATGTTCAAGAACTCTTTG
The DNA here is from genome assembly GCA_031834385.1 of Semotilus atromaculatus. Classification (NCBI taxonomy): domain Eukaryota; kingdom Metazoa; phylum Chordata; class Actinopteri; order Cypriniformes; family Leuciscidae; genus Semotilus; species Semotilus atromaculatus. The sequence continues at coordinate 431,176 of JAULUF010000046.1, forward strand.
GCCAGAAATATGTTCAGTGGTTCCATAAGGAAGCTCTGCATGACTGATTTAACATAAGAAGGAGTCTATAAGTTTATACATTTTATGAAAACCCTTTGAACAGAATTTTTTTTAAACAAAAAGCTCAGATATGGTTTTCTAAATGACTTTTGAAGCATCAGTAGGAGTCTATGAGTATGTATAGAAAGTTCAAGATCGAGGATTCGTTGGCCAGAAATATGTTCCTTGGGTCAAATATGGACTTTACTGTGGCTAATAGAACACCAAAAGAAGACAATCTGATTGTATATTAAGTTAAAGTTCAAGAACTATTTGGCCACAAATATGTTCAGTAGGTCGATAAGGAACCTCTGTATGGCTGATGTGACATCAGAAAGAGTCTATAAGTTTATAATTTTTTTTGAAGACCCTTTGAACAGAAAAAAGTTCAAAAGGTCAGATATTGTCTTCTAAATGACTTTTGAAGCATCAGTAGGAGTCTATGAGTATGTACAGAAAGTTCAAGATCGAGGATTCCTTGGCCTGAAATATGTTCCTTGGGTCAAATATGGACTTTACTGTGGCTAATATAACACCAAAAGAAGACAATCTGATTGTATATTATTAAGTTAATGTTCAAGAACTCTTTGGCCACAAATATGTACAGTAGTTCCATAAAGAACCTATGTATGACTGATTTAACATCAGAAAGAGTTTATAAGTTTATACATTTTATGAAGACCCTTTGAACAGAAAAAAGTTCAAAAGGTCAGATATTGTCTTCTAAATGACTTTTGAAGCATCAGTAGGAGTCTATGAGTATGTATAGAAAGTTCAAGATCGAGGATTCTTTGGCCAGAAATATGTTCCTTGGGTCAAATATGGACTTTAATTTGGCTAATATAACATCAAAAGAAGACAATCTGATTGTATATTAAGTTAATGTTCAAGAACTCTTTGGCCACAAATATGTTCAGTAGGTCCATAAGGAACCTCTGTATGGCTGATTTCACATCAGAAAGAGTCTATAAGTATATAATTTTTTTGAAGACCCTTTGAACAGAAACAAGTTCAAAGTGACTTTTGAAGCATCAGTAGGAGTCTATGAGTGTGTATAGAAAGTTCAAGATCGAGGATTCCATGGCCCGAAATATGTTCCTTGGGTCAAATATGGACTTCAGTGTGGCTAATATAACATCAAAAGAAGACAATCTGATTGTATATTAAGTTAATGTTCAAGAACTCTTTGGCCACAAATATGTTCAGTAGGTCCATAAGGAACCTCTGTATGGCTGATTTAAAATCAGAAAGAGTCTATAAGTTTATACGTTTTTTTGAAGACCCTTTGAACAGAAAAAAGATCAAAAGGTCAGATATTGTCTTCTAAATGACTTTTGGAGCATCAGTAGGAGTCTCTGAGTATGTATAGAAAGTTCAAGATTGAGGATTCTTTGACCAGAATTATGTTCCACGGGTCAAATATGAACTTTACTGTGGCTAATATAACAACAAAAGAAGACAATCTGATTTTATATTAAGTTAATGTTCAAGAACTCTTTGGCCACAAATATGTACAGTTGGTCCATAAGGAACCTCTGTAGGGCTGATTTATCATCAGAAAGAGTCTATAAGTTTATAATTTCTTTGAAACCCTTTGAAGAGAAAAAAGTTCAAAAGGTCAGATATTGTCTTCCTAATGACTTTTGGAAGCATCAGTAGGAGTATATGAGTATGTATAGAAAGTTCAAGATCGAGGATTTCTTGGCCAGAAATATGTTTCTTGGGTCAAATATGGACTTCAGTGTGGCTAATATAACATCAAAAGAAGACAATCTGATTGTATAAGTTAATTTTCGAGAACTCTTTGGCCACAAATATGTTCTGTAGTTCGATAAAGAACCTATGTATGACTGATTTAACATCAGAAAGAATTTACAAGTTTATTTATTTACAAGGTGGACACTCAACTGAGACTGCGCTGCTCTCAGTAATCGAAGCTCTGAAACTAGCAAGAGCAGCTTCCAAATCCTCAGTTCTCATCCTGCTAGATCTGTCTGCCGCCTTTGACACAGTTAACCACCAGATCCTCCTGTCAATCCTAAAGACGAAGGGAATCTCGGGAACCGCACTCCAATGGTTCAAGTCTTACCTCTCAGGTAGGTCCTTCAGGGTGTCGTGGAGGAGTGAGGTGTCGAAGTCACAACATCTACCTACTGGAGTGCCTCAGGGCTCAGTGCTTGGACCACTTCTCTTCTCCATCTACATGACATCACTAGGAACTGTGATTCAGAAACATGGCTTTTCCTATCACTGCTACGCTGATGACACACAAATCTACCTCTCATTCCAGCCTGATGATCCGACGGTAGCTGCTCGCATCTCAGCATGCCTGACAGACATCTCTGGCTGGATGAAAGACCACCACCTTAAACTTAACCTTGCGAAGACAGAGCTACTTGTGGTCCCGGCCAATCCAACACTTTGTGACAACTTCACTATTCAGCTAGGCCCGTCATCCATATCTCCATCACGGTCAGCCAGGAACCTTGGAGTTGTTATTGATGATCAATTGAACTTCACAGACCACATTACTAGAACTGCCCGGTCCTGCAGATTTGCTTTGTATAACATTAGGAAGATCAGGCGCTTCCTATCAGAGCATGCTACACAACTCCTTGTTCAAGCGCTTGTTCTATCCAGACTGGACTATTGCAATGCTCTCCTGGCTGGTCTTCCAGCTTGCACGATCAAACCTCTGCAGCTAATCCAAAATGCTGCAGCTAGAGTGGTCTTTAACGAGCCGAAGAGAGCACACGTCACTCCTCTCCTCACAAAACTGCACTGGCTGCCAGTTGCAGCTCGCATCAAATTCAAGTCACTGACGCCTGCTTACAGAACAACCACTGGCTCTGCTCCCTTTTACCTAAACTCATTACTTCAGACTTATGTCCCATCCAGAAATTTGCGCTCTGCAAGCGAACGTCGTCTTGTGGTGCCACGTCAAAGAGGCACAAGATCTCTTTCTCAGACCTTTACCATGACTGTTCCTTGCTGGTGGAATGACCTACCCAACTCAACCAGAGCTGCTGAGTCCATAGTCATTTTTAAGAAACAGTTGAAGACGCATCTCTTTCGGCAGCACTTTTTCCAGTAATACTAACACTTTCTCTTAGTTTCTATTTAAAAAAATAAATAAAAATAAATTGTACGGGTTCTACGTTGGATTAAACTGTGAAAGGTTATAGCACTTACATTTTGTTGTCCTGCTGTTAGTTTAACTGCTTCTATGGTTCTCATTTGTAAGTCGCTTTGGATAAAAGCGTCTGCTAAATGAATAAATGTAAATGTAAATGTAAATGTTATATATTTTTTGAAGACCCTTTGAAAAATTTCATAAGATCAGATATGGTCTTCTAAAATGACTTATGAACCATAAGTAGGAGTCTAAGAGTATGTATAGAAAGTTCAAGATCGAGGATTCCTTGGCCAGAAATATGTTCCTTGGGTCAAATATGGACGTTACTGTGGCTAATATAACACCAAAAGAAGACAATCTGATTGTATATTAAGTTGTTCAAGAACTCTTTGGCCACAAATATGTACAGTAGTTCCATAAAGAACCTATGTATGACTGATTTAACATCAGAAAGAGTTTATAAGTTTATAAATATTTTGAAGATCCTTTGAACAGAAAAAAGTTTAAAAGGTCAGATATAGTCTTCTAATTTACTTTTGAAGCATCAGTAGGAGTCTATGAGTATGTATAGAAAGTTCAAGATCGAGGATTCTTTGGCCAGAAATATGTTCCTTGGGTCAAATATGGACTTCAGTGTGGCTAATATAACATCAAAAGAAGACAATCTGATTGTATATTAAGTTAATGTTCGAGAAGTCTTTTGCCAGAAATATGTTCAGTGGTTCCATAAGGAAGCGCTGCATGACTGATTTAACATAAGAAGGAGTCTATAAGTTTATACATTTTATGAAAACCCTTTGAACAGAATTTTTTTTAAACAAAAAGCTCAGATATGGTTTTCTAAATGACTTTTGAAGCATCAGTAGGAGTCTATGAGTATGTATAGAAAGTTCAAGATCGAGGATTCGTTGGCCAGAAATATGTTCCTTGGGTCAAATATGGACTTTACTGTGGCTAATAGAACACCAAAAGAAGACAATCTGATTGTATATTAAGTTAAAGTTCAAGAACTATTTGGCCACAAATATGTTCAGTAGGTCGATAAGGAACCTCTGTATGGCTGATGTGACATCAGAAAGAGTCTATAAGTTTATAATTTTTTTTGAAGACCCTTTGAACAGAAAAAAGTTCAAAAGGTCAGATATTGTCTTCTAAATGACTTTTGAAGCATCAGTAGGAGTCTATGAGTATGTATAGAAAGTTCAAGATCGAGGATTCCTTGGCCTGAAATATGTTCCTTGGGTCAAATATGGACTTTACTGTGGCTAATATAACACCAAAAGAAGACAATCTGATTGTATATTATTAAGTTAATGTTCAAGAACTCTTTGGCCACAAATATGTACAGTAGTTCCATAAAGAACCTATGTATGACTGATTTAACATCAGAAAGAGTTTATAAGTTTATACATTTTATGAAGACCCTTTGAACAGAAAAAAGTTCAAAAGGTCAGATATTGTCTTCTAAATGACTTTTGAAGCATCAGTAGGAGTCTATGAGTATGTATAGAAAGTTCAAGATCGAGGATTCTTTGGCCAGAAATATGTTCCTTGGGTCAAATATGGACTTTAATTTGGCTAATATAACATCAAAAGAAGACAATCTGATTGTATATTAAGTTAATGTTCAAGAACTCTTTGGCCACAAATATGTTCAGCAGGTCCATAAGGAACCTCTGTATGGCTGATTTCACATCAGAAAGAGTCTATAAGTATATCATTTTTTTGAAGACCCTTTGAACAGAAACAAGTTCAAAGTGACTTTTGAAGCATCACTAGGAGTCTATGAGTATGTATAGAAAGTTCAAGATCGAGGATTCGTTGGCCAGAAATATGTTCCTGGGGTCAAATATGAACTCTACTGTGGCTAATAGAACATCAAAGGAAGACAATCTGGTTGTGTATTAAGTTAATGTTCAAGAACTCTTTGGCCACAAATATGTACAGTAGGTCCATAAGGAACCTCTGTATGGCTGATTTCACATCAGAAAGAGTCTATAAGTTTATACGTTTTTTGAAGACCCTTTGAACAGAAAAAAGATCAAAAGGTCAGATATTGTCTTCTAAATGACTTTTGGAGCATCAGTAGGAGTCTATGAGTATGTATAAAAAGTTCAAGATCGAGGATTCTTTGGCCAAAAATATGTTCCTTGGGTCAAATATGGACTTTACTGTGGCTAATATAACATCAAAAGAAGACAATCTGATTGGATGTTAAGTTAATGTTCAAGAACTCTTTGGCCACAAATATGTTCAGTAGGTCCATAAGGAACCTCTATATGGCTGATTTAAAATCAGAAAGAGTCTATAAGTTTATACATTTTTTGAAGACCCTTTGAACAGAAAAAAGATCAAAAGGTCAGATATTGTCTTCTAAATGACTTTTGGAGCATCAGTAGGAGTCTATGAGTATGTATAGAAAGTTCAAGATCGAGGATTCTTTGACCAGAAATATGCTCCTTGGGTCAAATATGGACTTCAGTGTGGCTAATATAACATCAAAAGAAGACAATCTGATTGTATAAGTTAATTTTCGAGAACTCTTTGGCCACAAATATGTTCTGTAGGTCCATAAAGAACCTCTATATGACTGATTTAACATAAGAAGGAGTCTATAAGTTTGTACATTTTATGAAGACCCTTTGAACAGAAAAAAGTTAAAAAGGTCAGATATGGTCTTCCAAATGGCTTTTGAAGCATCAGTAGGAGTCTATGAGTATGTATAGAAAGTTCAAGATCGAGGATTCCTTGGCCCGAAATATGTTCCTTGGGTCAAATATGGACTTCAGTGTGGCTAATATAACATCAAAAGAAGACAATCTGATTGTATACTGAGTTAATGTTCAAGAACTCTTTGGCCAGAAATATGTTCAGTGGTTCCATAAGGAAGCTCTGCATGACTGATTTAACATAAGAAGGAGTCTATAAGTTTATACATTTTATGAAAACCCTTTGAACAGAATTTTTTTTAAACAAAAAGCTCAGATATGGTTTTCTAAATGACTTTTGAAGCATCAGTAGGAGTCTATGAGTATGTATAGAAAGTTCAAGATCGAGGATTCGTTGGCCAGAAATATGTTCCTTGGGTCAAATATGGACTTTACTGTGGCTAATAGAACACCAAAAGAAGACAATCTGATTGTATATTAAGTTAAAGTTCAAGAACTATTTGGCCACAAATATGTTCAGTAGGTCGATAAGGAACCTCTGTATGGCTGATGTGACATCAGAAAGAGTCTATAAGTTTATAATTTTTTTTGAAGACCCTTTGAACAGAAAAAAGTTCAAAAGGTCAGATATTGTCTTCTAAATGACTTTTGAAGCATCAGTAGGAGTCTATGAGTATGTACAGAAAGTTCAAGATCGAGGATTCCTTGGCCTGAAATATGTTCCTTGGGTCAAATATGGACTTTACTGTGGCTAATATAACACCAAAAGAAGACAATCTGATTGTATATTATTAAGTTAATGTTCAAGAACTCTTTGGCCACAAATATGTACAGTAGTTCCATAAAGAACCTATGTATGACTGATTTAACATCAGAAAGAGTTTATAAGTTTATACATTTTATGAAGACCCTTTGAACAGAAAAAAGTTCAAAAGGTCAGATATTGTCTTCTAAATGACTTTTGAAGCATCAGTAGGAGTCTATGAGTATGTATAGAAAGTTCAAGATCGAGGATTCTTTGGCCAGAAATATGTTCCTTGGGTCAAATATGGACTTTAATTTGGCTAATATAACATGAAAAGAAGACAATCTGATTGTATATTAAGTTAATGTTCAAGAACTCTTTGGCCACAAATATGTTCAGCAGGTCCATAAGGAACCTCTGTATGGCTGATTTCACATCAGAAAGAGTCTATAAGTATATCATTTTTTTGAAGACCCTTTGAACAGAAACAAGTTCAAAGTGACTTTTGAAGCATCACTAGGAGTCTATGAGTATGTATAGAAAGTTCAAGATCGAGGATTCGTTGGCCAGAAATATGTTCCTGGGGTCAAATATGAACTCTACTGTGGCTAATAGAACATCAAAAGAAGACAATCTGGTTGTGTATTAAGTTGTTCAAGAACTCTTTGGCCACAAATATGTACAGTAGGTCCATAAGGAACCTCTGTATGGCTGATTTAAAATCAGAAAGAGTCTATAAGTTTATACGTTTTTTGAAGACCCTTTGAACAGAAAAAAGATCAAAAGGTCAGATATTGTCTTCTAAATGACTTTTGGAGCATCAGTAGGAGTCTATGAGTATGTATAAAAAGTTCAAGATCGAGGATTCTTTGGCCAAAAATATGTTCCTTGGGTCAAATATGGACTTTACTGTGGCTAATATAACATCAAAAGAAGACAATCTGATTGTATGTTAAGTTAATGTTCAAGAACTCTTTGGCCACAAATATGTTCAGTAGGTCCATAAGGAACCTCTATATGGCTGATTTAAAATCAGAAAGAGTCTATAAGTTTATACATTTTTTGAAGACCCTTTGAACAGAAAAAAGATCAAAAGGTCAGATATTGTCTTCTAAATGACTTTTGGAGCATCAGTAGGAGTCTATGAGTATGTATAGAAAGTTCAAGATCGAGGATTCTTTGACCAGAAATATGCTCCTTGGGTCAAATATGGACTTTACTGTGGCGAAAATAACATCAAAAGAAGACAATCTGATTGTATATTAAGTTAATGTTCAAGAACTCTTTGGCTACAAATATGTTCTGTAGGTCCAAAAGGTACCTCTGTATGACTGATTTAACATCAGAAAGAGTTTATAAGTTTATACATTTTTTGAAGATCCTTTGAAAAATTTCATAAGATCAGATATGGTCTTCTAAATGACTTATGAAGCATAAGTAGGAGTCTATGAGTATGTATAGAAAGTTCAAATTCTTTGGCCAAAAATATGTTCCTTTGGTCAAATATGGACTTTACTGTGGCTAATATAACACCAAAAGAAGACAATCTGATTGTATATTAAGTTAATGTTCAAGAACTCTTTGGCCACAAATATGTTCAGTAGGTCCATAAGGAACCTCTGTATGGCTGATTTAAAATCAGAAAGAGTCTATAAGTTTATACATTTTTTGAAGACCCTTTGAACAGAAAAAAGATCAAAAGGTCAGATATTGTCTTCTAAATGACTTTTGGAGCATCAGTAGGAGTCTATGAGTATGTATAGAAAGTTCAAGATCGAGGATTCTTTGGCCAAAAATATGTTCCTTGGGTCAAATGTGGACTTTACTGTGGCTAATATAACACCAAAAGAAGAAAATCTGATTGTATATTAAGTTAATGTTCAAGAACTCTTTGGCCACAAATATGTACAGTAGTCCATAAAGAACCTATGTATGACTGATTTAACATCAGAAAGAGTTTATAAGTTCATACATTTTTTGAAGATCCTTTGAACAGAAATAAGTTTAAAAGGTCAGATATAGTCTTCTAATTTACTTTTGAAGCATCAGTAGGAGTCTATGAGTGTGTATAGAAAGTTCAAGATCGAGGATTCCATGGCCAGAAATATGTTCCTTGGGTCAAATATGGACTTCAGTGTGGCTAATATAACATCAAAAGAAGACAATCTGATTGTATATTGAGTTAATATTCAAGAACTCTTTGGCCACAAATGTGTTCAGTAGGTCCATAAGGAACCTCTGTATGGCTGATTTAACATCAGAAAGAGTTTATAAGTTTATACATCTTTTGAAGACCCTTTGAACAGAAAAAAGTTAAAAAGGTCAGATATTGTCTTCTAAATGACTTTTGGATCATCAGTAGGTGTCTATGAGTGTGTGTATAGAAAGTTTAAGATCGAGGATTCCTTGGCCAGAAATATGTTCCTTGGGTCAAATATGGACTTCAGTGTGGCTAATATAAAATCAAAAGAAGACAATCTGATTGTATATTGAGTTAATGTTCAAGAACTCTTTGGCCACAAATATGTACAGTAGGTCCATAAGGAACCTCTGTATGGCTGATTTAAAATCAGAAAGAGTCTATAAGTTTATACTTTCCTTGAAGACCCTTTGAACAGAAAAAAGTTCAAAAGGTCAGATATTGTCTTCTAAATGACTTTTGGATTATCAGTAGGTGTCTATGAGTGTGTGTATTGAAAGTTTAAGATCGAGGATTCCTTGGCCAGAAATATGTTCCTTGGGTCAAATATGGACTTCAGTGTGGCTAATAGAACACGAAAAAAAGACAATCTGATTGTATATTGAGTTATTAAGAACTCTTTGGCCACAAATATGTACAGTAGTTCCATAAAGAACCTATGTATGACTGATTTAACATCAGAAAGAGTTTATAAGTTTATACATTTTTTGAAGATCCTTTAAACAGAAAAAAGTTTAAAAGGTCAGATATAGTCTTCTAATTTACTTTTGAAGCATCAGTAGGAGTCTATGAGTATGTATAGAAAGTTCAAGATCGAGGATTGCTTGCCCAGAAATATGTTCCTTGGGTCAAATATGGACTTCAGTGTGGCTAATATAACATCAAAAGAAGACAATCTGATTGTATAAGTTAATTTTCGAGAAATCTTTGGCCACAAATATGTTCAGTAGTTCCATAAGGAACCTCTGTATGACTGATTTAACATAAGAAGGAGTCTATAAGTTTACACATTTTATGAAGACCCATTGAACAGAAAAAAGTTAAAAAGGTCAGATATGGTCTTCTAAATGACTTTTGAAGCATCAGTAGGAGTCTATGAGTATGTATACAAAGTTCAAGTTTGAGGATTCTCTTTGCCAGAAATATGTTCCTTGGGTCAAATATGGACTTTACTATGGCTAATAGAACACGAAAAAAAGACAATCTGATTGTATATTAAGTTAATGTTCAAGAACTCTTTGGCCACAAATATGTTCAGTAGGTCCATAAGGAACCTCTGTATGGCTGATTTATCATCAGAAAGAGTCAATAAGTTTATAAATTTTTTGAAGATCCTTTGAACAGAAAAAAGTTTAAAAGGTCAGATTTGGTCTTCTAAATGACTTTTGGAGCATCTTTAGGAGTCTATGAGTGTCTATAGAAAGTTCAAGATCGAGGATTCCTTGGCCAGAAATATGTTCCTTGGGTCAAATATGGACTTCAGTGTGGCTAATATAACATCAAAAGAAGACAATCTGATTGTATACTGAGTTAATGTTCAAGAACTCTTTGGCCACAAATGTGTTCAGTAGGTCCATAAGGAACCTCTGTATGGCTGATTTAACATCAGAAAGAGTTTATAAGTTTATACATCTTTTGAAGACCCTTTGAACAGAAAAAAGTTTAAAAGGTCAGATATTGTCTTCTAATTTACTTTTGAAGCATCAGTAGGAGTCTATGAGTAAGTATACAAAGTTCAAGTTCGAGGATTCTCTTTGCAAGAAATATGTTCCTTGAGTCAAATATGGACTTTACTGTGGAGAATATAACATCAAAAGAAGACAATCTGATTGTATATTAAGTTAATGTTCAAGAACTCTTTGGCCACAAATATGTTCAGTAGGTCCATAAGGAACCTCTGTATGGCTGATTTAAAATCAGAAAGAGTCTATAAGTTTATAATTTCTTTGAAGACCCTTTGAAAAGTTCAAAAGGTCAGATATTGTCTTCTAAATGAGTTTTGAAGCATCAGTAGGAGTCTATGAGTGTGTATAGAAAGTTCAAGATCGAGGATTCCATGGCCCGAAATATGTTCCTTGGGTCAAATATGGACTTCAGTGTGGCTAATATAACATCAAAAGAAGACAATCTGATTGTATACTGAGTTAATGTTCAAGAACTCTTTGGCCACAAATGTGTTCAGTAGGTCCATAAGGAACCTCTGTATGGCTGATTTAACATCAGAAAGAGTTTATAAGTTTATACATCTTTTGAAGACCCTTTGAACAGAAAAAAGTTTAAAAGGTCAGATATTGTCTTCTAATTTACTTTTGAAGCATCAGTAGGAGTCTATGAGTATGTATAGAAAGTTCAAGATCGAGGATTCCTTGGCCAGAAATATGTTCCTTGGGTCAAATATGGACTTCAGTGTGGCTAATATAACATCAAAAGAAGACAATCTGATTGTATAAGTTAATTGTCGAGAACTCTTTGGCCACAAATATGTTCTGTAGGTCCATAAAGAACCTCTATATGACTGATTTAACATAAGAAGGAGTCTATAAGTTTGTACATTTTATGAAGACCCTTTGAACAGAAAAAAAGTTCAAAAGGTTAGATATTGTCTTCTAAATGACTTTTGAAGCATCAGTAGGAGTCTATGAGTATGTATAGAAAGTTCAAGATCGAGGATTCTTTGGCCAGAAATATGTTCCTTGGGTCAAATATGGACTTTACTCTGGCTAATATAACACCAAAAGAAGACAATATGATTGTATATTATTAAGTTAATGTTCAAAAACTCTTTGGCCACAAATATGTACAGTAGTTCCATAAAGAACCTATGTATGACTGATTTAACATCAGAAAGAGTTTATAAGTTTATACATTTTTTGAAGATCCTTTAAACAGAAAAAAGTTTAAAAGGTCAGATATAGTCTTCTAATTTACTTTTGAAGCATCAGTAGGAGTCTATGAGTATGTATAGAAAGTTCAAGATCGAGGATTCCTTGGCCAGAAATATGTTCCTTGGGTCAAATATGGACTTCAGTGTGGCTAATATGACATCAAAAGAAGACAATCTGGTTGTGTATTAAGTTAATGTTCAAGAACTCTTTGGCCACAAATATGTTCAGTAGGTCCATAAAGAACCTCTATATGACTGATTTAACATAAGAAGGAGTCTATAAGTTTATACATTTTATGAAGACCCTTTGAACAGAAAAAAGTTAAAAAGGTCAGATATGGTCTTCTAAATGACTTTTGAAGCATCAGTAGGAGTCTATGAGTATGTATACAAAGTTCAAGTTCGAGGATTCTCTTTGCCAGAAATATGTTCCTTGGGTCAAATATGGACTTTACTGTGGCGAAAATAACATCAAAAGAAGACAATCCTGATTGTATATTCAGTTTAATGTTCAAGAACTCTTTGGCCACAAATATGTTCAGTAGGTCCATAAGGAACCTCTGTATGTCTGATTTAAAATCAGAAAGAGTCTATAAGTTTATACATTTTTTGAAGACCCTTTGAACAGAAAAAGATCAAAAGGTCAGATATTGTCTTCTAAATGACTTTTGGAGCATCAGTAGGAGTCTATGAGTATGTATAGAAAGTTCAAGATCGAGGATTCTTTGGCCAAAAATATGTTCCTTGGGTCAAATGTGGACTTTACTGTGGCTAATATAACACCAAAAGAAGAAAATCTGATTGTATATTAAGTTAATGTTCAAGAACTCTTTGGCCACAAATATGTACAGTAGTCCATAAAGAACCTATGTATGACTGATTTAACATCAGAAAGAGTTTATAAGTTCATACATTTTTTGAAGATCCTTTGAACAGAAATAAGTTTAAAAGGTCAGATATAGTCTTCTAATTTACTTTTGAAGCATCAGTAGGAGTCTATGAGTGTGTATAGAAAGTTCAAGATCGAGGATTCCATGGCCAGAAATATGTTCCTTGGGTCAAATATGGACTTCAGTGTGGCTAATATAACATCAAAAGAAGACAATCTGATTGTATATTGAGTTAATGTTCAAGAACTCTTTGGCCACAAATGTGTTCAGTAGGTCCATAAGGAACCTCTGTATGGCTGATTTAACATCAGAAAGAGTTTATAAGTTTATACATCTTTTGAAGACCCTTTGAACAGAAAAAAGTTAAAAAGGTCAGATATTGTCTTCTAAATGACTTTTGGATCATCAGTAGGTGTCTATGAGTGTGTGTATAGAAAGTTTAAGATCGAGGATTCCTTGGCCAGAAATATGTTCCTTGGGTCAAATATGGACTTCAGTGTGGCTAATATAAAATCAAAAGAAGACAATCTGATTGTATATTGAGTTAATGTTCAAGAACTCTTTGGCCACAAATATGTACAGTAGGTCCATAAGGAACCTCTGTATGGCTGATTTAAAATCAGAAAGAGTCTAGAAGTTTATACTTTCCTTGAAGACCCTTTGAACAGAAAAAAGTTCAAAAGGTCAGATATTGTCTTCTAAATGACTTTTGGATTATCAGTAGGTGTCTATGAGTGTGTGTATTGAAAGTTTAAGATCGAGGATTCCTTGGCCAGAAATATGTTCCTTGGGTCAAATATGGACTTCAGTGTGGCTAATAGAACACGAAAAAAAGACAATCTGATTGTATATTGAGTTATTAAGAACTCTTTGGCCACAAATATGTACAGTAGTTCCATAAAGAACCTATGTATGACTGATTTAACATCAGAAAGAGTTTATAAGTTTATACATTTTTTGAAGATCCTTTAAACAGAAAAAAGTTTAAAAGGTCAGATATAGTCTTCTAATTTACTTTTGAAGCATCAGTAGGAGTCTATGAGTATGTATAGAAAGTTCAAGATCGAGGATTGCTTGCCCAGAAATATGTTCCTTGGGTCAAATATGGACTTCAGTGTGGCTAATATAACATCAAAAGAAGACAATCTGATTGTATAAGTTAATTTTCGAGAAATCTTTGGCCACAAATATGTTCAGTAGTTCCATAAGGAACCTCTGTATGACTGATTTAACATAAGAAGGAGTCTATAAGTTTACACATTTTATGAAGACCCATTGAACAGAAAAAAGTTAAAAAGGTCAGATATGGTCTTCTAAATGACTTTTGAAGCATCAGTAGGAGTCTATGAGTATGTATACAAAGTTCAAGTTTGAGGATTCTCTTTGCCAGAAATATGTTCCTTGGGTCAAATATGGACTTTACTATGGCTAATAGAACACGAAAAAAAGACAATCTGATTGTATATTAAGTTAATGTTCAAGAACTCTTTGGCCACAAATATGTTCAGTAGGTCCATAAGGAACCTCTGTATGGCTGATTTATCATCAGAAAGAGTCAATAAGTTTATAAATTTTTCGAAGATCCTTTGAACAGAAAAAAGTTTAAAAGGTCAGATTTGGTCTTCTAAATGACTTTTGGAGCATCTTTAGGAGTCTATGAGTGTCTATAGAAAGTTCAAGATCGAGGATTCCTTGGCCAGAAATATGTTCCTTGGGTCAAATATGGACTTCAGTGTGGCTAATATAACATCAAAAGAAGACAATCTGATTGTATATAAAGTTAATGTTCGAGAAGTCTTTTGCCAGAAATATGTTCAGTGGTTCCATGAGGAAGCTCTGTATGACTGATTTAACATAAGAAGGAGTCTATAAGTTTATACATTTTATAAACACCCTTTGAACAGAAAAAAGTTAAAAAGGTCAGATATGGTCTTCCAAATGGCTTTTGAAGCATCAGTAGGAGTCTATGAGTATGTATAGAAAGTTCAAGATCGAGGATTCCTTGGCCATAAATATGTTCATTGGGTCAAATATGGACTTTACTGTGGCTAATAGAACACGAAAAGAAGACAATCTGATTGTATATTAAGTTAATGTTCAAGAACTCTTTGGCCACAAATATGTTCAGTAGGTCAATAAGGAACCTCTGTATGGCTGATTTATCATCAGAAAGAGTCTATAAGTTTATACATTTTTTGAAGATCCTTTGAACAGAAAAAAGTTAAAAAGGTCAGACATGGTCTTCTAAATGACTTTTGAAGAATCAGTAGGAGTCTATGAGCATGTATACAAAGTTCAAGTTCGAGGATTCTCTTTGCAAGAAATATGTTCCTTGAGTCAAATATGGACTTTACTGTGGAGAATATAACATCAAAAGAAGACAATCTGATTGTATATTAAGTTAATGTTCAAGAACTCTTTGGCCACAAATATGTTCAGTAGGTCCATAAGGAACCTCTGTATGGCTGATTTAAAATCAGAAAGAGTCTATAAGTTTATAATTTCTTTGAAGACCCTTTGAAAAGTTCAAAAGGTCAGATATTGTCTTCTAAATGAGTTTTGAAGCATCAGTAGGAGTCTATGAGTGTGTATAGAAAGTTCAAGATCGAGGATTCCATGGCCCGAAATATGTTCCTTGGGTCAAATATGGACTTCAGTGTGGCTAATATAACATCAAAAGAAGACAATCTGATTGTATACTGAGTTAATGTTCAAGAACTCTTTGGCCACAAATGTGTTCAGTAGGTCCATAAGGAACCTCTGTATGGCTGATTTAACATCAGAAAGAGTTTATAAGTTTATACATCTTTTGAAGACCCTTTGAACAGAAAAAAGTTTAAAAGGTCAGATATTGTCTTCTAATTTACTTTTGAAGCATCAGTAGGAGTCTATGAGTATGTATAGAAAGTTCAAGATCGAGGATTCCTTGGCCAGAAATATGTTCCTTGGGTCAAATATGGACTTCAGTGTGGCTAATATAACATCAAAAGAAGACAATCTGATTGTATAAGTTAATTTTCGAGAACTCTTTGGCCACAAATATGTTCTGTAGGTCCATAAAGAACCTCTATATGACTGATTTAACATAAGAAGGAGTCTATAAGTTTGTACATTTTATGAAGACCCTTTGAACAGAAAAAAAGTTCAAAAGGTTAGATATTGTCTTCTAAATGACTTTTGAAGCATCAGTAGGAGTCTATGAGTATGTATAGAAAGTTCAAGATCGAGGATTCTTTGGCCAGAAATATGTTCCTTGGGTCAAATATGGACTTTACTCTGGCTAATATAACACCAAAAGAAGACAATATGATTGTATATTATTAAGTTAATGTTCAAAAACTCTTTGGCCACAAATATGTACAGTAGTTCCATAAAGAACCTATGTATGACTGATTTAACATCAGAAAGAGTTTATAAGTTTATACATTTTTTGAAGATCCTTTAAACAGAAAAAAGTTTAAAAGGTCAGATATAGTCTTCTAATTTACTTTTGAAGCATCAGTAGGAGTCTATGAGTATGTATAGAAAGTTCAAGATCGAGGATTCCTTGGCCAGAAATATGTTCCTTGGGTCAAATATGGACTTCAGTGTGGCTAATATGACATCAAAAGAAGACAATCTGGTTGTGTATTAAGTTAATGTTCAAGAACTCTTTGGCCACAAATATGTTCAGTAGGTCCATAAAGAACCTCTATATGACTGATTTAACATAAGAAGGAGTCTATAAGTTTATACATTTTATGAAGACCCTTTGAACAGAAAAAAGTTAAAAAGGTCAGATATGGTCTTCTAAATGACTTTTGAAGCATCAGTAGGAGTCTATGAGTATGTATACAAAGTTCAAGTTCGAGGATTCTCTTTGCCAGAAATATGTTCCTTGGGTCAAATATGGACTTTACTGTGGCGAAAATAACATCAAAAGAAGACAATCCTGATTGTATATTAAGTTTAATGTTCAAGAACTCTTTGGCCACAAATATGTTCAGTAGGTCCATAAGGAACCTCTGTATGGCTGATTTAAAATCAGAAAGAGTCTATAAGTTTATACATTTTTTGAAGACCCTTTGAACAGAAAAAGATCAAAAGGTCAGATATTGTCTTCTAAATGACTTTTGGAGCATCAGTAGGAGTCTATGAGTATGTATAGAAAGTTCAAGATCGAGGATTCTTTGGCCAAAAATATGTTCCTTGGGTCAAATATTGACTTTACTGTGGCTAATATAACACCAAAAGAAGACAATCTGATTGTATATTAAGTTAATGTTCAAGAACTCTTTGGCCACAAATATGTTCAGTAGGTCCATAAGGAACCTCTGTATGGCTGATTTAAAATCAGAAAGAGTCTATAAGTTTATACATTTTTTGAAGACCCTTTGAACAGAAAAAAGATCAAAAGGTCAGATATTGTCTTCTAAATGACTTTTGGAGCATCAGTAGGAGTCTATGAGTATGTATAGAAAGTTCAAGATCGAGGATTCTTTGGCCAAAAATATGTTCCTTGGGTCAAATGTGGACTTTACTGTGGCTAATATAACACCAAAAGAAGAAAATCTGATTGTATATTAAGTTAATGTTCAAGAACTCTTTGGCCACAAATATGTACAGTAGTCCATAAAGAACCTATGTATGACTGATTTAACATCAGAAAGAGTTTATAAGTTCATACATTTTTTGAAGATCCTTTGAACAGAAATAAGTTTAAAAGGTCAGATATAGTCTTCTAATTTACTTTTGAAGCATCAGTAGGAGTCTATGAGTATGTATAGAAAGTTCAAGATCGAGGATTCCTTGGCCAGAAATATGTTCCTTGGGTCAAATATGGACTTCAGTGTGGCTAATATAACATCAAAAGAAGACAATCTGATTGTATAAGTTCATTTTCGAGAACTCTTTGGCCAGAAATATGTTCAGTAGTTCCATAAGGAAGCTCTGTATGACTGATTTAACATACATTACATTTACATTTACATTTAGTCATTTAGCAGACGCTTTTATCCAAAGCGACTTACAACTGAGGACTAAAACAAGCGAGTCATCGTGAAGAGGCACAAACAACGCAAGAAGTGCTCAAAATACAAAGTTCAGACATAGCTCAGAGTAGCATAAGCCAGGCAAGCGAGGATTTAAAGGAAAAGGGAAGTGTTTTTTATTTTATTTTATTTTTTTATGTTAAGTGCTCCCGGAAGAGATGAGTTTTCAGTTGTCTTTTGAATGCTGTCAAGGATTCTGCATTCCGGATGAGGGTGGGGAGATCATTCCACCAGCATGATCATACCACCACCAGACCACCAGCAACATAAGAAGGAGTCTATAAGTTTATACATTTTATGAACACCCTTTGAACGGAAAAAAGTTAAAAAGGTCAGATATGGTCTTCTAAATGGCTTTTGAAGCATCAGTAGGAGTCTATGAGTATGTATAGAAAGTTCAAGATCGAGGATTCTTTGACCAGAAATATGCTCCTTGAGTCAAATATGGACTTTACTGTGGAGAATATAACATCAAAAGAAGACAATCTGATTGTATATTAAGCTAATGTTCAAGAACTCTTTGGCCACAAATATGTTCAGTAGGTCAATAAGGAACCTTTGTATGGCTGATTTATCATCAGAAAGAGTCTATAAGTTTATACATTTTTTGAAGATCCTTTGAACAGAAAAAAGTTTAAAAGAGCAGATTTGGTCTTCTAAATGACTTTTGGAGCATCTTTAGGAGTCTTTGAGTGTCTATAGAAAGTTCAAGATCGAGGATTCCTTGGCCAGAAATATGTTCCTTGGGTCAAAATATGGACTTCAGTGTTGCCAATATAACATCAAAAGAAGACAATCTGATTGTATATTAAGTTAATGTTCGAGAAGTCTTTTGCCAGAAATATGTTCAGTGGTTCCATAAGGAAACTTTGTATGACTGATTTAACATAAGAAGGAGTCTATAAGTTTATACATTTTATGAAGACCCTTTGAACAGAAAAAAGTTAAAAAGGTCAGATATGGTCTTCCAAATGGCTTTTGAAGCATCAGTAGGAGTCTATGAGTATGTATAGAAAGTTCAAGATCGAGGATTCCTTGGCCCGAAATATGTTCCTTGGGTCAAATATGGACTTCAGTGTGGCTAATATAACATCAAAAGAAGACAATCTGATTGTATACTGAGTTAATGTTCAAGAACTCTTTGGCCACAAATGTGTTCAGTAGGTCCATAAGGAACCTCTGTATGGCTGATTTAACATCAGAAAGAGTTTATAAGTTTATACATCTTTTGAAGACCCTTTGAACAGAAAAAAGTTTAAAAGGTCAGATATGGTCTTCTAATTTACTTTTGAAGCATCAGTAGGAGTCTATGAGTATGTATAGAAAGTTCAAGATCGAGGATTCCTTGGCCAGAAATATGTTCCTTGGGTCAAATATGGACTTCAGTGTGGCTAATATAACATCAAAAGAAGACAATCTGATTGTATAAGTTAATTTTCGAGAACTCTTTGGCCACAAATATGTTCTGTAGGTCCATAAAGAACCTCTATATGACTGATTTAACATAAGAAGGAGTCTATAAGTTTGTACATTTTATGAAGACCCTTTGAACAGAAAAAAAGTTCAAAAGGTTAGATATTGTCTTCTAAATGACTTTTGAAGCATCAGTAGGAGTCTATGAGTATGTATAGAAAGTTCAAGATCGAGGATTCTTTGGCCAGAAATATGTTCCTTGGGTCAAATATGGACTTTACTGTGGCTAATATAACACCAAAAGAAGACAATATGATTGTATATTATTAAGTTAATGTTCAAAAACTCTTTGGCCACAAATATGTACAGTAGTTCCATAAAGAACCTATGTATGACTGATTTAACATCAGAAAGAGTTTATAAGTTTATACATTTTTTGAAGATCCTTTAAACAGAAAAAAGTTTAAAAGGTCAGATTTAGTCTTCTAATTTACTTTTGAAGCATCAGTAGGAGTCTATGAGTATGTATAGAAAGTTCAAGATCGAGGATTCCTTGGCCAGAAATATGTTCCTTGGGTCAAATATGGACTTCAGTGTGGCTAATATGACATCAAAAGAAGACAATCTGGTTGTGTATTAAGTTAATGTTCAAGAACTCTTTGGCCACAGATATGTTCTGTAGGTCCATAAGGAACCTCTGTATGGCTCATTTTAAATCAGAAAGAGTCTATAAGTTTATACATTTTTTGAAGACCTTTTGAACAGAAAAAAGATCAAAAGGTCAGATATTGTCTTCTAAATGACTTTTGGAGCATCAGTAGGAGTCTATGAGTATGTATAGAAAGTTCAAGATCGAGGACTCTTTGGCCAAAAATATGTTCCTTGGGTCAAATATGGACTTTACTGTGGCTAATATAGCACCAAAAGAAGACAATCTGATTGTATATTAATTTAATGTTCAAGAACTCTTTGGCCAGAAATATGTTCAGTAGGTCCATAAGGAACCTCTGTATGGCTGATTTAAAATCAGAAAGAGTCTATAAGTTTATACGTTTTTTTGAAGACCCTTTGAACAGAAAAAAGATCAAAAGGTCAGATATTGTCTTCTAAATGACTTTTGGAGCATCAGTAGGAGTCTCTGAGTATGTATAGAAAGTTCAAGATCGAGGATTCTTTGGCCAAAAATATGTTCCTTGGGTCAAATATGGACTTTACTGTGGCTAATATAACATCAAAAGAAGACAATCTGATTGTATATTAAGTTAATGTTCAAGAACTCTTTGGCCACAAATATGTTCAGTAGGTCCATAAGGAACCTCTGTATGGCTGATTTCACATCAGAAAGAGTCTATAAGCATATAATTTTTTTGAAGACCCTTTGAACAGAAACAAGTTCAAAGTGACTTTTGAAGCATCAGTAGGAGTCTATGAGTGTGTATAGAAAGTTCAAGATCGAGGATTCCATGGCCCGAAATATGTTCCTTGGGTCAAATATGGACTTCAGTGTGGCTAATATAACATCAAAAGAAGACAATCTGATTGTATATTAAGTTAATGTTCAAGAACTCTTTGGCCACAAATATGTTCAGTAGGTCCATAAGGAACCTCTGTATGGCTGATTTAAAATCAGAAAGAGTCTATAAGTTTATACGTTTTTTTGAAGACCCTTTGAACAGAAAAAAGATCAAAAGGTCAGATATTGTCTTCTAAATGACTTTTGGAGCATCAGTAGGAGTCTCTGAGTATGTATAGAAAGTTCAAGATTGAGGATTCTTTGACCAGAATTATGTTCCACGGGTCAAATATGAACTTTACTGTGGCTAATATAACAACAAAAGAAGACAATCTGATTTTATATTAAGTTAATGTTCAAGAACTCTTTGGCCACAAATATGTACAGTTGGTCCATAAGGAACCTCTGTAGGGCTGATTTATCATCAGAAAGAGTCTATAAGTTTATAATTTCTTTGAAACCCTTTGAAGAGAAAAAAGTTCAAAAGATCAGATATTGTCTTCCTAATGACTTTTGGAAGCATCAGTAGGAGTATATGAGTATGTATAGAAAGTTCAAGATCGAGGATTTCTTGGCCAGAAATATGTTTCTTGGGTCAAATATGGACTTCAGTGTGGCTAATATAACATCAAAAGAAGACAATCTGATTGTATAAGTTAATTTTCGAGAACTCTTTGGCCACAAATATGTTCTGTAGTTCGATAAAGAACCTATGTATGACTGATTTAACATCAGAAAGAATTTACAAGTTTATTTATTTACAAGGTGGACACTCAACTGAGACTGCGCTGCTCTCAGTAATCGAAGCTCTGAAACTAGCAAGAGCAGCTTCCAAATCCTCAGTTCTCATCCTGCTAGATCTGTCTGCCGCCTTTGACACAGTTAACCACCAGATCCTCCTGTCAATCCTAAAGACGAAGGGAATCTCGGGAACCGCACTCCAATGGTTCAAGTCTTACCTCTCAGGTAGGTCCTTCAGGGTGTCGTGGAGGAGTGAGGTGTCGAAGTCACAACATCTACCTACTGGAGTGCCTCAGGGCTCAGTGCTTGGACCACTTCTCTTCTCCATCTACATGACATCACTAGGAACTGTGATTCAGAAACATGGCTTTTCCTATCACTGCTACGCTGATGACACACAAATCTACCTCTCATTCCAGCCTGATGATCCGACGGTAGCTGCTCGCATCTCAGCATGCCTGACAGACATCTCTGGCTGGATGAAAGACCACCACCTTAAACTTAACCTTGCGAAGACAGAGCTACTTGTGGTCCCGGCCAATCCAACACTTTGTGACAACTTCACTATTCAGCTAGGCCCGTCATCCATATCTCCATCACGGTCAGCCAGGAACCTTGGAGTTGTTATTGATGATCAATTGAACTTCACAGACCACATTACTAGAACTGCCCGGTCCTGCAGATTTGCTTTGTATAACATTAGGAAGATCAGGCGCTTCCTATCAGAGCATGCTACACAACTCCTTGTTCAAGCGCTTGTTCTATCCAGACTGGACTATTGCAATGCTCTCCTGGCTGGTCTTCCAGCTTGCACGATCAAACCTCTGCAGCTAATCCAAAATGCTGCAGCTAGAGTGGTCTTTAACGAGCCGAAGAGAGCACACGTCACTCCTCTCCTCACAAAACTGCACTGGCTGCCAGTTGCAGCTCGCATCAAATTCAAGTCACTGACGCCTGCTTACAGAACAACCACTGGCTCTGCTCCCTTTTACCTAAACTCATTACTTCAGACTTATGTCCCATCCAGAAATTTGCGCTCTGCAAGCGAACGTCGTCTTGTGGTGCCACGTCAAAGAGGCACAAGATCTCTTTCTCAGACCTTTACCATGACTGTTCCTTGCTGGTGGAATGACCTACCCAACTCAACCAGAGCTGCTGAGTCCATAGTCATTTTTAAGAAACAGTTGAAGACGCATCTCTTTCGGCAGCACTTTTTCCAGTAATACTAACACTTTCTCTTCCTTTCTATTTAAAAAAATAAATAAAAATAAATTGTACGGGTTCTACGTTGGATTAAACTGTGAAAGGTTATAGCACTTACATTTTGTTGTCCTGCTGTTAGTTTAACTGCTTCTATGGTTCTCATTTGTAAGTCGCTTTGGATAAAAGCGTCTGCTAAATGAATAAATGTAAATGTAAATGTAAATGTTATATATTTTTTGAAGACCCTTTGAAAAATTTCATAAGATCAGATATGGTCTTCTAAAATGACTTATGAACCATAAGTAGGAGTCTAAGAGTATGTATAGAAAGTTCAAGATCGAGGATTCCTTGGCCAGAAATATGTTCCTTGGGTCAAATATGGACGTTACTGTGGCTAATATAACACCAAAAGAAGACAATCTGATTGTATATTAAGTTGTTCAAGAACTCTTTGGCCACAAATATGTACAGTAGTTCCATAAAGAACCTATGTATGACTGATTTAACATCAGAAAGAGTTTATAAGTTTATAAATATTTTGAAGATCCTTTGAACAGAAAAAAGTTTAAAAGGTCAGATATAGTCTTCTAATTTACTTTTGAAGCATCAGTAGGAGTCTATGAGTATGTATAGAAAGTTGAAGATCGAGGATTCTTTGGCCAGAAATATGTTCCTTGGGTCAAATATGGACTTCAGTGTGGCTAATATAACATCAAAAGAAGACAATCTGATTGTATATTAAGTTAATGTTCGAGAAGTCTTTTGCCAGAAATATGTTCAGTGGTTCCATAAGGAAGCTCTGCATGACTGATTTAACATAAGAAGGAGTCTATAAGTTTATACATTTTATGAAAACCCTTTGAACAGAATTTTTTTTAAACAAAAAGCTCAGATATGGTCTTCTAAATGACTTTTGAAGCATCAGTAGGAGTCTATGAGTATGTATAGAAAGTTCAAGATCGAGGATTCGTTGGCCAGAAATATGTTCCTTGGGTCAAATATGGACTTTACTGTGGCTAATAGAACACCAAAAGAAGACAATCTGATTGTATATTAAGTTAAAGTTCAAGAACTATTTGGCCACAAATATGTTCAGTAGGTCGATAAGGAACCTCTGTATGGCTGATGTGACATCAGAAAGAGTCTATAAGTTTATAATTTTTTTGAAGACCCTTTGAACAGAAAAAAGTTCAAAAGGTCAGATATTGTCTTCTAAATGACTTTTGAAGCATCAGTAGGAGTCTATGAGTATGTATAGAAAGTTCAAGATCGAGGATTCCTTGGCCTGAAATATGTTCCTTGGGTCAAATATGGACTTTACTGTGGCTAATATAACACCAAAAGAAGACAATCTGATTGTATATTATTAAGTTAATGTTCAAGAACTCTTTGGCCACAAATATGTACAGTAGTTCCATAAAGAACCTATGTATGACTGATTTAACATCAGAAAGAGTTTATAAGTTTATACATTTTATGAAGACCCTTTGAACAGAAAAAAGTTCAAAAGGTCAGATATTGTCTTCTAAATGACTTTTGAAGCATCAGTAGGAGTCTATGAGTATGTATAGAAAGTTCAAGATCGAGGATTCCTTGGCCAGAAATATGTTCCTTGGGTCAAATATGGACTTCAGTGTGGCTAATATGACATCAAAAGAAGACAATCTGGTTGTGTATTAAGTTAATGTTCAAGAACTCTTTGGCCACAAATATGTTCAGTAGGTCCATAAAGAACCTCTATATGACTGATTTAACATAAGAAGGAGTCTATAAGTTTATACATTTTATGAAGACCCTTTGAACAGAAAAAAGTTAAAAAGGTCAGATATGGTCTTCTAAATGACTTTTGAAGCATCAGTAGGAGTCTATGAGTATGTATACAAAGTTCAAGTTCGAGGATTCTCTTTGCCAGAAATATGTTCCTTGGGTCAAATATGGACTTTACTGTGGCGAAAATAACATCAAAAGAAGACAATCCTGATTGTATATTAAGTTTAATGTTCAAGAACTCTTTGGCCACAAATATGTTCAGTAGGTCCATAAGGAACCTCTGTATGGCTGATTTAAAATCAGAAAGAGTCTATAAGTTTATACATTTTTTGAAGACCCTTTGAACAGAAAAAGATCAAAAGGTCAGATATTGTCTTCTAAATGACTTTTGGAGCATCAGTAGGAGTCTATGAGTATGTATAGAAAGTTCAAGATCGAGGATTCTTTGGCCAAAAATATGTTCCTTGGGTCAAATATTGACTTTACTGTGGCTAATATAACACCAAAAGAAGACAATCTGATTGTATATTAAGTTAATGTTCAAGAACTCTTTGGCCACAAATATGTTCAGTAGGTCCATAAGGAACCTCTGTATGGCTGATTTAAAATCAGAAAGAGTCTATAAGTTTATACATTTTTTGAAGACCCTTTGAACAGAAAAAAGATCAAAAGGTCAGATATTGTCTTCTAAATGACTTTTGGAGCATCAGTAGGAGTCTATGAGTATGTATAGAAAGTTCAAGATCGAGGATTCTTTGGCCAAAAATATGTTCCTTGGGTCAAATGTGGACTTTACTGTGGCTAATATAACACCAAAAGAAGAAAATCTGATTGTATATTAAGTTAATGTTCAAGAACTCTTTGGCCACAAATATGTACAGTAGTCCATAAAGAACCTATGTATGACTGATTTAACATCAGAAAGAGTTTATAAGTTCATACATTTTTTGAAGATCCTTTGAACAGAAATAAGTTTAAAAGGTCAGATATAGTCTTCTAATTTACTTTTGAAGCATCAGTAGGAGTCTATGAGTATGTATAGAAAGTTCAAGATCGAGGATTCCTTGGCCAGAAATATGTTCCTTGGGTCAAATATGGACTTCAGTGTGGCTAATATAACATCAAAAGAAGACAATCTGATTGTATAAGTTCATTTTCGAGAACTCTTTGGCCAGAAATATGTTCAGTAGTTCCATAAGGAAGCTCTGTATGACTGATTTAACATACATTACATTTACATTTACATTTAGTCATTTAGCAGACGCTTTTATCCAAAGCGACTTACAACTGAGGACTAAAACAAGCGAGTCATCGTGAAGAGGCACAAACAACGCAAGAAGTGCTCAAAATACAAAGTTCAGACATAGCTCAGAGTAGCATAAGCCAGGCAAGCGAGGATTTAAAGGAAAAGGGAAGTGTTTTTTATTTTATTTTATTTTTTTATGTTAAGTGCTCCCGGAAGAGATGAGTTTTCAGTTGTCTTTTGAATGCTGTCAAGGATTCTGCATTCCGGATGAGGGTGGGGAGATCATTCCACCAGCATGATCATACCACCACCAGACCACCAGCAACATAAGAAGGAGTCTTTAAGTTTATACATTTTATGAACACCCTTTGAACGGAAAAAAGTTAAAAAGGTCAGATATGGTCTTCTAAATGGCTTTTGAAGCATCAGTAGGAGTCTATGAGTATGTATAGAAAGTTCAAGATCGAGGATTCTTTGACCAGAAATATGCTCCTTGAGTCAAATATGGACTTTACTGTGGAGAATATAACATCAAAAGAAGACAATCTGATTGTATATTAAGCTAATGTTCAAGAACTCTTTGGCCACAAATATGTTCAGTAGGTCAATAAGGAACCTTTGTATGGCTGATTTATCATCAGAAAGAGTCTATAAGTTTATACATTTTTTGAAGATCCTTTGAACAGAAAAAAGTTTAAAAGAGCAGATTTGGTCTTCTAAATGACTTTTGGAGCATCTTTAGGAGTCTTTGAGTGTCTATAGAAAGTTCAAGATCGAGGATTCCTTGGCCAGAAATATGTTCCTTGGGTCAAAATATGGACTTCAGTGTTGCCAATATAACATCAAAAGAAGACAATCTGATTGTATATTAAGTTAATGTTCGAGAAGTCTTTTGCCAGAAATATGTTCAGTGGTTCCATAAGGAAACTTTGTATGACTGATTTAACATAAGAAGGAGTCTATAAGTTTATACATTTTATGAAGACCCTTTGAACAGAAAAAAGTTAAAAAGGTCAGATATGGTCTTCCAAATGGCTTTTGAAGCATCAGTAGGAGTCTATGAGTATGTATAGAAAGTTCAAGATCGAGGATTCCTTGGCCCGAAATATGTTCCTTGGGTCAAATATGGACTTCAGTGTGGCTAATATAACATCAAAAGAAGACAATCTGATTGTATACTGAGTTAATGTTCAAGAACTCTTTGGCCACAAATGTGTTCAGTAGGTCCATAAGGAACCTCTGTATGGCTGATTTAACATCAGAAAGAGTTTATAAGTTTATACATCTTTTGAAGACCCTTTGAACAGAAAAAAGTTTAAAAGGTCAGATATGGTCTTCTAATTTACTTTTGAAGCATCAGTAGGAGTCTATGAGTATGTATAGAAAGTTCAAGATCGAGGATTCCTTGGCCAGAAATATGTTCCTTGGGTCAAATATGGACTTCAGTGTGGCTAATATAACATCAAAAGAAGACAATCTGATTGTATAAGTTAATTTTCGAGAACTCTTTGGCCACAAATATGTTCTGTAGGTCCATAAAGAACCTCTATATGACTGATTTAACATAAGAAGGAGTCTATAAGTTTGTACATTTTATGAAGACCCTTTGAACAGAAAAAAAGTTCAAAAGGTTAGATATTGTCTTCTAAATGACTTTTGAAGCATCAGTAGGAGTCTATGAGTATGTATAGAAAGTTCAAGATCGAGGATTCTTTGGCCAGAAATATGTTCCTTGGGTCAAATATGGACTTTACTGTGGCTAATATAACACCAAAAGAAGACAATATGATTGTATATTATTAAGTTAATGTTCAAAAACTCTTTGGCCACAAATATGTACAGTAGTTCCATAAAGAACCTATGTATGACTGATTTAACATCAGAAAGAGTTTATAAGTTTATACATTTTTTGAAGATCCTTTAAACAGAAAAAAGTTTAAAAGGTCAGATTTAGTCTTCTAATTTACTTTTGAAGCATCAGTAGGAGTCTATGAGTATGTATAGAAAGTTCAAGATCGAGGATTCCTTGGCCAGAAATATGTTCCTTGGGTCAAATATGGACTTCAGTGTGGCTAATATGACATCAAAAGAAGACAATCTGGTTGTGTATTAAGTTAATGTTCAAGAACTCTTTGGCCACAGATATGTTCTGTAGGTCCATAAGGAACCTCTGTATGGCTCATTTTAAATCAGAAAGAGTCTATAAGTTTATACATTTTTTGAAGACCTTTTGAACAGAAAAAAGATCAAAAGGTCAGATATTGTCTTCTAAATGACTTTTGGAGCATCAGTAGGAGTCTATGAGTATGTATAGAAAGTTCAAGATCGAGGACTCTTTGGCCAAAAATATGTTCCTTGGGTCAAATATGGACTTTACTGTGGCTAATATAGCACCAAAAGAAGACAATCTGATTGTATATTAATTTAATGTTCAAGAACTCTTTGGCCAGAAATATGTTCAGTAGGTCCATAAGGAACCTCTGTATGGCTGATTTAAAATCAGAAAGAGTCTATAAGTTTATACGTTTTTTTGAAGACCCTTTGAACAGAAAAAAGATCAAAAGGTCAGATATTGTCTTCTAAATGACTTTTGGAGCATCAGTAGGAGTCTCTGAGTATGTATAGAAAGTTCAAGATCGAGGATTCTTTGGCCAAAAATATGTTCCTTGGGTCAAATATGGACTTTACTGTGGCTAATATAACATCAAAAGAAGACAATCTGATTGTATATTAAGTTAATGTTCAAGAACTCTTTGGCCACAAATATGTTCAGTAGGTCCATAAGGAACCTCTGTATGGCTGATTTCACATCAGAAAGAGTCTATAAGCATATAATTTTTTTGAAGACCCTTTGAACAGAAACAAGTTCAAAGTGACTTTTGAAGCATCAGTAGGAGTCTATGAGTGTGTATAGAAAGTTCAAGATCGAGGATTCCATGGCCCGAAATATGTTCCTTGGGTCAAATATGGACTTCAGTGTGGCTAATATAACATCAAAAGAAGACAATCTGATTGTATATTAAGTTAATGTTCAAGAACTCTTTGGCCACAAATATGTTCAGTAGGTCCATAAGGAACCTCTGTATGGCTGATTTAAAATCAGAAAGAGTCTATAAGTTTATACGTTTTTTTGAAGACCCTTTGAACAGAAAAAAGATCAAAAGGTCAGATATTGTCTTCTAAATGACTTTTGGAGCATCAGTAGGAGTCTCTGAGTATGTATAGAAAGTTCAAGATTGAGGATTCTTTGACCAGAATTATGTTCCACGGGTCAAATATGAACTTTACTGTGGCTAATATAACAACAAAAGAAGACAATCTGATTTTATATTAAGTTAATGTTCAAGAACTCTTTGGCCACAAATATGTACAGTTGGTCCATAAGGAACCTCTGTAGGGCTGATTTATCATCAGAAAGAGTCTATAAGTTTATAATTTCTTTGAAACCCTTTGAAGAGAAAAAAGTTCAAAAGATCAGATATTGTCTTCCTAATGACTTTTGGAAGCATCAGTAGGAGTATATGAGTATGTATAGAAAGTTCAAGATCGAGGATTTCTTGGCCAGAAATATGTTTCTTGGGTCAAATATGGACTTCAGTGTGGCTAATATAACATCAAAAGAAGACAATCTGATTGTATAAGTTAATTTTCGAGAACTCTTTGGCCACAAATATGTTCTGTAGTTCGATAAAGAACCTATGTATGACTGATTTAACATCAGAAAGAATTTACAAGTTTATTTATTTACAAGGTGGACACTCAACTGAGACTGCGCTGCTCTCAGTAATCGAAGCTCTGAAACTAGCAAGAGCAGCTTCCAAATCCTCAGTTCTCATCCTGCTAGATCTGTCTGCCGCCTTTGACACAGTTAACCACCAGATCCTCCTGTCAATCCTAAAGACGAAGGGAATCTCGGGAACCGCACTCCAATGGTTCAAGTCTTACCTCTCAGGTAGGTCCTTCAGGGTGTCGTGGAGGAGTGAGGTGTCGAAGTCACAACATCTACCTACTGGAGTGCCTCAGGGCTCAGTGCTTGGACCACTTCTCTTCTCCATCTACATGACATCACTAGGAACTGTGATTCAGAAACATGGCTTTTCCTATCACTGCTACGCTGATGACACACAAATCTACCTCTCATTCCAGCCTGATGATCCGACGGTAGCTGCTCGCATCTCAGCATGCCTGACAGACATCTCTGGCTGGATGAAAGACCACCACCTTAAACTTAACCTTGCGAAGACAGAGCTACTTGTGGTCCCGGCCAATCCAACACTTTGTGACAACTTCACTATTCAGCTAGGCCCGTCATCCATATCTCCATCACGGTCAGCCAGGAACCTTGGAGTTGTTATTGATGATCAATTGAACTTCACAGACCACATTACTAGAACTGCCCGGTCCTGCAGATTTGCTTTGTATAACATTAGGAAGATCAGGCGCTTCCTATCAGAGCATGCTACACAACTCCTTGTTCAAGCGCTTGTTCTATCCAGACTGGACTATTGCAATGCTCTCCTGGCTGGTCTTCCAGCTTGCACGATCAAACCTCTGCAGCTAATCCAAAATGCTGCAGCTAGAGTGGTCTTTAACGAGCCGAAGAGAGCACACGTCACTCCTCTCCTCACAAAACTGCACTGGCTGCCAGTTGCAGCTCGCATCAAATTCAAGTCACTGACGCCTGCTTACAGAACAACCACTGGCTCTGCTCCCTTTTACCTAAACTCATTACTTCAGACTTATGTCCCATCCAGAAATTTGCGCTCTGCAAGCGAACGTCGTCTTGTGGTGCCACGTCAAAGAGGCACAAGATCTCTTTCTCAGACCTTTACCATGACTGTTCCTTGCTGGTGGAATGACCTACCCAACTCAACCAGAGCTGCTGAGTCCATAGTCATTTTTAAGAAACAGTTGAAGACGCATCTCTTTCGGCAGCACTTTTTCCAGTAATACTAACACTTTCTCTTCCTTTCTATTTAAAAAAATAAATAAAAATAAATTGTACGGGTTCTACGTTGGATTAAACTGTGAAAGGTTATAGCACTTACATTTTGTTGTCCTGCTGTTAGTTTAACTGCTTCTATGGTTCTCATTTGTAAGTCGCTTTGGATAAAAGCGTCTGCTAAATGAATAAATGTAAATGTAAATGTAAATGTTATATATTTTTTGAAGACCCTTTGAAAAATTTCATAAGATCAGATATGGTCTTCTAAAATGACTTATGAACCATAAGTAGGAGTCTAAGAGTATGTATAGAAAGTTCAAGATCGAGGATTCCTTGGCCAGAAATATGTTCCTTGGGTCAAATATGGACGTTACTGTGGCTAATATAACACCAAAAGAAGACAATCTGATTGTATATTAAGTTGTTCAAGAACTCTTTGGCCACAAATATGTACAGTAGTTCCATAAAGAACCTATGTATGACTGATTTAACATCAGAAAGAGTTTATAAGTTTATAAATATTTTGAAGATCCTTTGAACAGAAAAAAGTTTAAAAGGTCAGATATAGTCTTCTAATTTACTTTTGAAGCATCAGTAGGAGTCTATGAGTATGTATAGAAAGTTGAAGATCGAGGATTCTTTGGCCAGAAATATGTTCCTTGGGTCAAATATGGACTTCAGTGTGGCTAATATAACATCAAAAGAAGACAATCTGATTGTATATTAAGTTAATGTTCGAGAAGTCTTTTGCCAGAAATATGTTCAGTGGTTCCATAAGGAAGCTCTGCATGACTGATTTAACATAAGAAGGAGTCTATAAGTTTATACATTTTATGAAAACCCTTTGAACAGAATTTTTTTTAAACAAAAAGCTCAGATATGGTCTTCTAAATGACTTTTGAAGCATCAGTAGGAGTCTATGAGTATGTATAGAAAGTTCAAGATCGAGGATTCGTTGGCCAGAAATATGTTCCTTGGGTCAAATATGGACTTTACTGTGGCTAATAGAACACCAAAAGAAGACAATCTGATTGTATATTAAGTTAAAGTTCAAGAACTATTTGGCCACAAATATGTTCAGTAGGTCGATAAGGAACCTCTGTATGGCTGATGTGACATCAGAAAGAGTCTATAAGTTTATAATTTTTTTGAAGACCCTTTGAACAGAAAAAAGTTCAAAAGGTCAGATATTGTCTTCTAAATGACTTTTGAAGCATCAGTAGGAGTCTATGAGTATGTATAGAAAGTTCAAGATCGAGGATTCCTTGGCCTGAAATATGTTCCTTGGGTCAAATATGGACTTTACTGTGGCTAATATAACACCAAAAGAAGACAATCTGATTGTATATTATTAAGTTAATGTTCAAGAACTCTTTGGCCACAAATATGTACAGTAGTTCCATAAAGAACCTATGTATGACTGATTTAACATCAGAAAGAGTTTATAAGTTTATACATTTTATGAAGACCCTTTGAACAGAAAAAAGTTCAAAAGGTCAGATATTGTCTTCTAAATGACTTTTGAAGCATCAGTAGGAGTCTATGAGTATGTATAGAAAGTTCAAGATCGAGGATTCTTTGGCCAGAAATATGTTCCTTGGGTCAAATATGGACTTTAATTTGGCTAATATAACATCAAAAGAAGACAATCTGATTGTATATTAAGTTAATGTTCAAGAACTCTTTGGCCACAAATATGTTCAGCAGGTCCATAAGGAACCTCTGTATGGCTGATTTCACATCAGAAAGAGTCTATAAGTATATAATTTTTTTGAAGACCCTTTGAACAGAAACAAGTTCAAAGTGACTTTTGAAGCATCACTAGGAGTCTATGAGTATGTATAGAAAGTTCAAGATCGAGGATTCGTTGGCCAGAAATATGTTCCTGGGGTCAAATATGAAAGTAGTGTTAACATACACCATGTGTCACTTTTTGATTGATTTATGGCCCTGTCGCTCATGACTGACAGAATTCTTGTATCATGAAACCAGCGCTTCTGATTTATGATGGGTCACTGACAGGCTCCGGGATGTCTAGGCTGCGTGGCGCCGTGTGACATCCTCCGTGCTGATGTCCGGTGGCATTTAAAAGACAAAACAGATCAAGCAGTTGTTCAAATTTGACTTTTACGACTGGTTTAATGAACTCACACCTCAAAACTTGCCTTTGTAGTTTTTATGGTATGTTCCGCCCTGTTATACCTTATTCACAACAACGTCACTACCTACGTTTTTTGCTGCAGTTTTAAATAAGGTTAGGGAATACACTGTTGAACACAGAAGACATTCTACAACTTTCCTGATACAATGGCTGCTCCGAGAACTCCTAAAACCCCTAGAAAGGTTATGTGTATTTCGCCAACAAGAGGACTTGTTGAAATGAGAGAAGATCTAACTTTTGCACCGCGGAAGAAACAGCAAAATGTTAGCTTGACAAAGTTTCTTCATGAAGACTCGGCTTTTGTGAAACGTGATTTCCCAATGTCTGGTAATCGTGTGGTGAGATATGTGTTTGACAAGGTGCAGCGTTGTGTGAAACTCTACACGGCAGATGTTGAAGAAGATTTTACATCTCAGAACCCATGTCTGATTTTCCACGACAAAGACTGGTTTGTGTTTTTCCACTACGTTTGGAGAGATTTGCACGACTGTGGTGATAATCCATTGTACGTAGCCGAGTGGGATGGCTTAATTCCTGACACAAGATTTCGTGTGGTCGGGGACCATAGTAAAAAGTTACCAGACGATTGTGTTTATGTTTTCTGCTGCAACGACAAGACAAAGCTCTGCGAACGAGCATGGCCTGTTCGTGAATCTGAGCATCACTTGTGCTATGACATGAAATTTTTGTTTCAGTGGAAAGATGTTCGTATGCTTGACACTGTATTTACATGCGTGGACAAGATGTTTAGATGGTGCGACATGTATGACCGTTACAGTTCTGTAAAGATTAAATTGTTTCACCCTAAGGAGGGCGTCGCCAATGCTGAAGACCGCCTCTTAAGCCCACCCACATATTACAGTCATTAAAAAACGCCTGCAGATCGGTTCAGTTGCTACATTCATTCACCATGTCTCAAGAATCTACAACTGTCTACTCCTACAGCAACAACCCTGAGGCTGCCCCTGCGATGCCTGATGACAATGCTACACCGCTGGAGTCCCAACCTCAAACATGCGACAACAGTTGGTTGGATAAATTTTGTATGGACCTTGGATATCACAACCTGACCTTCCTTACAACACCATACGGCAACACTGGCGCAATAGCTGGAGCAGCGGCCTTTGCTGGAATTGACAACACAGACAGCTGTATCCGCTCTGACGGATTCAAAATCATAAAAGCGACTGTTGTGGTCCTTCTGGAACATATCATCAACAAAAAGCTGAAAGAACTCTGTTTGGGTTGTGAAGTGGATCACCCCAGTCAGATTAGACACTCCTGCTTATTTGAACCGGGTCCCTATTTCTTTGACGCCTACTTTGACGAACTGACGCGTAATCTGGTGAGACCGGACCTTAAGCACATCGTTGCTCAAGCATTGAGCCGTTGTGGTTTAAGGGTTCACCCCCAGAGGATTCAAGGATCAGTGGAGGCTATTTTACATGAACTGCGTGACGAAGTTTTCATTGTGGAAAAGCTTCGTGAAGTCAGAGAGAAAGTTGTGGACGTCAGTAGTGAGCAAATTGTCTATGACGCTGTGGACAGCTGGAAAGGTATTGTCCAAGTTGTCTGACAGTAACAGTGACATGGGTAACACGTGTTTCGCAACTGGAATGGCAAAGTGGTTGCTTAAACAACGTATTAGATGTGAGATGACCAGCTTGTTGTATAAGATCATTAATGAGTGTACCAATGTATCTGTTACTGTAAACAAATGTGCTGTTGATACCAAACGTTTTACAAATCTCAAGAAACAAATGTCTGTTGTAAGAACAGTGTCAAATGAATGGACAGATATGATGCGTTTATGCGTTAATGCGGGTGAACCAGTTTGTCTAACTATCAGAAAAATTTTAGACCTGATGACTGAATGCGGCAGCTGTATTAGAATAGCCGATATATTGTGCTTGTGTACATATGTGACCGATCTATGTGTAGACATATTGTCTAGAAACAATCAGACTGATGTTTGTGAAATTGTTGAAACACTGGTTGATTACATTCTTGAGAACAACATTGTGATGTGTATAAAATTTCTACACTACATCGATGCTGTATGATGCCAATGTTTCTTTTAACTGTTTAAGAAATAAAAACCTTAACCACTTAAACCATCTGTGTTTATTCTTTTGTGGAGCGTGAAGTGGAAACATGTCGGAAGAAATGAAAAAGACTTACTACACACCTTCTAACCCCGGTTCTTTAGGGGGGAAAAAACGCTTAAAAGATGCTGTTTTAAAAGAAACGGGGGTTCGTTTAACCGATAAAGAGGTTTCAGACTGGCTCGCTGGTGAGGATGCGTATACACTACATAGAACTGCCCCTCTAAAATACAAAAGGAATCGGGTTTTTGTCTACGGTGTAGATATGTTGTTCCAGGCCGATCTAGTTGATATGTCGGCATATGCCTCGGTAAACGACAACAACCATTTTCTGTTGACATGTATCGACCTGTTCAGTAAATATGCATGGGTACGGGCATTAAAAAACAAGAGTGGTGTAGAGGTCTCTAAAGCTTTTGAATCCATACTGAAGATAAAGGAAAGGAGTTTTTTAACAAACACTTTCAAAACGTAACAAAAAAGTACAATATTTCCCATTACGCAACAGCCACAGAATTAAAGGCATGTGTTGTTGAGCGGTTTAATAGAACCTTAAAAGGTAGAATGTGGAGATATTTAACAGCTACAAACTCCAAAAGGTACATCGACATACTTCAAGACATTACACAAGGATACAATGCGAGCCATCACAGAAGCATCAAGATGAGGCCGATTGATGTGGGGAAAGAAAACGAGTCTGTTGTGTTACACAACCTATATGGAGATATCCGACCTCGTAGTGTTAACACCATATTTAAATACAAGAATGGCGATGTGGTTCGAATTTCTAAAGTCAGAGGCCCGTTTGCAAAGGGTTATGAGGAAAACTACACACAAGAGTATTTTACTATATCAGCGTGTATACCACGGGATCCTCCTGTTTACAGATTGTGTGATTACGACGGGGATGTTATCGACGGTGTTTTTTACGCAGAAGAATTGCAAAAAATAATTGTCAACAAAAACAAAACCTTTAAAGTTGAAAAAATTTTAGATAAGAAGACAAAAGGTCGTAAAACGTTAGTGCTGGTACAATGGCTCGGGTGGCCTGCGAAATTTGCTTCATGGATCGATCAGAAAGAATTAGTTGATGTACAGAAACCATAAAAACAAGACACACACCCAGGATGCATACAGTTGTATAAAAACCAGACATGGCTGAGGGCGGATTTTATGTCACACTACCCTGCAACGCTTCACTGTCTGTGTACCCGAATAATAAAATCTCAAATTATACAACAAGACTGGCTACCCCTATAAATATAAAAGGAGAATGGGAGGTAGGACTTGTTCAAATTGAATATCCAAGAAGTTGGTACACCTTTAACAGCAATGATGCCGTTTTTGAGATAAACATAGGACCCACCACTGCCGATGGTGAAAAATACAATAACAGCATGCGCCACGGTGTGGATGTGAAGACGACCAGCTTGTCGAAACTACGCATTCCAATAAAAACAGGATATTACGACAATGTCCCATCTCTAGTTAGTGTAATAAATGATTTAGTAGCAACCCAGGGGGTATTCGGCTACGACCGTGTAAAAAACAAAAGTATTTCTGAAAGCAAAACCTAACATTTCAATAACATTCCATGGAAAACTAGCCATTATTTTAGGATTGAAACCAGGCATCCCTATAGGAGATTCTATTCTGCAAAAAACAAATCCTGAAAAAACTAATTTTGAAAAGGATGTTGTAACATATGCGATGCATCAGGGGGTTTCTATACTCTTTATATCTACACGGATATTATCCGTTACCAATCCGTAGGTGATGCATTCGTACCACTACTGGAGTGTGTACAAATAACAGGGGATAACAATAACACAGTCAGTGTTCGATACGACAAACCGCACTACGCATCTATCAACAAATCTGTCATTACGGATATTGTTATAGAGGTGAAGGACGATCAAAATCAACACGTCCCATTTTCTTACGGAAAAGTGTGCATTAAACTTCACTTCAGGCCTGTAAAACATTTAGTTTAAAATGGTGTATTTCAACAACCACAATGTCGACCCTATGCGCTACGTTGCCTATTACCAGAATCAGGCAGGCAGCGGGCTCCCCGGGTATGCAGGAGGCGGAGTTATGTATGGGGCCGGTTTGGGCGGCCTTTTTCGAGGGCTCTTTAGAATGGCTATACCACTACTAAAACGAGGATTTAGCATAGCCAAGCCGCATCTTAAATCAGCTGCAAAAAACATACTAAGTGACGTTGTTAGTAATACGTTATCGCGATCTTTTAACAACAACTACGATACTCAAGACGGTTCAGGGCTAATGGTAATGGCTCGCAAAAGAGCATCTAGGCCGCCAGGGGTGCGGAGGAGTGGCCAGAAGCAGAAGAAAACAAAACGTCCACCCAAGAAAACATCAGTTGTAAAACGCAAGCGACAGGAGACAGCTAAGCGTACTGCTTCAAAAAGATCAAGGAACTCTGTTAAAACAATATTTTAGATCATGGCATTACTACACAACATGTCAGAGGAGTGTTTATTGTCCGAACTGGATCTGTTTACAGTGCCACTAACTCAAACCGCAGTTGAAAAAAAACACTTATATAGAAGTGCCACCATTATCAGCGATATCTGACACATCGCCGCTGGAGTTTTTTATTGCGGGGAATGGAGAGGATTACATAGATCTAAACAACACATTAGTTTTTTTTGCGCCTCAAAATCACTAATGCTGATGGATCGGACATTGCAGATGGAGATCCCGTAGGGCTTGTCAACTATCCTGGAGCTACTATTTTTTCACAAGTGGATGTATCGCTTGGAGATCGGCTTATATCACAGAGTTCTAGCACATATCCATATCGCTGTATGATAGAATGTCTTACCAATTATGGTAAAGATACCCTTGAAACGCTTTTCTCAGCAGGGCTTTTTTACCTAGACACAGCTGGGCACATGGATGTTGCGGACCCAGGAGGTGAAAACCGTGGTCTGACAAAGAGAGCAGCCTTCACCAACGCTAGTAATGTAGTCGAACTACTCGCTCCTGTTCACAGCGATATCTTCTTTCAAGAAAAACTATTGCTTAATGGACTAGACCTTAAAATTAGAATGACTAGAGGTAAAGATGAATTCTGCCTGATGAGGAGCAATGCCACAGCCTATAAACTGAACATCCTATCTGCATCGCTATTTGTGAAAAAAGTGTCTGTGTCACCCGCTGTGAGACTGGGCCATGCACAAGCCCTACTCTCAACCACTGCCAAGTACCCCATCGACAGAGTGTGTCTGAAAAACTTCTCAGTACCTGCCGGCTCACGTGTCTGCAATCAAGAAAACTTGTTCTTAGGAACTCTACCAAAATCTCTGGTTCTAGCGATGGTTGATAACGATGCATTTGTGGGGGCGTATAATAAAAACCCTTTTGCGTTTAAAAACTACGATTTAGAATTTTTGGCCATTTATCTGGATGGTCAACAGTACCCCGCGAAGCCTCTGCAACCTGAATATGAAAACGGTTCTGCAGTGCGGGAGTTTTACCAATTAGCGCTGGCAACTGGAAGGCATCTTAAAAACCAGGCTCTATGCATCAATAGGGAGGATTTTCTGCACGGCTATACACTCTATGCGTTCAATTTCGCCCCAGATGAGGAGTGTAGCCAGCATGTGTCGCTTATCAAAAGTGGCAATATTAGACTAGAAGCCCGTTTCAGACAACCACTACCACGTACAATTAACCTTATTGTTTATGCTTTGTTTGACAGCTTGATTGAAGTGTCAAATCGCCGTCAGATCCTGGTTGATTACTACTAACACGTTCAAATGAACACTGTGCAGCTTACGGCTGTCATGGATAAGGTATCATGCAATACTTATTTTCTCGGAGTTCTACCATGTGACTATCTACCAAAAGCCCCTTTAAGAAAGCTACCAGCAATGGTTTTAATCAATACACATCATTCAGGACTCCCAGGGGAACACTGGGTGGCCATCTACATAAATGAGGACGGTGTAGGGTGTTTTTTCGACAGCTTTGGTAATAAACCAGACTACCATGGTTTTCCGCCGATTATCAAAAACTTTTTAAGGCTCAATTCTAGTCAAGTTCAACATTCAACTGTGCAAGTCCAAGATTTTTCATCAGACACGTGTGGACAACATTGTGTGTTCTTTCTCTACCACATGGCGAAGGGATTTGATTATGATTATGTGTTGAAATTGTATTGTAATGATTTGATTAAAAATGACAAAAAGGTGTCAGCATTTGTGAAAAAACTAAAACAAGCGCCATGTAATGAAAATGTTTTCAAATGTGTTCAGTGTGTACAAATGGGTGAAATGTTCATGTCTCATGCTAAATATTTTTAATAAAACAAGTAATGAACGGAAATGTGTTTCTTTAAACCCTCTTTTATTACACATATACATCACAT
Source organism: Semotilus atromaculatus (assembly GCA_031834385.1). Taxonomy (NCBI): domain Eukaryota; kingdom Metazoa; phylum Chordata; class Actinopteri; order Cypriniformes; family Leuciscidae; genus Semotilus; species Semotilus atromaculatus. The sequence goes on from JAULUF010000046.1 coordinate 470,265, forward strand.
CATAAGTTCTCAAAAAAAAAAAAAAAAAGAGAGAAAATGAGAACACAATACATACAAACTGTGAGTTTAAAAACTTAACCACTTAGTCTGGGTGAGATCGGGTGCTTTGAATGTGAGGTCTTCTGAATGTATCGGGGTCCCCGGAAACGCTTTCTGTTTTTTACTCTTCTTAGATGATCCTGTTATAGTGGGGGTCGATTTGGTTTTGAAAGAGTTAATAGTATGTCTGACATAGTGGTTTGGTACCACAGAGTGTGGCAAATTTAAACTAGCAAAAGCCTCCAGAAATTCGCGCCATCCACCAGGTCTCCGCTCGTCAGCAATCTTTTGTGGAGCCGTGACGCTTTTAACTAAGTCAAGCATGTGTGAACCAGGGATTGTTCTCCCTTTAAACACAAACTCTCCCGACTCAGTCCACGAAGTTACATCTTTAGTTTTAGACATTTTATCTAAAATGTAACGAACATTTTTCACACTCCTCTGCGGAATATTCTTTAAAATCTCATCTGCAAAAGCACCTAAATCGTCATGGGCACTCACATGGTCTGTAGCGGGTGGGTCTTCTTTTTCAACATTACCAGGCTGTGGTAGACTTAATGTTAATGTGGTGGATTCCCTATCCCCTTGTCTAGTGAGTGTTAAAAACCGCTGCAAAACACCTGTGTACATCTTAGCTTTTTCATGGTGATCCAGATCAGACCTGTGCAAAATATTTCTTATAGTCATGTCCAGGTCATTCTCCACAACCTGTTGTATAGACTCACGGGTGTTAGAGGATTTCAGTTTATCCAACTGGTGTTGTGGGACTAAAAACATCTTCTCAGCATACTCCATCATCAAACTTATTTAGATGTAACCAAACTGGTTATAAAGGGAATTGCGACACTTAACAAAGGTAATAGAAATCCTCCTTGTTGGTTGATTAACCTTCTTTTGCGTCTAACTCCAAACTTTTTATCTGCAACAATTTTGATCTCGCTTCTTCTTCTCTTCAGTTTCTGATATTGTTGTGGTGTTAGTGGAATATTACCATGGACCACGTTAAGAGCTACTTCACACAATGTCACAATGAGCTCGTCTGCGGCCGCCTCTAAAATAACGCGTCTTTGTTTAGGCGTGGCTTTTAATAACAATTTTAAAAGAGGCAGGTTTCTTAAAAGTCTTGCAGACATTTTCAAATCTCTCTGTCAATGTTTTCTTTTCTGAATGTACACAACTGGGTGTTGTGACAGAATATCTGTTCTGAGACGGTACTGCTCTGGTGTTTTCGCTTTAAAGTCAATCAAAAGGTACCCGAAAGGAATGCTGGTCGCATTTTCATAACAGTCCATAAAGAAATTCGTGTTTCTGGGGTACATCTGCCGCGCCAACACATTAATTTGGGTATTGTCTCTGGGGTTTTTAAACAATACCAAATAATTCGTGTTCAAGCTGATGGTCCTGCTGGATTTACCTTGAAAAAACAAGTTTTGTACAATATACAAAGCACTCAAGTTTTTATGGTGCACATAGGTCGTGAACACGCGTTCAACTTCAGAATTGCTACTAGCATCTTTCATAACATCATCCAATACCAAAAAATGTGTCTTGTTGGTGGGGAACAAACGATCATCATTCAGGGTCTGTGGGATACCTTCAATAAATTTAATATCATACAGTTTCAACAATTCATCATACAAAGGTTGCCAGCAATCATAAAATGTACACAATGTTTTCAATTTTTTTAGAAATTACACTTTTAGCATTTTCCAACAACATTTTTACAAAAAATGTTTTTCCTGAGCTAGAAGGACCACTTAAAACACATGAAAATGGGTGTTGTAATCTGAAATCAAAACCATTCGGGTCTAGCACCCCCCGATGCCCAAAAACGTTGTCAGTAGCCATATGGTAGCGTAGTTAGGTCGGGTAGCAAAATACGCTTGTTGTAAACGACTTTAAATTTTTTCACAACTGACTTGTTGTGCAATGTGAACTGCTTTTTGTTCCTCACTATACTGTCGGTGTATGCGAGAATGTAATTACTGTCACCCCGCCCCCTCACATATTGATCGACAAGACCAATTAATGAGTCTAACCTAATGGTCTCAGAGTTTACGGCATTCAGCGTGATACCTTTGGCCTTCATGCAGACCTTACCCTTAGAAGTCCGATACCCGTAACTTTTCGGACCACTTGAAGAAAATTCAACAATATGGTCCCCATCCCCAACTTCATCAGTAAGGTCGCCAAGATATGGACCTAGTGGAGGCTCATATTCACCCTCTTTAGACGTGAACACAACACTATCTGTATCGCAATAAAGCACTCTATCACCCAACCTGTCCATGAGATCATAAAGCTCTAACCGTGCATGGGCTGTTGTAAAAGCCCCGAGAAAGACGTTAATGTCACGAGTCTGGGTGCCTTTCCCATCTGCGTAAGCCCACTGAACGATTGCAACAGCGTCTGACACAAATGAGAAATGTTTGAGGTCATACTCAACGCCAAAAATGTATCGGGCAAACTGTTCAGGGTCTGTTAGTATTTCGGTTGTCGGCAACTGTTCGCGCATAGAGAACCGTCCCCATAAAGAATTAAGAAGTAGCTTCATAATGGATCTGCGTGCAGCATTAAACTCAATCTTGTCCAGATTCAGCTTAATCCCTTCTTTCTCAAAGTAATCTCTAACATAAGATTCTTTGTCGGCGTCGGTCACAACGTCTTTTGGAAAACCTGAACTTTCCTGTTTGAACTGTAAAAATGTTTTAACATAATCACAAAACAATGTTTCAGAGCGTTGGGGAAAATGCCAGACCTCATCGATTTTTGTCACTACATAACCCTTCTCAACGGCTTTTAACAGTTCAATGCTAACCCAGGACCCATGAATTGATCTTTCCTCATCAGTATGCACACACGGGTGTGTCTGGTTCTGATGTTCAGCACATGTCCTGCAAAGAGGAAACATTAACTTACCCCCGGTCCTATAAGGCAGTACGGGGTGAAGCAACTTCCGTGGCGGAAGGACTGTAGCCTTGACGAGACCGTAATAATCTTCAAGGTTTTGAAAATCCTTGTGTATTATTTCAGGATGCCCAATTGGGTAGCATTTTCGAGCTTGGCAGTAGGGATATAGTGATGTAAAGTCAACATACCTAATCCGCTCGCCCTCCGCAACTTTGTGATACAGTTTTAATGCGTTAGTACGGCCGCCGAATAGAGCTTCACGGGGTTTCAATCTTTCAGTGTGTTCGTAAGTGGACATGAAATCCATCACTGCTGCGTCGGTCTGTTTAGCGCGGACCCAATCACATTCCCAAATCACCTCGACCTGAAGACCGTATGCGCGCTCCAAAATTTCAATCTTATCATCACATTGTCTTCTCAGAACACCATAAGGCACTTTTGATAAAGGGTTTATATCATTGGGGTTATAACAACGCTCGCACCCGTGAAAAAAACACCCGAGAAATTCGAATGCTTTTTTCACATCACCATCGTCATAGAACCCGTCCACATAGTATTTCCCAAATGACGCCTCACCGCTGTTAAGGGCATGTTGGACATCTATAGACCGCGATTTTCGGACAAACTCAAGCCATTCAATTGAGATGTTTGAATAAGTCTTGTTCTGGTTGGTGTACGCATTGTTACGTGTCAGAGCTATTGTGTCTTTTGGGATGTAGTGTGTTTTATACGTAGCCATACATGTTGCTGCCAAAGTGGTGTAATTAAATGGATCAAGGCCTGTACACAAAATGAATTCGTCGCGGTACTTCAGGCAAGCTTCCCTCAGCAAAACGACATCGTTTTTACCATAAAGCGCCAGTTCTTTTTTAAAATCGAACACTTTGTCAGATATGGTATTGTACCAATCATCAAACGACGCCCTGTCTTGGTTCGACATTGTCGCATACCCGTAAAATTTCTTGTCAGGGTACGGGCCTATGTAGTTGTCATTTTCAATGCGGTTAAAGTGGTGCGGAAAATAGCCCTTCTCAGCATTAGTCAAATTAAACGCAACAGGTGTCTTGGCCAGACGCATGGGTATGAATGAGTATGAATCAATAAAACGCTGTTTGAAAGCTGTGTCATACATTAAGATTAGCCTGCATCCCTGCATTGTGATTTTAGGAGCAATCGCCATCTTAGTAAAGTATTGCAAAAGGATGTAATTATCAAACCCGCCTGCATTGTGCGCGATCCATGTGTAATTAAGGTAGCGTGGTTGTCTGAATTTTTTAACGAGTCGATCCACACAATCGGGCCCTTCAGCCACGAATTCCTCACCATTAAACGTGATAGCACATACAAAATTGGCAACGTGTTTACCATTTTCATAACGGGTCTCAAAATCGTAGAAAATGTAACGATCGTTTGGCATCTCCGGCTTAACTGGTTGGATAAAACATTGATGCACACCATCGGTAACCAAACTCTCACCACAGTGCACACAACGATCTGCAGAACATTTATGGGGTTTGGGTTTATCACCGCTGACATGGTAACGTCTATTACATTTACAACAATATTTAGTCACGTCGCACTGCGCATATTGCATACCCTGAGGTGTTTTTTTATGCATCTCAAAACAATAGTCAGACTTACAGTACCGCAGACAGTCACCGCAATGTTTTGGCTTTTTGGGTTGTTTATGACATTCCGGGTCATTACAGACATCGCAGATGTACCGACATCTGTGATCTCTCCTACAGGTGAATCCTCGGTAACAGTACTCACACACGTACGGGGTGCCAATAAATGCTCGTAGATTTTTAATCATAAAATAGTGATCGTCATGCAGGTACAAAAATGCTGTTTTAGGATGCGGATCGTCTGTGTTTGCATACTTCTCCAAAACCCCCGTATCAGTCCGATAGAAGACAACTATTTTAACGTTCAACGTCTGTTCAAACCGTCTGATGTCATTAAACGCTATCTTGTGTTGATCAGCATAGCCAGCTGACTTCTGCAATGAAGATGCTACAGACTCTAGCTCTACGTGTGGTTTCTGTGGATTTAGGAAATGTGCCAGACAGATTGCAAAACAAAGATTGTTTGAAATGTTCGTGGGACAGAACAGATTAAGTCTGTTTTTGGAAATCACTTCATTGTGGGCAAGATCACGGATCTTTCGATAAGCACCGCCGCGTTTACTTCTCGCTATCGACAGTCTTAAATTCAATCTCTCATCAAACTGTACGTCAGAGTTGCTCTGCATTATTTTTTCAAGATCGTTTATAAATAGATCTACACTATAACCATTGCTACCCGTCAAAAGTGTACTAACATCTGATGTCAAACTCGAGCCCCTCAACGTGATGCTGATTAAACAGCCGTCTCCGCCTAACAGTCTGGAAAACTCCACAATTTCAGAAAGTGTGTCATGTAAAAACATGGTGTAGGCTGCTAAATCTGTCGATGATATCTCTCGCAGATTTATAAGCCTGTGGATTTCCAGACCATTGAACCGAGCTCGTGGTAGTACGGTGTACCCACCAACATCGCCACCCTCTCTTACCAGTGATTCTATTTCGCTATCTGTGAGACCCATGTTGGGTGCATCAGGGCTGAGTGTGCGGGGCGACTGTGTATCTGGGCCCTCTCCTGACTGGTGAAAAGACACAAGATGATCATTATCAGAATCTGATTCTGGAGGAGGTTCTGACACCTCTCCTGCTTGTTGGGTATTTACAAAATGTTCAAAATCATTATTTGGTTCAGGATCCTCATCGGACATTGATCTCACAATGTTTAATAATTCTACCAACGTATCAGTTGTAGACTCTGCCCTATTCATATCCTGCACAGTCTGTATTAAATAGAGCAATGTTTCTGTGTTACTGCACTGTTCAAGGGGCACCACACTACCATCGTCTCGTCTAAACCTAGCTACCGGACCCGGATCAAAACCATCTGGCTCCCGACAACGTTTAGGCATTTTTAATCAGATCTTTTTATTTTATTTATTTAAAACCACAGGTGGTCGCACATTTAAAAACTATGGATAATAAACCCGGGTGTCCATACAGTGAAAAAGATAGAATGAAAAAACTACCTAACCAACAACTACACAGTCAGATTAAAATTACACACAGTGTGTGACAAATGTTGAAGAAAAAGAAAGAAGAAAAAACATAGTATGCAAACAAAAATAAAAAATATATAAAACGTTCACAACTCACCGACCTCTCTTTTGAAGAATGAGCACAAGCTCCTTTAACAATTCTATAGACAGGACTTGTTGTCTGGTTACATTTTGAATATCGCCACTACGCAACCGTTGCGCTGCTAGGCCTTGTTTAATCCAAATACCATGTTGTTGTTGTGTTGACTCATAAACATCTAAACGTCTCTCAATGGCATTAAGGCGTTTGTCAAAACGTACCTCGAAGGCATTCAATGCGGTCTTGACAGAGTCCTGTATCAGTCCGGCTATGTGTTGATTGTCTATATTGGGTTGTGATTCGCGTTTGTAAGCCTCCTGATTTGAAGGCAGCTGTTCAGGGTCGGATTCTCCCACGGCCACCACACGTTCGCTGGATGGAACAGCCTGAGGTGTTTCTTTAGGGATGTTTGTAAATACACAGTCGTCCCAAGATTGTATCAGTCCATCACTCCAGCTCTGAACATCATTTATATCGGGGGCTGCATTGTCAACTACGACCACCTCTGTTAAGAAGTAGAAAGGGGATCAAAACAAAAAGTTAGTACAAATGTGTGTTAATATTATAATAATAACAGTAATATTATTAATGACTATATTTTCTAAGACTAAAAATAAAATAAAAATCAGACCGGTACTGTTGTAAAATTAAAAGCAATACGTAGTGTCAAAGTATATATATATATATATAGAACAGATATATAAACAGACAATCAAATAAGATCAGGCTAACAACTATTATGGATCGGACCCTGTAATACTAGCGCACCCCCTATAGAGGGCGCAACAGGCTAAAAATCAACATGTCTACACTTTTTACACACAGTTCTCCATTGGTGTTAGCTAAAATTTATAAACGCCTGCTCTAAGAGATATGCAGGTTTGTGTATTATGTTTTTTTTTTCAACAATTAATGCAGATGTATGTTAACAACAGTTCTAGACTAACATATTGGCACATTATACATCCACAAACACAATCGACCTCTCACTATTACATCCAAATAAAAATATTTATCTTTCTGATTTAGTGTGAACAGAAAACAAGCCAACAGTTTTTGCCCCCGTTACTTACTTTTAACAGCTGCTCGTCTTGGCTTTTTCGGGACAGTCTGTGGTAACGTTCTCGAAGACCCAGCAGTAGAAGCTTTTGCGTCCGCATCCACAACACGTCTGCGTTTAAGCCTATTTTTCGGTCTTGTCGCTATGCCATCCAAACCACCCTTATCCCGATCATTCGCAGATTCAGACGTACCAACATTGCTCACAACGTCTGATAAACCTTCTGGAAATGCACATGTTAAAGTTTTAAAATAATTCAACAATCCATAACACCGTATACTAATATAAATGTTTGATAAAGACGAATTACAAAAGCAGTTTACCAAGGGGTGTAATGTTACCGCTCGCGCTGTCGCCCTGAGCTGTATGCACTAACGCAGAGATAGTCACTCGTTTCGCCCCTGGTAAAAACAAAAAACACAAAGAAGATAAGACATTTTTACACATCCACAACAGCGTTTAAACACGGATGTAACAACATTTAACATTTACCGAGGGCGAGCGTGTCCGACCTCTCGCGTGAAGATGAACCAGCGTTGTTGTGCGATGCAGCTGCGGTGCTATGCACCGTCACGCCTCCTGGTAAAAACAAAAACAAAATAAAACATGATTATCCGCCACACAGACACACACACACACATACACACAATATGCAATATTTAAACATAATCATACGTACCACTAGCTTGATTCAGGAAATTAATTTCATCAATAATCTCGAAGAGACCAACATCACCTGCAGCGCAGAGAAACCTTAAGTAACAGAACAGCGACTCATATAAATAAATAAAGCCTCGTAATAATATTACTTAATAAAATTAAACAAACTTACTGTTAAGACAAGCATCCATCTTCTTGCAATCACGATTCACGAAAATTGTTTGAGAACGAGGCAAAAACAACGGACGCGCTTGACACGAGACACGAGACACTAGTATGCTTCAGTAACTGCGTTCGCGCTCTACATGAATTTATACATGCAGCTTTTGGCGAAGTGTGAACTCGGGGCTCCCCAGCAGACAGAATACACACGGACATAACACCTATCTCGCGCAGGTAGACGGTCAATAAACAGGAAGGCCATGGGCAGACACCTTTCTTTCACACATCCAACCCAGGATGTCACAGCAGGAGGATGTCACACGGCGCCACGCAGCCTAGACATACCGGAGCCTGTCAGTGACCCATCATAAATCAGAAGCGCTGGTTTCATGATACAAGAATTCTGTCAGTCATGAGCGACAGGGCCATAAATCAATCAAAAAGTGACATATGGTGTATGTTAACACTACTTATGAACTCTACTGTGGCTAATAGAACATCAAAAGAAGACAATCTGGTTGTGTATTAAGTTAATGTTCAAGAACTCTTTGGCCACAAATATGTACAGTAGGTCCATAAGGAACCTCTGTATGGCTGATTTCACATCAGAAAGAGTCTATAAGTTTATACGTTTTTTGAAGACCCTTTGAACAGAAAAAAGATCAAAAGGTCAGATATTGTCTTCTAAATGACTTTTGGAGCATCAGTAGGAGTCTATGAGTATGTATAAAAAGTTCAAGATCGAGGATTCTTTGGCCAAAAATATGTTCCTTGGGTCAAATATGGACTTTACTGTGGCTAATATAACATCAAAAGAAGACAATCTGATTGGATGTTAAGTTAATGTTCAAGAACTCTTTGGCCACAAATATGTTCAGTAGGTCCATAAGGAACCTCTATATGGCTGATTTAAAATCAGAAAGAGTCTATAAGTTTATACATTTTTTGAAGACCCTTTGAACAGAAAAAAGATCAAAAGGTCAGATATTGTCTTCTAAATGACTTTTGGAGCATCAGTAGGAGTCTATGAGTATGTATAGAAAGTTCAAGATCGAGGATTCTTTGACCAGAAATATGCTCCTTGGGTCAAATATGGACTTTACTGTGGCGAAAATAACATCAAAAGAAGACAATCTGATTGTATATTAAGTTAATGTTCAAGAACTCTTTGGCTACAAATATGTTCTGTAGGTCCAAAAGGTACCTCTGTATGACTGATTTAACATCAGAAAGAGTTTATAAGTTTATACATTTTTTGAAGATCCTTTGAACATAAAACAGTTTAAAAGGTCAGATATAGTCTTCTAATTTACTTTTGAAGCATCAGTAGGAGTCTATGAGTATGTATAGAAAGTTCAAGATCGAGGATTCCTTGGCCAGAAATATGTTCCTTGGGTCAAATATGGACTTCAGTGTGGCTAATATAACATCAAAAGAAGACAATCTGATTGTATAAGTTAATTTTCGAGAACTCTTTGGCCATAAATATGTTCAGTAGTTCCATAAGGAAGCTCTGTATGACTGATTTAACATCAGAAAGAGTCTATAAGTTTATAATTTTTTTGAAGACCCTTTGAACAGAAAAAAGTTCAAAAGGTCAGATATTGTCTTCTAAATGACTTTTGAAGCATCAGTAGGAGTCTATGAGTATGTATAGAACGTTCAAGATCGAGGATTCCTTGGCCTGAAATATGTTCCTTGGGTCAAATATGAACTTTACTGTCGCTAATATAACACCAAAAGAAGACAATCTGATTGTATATTATTAAGTTAATGTTCAAGAACTCTTTGGCCACAAATATGTACAGTAGTTCCATAAAGAACCTATGTATGACTGATTTAACATCAGAAAGAGTTTATAAGTTTATACATTTTATGAAGACCCTTTGAACAGAAAAAAGTTCAAAAGGTCAGATATTGTCTTCTAAATGACTTTTGAAGCATCAGTAGGAGTCTATGAGTATGTATAGAAAGTTCAAGATCGAGGATTCTTTGGCCAGAAATATGTTCCTTGGGTCAAATATGGACTTTAATTTGGCTAATATAACATCAAAAGAAGACAATCTGATTGTATATAAAGTTAATGTTCGAGAAGTCTTTTGCCAGAAATATGTTCAGTGGTTCCATAAGGAACCTCTGTATGGCTGATTTCACATCAGAAAGAGTCTATAAGTATATAATTTTTTTGAAGACCCTTTGAACAGAAACAAGTTCAAAGTGACTTTTGAAGCATCACGTAGGAGTCTATGAGTATGTATAGAAAGTTCAAGATCGAGGATTCGTTGGCCAGAAATATGTTCCTGGGGTCAAATATGAACTCTACTGTGGCTAATAGAACATCAAAAGAAGACAATCTGGTTGTGTATTAAGTTAATGTTCAAGAACTCTTTGGCCACAAATATGTACAGTAGGTCCATAAGGAACCTCTGTATGGCTGATTTAAAATCAGAAAGAGTCTATAAGTTTATACGTTTTTTGAAGACCCTTTGAACAGAAAAAAGATCAAAAGGTCAGATATTGTCTTCTAAATGACTTTTGGAGCATCAGTAGGAGTCTATGAGTATGTATAAAAAGTTCAAGATCGAGGATTCTTTGGCCAAAAATATGTTCCTTGGGTCAAATATGGACTTTACTGTGGCTAATATAACATCAAAAGAAGACAATCTGATTGTATGTTAAGTTAATGTTCAAGAACTCTTTGGCCACAAATATGTTCAGTAGGTCCATAAGGAACCTCTATATGGCTGATTTAAAATCAGAAAGAGTCTATAAGTTTATACATTTTTTGAAGACCCTTTGAACAGAAAAAAGATCAAAAGGTCAGATATTGTCTTCTAAATGACTTTTGGAGCATCAGTAGGAGTCTATGAGTATGTATAGAAAGTTCAAGATCGAGGATTCTTTGACCAGAAATATGCTCCTTGGGTCAAATATGGACTTTACTGTGGCGAAAATAACATCAAAAGAAGACAATCTGATTGTATATTAAGTTAATGTTCAAGAACTCTTTGGCTACAAATATGTTCTGTAGGTCCAAAAAGAACCTCTATATGACTGATTTCACATAAGAAGGAGTCTATAAGTTTATACATTTTATGAAGACCCTTTGAAAAATTTCATAAGATCAGATATGGTCTTCTAAATGACTTATGAAGCATAAGTAGGAGTCTATGAGTATGTATAGAAAGTTCAAATTCTTTGGCCAAAAATATGTTCCTTTGGTCAAATATGGACTTTACTGTGGCTAATATAACACCAAAAGAAGACAATCTGATTGTATATTAAGTTAATGTTCAAGAACTCTTTGGCCACAAATATGTTCAGTAGGTCCATAAGGAACCTCTGTATGGCTGATTTAAAATCAGAAAGAGTCTATAAGTTTATACATTTTTTGAAGACCCTTTGAACAGAAAAAAGATCAAAAGGTCAGATATTGTCTTCTAAATGACTTTTGGAGCATCAGTAGGAGTCTATGAGTATGTATAGAAAGTTCAAGATCGAGGATTCTTTGGCCAAAAATATGTTCCTTGGGTCAAATGTGGACTTTACTGTGGCTAATATAACACCAAAAGAAGAAAATCTGATTGTATATTAAGTTAATGTTCAAGAACTCTTTGGCCACAAATATGTACAGTAGTCCATAAAGAACCTATGTATGACTGATTTAACATCAGAAAGAGTTTATAAGTTCATACATTTTTTGAAGATCCTTTGAACAGAAATAAGTTTAAAAGGTCCGATATAGTCTTCTAATTTACTTTTGAAGCATCAGTAGGAGTCTATGAGTGTGTATAGAAAGTTCAAGATCGAGGATTCCATGGCCAGAAATATGTTCCTTGGGTCAAATATGGACTTCAGTGTGGCTAATATAACATCAAAAGAAGACAATCTGATTGTATATTGAGTTAATGTTCAAGAACTCTTTGGCCACAAATGTGTTCAGTAGGTCCATAAGGAACCTCTGTATGGCTGATTTAACATCAGAAAGAGTTTATAAGTTTATACATCTTTTGAAGACCCTTTGAACAGAAAAAAGTTAAAAAGGTCAGATATTGTCTTCTAAATGACTTTTGGATCATCAGTAGGTGTCTATGAGTGTGTGTATAGAAAGTTTAAGATCGAGGATTCCTTGGCCAGAAATATGTTCCTTGGGTCAAATATGGACTTCAGTGTGGCTAATATAAAATCAAAAGAAGACAATCTTATTGTATATTGAGTTAATGTTCAAGAACTCTTTGGCCACAAATATGTACAGTAGGTCCATAAGGAACCTCTGTATGGCTGATTTAAAATCAGAAAGAGTCTATAAGTTTATACTTTCCTTGAAGACCCTTTGAACAGAAAAAAGTTCAAAAGGTCAGATATTGTCTTCTAAATGACTTTTGGACTATCAGTAGGTGTCTATGAGTGTGTGTATTGAAAGTTTAAGATCGAGGATTCCTTGGCCAGAAATATGTTCCTTGGGTCAAATATGGACTTCAGTGTGGCTAATAGAACACGAAAAAAAGACAATCTGATTGTATATTGAGTTATTAAGAACTCTTTGGCCACAAATATGTACAGTAGTTCCATAAAGAACCTATGTATGACTGATTTAACATCAGAAAGAGTTTATAAGTTTATACATTTTTTGAAGATCCTTTAAACAGAAAAAAGTTTAAAAGGTCAGATATAGTCTTCTAATTTACTTTTGAAGCATCAGTAGGAGTCTATGAGTATGTATAGAAAGTTCAAGATCGAGGATTGCTTGCCCAGAAATATGTTCCTTGGGTCAAATATGGACTTCAGTGTGGCTAATATAACATCAAAAGAAGACAATCTGATTGTATAAGTTAATTTTCGAGAAATCTTTGGCCACAAATATGTTCAGTAGTTCCATAAGGAACCTCTGTATGACTGATTTAACATAAGAAGGAGTCTATAAGTTTACACATTTTTTGAAGACCCATTGAACAGAAAAAAGTTAAAAAGGTCAGATATGGTCTTCTAAATGACTTTTGAAGCATCAGTAGGAGTCTATGAGTATGTATACAAAGTTCAAGTTTGAGGATTCTCTTTGCCAGAAATATGTTCCTTGGGTCAAATATGGACTTTACTATGGCTAATAGAACACGAAAAAAAGACAATCTGATTGTATATTAAGTTAATGTTCAAGAACTCTTTGGCCACAAATATGTTCAGTAGGTCCATAAGGAACCTCTGTATGGCTGATTTATCATCAGAAAGAGTCAATAAGTTTATAAATTTTTTGAAGATCCTTTGAACAGAAAAAAGTTTAAAAGGTCAGATTTGGTCTTCTAAATGACCTTTGGAGCATCTTTAGGAGTCTATGAGTGTCTATAGAAAGTTCAAGATCGAGGATTCCTTGGCCAGAAATATGTTCCTTGGGTCAAATATGGACTTCAGTGTGGCTAATATAACATCAAAAGAAGACAATCTGATTGTATATAAAGTTAATGTTCGAGAAGTCTTTTGCCAGAAATATGTTCAGTGGTTCCATGAGGAAGCTCTGTATGACTGATTTAACATAAGAAGGAGTCTATAAGTTTATACATTTTATAAACACCCTTTGAACAGAAAAAAGTTAAAAAGGTCAGATATGGTCTTCCAAATGGCTTTTGAAGCATCAGTAGGAGTCTATGAGTATGTATAGAAAGTTCAAGATCGAGGATTCCTTGGCCATAAATATGTTCATTGGGTCAAATATGGACTTTACTGTGGCTAATAGAACACGAAAAGAAGACAATCTGATTGTATATTAAGTTAATGTTCAAGAACTCTTTGGCCACAAATATGTTCAGTAGGTCAATAAGGAACCTCTGTATGGCTGATTTATCATCAGAAAGAGTCTATAAGTTTATACATTTTTTGAAGATCCTTTGAACAGAAAAAAGTTAAAAAGGTCAGACATGGTCTTCTAAATGACTTTTGAAGAATCAGTAGGAGTCTATGAGTATGTATACAAAGTTCAAGTTCGAGGATTCTCTTTGCAAGAAATATGTTCCTTGAGTCAAATATGGACTTTACTGTGGAGAATATAACATCAAAAGAAGACAATCTGATTGTATATTAAGTTAATGTTCAAGAACTCTTTGGCCACAAATATGTTCAGTAGGTCCATAAGGAACCTCTGTATGGCTGATTTAAAATCAGAAAGAGTCTATAAGTTTATAATTTCTTTGAAGACCCTTTGAAAAGTTCAAAAGGTCAGATATTGTCTTCTAAATGAGTTTTGAAGCATCAGTAGGAGTCTATGAGTGTGTATAGAAAGTTCAAGATCGAGGATTCCATGGCCCGAAATATGTTCCTTGGGTCAAATATGGACTTCAGTGTGGCTAATATAACATCAAAAGAAGACAATCTGATTGTATACTGAGTTAATGTTCAAGAACTCTTTGGCCACAAATGTGTTCAGTAGGTCCATAAGGAACCTCTGTATGGCTGATTTAACATCAGAAAGAGTTTATAAGTTTATACATCTTTTGAAGACCCTTTGAACAGAAAAAAGTTTAAAAGGTCAGATATTGTCTTCTAATTTACTTTTGAAGCATCAGTAGGAGTCTATGAGTATGTATAGAAAGTTCAAGATCGAGGATTCCTTGGCCAGAAATATGTTCCTTGGGTCAAATATGGACTTCAGTGTGGCTAATATAACATCAAAAGAAGACAATCTGATTGTATAAGTTAATTGTCGAGAACTCTTTGGCCACAAATATGTTCTGTAGGTCCATAAAGAACCTCTATATGACTGATTTAACATAAGAAGGAGTCTATAAGTTTGTACATTTTATGAAGACCCTTTGAACAGAAAAAAAGTTCAAAAGGTTAGATATTGTCTTCTAAATGACTTTTGAAGCATCAGTAGGAGTCTATGAGTATGTATAGAAAGTTCAAGATCGAGGATTCTTTGGCCAGAAATATGTTCCTTGGGTCAAATATGGACTTTACTGTGGCTAATATAACACCAAAAGAAGACAATATGATTGTATATTATTAAGTTAATGTTCAAAAACTCTTTGGCCACAAATATGTACAGTAGTTCCATAAAGAACCTATGTATGACTGATTTAACATCAGAAAGAGTTTATAAGTTTATACATTTTTTGAAGATCCTTTAAACAGAAAAAAGTTTAAAAGGTCAGATATAGTCTTCTAATTTACTTTTGAAGAATCAGTAGGAGTCTATGAGTATGTATAGAAAGTTCAAGATCGAGGATTCCTTGGCCAGAAATATGTTCCTTGGGTCAAATATGGACTTCAGTGTGGCTAATATGACATCAAAAGAAGACAATCTGGTTGTGTATTAAGTTAATGTTCAAGAACTCTTTGGCCACAAATATGTTCAGTAGGTCCATAAAGAACCTCTATATGACTGATTTAACATAAGAAGGAGTCTATAAGTTTATACATTTTATGAAGACCCTTTGAACAGAAAAAAGTTAAAAAGGTCAGATATGGTCTTCTAAATGACTTTTGAAGCATCAGTAGGAGTCTATGAGTATGTATACAAAGTTCAAGTTCGAGGATTCTCTTTGCCAGAAATATGTTCCTTGGGTCAAATATGGACTTTACTGTGGCGAAAATAACATCAAAAGAAGACAATCCTGATTGTATATTCAGTTTAATGTTCAAGAACTCTTTGGCCACAAATATGTTCAGTAGGTCCATAAGGAACCTCTGTATGTCTGATTTAAAATCAGAAAGAGTCTATAAGTTTATACATTTTTTGAAGACCCTTTGAACAGAAAAAGATCAAAAGGTCAGATATTGTCTTCTAAATGACTTTTGGAGCATCAGTAGGAGTCTATGAGTATGTATAGAAAGTTCAAGATCGAGGATTCTTTGGCCAAAAATATGTTCCTTGGGTCAAATATTGACTTTACTGTGGCTAATATAACACCAAAAGAAGACAATCTGATTGTATATTAAGTTAATGTTCAAGAACTCTTTGGCCACAAATATGTTCAGTAGGTCCATAAGGAACCTCTGTATGGCTGATTTAAAATCAGAAAGAGTCTATAAGTTTATACATTTTTTGAAGACCCTTTGAACAGAAAAAAGATCAAAAGGTCAGATATTGTCTTCTAAATGACTTTTGGAGCATCAGTAGGAGTCTATGAGTATGTATAGAAAGTTCAAGATCGAGGATTCTTTGGCCAAAAATATGTTCCTTGGGTCAAATGTGGACTTTACTGTGGCTAATATAACACCAAAAGAAGAAAATCTGATTGTATATTAAGTTAATGTTCAAGAACTCTTTGGCCACAAATATGTACAGTAGTCCATAAAGAACCTATGTATGACTGATTTAACATCAGAAAGAGTTTATAAGTTCATACATTTTTTGAAGATCCTTTGAACAGAAATAAGTTTAAAAGGTCAGATATAGTCTTCTAATTTACTTTTGAAGCATCAGTAGGAGTCTATGAGTGTGTATAGAAAGTTCAAGATCGAGGATTCCATGGCCAGAAATATGTTCCTTGGGTCAAATATGGACTTCAGTGTGGCTAATATAACATCAAAAGAAGACAATCTGATTGTATATTGAGTTAATGTTCAAGAACTCTTTGGCCACAAATGTGTTCAGTAGGTCCATAAGGAACCTCTGTATGGCTGATTTAACATCAGAAAGAGTTTATAAGTTTATACATCTTTTGAAGACCCTTTGAACAGAAAAAAGTTAAAAAGGTCAGATATTGTCTTCTAAATGACTTTTGGATCATCAGTAGGTGTCTATGAGTGTGTGTATAGAAAGTTTAAGATCGAGGATTCCTTGGCCAGAAATATGTTCCTTGGGTCAAATATGGACTTCAGTGTGGCTAATATAAAATCAAAAGAAGACAATCTGATTGTATATTGATTTAATGTTCAAGAACTCTTTGGCCACAAATATGTACAGTAGGTCCATAAGGAACCTCTGTATGGCTGATTTAAAATCAGAAAGAGTCTAGAAGTTTATACTTTCCTTGAAGACCCTTTGAACAGAAAAAAGTTCAAAAGGTCAGATATTGTCTTCTAAATGACTTTTGGATTATCAGTAGGTGTCTATGAGTGTGTGTATTGAAAGTTTAAGATCGAGGATTCCTTGGCCAGAAATATGTTCCTTGGGTCAAATATGGACTTCAGTGTGGCTAATAGAACACGAAAAAAAGACAATCTGATTGTATATTGAGTTATTAAGAACTCTTTGGCCACAAATATGTACAGTAGTTCCATAAAGAACCTATGTATGACTGATTTAACATCAGAAAGAGTTTATAAGTTTATACATTTTTTGAAGATCCTTTAAACAGAAAAAAGTTTAAAAGGTCAGATATAGTCTTCTAATTTACTTTTGAAGCATCAGTAGGAGTCTATGAGTATGTATAGAAAGTTCAAGATCGAGGATTGCTTGCCCAGAAATATGTTCCTTGGGTCAAATATGGACTTCAGTGTGGCTAATATAACATCAAAAGAAGACAATCTGATTGTATAAGTTAATTTTCGAGAAATCTTTGGCCACAAATATGTTCAGTAGTTCCATAAGGAACCTCTGTATGACTGATTTAACATAAGAAGGAGTCTATAAGTTTACACATTTTTTGAAGACCCATTGAACAGAAAAAAGTTAAAAAGGTCAGATATGGTCTTCTAAATGACTTTTGAAGCATCAGTAGGAGTCTATGAGTATGTATACAAAGTTCAAGTTTGAGGATTCTCTTTGCCAGAAATATGTTCCTTGGGTCAAATATGGACTTTACTATGGCTAATAGAACACGAAAAAAAGACAATCTGATTGTATATTAAGTTAATGTTCAAGAACTCTTTGGCCACAAATATGTTCAGTAGGTCCATAAGGAACCTCTGTATGGCTGATTTATCATCAGAAAGAGTCAATAAGTTTATAAATTTTTTGAAGATCCTTTGAACAGAAAAAAGTTTAAAAGGTCAGATTTGGTCTTCTAAATGACTTTTGGAGCATCTTTAGGAGTCTATGAGTGTCTATAGAAAGTTCAAGATCGAGGATTCCTTGGCCAGAAATATGTTCCTTGGGTCAAATATGGACTTCAGTGTGGCTAATATAACATCAAAAGAAGACAATCTGATTGTATATAAAGTTAATGTTCGAGAAGTCTTTTGCCAGAAATATGTTCAGTGGTTCCATGAGGAAGCTCTGTATGACTGATTTAACATAAGAAGGAGTCTATAAGTTTATACATTTTATAAACACCCTTTGAACAGAAAAAAGTTAAAAAGGTCAGATATGGTCTTCCAAATGGCTTTTGAAGCATCAGTAGGAGTCTATGAGTATGTATAGAAAGTTCAAGATCGAGGATTCCTTGGCCATAAATATGTTCATTGGGTCAAATATGGACTTTACTGTGGCTAATAGAACACGAAAAGAAGACAATCTGATTGTATATTAAGTTAATGTTCAAGAACTCTTTGGCCACAAATATGTTCAGTAGGTCAATAAGGAACCTCTGTATGGCTGATTTATCATCAGAAAGAGTCTATAAGTTTATACATTTTTTGAAGATCCTTTGAACAGAAAAAAGTTAAAAAGGTCAGACATGGTCTTCTAAATGACTTTTGAAGAATCAGTAGGAGTCTATGAGTATGTATACAAAGTTCAAGTTCGAGGATTCTCTTTGCAAGAAATATGTTCCTTGAGTCAAATATGGACTTTACTGTGGAGAATATAACATCAAAAGAAGACAATCTGATTGTATATTAAGTTAATGTTCAAGAACTCTTTGGCCACAAATATGTTCAGTAGGTCCATAAGGAACCTCTGTATGGCTGATTTAAAATCAGAAAGAGTCTATAAGTTTATAATTTCTTTGAAGACCCTTTGAAAAGTTCAAAAGGTCAGATATTGTCTTCTAAATGAGTTTTGAAGCATCAGTAGGAGTCTATGAGTGTGTATAGAAAGTTCAAGATCGAGGATTCCATGGCCCGAAATATGTTCCTTGGGTCAAATATGGACTTCAGTGTGGCTAATATAACATCAAAAGAAGACAATCTGATTGTATACTGAGTTAATGTTCAAGAACTCTTTGGCCACAAATGTGTTCAGTAGGTCCATAAGGAACCTCTGTATGGCTGATTTAACATCAGAAAGAGTTTATAAGTTTATACATCTTTTGAAGACCCTTTGAACAGAAAAAAGTTTAAAAGGTCAGATATTGTCTTCTAATTTACTTTTGAAGCATCAGTAGGAGTCTATGAGTATGTATAGAAAGTTCAAGATCGAGGATTCCTTGGCCAGAAATATGTTCCTTGGGTCAAATATGGACTTCAGTGTGGCTAATATAACATCAAAAGAAGACAATCTGATTGTATAAGTTAATTGTCGAGAACTCTTTGGCCACAAATATGTTCTGTAGGTCCATAAAGAACCTCTATATGACTGATTTAACATAAGAAGGAGTCTATAAGTTTGTACATTTTATGAAGACCCTTTGAACAGAAAAAAAGTTCAAAAGGTTAGATATTGTCTTCTAAATGACTTTTGAAGCATCAGTAGGAGTCTATGAGTATGTATAGAAAGTTCAAGATCGAGGATTCTTTGGCCAGAAATATGTTCCTTGGGTCAAATATGGACTTTACTCTGGCTAATATAACACCAAAAGAAGACAATATGATTGTATATTATTAAGTTAATGTTCAAAAACTCTTTGGCCACAAATATGTACAGTAGTTCCATAAAGAACCTATGTATGACTGATTTAACATCAGAAAGAGTTTATAAGTTTATACATTTTTTGAAGATCCTTTAAACAGAAAAAAGTTTAAAAGGTCAGATATAGTCTTCTAATTTACTTTTGAAGCATCAGTAGGAGTCTATGAGTATGTATAGAAAGTTCAAGATCGAGGATTCCTTGGCCAGAAATATGTTCCTTGGGTCAAATATGGACTTCAGTGTGGCTAATATGACATCAAAAGAAGACAATCTGGTTGTGTATTAAGTTAATGTTCAAGAACTCTTTGGCCACAAATATGTTCAGTAGGTCAATAAGGAACCTTTGTATGGCTGATTTATCATCAGAAAGAGTCTATAAGTTTATACATTTTTTGAAGATCCTTTGAACAGAAAAAAGTTTAAAAGAGCAGATTTGGTCTTCTAAATGACTTTTGGAGCATCTTTAGGAGTCTTTGAGTGTCTATAGAAAGTTCAAGATCGAGGATTCCTTGGCCAGAAATATGTTCCTTGGGTCAAAATATGGACTTCAGTGTTGCCAATATAACATCAAAAGAAGACAATCTGATTGTATATTAAGTTAATGTTCGAGAAGTCTTTTGCCAGAAATATGTTCAGTGGTTCCATAAGGAAACTTTGT
This sequence comes from Semotilus atromaculatus, assembly GCA_031834385.1. Lineage (NCBI taxonomy): Eukaryota > Metazoa > Chordata > Actinopteri > Cypriniformes > Leuciscidae > Semotilus > Semotilus atromaculatus. Next base: position 490,619 of record JAULUF010000046.1, read on the forward strand.
ATGACTGATTTAACATAAGAAGGAGTCTATAAGTTTATACATTTTATGAAGACCCTTTGAACAGAAAAAAGTTAAAAAGGTCAGACATGGTCTTCTAAATGACTTTTGAAGAATCAGTAGGAGTCTATGAGTATGTATACAAAGTTCAAGTTCGAGGATTCTCTTTGCCAGAAATATGTTCCTTGAGTCAAATATGGACTTTACTGTGGAGAACATAACATCAAAAGAAGACAATCTGATTGTATATTAAGTTAATGTTCAAGAACTCTTTGGCCACAAAAATGTTCAGTAGGTCCATAAGGAACCTCTGTATGGCTGATTTCACATCAGAAAGAGTCTATAAGTTTATAATTTCTTTGAAGACCCTTTGAAAAGTTCAAAAGGTCAGATATTGTCTTCTAAATGAGTTTTGAAGCATCAGTAGGAGTCTATGAGTGTGTATGGAAAGTTCAAGATCGAGGATTCCATGGCCAGAAATATGTTCCTTGGGTCAAATATGGACTTCAGTGTGGCTAATATAACATCAAAAGAAGACAATCTGATTGTATATTGAGTTAATGTTCAAGAACTCTTTGGCCACAAATGTGTTCAGTAGGTCCATAAGGAACCTCTGTATGGCTGATTTAACATCAGAAAGAGTTTATAAGTTTATACATCTTTTGAAGACCCTTTGAACAGAAAAAAGTTAAAAAGGTCAGATATTGTCTTCTAAATGACTTTTGGATCATCAGTAGGTGTCTATGAGTGTGTGTATAGAAAGTTTAAGATCGAGGATTCCTTGGCCAGAAATATGTTCCTTGGGTCAAATATGGACTATAGTGTGGCTAATATAAAATCAAAAGAAGACAATCTGATTGTATATTGAGTTAATGTTCAAGAACTCTTTGGCCACAAATATGTACAGTAGGTCCATAAGGAACCTCTGTATGGCTGATGTAAAATCAGAAAGAGTCTAGAAGTTTATACTTTCCTTGAAGACCCTTTGAACAGAAAAAAGTTCAAAAGGTCAGATATTGTCTTCTAAATGACTTTTGGATTATCAGTAGGTGTCTATGAGTGTGTGTATTGAAAGTTTAAGATCGAGGATTCCTTGGCCAGAAATATGTTCCTTGGGTCAAATATGGACTTCAGTGTGGCTAATAGAACACGAAAAAAAGACAATCTGATTGTATATTGAGTTATTAAGAACTCTTTGGCCACAAATATGTACAGTAGTTCCATAAAGAACCTATGTATGACTGATTTAACATCAGAAAGAGTTTATAAGTTTATACATTTTTTGAAGATCCTTTAAACAGAAAAAAGTTTAAAAGGTCAGATATAGTCTTCTAATTTACTTTTGAAGCATCAGTAGGAGTCTATGAGTATGTATAGAAAGTTCAAGATCGAGGATTGCTTGCCCAGAAATATGTTCCTTGGGTCAAATATGGACTTCAGTGTGGCTAATATAACATCAAAAGAAGACAATCTGATTGTATAAGTTAATTTTCGAGAAATCTTTGGCCACAAATATGTTCAGTAGTTCCATAAGGAACCTCTGTATGACTGATTTAACATAAGAAGGAGTCTATAAGTTTACACATTTTTTGAAGATCCTTTGAACAGAAAAAAGTTAAAAAGGTCAGACATGGTCTTCTAAATGACTTTTGAAGAATCAGTAGGAGTCTATGAGTATGTATACAAAGTTCAAGTTCGAGGATTCTCTTTGCAAGAAATATGTTCCTTGAGTCAAATATGGACTTTACTGTGGAGAATATAACATCAAAAGAAGACAATCTGATTGTATATTAAGTTAATGTTCAAGAACTCTTTGGCCACAAAAATGTTCAGTAGGTCCATAAGGAACCTCTGTATGGCTGATTTCACATCAGAAAGAGTCTATAAGTTTATAATTTCTTTGAAGACCCTTTGAAAAGTTCAAAAGGTCAGATATTGTCTTCTAAATGAGTTTTGAAGCATCAGTAGGAGTCTATGAGTGTGTATGGAAAGTTCAAGATCGAGGATTCCATGGCCAGAAATATGTTCCTTGGGTCAAATATGGACTTCAGTGTGGCTAATATAACATCAAAAGAAGACAATCTGATTATATATTGAGTTAATGTTCAAGAACTCTTTGGCCACAAATGTGTTCAGTAGGTCCATAAGGAACCTCTGTATGGCTGATTTAACATCAGAAAGAGTTTATAAGTTTATACATCTTTTGAAGACCCTTTGAACAGAAAAAAGTTTAAAAGGTCAGATATAGTCTTCTAATTTACTTTTGAAGCATCAGTAGGAGTCTATGAGTATGTATAGAAAGTTCAAGATCGAGGATTGCTTGCCCAGATTATATGTTCCTTGGGTCAAATATGGACTTCAGTGTGCTTAATATGACATCAAAAGAAGACAATCTGATTGTATAAGTTAATTTTCGAGAAATCTTTGGCCAGAAATATGTTCAGTAGTTCCATAAGGAACCTGTGTATGACTGATTTAACATAAGAAGGAGTCTATAAGTTTACACATTTTATGAAGACCCATTGAACAGAAAAAAGTAAAAAAAAGGTCAGATATGGTCTTCTAAATGACTTTTGAAGCATCAGTAGGAGTCTATGAGTATGTATACAAAGTTCAAGTTTGAGGATTCTCTTTGCCAGAAATTTGTTCCTTGGGTCAAATATGGACTTTACTATGGCTAATAGAACACGAAAAAAAGACAATCTGATTGTATATTAAGTTAATGTTCAAGAACTCTTTGGCCACAAATATGTTCAGTAGGTCCATAAGGAACCTCTGTATGGCTGATTTATCATCAGAAAGAGTCAATAAGTTTATAAATTTTTTGAAGATCCTTTGAACAGAAAAAAGTTTAAAAGGTCAGATTTGGTCTTCTAAATGACTTTTGGAGCATCTTTAGGAGTCTATGAGTGTCTATAGAAAGTTCAAGATCGAGGATTCCTTGGCCAGAAATATGTTCCTTGGGTCAAATATGGACTTCAGTGTGGCTAATATAACATCAAAAGAAGACAATCTGATTTGATTGTATATAAAGTTAATGTTCGAGAAGTCTTTTGCCAGAAATATGTTCAGTGGTTCCATGAGGAAGCTCTGTATGACTGATTTAACATAAGAAGGAGTCTATAAGTTTATACATTTTATAAACACCCTTTGAACAGAAAAAAGTTAAAAAGGTCAGATATGGTCTTCCAAATGGCTTTTGAAGCATCAGTAGGAGTCTATGAGTATGTATAGAAAGTTCAAGATCGAGGATTCCTTGGCCCGAAATATGTTCCTTGGGTCAAATATGGACTTCAGTGTGGCTAATATAACATCAAAAGAAGACATTCTGATTGTATACTGAGTTAATGTTCAAGAACTCTTTGGCCACAAATGTGTTCAGTAGGTCCATAAGGAACCTCTGTATGGCTGATTTAATATCAGAAAGAGTTTATAAGTTTATACATCTTTTGAAGACCCTTTGAACAGAAAAAAGTTTAAAAGGTCAGATATTGTCTTCTAATTTACTTTTGAAGCATCAGTAGGAGTCTATGAGTATGTATAGAAAGTTCAAGATCGAGGATTCCTTGGCCAGAAATATGTTCCTTGGGTCAAATATGGACTTCAGTGTGGCTAATATAACATCAAAAGAAGACAATCTGATTGTATAAGTTAATTTTCGAGAACTCTTTGGCCACAAATATGTTCTGTAGGTCCATAAAGAACCTCTATATGACTGATTTAACATAAGAAGGAGTCTATAAGTTTGTACATTTTATGAAGACCCTTTGAACAGAAAAAAAGTTCAAAAGGTTAGATATTGTCTTCTAAATGACTTTTGAAGCATCAGTAGGAGTCTATGAGTATATATAGAAAGTTCAAGATCGAGGATTCTTTGGCCAGAAATATGTTCCTTGGGTCAAATATGGACTTTACTGTGGCTAATATAACACCAAAAGAAGACAACATGATTGTATATTATTAAGTTAATGTTCAAAAACTCTTTGGCCACAAATATGTACAGTAGTTCCATAAAGAACCTATGTATGACTGATTTAACATCAGAAAGAGTTTATAAGTTTATACATTTTTTGAAGATCCTTTAAACAGAAAAAAGTTTAAAAGGTCAGATATAGTCTTCTAATTTACTTTTGAAGCATCAGTAGGAGTCTATGAGTATGTATAGAAAGTTCAAGATCGAGGATTCCTTGGCCAGAAATATGTTCCTTGGGTCAAATATGGACTTCAGTGTGGCTAATATAACATCAAAAGAAGACAATCTGATTGTATAAGTTAATTTTCGAGAACTCTTTGGCCATAAATATGTTCAGTAGTTCCATAAGGAAGCTCTGTATGACTGATTTAACATCAGAAAGAGTCTATAAGTTTATAATTTTTTTGAAGACCCTTTGAACAGAAAAAAGTTCAAAAGGTCAGATATTGTCTTCTAAATGACTTTTGAAGCATCAGTAGGAGTCTATGAGTATGTATAGAACGTTCAAGATCGAGGATTCCTTGGCCTGAAATATGTTCCTTGGGTCAAATATGGACTTTACTGTCGCTAATATAACACCAAAAGAAGACAATCTGATTGTATATTATTAAGTTAGTTCAAGAACTCTTTGGCCACAAATATGTACAGTAGTTCCATAAAGAACCTATGTATGACTGATTTAACATCAGAAAGAGTTTATAAGTTTATACATTTTATGAAGACCCTTTGAACAGAAAAAAGTTCAAAAGGTCAGATATTGTCTTCTAAATGACTTTTGAAGCATCAGTAGGAGTCTATGAGTATGTATAGAAAGTTCAAGATCGAGGATTCTTTGGCCAGAAATATGTTCCTTGGGTCAAATATGGACTTTAATTTGGCTAATATAACATCAAAAGAAGACAATCTGATTGTATATTAAGTTAATGTTCAAGAACTCTTTGGCCACAAATATGTTCAGCAGGTCCATAAGGAACCTCTGTATGGCTGATTTCACATCAGAAAGAGTCTATAAGTATATAATTTTTTTGAAGACCCTTTGAACAGAAACAAGTTCAAAGTGACTTTTGAAGCATCACGTAGGAGTCTATGAGTATGTATAGAAAGTTCAAGATCGAGGATTCGTTGGCCAGAAATATGTTCCTGGGGTCAAATATGAACTCTACTGTGGCTAATAGAACATCAAAAGAAGACAATCTGGTTGTGTATTAAGTTAATGTTCAAGAACTCTTTGGCCACAAATATGTACAGTAGGTCCATAAGGAACCTCTGTATGGCTGATTTAAAATCAGAAAGAGTCTATAAGTTTATACGTTTTTTGAAGACCCTTTGAACAGAAAAAAGTTCAAAAGGTCAGATATTGTCTTCTAAATGACTTTTGAAGCATCAGTAGGAGTCTATGAGTATGTATAGAACGTTCAAGATCGAGGATTCCTTGGCCTGAAATATGTTCCTTGGGTCAAATATGGACTTTACTGTCGCTAATATAACACCAAAAGAAGACAATCTGATTGTATATTATTAAGTTAGTTCAAGAACTCTTTGGCCACAAATATGTACAGTAGTTCCATAAAGAACCTATGTATGACTGATTTAACATCAGAAAGAGTTTATAAGTTTATACATTTTATGAAGACCCTTTGAACAGAAAAAAGTTCAAAAGGTCAGATATTGTCTTCTAAATGACTTTTGAAGCATCAGTAGGAGTCTATGAGTATGTATAGAAAGTTCAAGATCGAGGATTCTTTGGCCAGAAATATGTTCCTTGGGTCAAATATGGACTTTAATTTGGCTAATATAACATCAAAAGAAGACAATCTGATTGTATATTAAGTTAATGTTCAAGAACTCTTTGGCCACAAATATGTTCAGTAGGTCCATAAGGAACCTCTGTATGGCTGATTTAAAATCAGAAAGAGTCTATAAGTTTATACATTTTTTGAAGACCCTTTGAACAGAAAAAAGATCAAAAGGTCAGATATTGTCTTCTAAATGACTTTTGGAGCATCAGTAGGAGTCTATGAGTATGTATAGAAAGTTCAAGATCGAGGATTCTTTGGCCAAAAATATGTTCCTTGGGTCAAATGTGGACTTTACTGTGGCTAATATAACACCAAAAGAAGAAAATCTGATTGTATATTAAGTTAATGTTCAAGAACTCTTTGGCCACAAATATGTACAGTAGTCCATAAAGAACCTATGTATGACTGATTTAACATCAGAAAGAGTTTATAAGTTCATACATTTTTTGAAGATCCTTTGAACAGAAATAAGTTTAAAAGGTCAGATATAGTCTTCTAATTTACTTTTGAAGCATCAGTAGGAGTCTATGAGTGTGTATAGAAAGTTCAAGATCGAGGATTCCATGGCCAGAAATATGTTCCTTGGGTCAAATATGGACTTCAGTGTGGCTAATATAACATCAAAAGAAGACAATCTGATTGTATATTGAGTTAATGTTCAAGAACTCTTTGGCCACAAATGTGTTCAGTAGGTCCATAAGGAACCTCTGTATGGCTGATTTAACATCAGAAAGAGTTTATAAGTTTATACATCTTTTGAAGACCCTTTGAACAGAAAAAAGTTAAAAAGGTCAGATATTGTCTTCTAAATGACTTTTGGATCATCAGTAGGTGTCTATGAGTGTGTGTATAGAAAGTTTAAGATCGAGGATTCCTTGGCCAGAAATATGTTCCTTGGGTCAAATATGGACTTCAGTGTGGCTAATATAAAATCAAAAGAAGACAATCTGATTGTATATTGAGTTAATGTTCAAGAACTCTTTGGCCACAAATATGTACAGTAGGTCCATAAGGAACCTCTGTATGGCTGATTTAAAATCAGAAAGAGTCTAGAAGTTTATACTTTCCTTGAAGACCCTTTGAACAGAAAAAAGTTCAAAAGGTCAGATATTGTCTTCTAAATGACTTTTGGATTATCAGTAGGTGTCTATGAGTGTGTGTATTGAAAGTTTAAGATCGAGGATTCCTTGGCCAGAAATATGTTCCTTGGGTCAAATATGGACTTCAGTGTGGCTAATAGAACACGAAAAAAAGACAATCTGATTGTATATTGAGTTATTAAGAACTCTTTGGCCACAAATATGTACAGTAGTTCCATAAAGAACCTATGTATGACTGATTTAACATCAGAAAGAGTTTATAAGTTTATACATTTTTTGAAGATCCTTTAAACAGAAAAAAGTTTAAAAGGTCAGATATAGTCTTCTAATTTACTTTTGAAGCATCAGTAGGAGTCTATGAGTATGTATAGAAAGTTCAAGATCGAGGATTCCTTGGCCAGAAATATGTTCCTTGGGTCAAATATGGACTTCAGTGTGGCTAATATAACATCAAAAGAAGACAATCTGATTGTATATAAAGTTAATGTTCGAGAAGTCTTTTGCCAGAAATATGTTCAGTGGTTCCATGAGGAAGCTCTGTATGACTGATTTAACATAAGAAGGAGTCTATAAGTTTATACATTTTATAAACACCCTTTGAACAGAAAAAAGTTAAAAAGGTCAGATATGGTCTTCCAAATGGCTTTTGAAGCATCAGTAGGAGTCTATGAGTATGTATAGAAAGTTCAAGATCGAGGATTCCTTGGCCATAAATATGTTCATTGGGTCAAATATGGACTTTACTGTGGCTAATAGAACACGAAAAGAAGACAATCTGATTGTATATTAAGTTAATGTTCAAGAACTCTTTGGCCACAAATATGTTCAGTAGGTCAATAAGGAACCTCTGTATGGCTGATTTATCATCAGAAAGAGTCTATAAGTTTATACATTTTTTGAAGATCCTTTGAACAGAAAAAAGTTAAAAAGGTCAGACATGGTCTTCTAAATGACTTTTGAAGAATCAGTAGGAGTCTATGAGTATGTATACAAAGTTCAAGTTCGAGGATTCTCTTTGCAAGAAATATGTTCCTTGAGTCAAATATGGACTTTACTGTGGAGAATATAACATCAAAAGAAGACAATCTGATTGTATATTAAGTTAATGTTCAAGAACTCTTTGGCCACAAATATGTTCAGTAGGTCCATAAGGAACCTCTGTATGGCTGATTTAAAATCAGAAAGAGTCTATAAGTTTATAATTTCTTTGAAGACCCTTTGAAAAGTTCAAAAGGTCAGATATTGTCTTCTAAATGAGTTTTGAAGCATCAGTAGGAGTCTATGAGTGTGTATAGAAAGTTCAAGATCGAGGATTCCATGGCCCGAAATATGTTCCTTGGGTCAAATATGGACTTCAGTGTGGCTAATATAACATCAAAAGAAGACAATCTGATTGTATACTGAGTTAATGTTCAAGAACTCTTTGGCCACAAATGTGTTCAGTAGGTCCATAAGGAACCTCTGTATGGCTGATTTAACATCAGAAAGAGTTTATAAGTTTATACATCTTTTGAAGACCCTTTGAACAGAAAAAAGTTTAAAAGGTCAGATATTGTCTTCTAATTTACTTTTGAAGCATCAGTAGGAGTCTATGAGTATGTATAGAAAGTTCAAGATCGAGGATTCCTTGGCCAGAAATATGTTCCTTGGGTCAAATATGGACTTCAGTGTGGCTAATATAACATCAAAAGAAGACAATCTGATTGTATAAGTTAATTGTCGAGAACTCTTTGGCCACAAATATGTTCTGTAGGTCCATAAAGAACCTCTATATGACTGATTTAACATAAGAAGGAGTCTATAAGTTTGTACATTTTATGAAGACCCTTTGAACAGAAAAAAAGTTCAAAAGGTTAGATATTGTCTTCTAAATGACTTTTGAAGCATCAGTAGGAGTCTATGAGTATGTATAGAAAGTTCAAGATCGAGGATTCTTTGGCCAGAAATATGTTCCTTGGGTCAAATATGGACTTTACTCTGGCTAATATAACACCAAAAGAAGACAATATGATTGTATATTATTAAGTTAATGTTCAAAAACTCTTTGGCCACAAATATGTTCAGTAGGTCAATAAGGAACCTTTGTATGGCTGATTTATCATCAGAAAGAGTCTATAAGTTTATACATTTTTTGAAGATCCTTTGAACAGAAAAAAGTTTAAAAGAGCAGATTTGGTCTTCTAAATGACTTTTGGAGCATCTTTAGGAGTCTTTGAGTGTCTATAGAAAGTTCAAGATCGAGGATTCCTTGGCCAGAAATATGTTCCTTGGGTCAAAATATGGACTTCAGTGTTGCCAATATAACATCAAAAGAAGACAATCTGATTGTATATTAAGTTAATGTTCGAGAAGTCTTTTGCCAGAAATATGTTCAGTGGTTCCATAAGGAAACTTTGTATGACTGATTTAACATAAGAAGGAGTCTATAAGTTTATACATTTTATGAAGACCCTTTGAACAGAAAAAAGTTAAAAAGGTCAGACATGGTCTTCTAAATGACTTTTGAAGAATCAGTAGGAGTCTATGAGTATGTATACAAAGTTCAAGTTCGAGGATTCTCTTTGCCAGAAATATGTTCCTTGAGTCAAATATGGACTTTACTGTGGAGAACATAACATCAAAAGAAGACAATCTGATTGTATATTAAGTTAATGTTCAAGAACTCTTTGGCCACAAAAATGTTCAGTAGGTCCATAAGGAACCTCTGTATGGCTGATTTCACATCAGAAAGAGTCTATAAGTTTATAATTTCTTTGAAGACCCTTTGAAAAGTTCAAAAGGTCAGATATTGTCTTCTAAATGAGTTTTGAAGCATCAGTAGGAGTCTATGAGTGTGTATGGAAAGTTCAAGATCGAGGATTCCATGGCCAGAAATATGTTCCTTGGGTCAAATATGGACTTCAGTGTGGCTAATATAACATCAAAAGAAGACAATCTGATTGTATATTGAGTTAATGTTCAAGAACTCTTTGGCCACAAATGTGTTCAGTAGGTCCATAAGGAACCTCTGTATGGCTGATTTAACATCAGAAAGAGTTTATAAGTTTATACATCTTTTGAAGACCCTTTGAACAGAAAAAAGTTAAAAAGGTCAGATATTGTCTTCTAAATGACTTTTGGATCATCAGTAGGTGTCTATGAGTGTGTGTATAGAAAGTTTAAGATCGAGGATTCCTTGGCCAGAAATATGTTCCTTGGGTCAAATATGGACTATAGTGTGGCTAATATAAAATCAAAAGAAGACAATCTGATTGTATATTGAGTTGATGTTCAAGAACTCTTTGGCCACAAATATGTACAGTAGGTCCATAAGGAACCTCTGTATGGCTGATGTAAAATCAGAAAGAGTCTAGAAGTTTATACTTTCCTTGAAGACCCTTTGAACAGAAAAAAGTTCAAAAGGTCAGATATTGTCTTCTAAATGACTTTTGGATTATCAGTAGGTGTCTATGAGTGTGTGTATTGAAAGTTTAAGATCGAGGATTCCTTGGCCAGAAATATGTTCCTTGGGTCAAATATGGACTTCAGTGTGGCTAATAGAACACGAAAAAAAGACAATCTGATTGTATATTGAGTTATTAAGAACTCTTTGGCCACAAATATGTACAGTAGTTCCATAAAGAACCTATGTATGACTGATTTAACATCAGAAAGAGTTTATAAGTTTATACATTTTTTGAAGATCCTTTAAACAGAAAAAAGTTTAAAAGGTCAGATATAGTCTTCTAATTTACTTTTGAAGCATCAGTAGGAGTCTATGAGTATGTATAGAAAGTTCAAGATCGAGGATTGCTTGCCCAGAAATATGTTCCTTGGGTCAAATATGGACTTCAGTGTGGCTAATATAACATCAAAAGAAGACAATCTGATTGTATAAGTTAATTTTCGAGAAATCTTTGGCCACAAATATGTTCAGTAGTTCCATAAGGAACCTCTGTATGACTGATTTAACATAAGAAGGAGTCTATAAGTTTACACATTTTTTGAAGATCCTTTGAACAGAAAAAAGTTAAAAAGGTCAGACATGGTCTTCTAAATGACTTTTGAAGAATCAGTAGGAGTCTATGAGTATGTATACAAAGTTCAAGTTCGAGGATTCTCTTTGCAAGAAATATGTTCCTTGAGTCAAATATGGACTTTACTGTGGAGAATATAACATCAAAAGAAGACAATCTGATTGTATATTAAGTTAATGTTCAAGAACTCTTTGGCCACAAAAATGTTCAGTAGGTCCATAAGGAACCTCTGTATGGCTGATTTCACATCAGAAAGAGTCTATAAGTTTATAATTTCTTTGAAGACCCTTTGAAAAGTTCAAAAGGTCAGATATTGTCTTCTAAATGAGTTTTGAAGCATCAGTAGGAGTCTATGAGTGTGTATGGAAAGTTCAAGATCGAGGATTCCATGGCCAGAAATATGTTCCTTGGGTCAAATATGGACTTCAGTGTGGCTAATATAACATCAAAAGAAGACAATCTGATTATATATTGAGTTAATGTTCAAGAACTCTTTGGCCACAAATGTGTTCAGTAGGTCCATAAGGAACCTCTGTATGGCTGATTTAACATCAGAAAGAGTTTATAAGTTTATACATCTTTTGAAGACCCTTTGAACAGAAAAAAGTTTAAAAGGTCAGATATAGTCTTCTAATTTACTTTTGAAGCATCAGTAGGAGTCTATGAGTATGTATAGAAAGTTCAAGATCGAGGATTGCTTGCCCAGATTATATGTTCCTTGGGTCAAATATGGACTTCAGTGTGCTTAATATGACATCAAAAGAAGACAATCTGATTGTATAAGTTAATTTTCGAGAAATCTTTGGCCAGAAATATGTTCAGTAGTTCCATAAGGAACCTGTGTATGACTGATTTAACATAAGAAGGAGTCTATAAGTTTACACATTTTATGAAGACCCATTGAACAGAAAAAAGTAAAAAAAAGGTCAGATATGGTCTTCTAAATGACTTTTGAAGCATCAGTAGGAGTCTATGAGTATGTATACAAAGTTCAAGTTTGAGGATTCTCTTTGCCAGAAATTTGTTCCTTGGGTCAAATATGGACTTTACTATGGCTAATAGAACACGAAAAAAAGACAATCTGATTGTATATTAAGTTAATGTTCAAGAACTCTTTGGCCACAAATATGTTCAGTAGGTCCATAAGGAACCTCTGTATGGCTGATTTATCATCAGAAAGAGTCAATAAGTTTATAAATTTTTTGAAGATCCTTTGAACAGAAAAAAGTTTAAAAGGTCAGATTTGGTCTTCTAAATGACTTTTGGAGCATCTTTAGGAGTCTATGAGTGTCTATAGAAAGTTCAAGATCGAGGATTCCTTGGCCAGAAATATGTTCCTTGGGTCAAATATGGACTTCAGTGTGGCTAATATAACATCAAAAGAAGACAATCTGATTTGATTGTATATAAAGTTAATGTTCGAGAAGTCTTTTGCCAGAAATATGTTCAGTGGTTCCATGAGGAAGCTCTGTATGACTGATTTAACATAAGAAGGAGTCTATAAGTTTATACATTTTATAAACACCCTTTGAACAGAAAAAAGTTAAAAAGGTCAGATATGGTCTTCCAAATGGCTTTTGAAGCATCAGTAGGAGTCTATGAGTATGTATAGAAAGTTCAAGATCGAGGATTCCTTGGCCCGAAATATGTTCCTTGGGTCAAATATGGACTTCAGTGTGGCTAATATAACATCAAAAGAAGACATTCTGATTGTATACTGAGTTAATGTTCAAGAACTCTTTGGCCACAAATGTGTTCAGTAGGTCCATAAGGAACCTCTGTATGGCTGATTTAATATCAGAAAGAGTTTATAAGTTTATACATCTTTTGAAGACCCTTTGAACAGAAAAAAGTTTAAAAGGTCAGATATTGTCTTCTAATTTACTTTTGAAGCATCAGTAGGAGTCTATGAGTATGTATAGAAAGTTCAAGATCGAGGATTCCTTGGCCAGAAATATGTTCCTTGGGTCAAATATGGACTTCAGTGTGGCTAATATAACATCAAAAGAAGACAATCTGATTGTATAAGTTAATTTTCGAGAACTCTTTGGCCACAAATATGTTCTGTAGGTCCATAAAGAACCTCTATATGACTGATTTAACATAAGAAGGAGTCTATAAGTTTGTACATTTTATGAAGACCCTTTGAACAGAAAAAAAGTTCAAAAGGTTAGATATTGTCTTCTAAATGACTTTTGAAGCATCAGTAGGAGTCTATGAGTATATATAGAAAGTTCAAGATCGAGGATTCTTTGGCCAGAAATATGTTCCTTGGGTCAAATATGGACTTTACTGTGGCTAATATAACACCAAAAGAAGACAACATGATTGTATATTATTAAGTTAATGTTCAAAAACTCTTTGGCCACAAATATGTACAGTAGTTCCATAAAGAACCTATGTATGACTGATTTAACATCAGAAAGAGTTTATAAGTTTATACATTTTTTGAAGATCCTTTAAACAGAAAAAAGTTTAAAAGGTCAGATATAGTCTTCTAATTTACTTTTGAAGCATCAGTAGGAGTCTATGAGTATGTATAGAAAGTTCAAGATCGAGGATTCCTTGGCCAGAAATATGTTCCTTGGGTCAAATATGGACTTCAGTGTGGCTAATATAACATCAAAAGAAGACAATCTGATTGTATAAGTTAATTTTCGAGAACTCTTTGGCCATAAATATGTTCAGTAGTTCCATAAGGAAGCTCTGTATGACTGATTTAACATCAGAAAGAGTCTATAAGTTTATAATTTTTTTGAAGACCCTTTGAACAGAAAAAAGTTCAAAAGGTCAGATATTGTCTTCTAAATGACTTTTGAAGCATCAGTAGGAGTCTATGAGTATGTATAGAACGTTCAAGATCGAGGATTCCTTGGCCTGAAATATGTTCCTTGGGTCAAATATGGACTTTACTGTCGCTAATATAACACCAAAAGAAGACAATCTGATTGTATATTATTAAGTTAGTTCAAGAACTCTTTGGCCACAAATATGTACAGTAGTTCCATAAAGAACCTATGTATGACTGATTTAACATCAGAAAGAGTTTATAAGTTTATACATTTTATGAAGACCCTTTGAACAGAAAAAAGTTCAAAAGGTCAGATATTGTCTTCTAAATGACTTTTGAAGCATCAGTAGGAGTCTATGAGTATGTATAGAAAGTTCAAGATCGAGGATTCTTTGGCCAGAAATATGTTCCTTGGGTCAAATATGGACTTTAATTTGGCTAATATAACATCAAAAGAAGACAATCTGATTGTATATTAAGTTAATGTTCAAGAACTCTTTGGCCACAAATATGTTCAGCAGGTCCATAAGGAACCTCTGTATGGCTGATTTCACATCAGAAAGAGTCTATAAGTATATAATTTTTTTGAAGACCCTTTGAACAGAAACAAGTTCAAAGTGACTTTTGAAGCATCACGTAGGAGTCTATGAGTATGTATAGAAAGTTCAAGATCGAGGATTCGTTGGCCAGAAATATGTTCCTGGGGTCAAATATGAACTCTACTGTGGCTAATAGAACATCAAAAGAAGACAATCTGGTTGTGTATTAAGTTAATGTTCAAGAACTCTTTGGCCACAAATATGTACAGTAGGTCCATAAGGAACCTCTGTATGGCTGATTTAAAATCAGAAAGAGTCTATAAGTTTATACGTTTTTTGAAGACCCTTTGAACAGAAAAAAGTTCAAAAGGTCAGATATTGTCTTCTAAATGACTTTTGAAGCATCAGTAGGAGTCTATGAGTATGTATAGAACGTTCAAGATCGAGGATTCCTTGGCCTGAAATATGTTCCTTGGGTCAAATATGGACTTTACTGTCGCTAATATAACACCAAAAGAAGACAATCTGATTGTATATTATTAAGTTAGTTCAAGAACTCTTTGGCCACAAATATGTTCTGTAGGTCCAAAAGGTACCTCTGTATGACTGATTTAACATCAGAAAGAGTTTATAAGTTTATACATTTTTTGAAGATCCTTTGAACATAAAAAAGTTTAAAAGGTCAGATATAGTCTTCTAATTTACTTTTGAAGCATCAGTAGGAGTCTATGAGTATGTATAGAAAGTTCAAGATCGAGGATTCTTTGACCAGAAATATGTTCCTTGGGTCAAATATGGACTTTACTGTGGCTAATATAACATCAAAAGAAGACAATCTGATTGTATATTAAGTTAATGTTCAATAACTCTTTGGCCACAAATATGTACAGTAGGTCCATAAGGAACCTCTGTATGGCTGATTTAAAATCAGAAAGAGTCTATAAGTTTATAATTTCCTTGAAGACCCTTTGAACAGAAAAAAGTTCAAAAGGTCAGATATTGTCTTCTAAATGACTTTTGAAGCATCAGTAGGAGTCTATGAGTATGTATAGAAAGTTCAAGATCGATGATTCTTTGGCCAAAAATATGTTCCTTGGGTCAAATATGGACTTTACTCTGGCTAATAGAACATCAAAAGAAGACAATCTGGTTGTGTATTAAGTTAATGTTCAAGAACTCTTTGGCCACAAATATGTTCAGTAGGTCCATAAGGAACCTCTGTATGGCTGATTTCACATCAGAAAGAGTCTATAAGTATATAATTTTTTTGAAGACCCTTTGAAC
The DNA here is from genome assembly GCA_031834385.1 of Semotilus atromaculatus. Lineage (NCBI taxonomy): Eukaryota > Metazoa > Chordata > Actinopteri > Cypriniformes > Leuciscidae > Semotilus > Semotilus atromaculatus. The sequence continues at coordinate 506,118 of JAULUF010000046.1, forward strand.
AGAAACAAGTTCAAAGTGACTTTTGAAGCATCAGTAGGAGTCTATGAGTATGTATAGAAAGTTCAAGATTGAGGATTCTTTGACCAGAAATATGTTCCATGGGTCAAATATGAACTTTACTCTGGCTAATATAACATCAAAATAAGACTCTCTGATTGTATATTGAGTTAATATTCAAGAACTATTTGGCCACAAATATGTACAGTAGGTCCATAAGGAACCTCTGTATGACTGATTTAACATAAGAAGGAGACATAAGGATTTAACATAAGAACATCTATCTGTCATAGCATTGCACACAACAACTAACTAATTGATTCCCTTGTGCATTGAAGTAGTATTATATGACATATGTGATGTGGCATTGCATTGCTATGCATTGCATTGCATTGCTATGCATTGCATTGCATTGCATTGCATTGCATTTTATTGTATTCAATTGCATTGCATTGCATTGCATTGCATTGCATTGAAATTGCATTGCATTGCACTGTATTGCATTGCATTGAATTTTATTGTATTCAATTTGCATTGAAATTGCATTGCATTGCATTGAATTGCATTGCTTTGCATTGCTTTGTATTTCATTGCATGCACGAAATATATTCATCCGTTGTCCATTGAATTTAATACAATATATTTGATGTTACATTGCAATGCTTACAAGAAGGAACTCTTTACATTGCTTTGTATTTCATTGCATGCACGAAATATATCAAACCGTGCATTGCATTGCACTGCATTGAATTTAATACAACATATGTGATGTTGCATTGCATTGCTTACAAGAAGGAACTTATTACGATGTTCATTGAAGAGATAAGTCTTATATGCATACATTGCTTACATTGAATATGCTATTTTTCAAAGCATTGCATACAATAACTAACTCATTTATGTAATGAAGAGATATAACAACATATAAGCTGTTGCATTGCGAAGCATACAGAACTAATTGATTCCCTTGTGCATTGAAGCAGTATCATATGACATATGTGATGTGGCATTGCATTGTATTGCTTTGCATTGCTTTGCATTGTATTCAATTGCATTGCATTGTATTCAATTGCAGTGCATTGCATTGCATTGCATTGCATTGGAATTGCATTGCATTTTATTCAATTGCAGTTAATTGCATTGAAATGACATTGCATTGCATTGAAATGACATTGCATTGCATTGAAATTGCATTGCATTGTATTTTATTGTATTCAATTGCATTGCATTGCATTGCATTGCGTTGCATTGTATTTTATTGTATTCAATTGCATTGCATTGCATTGAAATTGCATGCCCCAAATATATCCATCCGTTGTCCATTGAATTTAATACAACATATGTGATGTTGCATTGCAATGCTTACAAGAAGGAACCTATTACGATTTTCAATGAAGAGATAACACACGTGCATACATTGCATACATTTCATATCTTTCATTGCATTGCATACAATAACTAACTCATTTAGTTGTGTAGTGAAGAGATATAACATAACACATAAGCTGTTGGTTTGCGAAGCATACAGAACTAATTGATTCCCTTGTGCAGTGAAGCAGAATCATATGACATATTTGATGTGGCATTGTATTGTATTGCTTTGCATTGCGTGGCATTGTATTTTATTGTATTCAATTGCATTGATGTTATATTAGCCACAGTAAAGTCCATATTTGACCCAAGGAGCATATTTCTGGTCAAAGAATCCTCGATCTTGAACTTTCTATACATACTCATACTGTAGACTCCTACTGATGCTTCAAAAGCCATTTAGAAGACCATATCTGACCTTTTTAACTTTTTTCCGTTCAAAGGGTGTTCATAAAATGTATAAACTTATAGACTCCTTCTTATGTTAAATCAGTCATACAGAGCTTCCTTATGGAACTACTGAACATATTTATGGCCAAAGAGTTCTCGAAAATTAACTTATACAATCAGATTGTCTTCTTTTGATGTTATATTAGCCACACTGAAGTCCATATTTGACCCAAGGAACATATTTCTGGCCAAGGAATCCTCGATCTTGAACTTTCTATACATACTCATAGACTCCTACTGATGCTTCAAAAGTAAATTAGAAGACTATATCTGACCTTTTAAACTTTTTTCTGTTCAAAGGATCTTCAAAAAATGTATAAACTTATAAACTCTTTCTGATGTTAAATCAGTCATACATCGGTTCTTTGTGGACTACTGTACATATTTGTGACCAAAGAGTTCTTGAACATTAACTTAATATACAATCAGATTTTCTTCTTTTGGTGTTATATTAGACACACCGAAGTCCATATTTGACCCAAGGAACATATTTCTGGCCAAGGAATCCTCGATCTTGAACTTTCTATAGACCCTGATAGACTCCATAAGGAACCTCTGTATATGAGAACAGCATATGATTTTTGTTATTCATCGATGCTATTTTTCAAGGCACAACGCTTGATCGCATGTGCAGTGCTTTGCAAGAGCACGCTGCATTGCACATCTCTTCAACACACTAAGGAATTAGTTTGTTTTGCAATGCATCAAAGTGCACATTACTTAAATGTTGTTCTTCAATGCACAACGCTTGTGCAATGCAATGCAACAGCACGCTCTTCAACGCACATTATCTATTCTCTTAAATTCACTTTAAGCATGTAAAATGTATGTGTTGTTTAAATAAATTGGCATATATAAATTAAACATATCGGTGAAATATAAGATTATAACATACAATATTATATAAAAAATAATGCAATTCAATTGAATACAATAAAATACAATGCCACGCAATGCAAAGCAATACAATACAATGCCACATCAAATATGTCATATGATTCTGCTTCAATGCACAAGGGAATCAATTAGTTCTGTATGCTTCGCAAACCAACAGCTTATGTGTTATGTTATATCTCTTCACTACACAACTAAATGAGTTAGTTATTGTATGCAATGCAATGAAAGATATGAAATGTATGCAATGTATGCACGTGTGTTTTCTCTTCATTGAAAATCGTAATAGGTTCCTTCTTGTAAGCATTGCAATGCAACATCACATATGTTGTATTAAATTCAATGGACAATGGATGGATATATTTGGGGCATGCAATGAAATGTAATGCAATGCAATTTCAATGCAATGCAATGCAATGCAATGCAATGCAATTGAATACAATAAAATACAATGCAATGCAATGCAATGCAATGCAATGCAATTGAACACAATAAAATGCAATGCAATGCAATGCAAAGCAATACAATGTAGCGCAATGCAATTCCAATGCAATACAACGCAATGCAATTCAAAGCAGTGCAATTCCAACGCAATGCAATACAACTGAATACAATGCAATGCAATTTCAATGCAATGCAATGTAATTTCCATGCAATGCAATGTAATTTCAATGCAATGAACTGCAATTGAATAAAATGCAATGCAATTCCAATGCAATGCAATGCAATGCAATGCACTGCAATTGAATACAATGCAATGCAATTGAATACAATGCAATGCAATGCAAAGCAATACAATGCAATGTCACATCACATATGTCATATGATACTGCTTCAATGCACAAGGGAATCAATTAGTTCTGTATGCTTCGCAATGCAACAGCTTATATGTTGTTATATCTCTTGATTACATAAATGAGTTAGTTATTGTATGCAATGCTTTGAAAAATAGCATATTAAATGTAAGCAATGTATGCATATAAGACTTATCTCTTCAATGAACATCGTAATAAGTTCCTTCTTGTAAGCATTGCAATGCAACATCACATATGTTGTATTAAATTCAATTCAGTGCAATGCAATGCACGGTTTGATATATTTCGTGCATGCAATGAAATGCAAAGCAATGCAAAGCAAAGCAATGCAATGCAATGCAATTTCAATGCAAATTGAATACAATAAAATTCAATGCAATGCAATACAATGCAATGCAACGCAATTTCAATGCAATGCAATGCAATGCAATGCAATGCAATACAATTGTATAAAAAGCAATGCAATGCAATGCAATTGAATACAATAAAATACAATACAATAAAATGCAATTTCAATGCAATGCAATGCAATGCAATGCAATGCAATTGAATACAATAAAATGCAATGCAATGCAATGCAGTTTCAATGCAATACAATGCAATTGAATACAATAAAATGCAAAGCAATGCAATGCAATGCATAGCAATGCAATGCATAGCAATGCAATGCAATGCAATGCAATGCAATGCAATGCCACATCACATATGTCATATAATACTACTTCAATGCACAAGGGAATCAATTAGTTCTGTATGCTTCGCAATGCAACAGCTTATATGTTGTTATATCTCTTCATTACACAACTAAATAAGTTAGTTGTTGTGTGCAATGCTATGACAGATAGCATATTTAATGTATGCAATGTATGCATATAAGACTTATCTCTTCAATGAACATCGTAAAGAGTTCCTTCTTGTAAGCATTGCAATGTAACATCAAATATATTGTATTACATTCAATGGACATTCAATGCAAAGCAATGCAAAGCAATGTAATGCAATGCAATGCAATGCAATGCAATGCAATTTCAATGCAATGCAATGTAATGCATTGTAATGCAATGTAATGCATTGCAATGGAATTGAATACAATAAAATACATTGCAATGCAATTGAATACAATAAAATATGTGCGCATGTGCAAATGCTATGCAAGAGAAGATTGCATTGCATATCTCTTTAACGCACTACGGAATGTTTTAGTTCTTGAAAGCATTGCAACGCATACAAAATGCATATGATTTTTTTTATTCTTCGATGCTTGATCCGTATGTGCAATGCTATGCAAGAGCAGATTGCATTACATATCTCTTCAACGCGTAATGGAATGAGTTAGTTCTTGAATGCATTGCAAAGAAACAAGTGCTATTATATGTTATTTTGCCTTTTGATGTTATATTAGCCACACTGAAGTCCATATTTGACCCAAGGAACATATTTCTGGCCAAGGAATCCTCGATCTTGAACTTTGTATACATACTCATAGACTCCTACTGATGCTTTAAAAGTAAATTAGAAGACTATATCTGACCTTTTAAACTTATTTCTGTTCAAAGGATCTTCAAAAAATGTATAAACTTATAAACTCTTTCTGTTAAATCAGTCATACATAGGTTCTTTATGGAACTACTGTACATATTTGTGGCCAAAGAGTTCTTGAACATTAACGTAATATACAATCAGATTGTCTTCTTTTGGTGTTATATTAGCCTCAGTAAAGTCCATATTTGACCCAAGGAACATATTTCTGGCCAAGGAATCCTCGATCTTGAACTTTCTATACATACTCATAGACTCCTACTTTATGCTTCATAAAGTCATTTAGAAGACCATATTTGATCTTATGAAATTTTTTCTGTTCAAAGGGTCTTCAAGGAAATTATAAACTTATAGACTCTTTCTGATTTTAAAGCAGCCATACAGAGGTTCCTTATGGACCTACTGTACATATTTGTGGCCAAAGAGTTCTTGAACTTTAACAATATAAAATCAGATTGTCTTCTTTTGATGTTATATTAGCCTCAGTAAAGTCCATATTTATCCCTAGGAGCATATTTCTGGTCAAAGAATCCTCGATCTTGAACTTTCTATACATACTCATAGACTCCTACTTATGCTTCATAAGTCATTTAGAAGACCATATCTGATCTTATGAAATTTTTCAAAGGGTCTTCATAAAATGTATAAACTTATAGACTCCTTCTTATGTGAAATCAGTCATATAGAGGTTCTTTATGGACCTACTGAACATATTTGTGGCCAAAGAGTTCTTGAACATTAACTTAATACACAACCATTGTCTTCTTTTGATGTTCTATAAGCCACAGTAAAGTCCATATTTGACCCAAGGAACATATTTTTGGCCAAAGAATCATCAATCTTGAACTTTCTATACATACTCATAGACTCCTACTGATGCTTCAAAAGTCATTTAGAAGACAATATCTGACCTTTTGAACTTTTTTCTGTTCAAAGGGTCTTCAAGGTAATTATAAACTTATAGACTCTTTCTGATTTTAAATCAGCCATACAGAGGTTCCTTATGGACCTACTGTACATATTTGTGGCCAAAGAGTTCTTGAACATTAACTTAATATAAAATCAGATTGTCTTCTTTTGATGTTATATTAGCCACAGTAAAGTCCATATTTGACCCAAGGAGCATATTTCTGGTCAAAGAATCCTCGATCTTGAACTTTCTATACATACTCATAGACTCCTACTGATGCTTCAAAGGCCATTTAGAAGACCATATCTGACCTTTTTAACTTTTTTCCGTTCAAAGGGTGTTCAAGGAAATTATAAACTTATAGACTCTTTCTGATTTTAAATCAGCCATACAGAGGTTCCTTATGGACCTACTGTGCATATTTGTGGCCAAAGAGTTCTTGAACATTAACTTAATATAAAATCAGATTGTCTTCTTTTGATGTTATATTAGCCACAGTAAAGTCCATATTTGACCCAAGGAGCATATTTCTGGTCAATGAATCCTCGATCTTGAACTTTCTATACATACTCATAGACTCCTACTGATGCTTCAAAAGCCATTTAGAAGACCATATCTGATCTTATGAAATTTTTCAAAGGGTCTTCATAAAATGTATAAACTTATAGACTCCTTATTATGTGAAATCAGTCATATAGAGTTTCTTTATGGTCCTACTGAACATATTTGTGGCCAAAGAGTTCTTGAACATTAACTTAATACACAACCAGATTGTCTTCTTTTGATGTTCTATAAGCCACAGTAAAGTCCATATTTGACCCAAGGAACATATTTTTGGCCAAAGAATCATCGATCTTGAACTTTCTATACATACTCATAGACTCCTACTGATGCTTCAAAAGTCATTTAGAAGACAATATCTGACCTTTTGAACTTTTTTCTGTTCAAAGGGTCTTCAAGGAATTTATAAACTTATAGACTCTTTCTGATTTTAAATCAGCCTTACAGAGGTTCCTTATGGACCTACTGTGCATATTTGTGGCCAAAGAGTTCTTGAACAATAACTTAATATAAAATCAGATTGTCTTCTTTTGATGTTATATTAGCCACAGTAAAGTCCATATTTGACCCAAGGAGCATATTTCTGGTCAAAGAATCCTCGATCTTGAACTTTCTATACATACTCATACTGTAGACTCCTACTGATGCTTCAAAAGCCATTTAGAAGACCATACCTTTTTAACTTTTTTCCGTTCAAAGGGTGTTCATAAAATGTATAAACTTATAGACTCCTTCTTATGTTAAATCAGTTATACAGAGCTTCCTTATGGAACTACTGAACATATTTATGGCCAAAGAGTTCTCGAAAATTAACTTATACAATCAGATTGTCTTCTTTTGATGTTATATTAGCCACAACTGAAGTCTATATTTGACCCAAGGAACATATTTCTGGCCAAGGAATCCTCGATCTTGAACTTTCTATACATACTCATAGACTCCTACTGATGCTTCAAAAGTAAATTAGAAGACTATATCTGACCTTTTAAACTTTTTTCTGTTCAAAGGATCTTCAAAAAATGTATAAACTTATAAACTCTTTCTGATGTTAAATCAGTCAAACATCGGTTCTTTGTGGACTACTGTACATATTTGTGACCAAAGAGTTCTTGAACATTAACTTAATATACAATCAGATTTTCTTCTTTTGGTGTTATATTAGACACACCGAAGTCCATATTTGACCCAAGGAACATATTTCTGGCCAAGGAATCCTCGATCTTGAACTTTCTATAGACCCTGATAGACTCCATAAGGAACCTCTGTATATGAGAACAGCATATGATTTTTGTTATTCATCGATGCTATTTTTCAAGGCACAACGCTTGATCGTATGTGCAGTGCTTTGCAAGAGCAGATTGCATTGCACATCTTTTCAACGCACTGCAATACTAGTTAGTTTTTGAATGCATTGCAAAGCAACGAAGTGCATAATACTTAATTGTTATTCTTCAGTGCACAATAAGCTTGATCGTATGTGCAAAGCTTTGCAAGAGCACGCTGCATTGCACATCTCTTCAACACACTAAGGAATTAGTTTGTTTTGCAATGCATCAAAGTGCACATTACTTAAATGTTGTTCTTCAATGCACAACGCTTGTGCAATGCAATGCAACAGCACGCTCTTCAACGCACATTATCTATTCTCTTAAATTCACTTTAAGCATGTAAAATGTATGTGTTGTTTAAATAAATTGGCATATATAAATTAAACATATCGGTGAAATATAAGATTATAACATACAATATTATATAAAAAATAATGCAATTCAATTGAATACAATAAAATACAATGCCACGCAATGCAAAGCAATACAATACAATGCCACATCAAATATGTCATATGATTCTGCTTCAATGCACAAGGGAATCAATTAGTTCTGTATGCTTCGCAAACCAACAGCTTATGTGTTATGTTATATCTCTTCACTACACAACTAAATGAGTTAGTTATTGTATGCAATGCAATGAAAGATATGAAATGTATGCAATGTATGCACGTGTGTTTTCTCTTCATTGAAAATCGTAATAGGTTCCTTCTTGTAAGCATTGCAATGCAACATCACATATGTTGTATTAAATTCAATGGACAATGGATGGATATATTTGGGGCATGCAATGAAATGTAATGCAATGCAATTTCAATGCAATGCAATGCAATGCAATGCAATGCAATGCAATTGAATACAATAAAATACAATGCAATGCAATGCAATGCAATGCAATTGAACACAATAAAATGCAATGCAATGCAATGCAAAGCAATACAATGTAGCGCAATGCAATTCCAATGCAATACAACGCAATGCAATTCAAAGCAGTGCAATTCCAACGCAATGCAATACAACTGAATACAATGCAATGCAATTTCAATGCAATGCAATGTAATTTCCATGCAATGCAATGTAATTTCAATGCAATGAACTGCAATTGAATAAAATGCAATGCAATTCCAATGCAATGCAATGCAATGCAATGCACTGCAATTGAATACAATGCAATGCAATTGAATACAATGCAATGCAATTGAATACAATGCAATGCAATGCAAAGCAATACAATGCAATGTCACATCACATATGTCATATGATACTGCTTCAATGCACAAGGGAATCAATTAGTTCTGTATGCTTCGCAATGCAACAGCTTATATGTTGTTATATCTCTTGATTACATAAATGAGTTAGTTATTGTATGCAATGCTTTGAAAAATAGCATATTAAATGTAAGCAATGTATGCATATAAGACTTATCTCTTCAATGAACATCGTAATAAGTTCCTTCTTGTAAGCATTGCAATGCAACATCACATATGTTGTATTAAATTCAATTCAGTGCAATGCAATGCACGGTTTGATATATTTCGTGCATGCAATGAAATGCAAAGCAATGCAAAGCAAAGCAATGCAATGCAATGCAATTTCAATGCAAATTGAATACAATAAAATTCAATGCAATGCAATACAATGCAATGCAACGCAATTTCAATGCAATGCAATGCAATGCAATGCAATGCAATACAATTGTATAAAAAGCAATGCAATGCAATGCAATTGAATACAATAAAATACAATACAATAAAATGCAATTTCAATGCAATGCAATGCAATGCAATGCAATGCAATTGAATACAATAAAATGCAATGCAATGCAATGCAGTTTCAATGCAATACAATGCAATTGAATACAATAAAATGCAAAGCAATGCAATGCAATGCATAGCAATGCAATGCATAGCAATGCAATGCAATGCAATGCAATGCAATGCAATGCCACATCACATATGTCATATAATACTACTTCAATGCACAAGGGAATCAATTAGTTCTGTATGCTTCGCAATGCAACAGCTTATATGTTGTTATATCTCTTCATTACACAACTAAATAAGTTAGTTGTTGTGTGCAATGCTATGACAGATAGCATATTTAATGTATGCAATGTATGCATATAAGACTTATCTCTTCAATGAACATCGTAAAGAGTTCCTTCTTGTAAGCATTGCAATGTAACATCAAATATATTGTATTACATTCAATGGACATTCAATGCAAAGCAATGCAAAGCAATGTAATGCAATGCAATGCAATGCAATGCAATGCAATTTCAATGCAATGCAATGTAATGCATTGTAATGCAATGTAATGCATTGCAATGGAATTGAATACAATAAAATACATTGCAATGCAATTGAATACAATAAAATATGTGCGCATGTGCAAATGCTATGCAAGAGAAGATTGCATTGCATATCTCTTTAACGCACTACGGAATGTTTTAGTTCTTGAAAGCATTGCAACGCATACAAAATGCATATGATTTTTTTTATTCTTCGATGCTTGATCCGTATGTGCAATGCTATGCAAGAGCAGATTGCATTACATATCTCTTCAACGCGTAATGGAATGAGTTAGTTCTTGAATGCATTGCAAAGAAACAAGTGCTATTATATGTTATTTTGCCTTTTGATGTTATATTAGCCACACTGAAGTCCATATTTGACCCAAGGAACATATTTCTGGCCAAGGAATCCTCGATCTTGAACTTTGTATACATACTCATAGACTCCTACTGATGCTTTAAAAGTAAATTAGAAGACTATATCTGACCTTTTAAACTTATTTCTGTTCAAAGGATCTTCAAAAAATGTATAAACTTATAAACTCTTTCTGTTAAATCAGTCATACATAGGTTCTTTATGGAACTACTGTACATATTTGTGGCCAAAGAGTTCTTGAACATTAACGTAATATACAATCAGATTGTCTTCTTTTGGTGTTATATTAGCCTCAGTAAAGTCCATATTTGACCCAAGGAACATATTTCTGGCCAAGGAATCCTCGATCTTGAACTTTCTATACATACTCATAGACTCCTACTTTATGCTTCATAAAGTCATTTAGAAGACCATATTTGATCTTATGAAATTTTTTCTGTTCAAAGGGTCTTCAAGGAAATTATAAACTTATAGACTCTTTCTGATTTTAAAGCAGCCATACAGAGGTTCCTTATGGACCTACTGTACATATTTGTGGCCAAAGAGTTCTTGAACTTTAACAATATAAAATCAGATTGTCTTCTTTTGATGTTATATTAGCCTCAGTAAAGTCCATATTTGTCCCTAGGAGCATATTTCTGGTCAAAGAATCCTCGATCTTGAACTTTCTATACATACTCATAGACTCCTACTTATGCTTCATAAGTCATTTAGAAGACCATATCTGATCTTATGAAATTTTTCAAAGGGTCTTCATAAAATGTATAAACTTATAGACTCCTTCTTATGTGAAATCAGTCATATAGAGGTTCTTTATGGACCTACTGAACATATTTGTGGCCAAAGAGTTCTTGAACATTAACTTAATACACAACCATTGTCTTCTTTTGATGTTCTATAAGCCACAGTAAAGTCCATATTTGACCCAAGGAACATATTTTTGGCTAAAGAATCATCAATCTTGAACTTTCTATACATACTCATAGACTCCTACTGATGCTTCAAAAGTCATTTAGAAGACAATATCTGACCTTTTGAACTTTTTTCTGTTCAAAGGGTCTTCAAGGTAATTATAAACTTATAGACTCTTTCTGATTTTAAATCAGCCATACAGAGGTTCCTTATGGACCTACTGTACATATTTGTGGCCAAAGAGTTCTTGAACATTAACTTAATATAAAATCAGATTGTCTTCTTTTGATGTTATATTAGCCACAGTAAAGTCCATATTTGACCCAAGGAGCATATTTCTGGTCAAAGAATCCTCGATCTTGAACTTTCTATACATACTCATAGACTCCTACTGATGCTTCAAAGGCCATTTAGAAGACCATATCTGACCTTTTTAACTTTTTTCCGTTCAAAGGGTGTTCAAGGAAATTATAAACTTATAGACTCTTTCTGATTTTAAATCAGCCATACAGAGGTTCCTTATGGACCTACTGTGCATATTTGTGGCCAAAGAGTTCTTGAACATTAACTTAATATAAAATCAGATTGTCTTCTTTTGATGTTATATTAGCCACAGTAAAGTCCATATTTGACCCAAGGAGCATATTTCTGGTCAATGAATCCTCGATCTTGAACTTTCTATACATACTCATAGACTCCTACTGATGCTTCAAAAGCCATTTAGAAGACCATATCTGATCTTATGAAATTTTTCAAAGGGTCTTCATAAAATGTATAAACTTATAGACTCCTTATTATGTGAAATCAGTCATATAGAGTTTCTTTATGGTCCTACTGAACATATTTGTGGCCAAAGAGTTCTTGAACATTAACTTAATACACAACCAGATTGTCTTCTTTTGATGTTCTATAAGCCACAGTAAAGTCCATATTTGACCCAAGGAACATATTTTTGGCCAAAGAATCATCGATCTTGAACTTTCTATACATACTCATAGACTCCTACTGATGCTTCAAAAGTCATTTAGAAGACAATATCTGACCTTTTGAACTTTTTTCTGTTCAAAGGGTCTTCAAGGAATTTATAAACTTATAGACTCTTTCTGATTTTAAATCAGCCTTACAGAGGTTCCTTATGGACCTACTGTGCATATTTGTGGCCAAAGAGTTCTTGAACAATAACTTAATATAAAATCAGATTGTCTTCTTTTGATGTTATATTAGCCACAGTAAAGTCCATATTTGACCCAAGGAGCATATTTCTGGTCAAAGAATCCTCGATCTTGAACTTTCTATACATACTCATACTGTAGACTCCTACTGATGCTTCAAAAGCCATTTAGAAGACCATACCTTTTTAACTTTTTTCCGTTCAAAGGGTGTTCATAAAATGTATAAACTTATAGACTCCTTCTTATGTTAAATCAGTTATACAGAGCTTCCTTATGGAACTACTGAACATATTTATGGCCAAAGAGTTCTCGAAAATTAACTTATACAATCAGATTGTCTTCTTTTGATGTTATATTAGCCACAACTGAAGTCTATATTTGACCCAAGGAACATATTTCTGGCCAAGGAATCCTCGATCTTGAACTTTCTATACATACTCATAGACTCCTACTGATGCTTCAAAAGTAAATTAGAAGACTATATCTGACCTTTTAAACTTTTTTCTGTTCAAAGGATCTTCAAAAAATGTATAAACTTATAAACTCTTTCTGATGTTAAATCAGTCAAACATCGGTTCTTTGTGGACTACTGTACATATTTGTGACCAAAGAGTTCTTGAACATTAACTTAATATACAATCAGATTTTCTTCTTTTGGTGTTATATTAGACACACCGAAGTCCATATTTGACCCAAGGAACATATTTCTGGCCAAGGAATCCTCGATCTTGAACTTTCTATAGACCCTGATAGACTCCATAAGGAACCTCTGTATATGAGAACAGCATATGATTTTTGTTATTCATCGATGCTATTTTTCAAGGCACAACGCTTGATCGTATGTGCAGTGCTTTGCAAGAGCAGATTGCATTGCACATCTTTTCAACGCACTGCAATACTAGTTAGTTTTTGAATGCATTGCAAAGCAACGAAGTGCATAATACTTAATTGTTATTCTTCAGTGCACAATAAGCTTGATCGTATGTGCAAAGCTTTGCAAGAGCACGCTGCATTGCACATCTCTTCAACACACTAAGGAATTAGTTTGTTTTGCAATGCATCAAAGTGCACATTACTTAAATGTTGTTCTTCAATGCACAACGCTTGTGCAATGCAATGCAACAGCACGCTCTTCAACGCACATTATCTATTCTCTTAAATTCACTTTAAGCATGTAAAATGTATGTGTTGTTTAAATAAATTGGCATATATAAATTAAACATATCGGTGAAATATAAGATTATAACATACAATATTATATAAAAAATAATGCAATTCAATTGAATACAATAAAATACAATGCCACGCAATGCAAAGCAATACAATACAATGCCACATCAAATATGTCATATGATTCTGCTTCAATGCACAAGGGAATCAATTAGTTCTGTATGCTTCGCAAACCAACAGCTTATGTGTTATGTTATATCTCTTCACTACACAACTAAATGAGTTAGTTATTGTATGCAATGCAATGAAAGATATGAAATGTATGCAATGTATGCACGTGTGTTTTCTCTTCATTGAAAATCGTAATAGGTTCCTTCTTGTAAGCATTGCAATGCAACATCACATATGTTGTATTAAATTCAATGGACAATGGATGGATATATTTGGGGCATGCAATGAAATGTAATGCAATGCAATTTCAATGCAATGCAATGCAATGCAATTGAATACAATAAAATACAATGCAATGCAATGCAATGCAATGCAATGCAATTGAACACAATAAAATGCAATGCAATGCAATGCAAAGCAATACAATGTAGCGCAATGCAATTCCAATGCAATACAACGCAATGCAATTCAAAGCAGTGCAATTCCAACGCAATGCAATACAACTGAATACAATGCAATGCAATTTCAATGCAATGCAATGTAATTTCCATGCAATGCAATGTAATTTCAATGCAATGAACTGCAATTGAATAAAATGCAATGCAATTCCAATGCAATGCAATGCAATGCAATGCACTGCAATTGAATACAATGCAATGCAATTGAATACAATGCAATGCAATGCAAAGCAATACAATGCAATGTCACATCACATATGTCATATGATACTGCTTCAATGCACAAGGGAATCAATTAGTTCTGTATGCTTCGCAATGCAACAGCTTATATGTTGTTATATCTCTTGATTACATAAATGAGTTAGTTATTGTATGCAATGCTTTGAAAAATAGCATATTAAATGTAAGCAATGTATGCATATAAGACTTATCTCTTCAATGAACATCGTAATAAGTTCCTTCTTGTAAGCATTGCAATGCAACATCACATATGTTGTATTAAATTCAATTCAGTGCAATGCAATGCACGGTTTGATATATTTCGTGCATGCAATGAAATGCAAAGCAATGCAAAGCAAAGCAATGCAATGCAATGCAATTTCAATGCAAATTGAATACAATAAAATTCAATGCAATGCAATACAATGCAATGCAACGCAATTTCAATGCAATGCAATGCAATGCAATGCAATGCAATGCAATGCAATGCAATACAATTGTATAAAAAGCAATGCAATGC
Source organism: Semotilus atromaculatus (assembly GCA_031834385.1). Lineage (NCBI taxonomy): Eukaryota > Metazoa > Chordata > Actinopteri > Cypriniformes > Leuciscidae > Semotilus > Semotilus atromaculatus. The sequence continues at coordinate 521,274 of JAULUF010000046.1, forward strand.
AATGCAATTGAATACAATAAAATACAATACAATAAAATGCAATTTCAATGCAATGCAATGCAATGCAATGCAATGCAATGCAATGCAATGCAATTGAATACAATAAAATGCAATGCAATGCAATGCAGTTTCAATGCAATACAATGCAATTGAATCCAATAAAATGCAAAGCAATGCAATGCAATGCATAGCAATGCAATGCATAGCAATGCAATGCATAGCAATGCAATGCAATGCAATGCAATGCAATGCAATGCAATGCCACATCACATATGTCATATAATACTACTTCAATGCACAAGGGAATCAATTAGTTCTGTATGCTTCGCAATGCAACAGCTTATATGTTGTTATATCTCTTCATTACACAACTAAATAAGTTAGTTGTTGTGTGCAATGCTATGACAGATAGCATATTTAATGTATGCAATGTATGCATATAAGACTTATCTCTTCAATGAACATCGTAAAGAGTTCCTTCTTGTAAGCATTGCAATGTAACATCAAATATATTGTATTACATTCAATGGACAACGGATGAATATATTTCGTGCATGAAATGAAATGCAAAGCAATGCAAAGCAATGCAAAGCAATGTAATGCAATGCAATGCAATGCAATGCAATGCAATTTCAATGCAATGCAATGTAATGCATTGTAATGCAATGTAATGCATTGCAATGGAATTGAATACAATAAAATACATTGCAATGCAATTGAATACAATAAAATATGTGCGCATGTGCAAATGCTATGCAAGAGAAGATTGCATTGCATATCTCTTTAACGCACTACGGAATGTTTTAGTTCTTGAAAGCATTGCAACGCATACAAAATGCATATGATTTTTTTTATTCTTCGATGCTTGATCCGTATGTGCAATGCTATGCAAGAGCAGATTGCATTACATATCTCTTCAACGCGTAATGGAATGAGTTAGTTCTTGAATGCATTGCAAAGAAACAAGTGCTATTATATGTTATTTTGCCTTTTGATGTTATATTAGCCACACTCAAGTCCATATTTGACCCAAGGAACATATTTCTGGCCAAGGAATCCTCGATCTTGAACTTTGTATACATACTCATAGACTCCTACTGATGCTTTAAAAGTAAATTAGAAGACTATATCTGACCTTTTAAACTTATTTCTGTTCAAAGGATCTTCAAAAAATGTATAAACTTATAAACTCTTTCTGTTAAATCAGTCATACATAGGTTCTTTATGGAACTACTGTACATATTTGTGGCCAAAGAGTTCTTGAACATTAACGTAATATACATTCAGATTGTCTTCTTTTGGTGTTATATTAGCCACAGTAAAGTCCATATTTGACCCAAGGAACATATTTCTGGCCAAGGAATCCTCGATCTTGAACTTTCTATACATACTCATAGACTCCTACTTTATGCTTCATAAAGTCATTTAGAAGACCATATTTGATCTTATGAAATTTTTTCTGTTCAAAGGGTCTTCAAGGAAATTATAAACGTACAGACTCTTTCTGATTTTAAAGCAGCCATACAGAGGTTCCTTATGGACCTACTGTACATATTTGTGGCCAAAGAGTTCTTGAACTTTAACTTAATATAAAATCAGATTGTCTTCTTTTGATGTTATATTAGCCTCAGTAAAGTCCATATTTGTCCCTAGGAGCATATTTCTGGTCAAAGAATCCTCGATCTTGAACTTTCTATACATACTCATAGACTCCTACTTATGCTTCATAAGTCATTTAAAAGACCATATCTGATCTTATGAAATTTTTCAAAGGGTCTTCATAAAATGTATAAACTTATAGACTCCTTCTTATGTGAAATCAGTCATATAGAGGTTCTTTATGGAACTACTGAACATATTTGTGGCCAAAGAGTTCTTGAACATTAACTTAATACACAACCAGATTGTCTTCTTTTGATGTTCTATAAGCCACAGTAAAGTCCATATTTGACCCAAGGAACATATTTTTGGCCAAAGAATCATCGATCTTGAACTTTCTATACATACTCATAGACTCCTACTGATGCTTCAAAAGTCATTTAGAAGACAATATCTGACCTTTTGAAATTTTTTCTGTTCAAAGGGTCTTCAAGGAAATTATAAACTTATAGACTCTTTCTGATTTTAAATCAGCCATACAGAGGTTCCTTATGGACCTACTGTGAATATTTGTGGCCAAAGAGTTCTTGAACATTAACTTAATATAAAATCATATTGTCTTCTTTTGATGTTATATTAGCCACAGTAAAGTCCATATTTGACCCAAGGAGCATATTTCTGGTCAAAGAATCCTCGATCTTGAACTTTCTATACATACTCATAGACTCCTACTGATGCTTCAAAGGCCATTTAGAAGACCATATCTGACCTTTTTAACTTTTTTCCGTTCAAAGGGTGTTCAAGGAAATTATAAACTTATAGACTCTTTCTGATTTTAAATCAGCCATACAGAGGTTCCTTATGCTTTACTTCTTGTAAGCATTGCTGCACTGTGCATATTTGTGGCCAAAGAGTTCTTGAACATTAACTTAATATAAAATCAGATTGTCTTCTTTTGATGTTATATTAGCCTTTCTATGTATAACTTTCTATACATACTCATAGACTCCTACTGATGCTTCAAAAGCCATTTAGAAGACCATATCTGATCTTATGAAATTTTTCAAAGGGTCTTCATAAAATGTATAAACTTATAGACTCCTTCTTATGTGAAATCAGTCATATAGAGGTTCTTTATGGACCTACTGAACATATTTGTGGCCAAAGAGTTCTTGAACATTAACTTAATACACAACCAGATTGTCTTCTTTTGATGTTCTATAAGCCACAGTAAAGTCCATATTTGACCCAAGTAACATATTTTTGGCCAAAGAATCATCGATCTTGAACTTTCTATACATACTCATAGACTCATACTGATGCTTCAAAAGTCATTTAGAAGACAATATCTGACCTTTTGAACTTTTTTCTGTTCAAAGGGTCTTCAAGGAATTTATAAACTTATAGACTCTTTCTGATTTTAAATCAGCCATACAGAGGTTCCTTATGGACCTACTGTGCATATTTGTGGCCAAAGAGTTCTTGAACATTAACTTAATATAAAATCAGATTGTCTTCTTTTGATGTTATATTAGCCACAGTAAAGTCCATATTTGACCCAAGGAGCATATTTCTGGTCAAAGAATCCTCGATCTTGAACTTTCTATACATACTCATAGACTCCTACTGATGCTTCAAAAGCCATTTAGAAGACCATATCTGACCTTTTTTAACTTTTTTCCGTTCAAAGGGTGTTCATAAAATGTATAAACTTATAGACTCCTTCTTATGTTAAATCAGTCATACAGAGCTTCCTTATGGAACTACTGAACATATTTATGGTCAAAGAGTTCTCGAAAAATTAACTTATACAATCAGATTGTCTTCTTTTGATGTTATATTAGCCACACTGAAGTCCATATTTGACCCAAGGAACATATTTCTGGCCAAGGAATCCTCGATCTTGAACTTTCTATACATACTCATAGACTCCTACTGATGCTTCAAAAGTAAATTAGAAGACTATATCTGACCTTTTAAACTTTTTTCTGTTCAAAGGATCTTCAAAAAATGTATAAACTTATAAACTCTTTCTGATGTTAAATCAGTCATACATCGGTTCTTTGTGGACTACTGTACATATTTGTGACCAAAGAGTTCTTGAACATTAACTTAATATACAATCAGATTTTCTTCTTTTGGTGTTATATTAGACACACCGAAGTCCATATTTGACCCAAGGAACATATTTCTGGCCAAGGAATCCTCGATCTTGAACTTTCTATAGACCCTGATAGACTCCATAAGGAACCTCTGTATATGAGAACAGCATATGATTTTTGTTATTCTTCGATGCTATTTTTCAAGACACAACGCTTGATCGTATGTGCAATGCTTTGCAAGAGCAGATTGCATTGCACATCTTTTCAACGCACTGCAATACTAGTTAGTTTTTGAATGCATTGCAAAGCAACGAAGTGCATAATACTTAATTGTTATTCTTCAGTGCACAATAAGCTTGATCGTATGTGCAAAGCTTTGCAAGAGCACGCTGCATTGCACATCAAAGTGCACATTACTTAAATGTTGTTCTTCAATGCACAACGCTTGTTGTTCAATGCACGCTCTTCAACGCACATTATCTATTCTCTTAAATTCACTTTAAGCATGTAAAATGTATGTGTTGTTTAAATAAATTGGCATATATAAATTAAACATATCGGTGAAATATAAGATTATAACATACAATATTATATAAAAAATAATGCAATGCAATTGAATACAATAAAATACAATGCCACGCAATGCAAAGCAATACAATACAATGCCACATCAAATATATCATATGATTGTGCTTCAATGCACAAGGGAATCAATTAGTTCTGTATGCTTCGCAAACCAACAGCTTATGTGTTATGTTATATCTCTTCACTACACAACTAAATGAGTTAGTTATTGTATGCAATGCAATGAAAGATATGAAATGTATGCAATGTATGCACGTGTGTTTTCTCTTCATTGAAAATCGTAATAGGTTCCTTCTTGTAAGCATTGCAATGCAACATCACATATGTTGTATTAAATTCAATGGACAATGGATGGATATATTTGGGGCATGCAATGAAATGTAATGCAATGCAATGCAATGCAATGCAATGCAATTTCAATGCAATGCAATGCAATTGAATACAATAAAATACAATGCAATGCAATGCAATGCAATGCAATGCAATGCAATTGAACACAATAAAATGCAATGCAATGCAATGCAAAGCAATACAATGTAGCGCAATTCAATTCCAATGCAATACAACGCAATGCAATTCAAAGCAGTGCAATTCCAACGCAATGCAATACAACTGAATACAATGCAATGCAATTTCAATGCAATGCAATGTAATTTCAATGCAATGCAATGTAATTTCAATGCAATGAACTGCAATTGAATAAAATGCAATGCAATTCCAATGCAATGCAATGCAATGCACTGCAATTGAATACAATGCAATGCAATTGAATACAATGCAATGCAATGCAAAGCAATACAATGCAATGTCACATCACATATGTCATATGATACTGCTTCAATGCACAAGGGAATCAATTAGTTCTGTATGCTTCGCAATGCAACAGCTTATATGTTGTTATATCTCTTGATTACATAAATGAGTTAGTTATTGTATGCAATGCTTTGAAAAATAGCATATTCAATGTAAGCAATGTATGCATATAAGACTTATCTCTTCAATGAACATCGTAATAAGTTCCTTCTTGTAAGCATTGCAATGCAACATCACATATGTTGTATTAAATTCAATGCAGTGCAATGCAATGCACGGTTTGATATATTTCGTGCATGCAATGAAATGCAAAGCAATGCAAAGCAAAGCAATGCAATGCAATTTCAATGCAAATTGAATACAATAAAATTCAATGCACTGCAATACAATGCAATTGAATACAATAAAATGCAAAGCAATGCAATGCAATGCATAGCAATGCAATGCAATGCAATGCATAGCAATGCAATGCAATGCAATGCCACATCACATATGTCATATAATACTACTTCAATGCACAAGGGAATCAATTAGTTCTGTATGCTTCGCAATGCAACAGCTTATATGTTGTTATATCTCTTCATTACACAACTAAATAAGTTAGTTGTTGTGTGCAATGCTATGACAGATAGCATATTTAATGTATGCAATGTATGCATATAAGACTTATCTCTTCAATGAACATCGTAAAGAGTTCCTTCTTGTAAGCATTGCAATGTAACATCAAATATATTGTATTACATTCAATGGACAACGGATGAATATATTTCGTGCATGAAATGAAATGCAAAGCAATGCAAAGCAATGCAAAGCAATGTAATACAATGCAATGCAATGCAATGCAATTTCAATGCAATGCAATGTAATGCATTGTAATGCAATGTAATGCATTGCAATGGAATTGAATACAATAAAATATGTGCGCATGTGCAATGCTATGCAAGAGAAGATTGCATTGCATATCTCTTTAACGCACTACGGAATGTTTTAGTTCTTGAAAGCATTGCAACGCATACAAAATGCATATGATTTTTTTTATTCTTCGATGCTTGATCCGTATGTGCAATGCTATGCAAGAGCAGATTGCATTACATATCTCTTCAACGCGTAATGGAATGAGTTAGTTCTTGAATGCATTGCAAAGAAACAAGTGCTATTATATGTTATTTTGCCTTTTGATGTTATATTAGCCACACTGAAGTCCATATTTATAGACTCCTTCTGATGTTAAATCAGAGGTTCTTTAAAAGTAATTTAGAAGACCATAGATGATCTTTTGAACTTTTTCAAAGGGGCTTCAAAAAATGTTTAAACTTATATACTCCTTCTTATGTTAAATCAGTCATACAGAGGTTCCTTATGGACCTACTGTACATCTTTGTGGCCAAATAGTTCTTGAATATTAACTCAATATACAATCAGATAGTCTTATTTTGATGTTATATTAGCCAAAGTAAAGTTCATATTTGACCCATGGAACATATTTCTGGTCAAAGAATCCTCAATCTTGAACTTTCTATACATACTCATAGACTCCTACTGATGCTTCAAAAGTCACTTTGAACTTGTTTCTGTTCAAAGGGTCTTCAAAAAATGTATAAACTTATAAACTCTTTCTGTTAAATCAGTCATACATAGGTTCTTTATGGAACTACTGTACATATTTGTGGCCAAAGAGTTCTTGAACATTAACGTAATATACAATAAGATTGTCTTCTTTTGGTGTTATATTAGCCACAGTAAAGTCCATATTTGACCCAAGGAACATATTTCTGGCCAAGGAATCCTCGATCTTGAACTTTCTATACATACTCATAGACTCCTACTTTATGCTTCATAAAGTCATTTAGAAGACCATATTTGATCTTATGAAATTTTTTCTGTTCAAAGGGTCTTCAAGGAAATTATAAACTTATAGACTCTTTCTGATTTTAAAGCAGCCATACAGAGGTTCCTTATGGACCTACTGTACATATTTGTGGCCAAAGAGTTCTTGAACTTTAACTTAATTTAAATCAGATTGTCTTCTTTTGATGTTATATTAGACACAGTAAAGTCCATATTTGTCCCAAGGAGCATATTTCTGGTCAAAGAATCCTCGATCTTGAACTTTCTATACATACTCATAGACTCCTACTTATGCTTCATAAGTCATTTAGAAGACCATATCTGATCTTATGAAATTTTTCAAAGGGTCTTCATAAAATGTATAAACTTATAGACTCCTTATGTGAAATCAGTCATATAGAGGTTCTTTATGGACCTACTGAACATATTTGTGGCCAAAGAGTTCTTGAACATTAACTTAATACACAACCATTGTCTTTTTTTGATGTTCTATAAGCCACAGTAAAGTCCATATTTGACCCAAGGAACATATTTTTTTTGGCCAAGGAATCATCGATCTTGAACTTTCTATACATACTCATAGACTCCTACTGATGCTCCAAAAGTCATTTAGAAGACAATATCTGACCTTTTGATATTTTTTCTGTTCAAAGGGTCTTCAAGGAAATTATAAACTTATAGACTCTTTCTGATTTTAAATCAGCCATACAGAGGTTCCTTATGGACCTACTGTACATATTTGTGGCCAAAGAGTTCTTGAACATTAACTTAATATAAAATCAGATTGTCTTCTTTTGATGTAATATTAGCCACAGTAAAGTCCATATTTGACCCAAGAAGCATTTTTCTGGTCAAAGAATCCTCGATCTTGAACTTTCTATACATACTCAGAGACTCCTACTGATGCTTCAAAAGTCACTTTGAACTTGTTTCTGTTCAAAGGGTCTTCAAAAAAATAAAATACTTATAGACTCTTTCTGATGTGAAATCAGCCATACAGAGGTTCCTTATGGACCTACTGAACATATTTGTGGCCAAAGAGTTCTTGAACATTAACTTAATATACAATCAGATTGTCTTCTTTTGGTGTTATATTAGCCACAGTAAAGTCCATATTTGACCCAAGGAACATATTTTTGGCCAAAGAATCCTCGATCTTGAACTTTCTATACATACTCATAGACTCCTACTGATGCTCCAAAAGTCATTTAGAAGACAATATCTGACCTTTTGATCTTTTTTCTGTTCAAAGGGTCTTCAAAAAATGTATAAACTTATAGACTCTTTCTGATTTTAAATCAGCCATATATAGGTTCCTTATGGACCTACTGAACATATTTGTGGCCAAAGAGTTCTTGAACATTAACTTAATACACAACCAGATTGTCTTCTTTTGATGTTCTATAAGCCACAGTAAAGTCCATATTTGACCCAAGGAACATATTTTTGGCCAAAGAATCATCGATCTTGAACTTTCTATACATACTCATAGACTCCTACTGATGCTTCAAAAGTCATTTAGAAGACAATATCTGACCTTTTGAAATTTTTTCTGTTCAAAGGGTCTTCAAGGAAATTATAAACTTATAGACTCTTTCTGATTTTAAATCAGCCATACAGAGGTTCCTTATGGACCTACTGTGAATATTTGTGGCCAAAGAGTTCTTGAACATTAACTTAATATAAAATCATATTGTCTTCTTTTGATGTTATATTAGCCACAGTAAAGTCCATATTTGACCCAAGGAGCATATTTCTGGTCAAAGAATCCTCGATCTTGAACTTTCTATACATACTCATAGACTCCTACTGATGCTTCAAAGGCCATTTAGAAGACCATATCTGACCTTTTTAACTTTTTTCCGTTCAAAGGGTGTTCAAGGAAATTATAAACTTATAGACTCTTTCTGATTTTAAATCAGCCATACAGAGGTTCCTTATGCTTTACTTCTTGTAAGCATTGCTGCACTGTGCATATTTGTGGCCAAAGAGTTCTTGAACATTAACTTAATACACAACCAGATTGTCTTCTTTTGATGTTCTATAAGCCACAGTAAAGTCCATATTTGACCCAAGGAACATATTTTTGGCCAAAGAATCATCGATCTTGAACTTTCTATACATACTCATAGACTCCTACTGATGCTTCAAAAGTCATTTAGAAGACAATATCTGACCTTTTGAAATTTTTTCTGTTCAAAGGGTCTTCAAGGAAATTATAAACTTATAGACTCTTTCTGATTTTAAATCAGCCATACAGAGGTTCCTTATGGACCTACTGTGAATATTTGTGGCCAAAGAGTTCTTGAACATTAACTTAATATAAAATCATATTGTCTTCTTTTGATGTTATATTAGCCACAGTAAAGTCCATATTTGACCCAAGGAGCATATTTCTGGTCAAAGAATCCTCGATCTTGAACTTTCTATACATACTCATAGACTCCTACTGATGCTTCAAAGGCCATTTAGAAGACCATATCTGACCTTTTTAACTTTTTTCCGTTCAAAGGGTGTTCAAGGAAATTATAAACTTATAGACTCTTTCTGATTTTAAATCAGCCATACAGAGGTTCCTTATGCTTTACTTCTTGTAAGCATTGCTGCACTGTGCATATTTGTGGCCAAAGAGTTCTTGAACATTAACTTAATATAAAATCAGATTGTCTTCTTTTGATGTTATATTAGCCTTTCTATGTATAACTTTCTATACATACTCATAGACTCCTACTGATGCTTCAAAAGCCATTTAGAAGACCATATCTGATCTTATGAAATTTTTCAAAGGGTCTTCATAAAATGTATAAACTTATAGACTCCTTCTTATGTGAAATCAGTCATATAGAGGTTCTTTATGGACCTACTGAACATATTTGTGGCCAAAGAGTTCTTGAACATTAACTTAATACACAACCAGATTGTCTTCTTTTGATGTTCTATAAGCCACAGTAAAGTCCATATTTGACCCAAGTAACATATTTTTGGCCAAAGAATCATCGATCTTGAACTTTCTATACATACTCATAGACTCCTACTGATGCTTCAAAAGTCATTTAGAAGACAATATCTGACCTTTTGAACTTTTTTCTGTTCAAAGGGTCTTCAAGGAATTTATAAACTTATAGACTCTTTCTGATTTTAAATCAGCCATACAGAGGTTCCTTATGGACCTACTGTGCATATTTGTGGCCAAAGAGTTCTTGAACATTAACTTAATATAAAATCAGATTGTCTTCTTTTGATGTTATATTAGCCACAGTAAAGTCCATATTTGACCCAAGGAGCATATTTCTGGTCAAAGAATCCTCGATCTTGAACTTTCTATACATACTCATAGACTCCTACTGATGCTTCAAAAGCCATTTAGAAGACCATATCTGACCTTTTTTAACTTTTTTCCGTTCAAAGGGTGTTCATAAAATGTATAAACTTATAGACTCCTTCTTATGTTAAATCAGTCATACAGAGCTTCCTTATGGAACTACTGAACATATTTATGGTCAAAGAGTTCTCGAAAATTAACTTATACAATCAGATTGTCTTCTTTTGATGTTATATTAGCCACACTGAAGTCCATATTTGACCCAAGGAACATATTTCTGGCCAAGGAATCCTCGATCTTGAACTTTCTATACATACTCATAGACTCCTACTGATGCTTCAAAAGTAAATTAGAAGACTATATCTGACCTTTTAAACTTTTTTCTGTTCAAAGGATCTTCAAAAAATGTATAAACTTATAAACTCTTTCTGATGTTAAATCAGTCATACATCGGTTCTTTGTGGACTACTGTACATATTTGTGACCAAAGAGTTCTTGAACATTAACTTAATATACAATCAGATTTTCTTCTTTTGGTGTTATATTAGACACACCGAAGTCCATATTTGACCCAAGGAACATATTTCTGGCCAAGGAATCCTCGATCTTGAACTTTCTATAGACCCTGATAGACTCCATAAGGAACCTCTGTATATGAGAACAGCATATGATTTTTGTTATTCTTCGATGCTATTTTTCAAGGCACAACGCTTGATCGTATGTGCAATGCTTTGCAAGAGCAGATTGCATTGCACATCTTTTCAACGCACTGCAATACTAGTTAGTTTTTGAATGCATTGCAAAGCAACGAAGTGCATAATACTTAATTGTTATTCTTCAGTGCACAATAAGCTTGATCGTATGTGCAAAGCTTTGCAAGAGCACGCTGCATTGCACATCTCTTCAACACACTAAGGAATTAGTTTGTTTTGCAATGCATCAAAGTGCACATTACTTAAATGTTGTTCTTCAATGCACAACGCTTGTTGTTCAATGCACGCTCTTCAACGCACATTATCTATTCTCTTAAATTCACTTTAAGCATGTAAAATGTATGTGTTGTTTAAATAAATTGGCATATATAAATTAAACATATCGGTGAAATATAAGATTATAACATACAATATTATATAAAAAATAATGCAATGCAATTGAATACAATAAAATACAATGCCACGCAATGCAAAGCAATACAATACAATGCCACATCAAATATATCATATGATTGTGCTTCAATGCACAAGGGAATCAATTAGTTCTGTATGCTTCGCAAACCAACAGCTTATGTGTTATGTTATATCTCTTCACTACACAACTAAATGAGTTAGTTATTGTATGCAATGCAATGAAAGATATGAAATGTATGCAATGTATGCACGTGTGTTTTCTCTTCATTGAAAATCGTAATAGGTTCCTTCTTGTAAGCATTGCAATGCAACATCACATATGTTGTATTAAATTCAATGGACAATGGATGGATATATTTGGGGCATGCAATGAAATGTAATGCAATGCAATGCAATGCAATGCAATGCAATTTCAATGCAATGCAATGCAATTGAATACAATAAAATACAATGCAATGCAATGCAATGCAATGCAATGCAATTGAACACAATAAAATGCAATGCAATGCAATGCAAAGCAATACAATGTAGCGCAATGCAATTCCAATGCAATACAACGCAATGCAATTCAAAGCAGTGCAATTCCAACGCAATGCAATACAACTGAATACAATGCAATGCAATTTCAATGCAATGCAATGTAATTTCAATGCAATGCAATGTAATTTCAATGCAATGAACTGCAATTGAATAAAATGCAATGCAATTCCAATGCAATGCAATGCAATGCACTGCAATTGAATACAATGCAATGCAATTGAATACAATGCAATGCAATGCAAAGCAATACAATGCAATGTCACATCACATATGTCATATGATACTGCTTCAATGCACAAGGGAATCAATTAGTTCTGTATGCTTCGCAATGCAACAGCTTATATGTTGTTATATCTCTTGATTACATAAATGAGTTAGTTATTGTATGCAATGCTTTGAAAAATAGCATATTCAATGTAAGCAATGTATGCATATAAGACTTATCTCTTCAATGAACATCGTAATAAGTTCCTTCTTGTAAGCATTGCAATGCAACATCACATATGTTGTATTAAATTCAATGCAGTGCAATGCAATGCACGGTTTGATATATTTCGTGCATGCAATGAAATGCAAAGCAATGCAAAGCAAAGCAATGCAATGCAATGCAATTTCAATGCAAATTGAATACAATAAAATTCAATGCACTGCAATACAATGCAATTGAATACAATAAAATGCAAAGCAATGCAATGCAATGCATAGCAATGCAATGCAATGCAATGCATAGCAATGCAATGCAATGCAATGCCACATCACATATGTCATATAATACTACTTCAATGCACAAGGGAATCAATTAGTTCTGTATGCTTCGCAATGCAACAGCTTATATGTTGTTATATCTCTTCATTACACAACTAAATAAGTTAGTTGTTGTGTGCAATGCTATGACAGATAGCATATTTAATGTATGCAATGTATGCATATAAGACTTATCTCTTCAATGAACATCGTAAAGAGTTCCTTCTTGTAAGCATTGCAATGTAACATCAAATATATTGTATTACATTCAATGGACAACGGATGAATATATTTCGTGCATGAAATGAAATGCAAAGCAATGCAAAGCAATGCAAAGCAATGTAATACAATGCAATGCAATGCAATGCAATTTCAATGCAATGCAATGTAATGCATTGTAATGCAATGTAATGCATTGCAATGGAATTGAATACAATAAAATATGTGCGCATGTGCAATGCTATGCAAGAGAAGATTGCATTGCATATCTCTTTAACGCACTACGGAATGTTTTAGTTCTTGAAAGCATTGCAACGCATACAAAATGCATATGATTTTTTTTATTCTTCGATGCTTGATCCGTATGTGCAATGCTATGCAAGAGCAGATTGCATTACATATCTCTTCAACGCGTAATGGAATGAGTTAGTTCTTGAATGCATTGCAAAGAAACAAGTGCTATTATATGTTATTTTGCCTTTTGATGTTATATTAGCCACACTGAAGTCCATATTTATAGACTCCTTCTGATGTTAAATCAGAGGTTCTTTAAAAGTAATTTAGAAGACCATAGATGATCTTTTGAACTTTTTCAAAGGGGCTTCAAAAAATGTTTAAACTTATATACTCCTTCTTATGTTAAATCAGTCATACAGAGGTTCCTTATGGACCTACTGTACATCTTTGTGGCCAAATAGTTCTTGAATATTAACTCAATATACAATCAGATAGTCTTATTTTGATGTTATATTAGCCAAAGTAAAGTTCATATTTGACCCATGGAACATATTTCTGGTCAAAGAATCCTCAATCTTGAACTTTCTATACATACTCATAGACTCCTACTGATGCTTCAAAAGTCACTTTGAACTTGTTTCTGTTCAAAGGGTCTTCAAAAAATGTATAAACTTATAAACTCTTTCTGTTAAATCAGTCATACATAGGTTCTTTATGGAACTACTGTACATATTTGTGGCCAAAGAGTTCTTGAACATTAACGTAATATACAATAAGATTGTCTTCTTTTGGTGTTATATTAGCCACAGTAAAGTCCATATTTGACCCAAGGAACATATTTCTGGCCAAGGAATCCTCGATCTTGAACTTTCTATACATACTCATAGACTCCTACTTTATGCTTCATAAAGTCATTTAGAAGACCATATTTGATCTTATGAAATTTTTTCTGTTCAAAGGGTCTTCAAGGAAATTATAAACTTATAGACTCTTTCTGATTTTAAAGCAGCCATACAGAGGTTCCTTATGGACCTACTGTACATATTTGTGGCCAAAGAGTTCTTGAACTTTAACTTAATTTAAATCAGATTGTCTTCTTTTGATGTTATATTAGACACAGTAAAGTCCATATTTGTCCCAAGGAGCATATTTCTGGTCAAAGAATCCTCGATCTTGAACTTTCTATACATACTCATAGACTCCTACTTATGCTTCATAAGTCATTTAGAAGACCATATCTGATCTTATGAAATTTTTCAAAGGGTCTTCATAAAATGTATAAACTTATAGACTCCTTATGTGAAATCAGTCATATAGAGGTTCTTTATGGACCTACTGAACATATTTGTGGCCAAAGAGTTCTTGAACATTAACTTAATACACAACCATTGTCTTTTTTTGATGTTCTATAAGCCACAGTAAAGTCCATATTTGACCCAAGGAACATATTTTTTTTGGCCAAGGAATCATCGATCTTGAACTTTCTATACATACTCATAGACTCCTACTGATGCTCCAATAGTCATTTAGAAGACAATATCTGACCTTTTGATATTTTTTCTGTTCAAAGGGTCTTCAAGGAAATTATAAACTTATAGACTCTTTCTGATTTTAAATCAGCCATACAGAGGTTCCTTATGGACCTACTGTACATATTTGTGGCCAAAGAGTTCTTGAACATTAACTTAATATAAAATCAGATTGTCTTCTTTTGATGTAATATTAGCCACAGTAAAGTCCATATTTGACCCAAGAAGCATTTTTCTGGTCAAAGAATCCTCGATCTTGAACTTTCTATACATACTCATAGACTCCTACTGATGCTTCAAAAGTCACTTTGAACTTGTTTCTGTTCAAAGGGTCTTCAAAAAAATAAAATACTTATAGACTCTTTCTGATGTGAAATCAGCCATACAGAGGTTCCTTATGGACCTACTGAACATATTTGTGGCCAAAGAGTTCTTGAACATTAACTTAATATACAATCAGATTGTCTTCTTTTGGTGTTATATTAGCCACAGTAAAGTCCATATTTGACCCAAGGAACATATTTTTGGCCAAAGAATCCTCGATCTTGAACTTTCTATACATACTCATAGACTCCTACTGATGCTCCAAAAGTCATTTAGAAGACAATATCTGACCTTTTGATCTTTTTTCTGTTCAAAGGGTCTTCAAAAAATGTATAAACTTATAGACTCTTTCTGATTTTAAATCAGCCATATATAGGTTCCTTATGGACCTACTGAACATATTTGTGGCCAAAGAGTTCTTGAACATTAACTTAATATAAAATCAGATTGTCTTCTTTTGATGTTATATTAGCCACAGTAAAGTCCATGTTTGACCCAAGAAGCATATTTCTAGTCAAAGAATCCTCGATCTTGAACTTTCTATACATACTCATAGACTCCTACTGATGCTTCAAAAGTCACTTTGAACTTGTTTCTGTTCAAAGGGTCTTCAAAAAAATTAAATACTTATAGACTCTTTCTGATGTGAAATCAGCCATACAGAGGTTCCTTATGGACCTACTGAACATATTTGTGGCTAAAGAGTTCTTGAACATTAACTTAATATACAATCAGATTGTCTTCTTTTGGTGTTATATTAGCCACAGTAAAGTCCATATTTGACCCAAGGAATATATTTTTGGCCAAAGAATCCTCGATCTTGAACTTTCTATACATACTCATAGACTCCTACTGATGCTCCAAAAGTCATTTAGAAGACAATATCTGACCTTTTGATCTTTTTTCTGTTCAAAAGGTCTTAAAAAAATGTATAAACTTATAGACTCTTTCTGATTTTAAATCAGCCATACAGAGGTTCCTTATGGACCTACAGAACATATTTGTGGCCAAAGAGTTCTTGAACATTAACTTAATATACAATCAGATTGTCTTCTTTTGATGTTATTTTCGCCACAGTAAAGTCCATATTTGACCCAAGGAGCATATTTCTGGTCAAAGAATCCTCGATCTTGAACTTTCTATACATACTCATAGACTCCTACTGATGCTCCAAAAGTCATTTAGAAGACAATATCTGACCTTTTGATCTTTTTTCTGTTCAAAGGGTCTTCAAAAAATGTATAAACTTATAGACTCTTTTTGATTTTAAATCAGCCATTTAGAGGTTCCTTATGGACCTACTGAACATATTTGTGGCCAAAGAGTTCTTGAACATTAACTTAACATACAATCAGATTGTCTTCTTTTGATGTTATAATAGCCACAGTAAAGTCCATATTTGACCCAAGGAACATATTTTTGGCCAAAGAATCCTCGATCTTGAACTTTTTATACATACTCATAGACTCCTACTGATGCTCCAAAAGTCATTTAGAAGACAATATCTGACCTTTTGATATTTTTTCTGTTCAAAGGGTCTTCAAAAAATGTATAAACTTATACGACAATTCACCATGACGTCACAACAGTAACAGTCGTTCTTCCGGGTGGCAAAAGCAGAAGCGTTCCTATGGCAACGCTAGTAAATTGCTTGGAAGGGAGACCCACCATCGACAGTAAAAATTTAATAAAAATAAAAAATGTAATTAAATATAGTGCGGTTTTTTATCATAATAACAACTGTGTTTAATGATACAAGTAAAAAATATAATAAATATGCAATACAGTAGACCTACACATAATTGGCAAAATACTTTCTAGCTCTTTTTTTCAAAGAAAAATAACCCCAAACACAAGACGTTTTCATCATCGTTTCAACTTTTATCAACAACAATGTTTTTAACTATGTAACTGTTACAGTAGCCGGCTGGATCTCTTCAGTTAGTCAGTAGAAGCCGCTCGCGTTCTGCCACCCGGCAGCATCTTTTGCCTATTGTTTACAAACATTCTGAAATGCCCTATAGACTCTTTCTGATTTTAAATCAGCCATACAGAGGTTCCCTATGGACCTACTGAACATATTTGTGGCCAAAGAGTTCTTGAACATTAACTTAATATACAATCAGATTGTCTTCTTTTGATGTTATATTAGCCACACTGAAGTCCATATTTGACCCAAGGAACATATTTCTGGCCAAGAAATCCTCGATCTTGAACTTTCTATACATACTCATAGACTCCTACTGATGCTTTAAAAGTAAATTAGAAGACTATATCTGACCTTTTAAACTTATTTCTGTTCAAAGGATCTTCAAAAAATGTATTAACTTATAAACTCTTTCTGATGTTAAATCAGTCATACATAGGTTCTTTATGGAACTACTGTACATATTTGTGGCCAAAGAGTTCTTGAACATTAACGTAATATACAATCAGATTGTCTTCTTTTGGTGTTATATTAGCCACAGTAAAGTCCATATTTGACCCAAGGAACATATTTCTGGCCAAGGAATCCTCGATCTTGAACTTTCTATACATACTCATAGACTCCTACTTTATGCTTCATAAAGTCATTTAGAAGACCATATCTGATCTTATGAAATTTTTTCTGTTCAAAGGGTCTTCAAGGAAATTATAAACTTATAGACTCTTTCTGATGTGAAATCAGCCATACAGAGGTTCCTTATGGACCTACTGAACATATTTGTGGCCAAAGAGTTCTTGAACATTAACTTAATATACAATCAGATTGTCTTCTTTTGATGTTATATTAGCCACAGTAAAGTCCATATTTGACCCAAGGAACATATTTTTGGCCAAAGAATCCTCGATCTTGAACTTTCTATACATACTCATATACTCCTACTGATGCTCCAAAAGTCATTTAGAAGACAATATCTGACCTTTTGATCTTTTTTCTCTTCAAAAGGTCTTAAAAAAATTTATAAACTTATAGACTCTTTCTGATTTTAAATCAGCCATACAGAGGTTCCTTATGGACCTACAGAACATATTTGTGGCCAAAGAGTTCTTGAACATTAACTTAATATACAATCAGATTGTCTTCTTTTGATGTTATTTTCGCCACAGTAAAGTCCATATTTGACCCAAGGAGCATATTTCTGGTCAAAGAATCCTCGATCTTGAACTTTCTATACATACTCATAGGCTACGTTCACACTGCAGGCTGAAACGACCCAATTCCGATTTTTTTGCCCGTATGCGACCTGTATCTGATCTTTTCATGACAGTCTGAACGACACAGATCCGATCTTTTCAAATGCGACCCAGGCCACTTGGGTATGTGGTCCAAATCCGATATGTATCCGATCTTTTGAAATGCGACCTCAATCTGAACTGCCAGGTCGCATGTATCTGACCCGCACGCCTTTGATATGCGACAAACGTCATGATTCTGCGTTGAAGTAGGCGGGAATGAAAAGATAAACAAGTTAGCTATCATACGATAGCACGCACCTGTAGCTAGCCACTACACTCCAACGCGTTGCACTGTTATGGTCCGCCGCAGACGTGTCTCTTCCCGTGACAGAGTTAATCGAAGGTGCTCAAACATAATCGAAGGTGGGTCTGGTCATTCGGAAGTTACTGATGAATTCTGTATTAGTGAAGCCACTCACATCAGTATCCCACCACTCCTGGCTGCGACTCCGCAGCCACACAAATAACTTTAATATTGCTAAACGTGCTCCACTGTTGAGATTCATGTTTAGCTACTTCCGCAAACAAGTGACGTCGTTGACCGTTGAGTACTCTTCTGCGCATGCGGGTCACTTCTGGGTCATTTCACGTTCACACAGGAGATCACAAAAGGTCGCATTTAATTGGAAATGTGAACGCCTTGCAAAAAAATCGCATTTTTTCAAAAAATCGGATTTGAGCATTAAGCCCCTACAGTGTGAACGCAGCCATAGACTCCTACTGATGCTCCAAAAGTCATTTAGAAGACAATATCTGACCTTTTGATCTTTTTTCTATTCAAAGGGTCTTCAAAAAATTTATAAATTTATACGACAATTCACCATGACGTCACAACAGTAACAGTCGTTCTTCCGGGTGGCAAAAGCCGAAGCGTTCCTATGGCAACGCTAGTAAATTGCTTGGAAGGGAGACCCACCGTCGACAGTAAAAATGTAATAAAAATAAAAAATGTAATTAAATATAGTGCGGTTTTTTATCATAATAACAACTGTGTTTAATGATACAAGTAAAAAATATAATAAATATGCAATACAGTAGACCTACACAGAATTGGCAAAATACTCTCTAGCTCTTTTTTTCAAAGCAAAATAACCCCAAACACAAGACGTTTTCATCATCGTTTCAACTTTTATCAACAACAATGTTTTTAACTATGTAACTGTTACAGTAGCCGGCTGGATCTCTTCAGTTAGTCAGTAGAAGCCGCTCGCATTCTGCCACCCGGAAGCATCTTTTGCCTATTGTTTACAAACATTCTGAAATGCCCTAGAAGACCATATCTGATCTTATGAAATTTTTCAAAGGGTCTTCATAAAATGTATAAACTTATAGACTCCTTCTTATGTGAAATCAGTCATATAGAGGTTCTTTATGGACCTACTGAACATATTTGTGGCCAAAGAGTTCTTGAACATTAACTTAATACACAACCATTGTCTTTTTTTGATGTTCTATAAGCCACAGTAAAGTCCATATTTGACCCAAGGAACATATTTCTGGCCAAGGAATCCTCGATCTTGAACTTTCTATACATACTCATAGACTCCTACTGATGCTTCAAAAGTAAATTAGAAGACTATATCTGACCTTTTGAACTTTTTCTGTTCAAAGGGTCTTCAAGGAAATTATAAACTTATAGACTCTTTCTGATTTTAAATCAGCCATACAGAGGTTCCTTATGGACCTACTGTGCATATTTGTGGCCAAAGAGTTCTTGAACATTAACTTAATATAAAATCAGATTGTCTTCTTTTGATGTTATATTAGCCACAGTAAAGTCCATATTTGACCCAAGGAGCATATTTCTGGTCAAAGAATCCTCGATCTTGAACTTTCTATACATACTCATAGACTCCTACTGATGCTTCAAAAGTAAATTAGAAGACTATATCTGACCTTTTAAACTTTTTTCTGTTCAAAGGATCTTCAAAAAATGTATAAACTTATAAACTCTTTCTGATGTTAAATCAGTCATACATCGGTTCTTTGTGGACTACTGTACATATTTGTGACCAAAGAGTTCTTGAACATTAACTTAATATACAATCAGATTTTCTTCTTTTGGTGTTATATTAGACACACCGAAGTCCATATTTGACCCAAGGAACATATTTCTGGCCAAGGAATCCTCGATCTTGAACTTTCTATAGACCCTGATAGACTCCATAAGGAACCTCTGTATATGAGAACAGCATATGATTTTTGTTATTCTTCGATGCTATTTTTCAAGGCACAACGCTTGAACGCGGATGTGCAATGCTTTGCAAGAGCAGATTGCATTGCACATCTTTTCAACGCACTGCAATACTGGTTAGTTTTTGAATGCATTGCAAAGCAACGAAGTGCATAATACTTAATTGTTATTCTTCAGTGCACAATAAGCTTGATCGTATGTGCAAAGCTTTGCAAGAGCACGCTGCATTGCACATCTCTTCAACACACTAAGGAATTAGTTTGTTTTGCAATGCATCAAAGTGCACATTACTTAAATGTTGTTCTTCAATGCACAACGCTTGTGTAATGCAATGCAACAGCACGCTCTTCAACGCACATTATCTATTCTCTTAAATTCACTTTAAGCATGTAAAATGTATGTGTTGTTTAAATAAATTGGCATATATAAATTAAACATATCGGTGAAATATAAGATTATAACATACAATATTATATAAAAAATAATGCAATACAATAAAATACAATGCCACGCAATGCAAAGCAATACAATACAATGCCACATCAAATATGTCATATGATTCTGCTTCAATGCACAAGGGAATCAATTAGTTCTGTATGCTTCGCAAACCAACAGCTTATGTGTTATGTTATATCTCTTCACTACACAACTAAATGAGTTAGTTATTGTATGCAATGCAATGAAAGATATGAAATGTATGCAATGTATGCACGTGTGTTTTCTCTTCATTGAAAATCTTAATAGGTTCCTTCTTGTAAGCATTGCAATGCAACATCACATATGTTGTATTAAATTCAATGGACAATGGATGGATATATTTGGGGCATGCAATGAAATGTAATGCAATGCAATACAATGCAATTTCAATGCAATGCAATGCAATTGAATACAATAAAATACAATGCAATGCAATGCAATGCAATGCAATTGAACACAATAAAATGCAATGCAATGCAATGCAAAGCAATACAATGTAGCGCAATGCAATTCCAATGCAATACAACGCAATGCAATTCAAAGCAGTGCAATTCCAACGCGATGCAATACAACTGAATACAATGCAATGCAATTTCAATGCAATGCAATGTAATTTCAATGCAATGCAATGTAATTTCAATGCAATGAACTGCAATTGAATAAAATGCAATGCAATTCCAATGCAATGCAATGCAATGCACTGCAATTGAATACAATGCAATGCAATTGAATACAATGCAATGCAATTGAATACAATGCAATGCAATGCAAAGCAATACAATGCAATGTCACATCACATATGTCATATGATACTGCTTCAATGCACAAGGGAATCAATTAGTTCTGTATGCTTCGCAATGCAACAGCTTATATGTTGTTATATCTCTTGATTACATAAAGAGTTAGTTATTGTATGCAATGCTTTGAAAAATAGCATATTCAATGTAAGCAATGTATGCATATAAGACTTATCTCTTCAATGAACATCGTAATAAGTTCCTTCTTGTAAGCATTGCAACGCAACATCACATTATGTTGTATTAAATTCAATGCAGTGCAATGCAATGCACGGTTTGATATATTTCGTGCATGCAATGAAATGCAAAGCAATGCAAAGCAAAGCAATGCAATGCAATGCAATTTCAATGCAAATTGAATACAATAAAATTCAATGCAATGCAATACAATGCAATGCAACGCAATTTCAATGCAATGCAATGCAATGCAATGCAATGCAATGCAATACAATTGTATAAAAAGCAATGCAATGCAATGCAATTGAATACAATAAAATACAATACAATAAAATGCAATTTCAATGCAATGCAATGCAATGCAATTGAATACAATAAAATGCAATGCAATGCAATGCAGTTTCAATGCAATACAATGCAATTGAATACAATAAAATGCAAAGCAATGCAATGCAATGCATAGCAATGCAATGCAATGCAATGCAATGCAATGCATAGCAATGCAATGCAATGCAATGCCACATCACATATGTCATATAATACTACTTCAATGCACAAGGGAATCAATTAGTTCTGTATGCTTCGCAATGCAACAGCTTATATGTTGTTATATCTCTTCATTACACAACTAAATAAGTTAGTTGTTGTGTGCAATGCTATGACAGATGCAATGTATGCATATAAGACTTATCTCTTCAATGAACATCGTAAAGAGTTCCTTCTTGTAAGCATTGCAATGTAACATCAAATATATTGTATTACATTCAATGGACAACGGATGAATATATTTCGTGCATGAAATGAAATGCAAAGCAATGCAAAGCAATGTAATGCAATGCAATGCAAAGCAATGCAATTTCAATGCAATGCAATCTAATGCATTGTAATGCAATGTAATGCATTGCAATGGAATTGAATACAATAAAATACATTGCAATGCAATTGAATACAATAAAATATGTGCGCATGTGCAATGCTATGCAAGAGAAGATTGCATTGCATATCTCTTTAACGCACTACGGAATGTTTTAGTTCTTGAAAGCATTGCAACGCATACAAAATGCATATGATTTTTTTTATTCTTCGATGCTTGATCCGTATGTGCAATGCTATGCAAGAGCAGATTGCATTACATATCTCTTCAACGCGTAATGGAATGAGTTAGTTCTTGAATGCATTGCAAAGAAACAAGTGCTATTATATGTTATTTTGCCTTTTGATGTTATATTAGCCACACTGAAGTCCATATTTATAGACTCCTTCTGATGTTAAATCAGAGGTTCTTTAAAAGTAATTTAGAAGACCATAGATGATCTTTTGAACTTTTTCAAAGGGGCTTCAAAAAATGTTTAAACTTATATACTCCTTCTTATGTTAAATCAGTCATACAGAGGTTCCTTATGGACAGTAGGTACATCTTTGTGGCCAAATAGTTCTTGAATATTAACTCAATATACAATCAGATAGTCTTATTTTGATGTTATATTAGCCAAAGTAAAGTTCATATTTGACCCATGGAACATATTTCTGGTCAAAGAATCCTCAATCTTGAACTTTCTATACATACTCATAGACTCCTACTGATGCTTCAAAAGTCATTTTGAACTTGTTTCTGTTCAAAGGGTCTTCAAAAAAATTATATACTTATAGACTCTTTCTGATGTGAAATCAGCCATACAGAGGTTCCTTATGGACCTACTGAACATATTTGTGGCCAAAGAGTTCTTGAACATTAACTTAACATACAATCAGATTGTCTACTTTTGATGGTATATTAGCCACAGTAAAGTCCATATTTGACCCAAGGAACATATTTTTGGACAAAGAATCCTCGATCTTGAACTTTCTATACATACTCATAGACTCCTACTGATGCTCCAAAAGTCATTTAGAAGACAATATCTGACCTTTTGATATTTTTTCTGTTCAAAGGGTCTTCAAAAATGTATAAATTTATACGACAATTCACCATGACGTCACAACAGTAACAGTCGTTCTTCCGGGTGGCAAAAGCCGAAGCGTTCCTATGGCAATGCTAGTAAATTGCTTGGAAGGGAGACCCACCGTCGACAGTAAAAATGTAATAAAAATAAAAAATGTAATTAAATATAGTGCGGTTTTTTATCATAATAACAACTGTGTTTAATGATACAAGTAAAAAATATAATAAATATGCAATACAGTAGACCTACACAGAATTGGCAAAATACTCTCTAGCTCTTTTTTTCAAAGCAAAATAACCCCAAACACAAGACGTTTTCATCATCGTTTCAACTTTTATCAACAACAATGTTTTTAACTATGTAACTGTTACAGTAGCCGGCTGGATCTCTTCAGTTAGTCAGTAGAAGCCGCTCGCATTCTGCCACCCGGAAGCATCTTTTGCCTATTGTTTACAAACATTCTGAAATGCCCTATAAGACTCTTTCTGATTTTAAATCAGCCATACAGAGGTTCCTTATGGACCTACTGAACATATTTGTGGCCAAAGAGAACGACTGTTACTGTTGTGACGTCATGGTGAATTGTCGTATAAATTTATAAATTTCTTGAACATTAACTTAATATACAATCAGATTGTCTTCTTTTGATGTTATATTAGCCACACTGAAGTCCATATTTGACCCAAGGAACATATTTCTGGCCAAGGAATCCTCGATCTTGAACTTTCTATACATACTCATAGACTCCTACTGATGCATTAAAAGTAAATTAGAAGACTATATCTGACCTTTTAAACTTATTTCTGTTCAAAGGATCTTCAAAAAATGTATAAACTTATAAACTCTTTCTGTTAAATCAGTCATACATAGGTTCTTTATGGAACTACTGTACATATTTGTGGCCAAAGAGTTCTTGAACATTAACGTAATATACAATCAGATTGTCTTCTTTTGGTGTTATATTAGCCACAGTAAAGTCCATATTTGACCCAAGGAACATATTTCTGGCCAAGGAATCCTCGATCTGTAACTTTCTATACATACTCATAGACTCCTACTTTATGCTTCATAAAGTCATTTAGAAGACCATATTTGATCTTATGAAATTTTTTCTGTTCAAAGGGTCTTCAAGGAAATTATAAACTTATAGACTCTTTCTGATTTTAAAGCAGCCATACAGAGGTTCCTTATGGACCTACTGTACATAT
The DNA here is from genome assembly GCA_031834385.1 of Semotilus atromaculatus. Lineage (NCBI taxonomy): Eukaryota > Metazoa > Chordata > Actinopteri > Cypriniformes > Leuciscidae > Semotilus > Semotilus atromaculatus. The sequence goes on from JAULUF010000046.1 coordinate 546,278, forward strand.
TTGTGGCCAAAGAGTTCTTGAACTTTAACTTAATATAAAATCAGATTGTCTTCTTTTGATGTTATATTAGCCACAGTAAAGTCCATATTTGTCCCAAGGAGCATATTTCTGGTCAAAGAATCCTCGATCTTGAACTTTCTATACATACTCATAGACTCCTACTTATGCTTCATAAGTCATTTAGAAGACCATATCTGATCTTATGAAATTTTTCAAAGGGTCTTCATAAAATGTATAAACTTATAGACTCCTTCTTATGTGAAATCAGTCATATAGAGGTTCTTTATGGACCTACTGAACATATTTGTGGCCAAAGAGTTCTTGAACATTAACTTAATACACAACCATTGTCTTCTTTTGATGTTCTATAAGCCACAGTAAAGTCCATATTTGACCCAAGGAACATATTTTTGGCCAAAGAATCATCGATCTTGAACTTTCTATACATACTCATAGACTCCTACTGATGCTTCAAAAGTCATTTAGAAGACAATATCTGACCTTTTGAAGTTTTTTCTGTTCAAAGGGTCTTCAAAGAAATTATAAACTTATAGACTCTTTCTGATTTTAAATCAGTCATACAGAGCTTCCTTATGGAACTACTGAACATATTTATGGCCAAAGTGTTCTCGAAAATTAACTTATACAATCAGATTGTCTTCTTTTGATGTTATATTAGCCACACTGAAGTCCATATTTGACCCAAGGAACATATTTCTGGCCAAGGAATCCTCGATCTTGAACTTTCTATACATACTCATAGACTCCTACTGATGCTTCAAAAGTAAATAGAAGACTATATCTGACCTTTTAAATTTTTTTCTGTTCAAAGGATCTTCAAAAAATGTATAAACTTATAAACTCTTTCTGATGTTAAATCAGTCATACATAGGTTCTTTGTGGACTACTGTACATATTTGTGACCAAAGAGTTCTTGAACATTAACTTAATATACAATCAGATTTTCTTCTTTTGGTGTTATATTAGACACACCGAAGTCCATATTTGACCCAAGGAACATATTTCTGGCCAAGGAATCCTCGATCTTGAACTTTCTATAGACCCTGATAGACTCCTAAAGATGCTCCAAAAGTCATTTAGAAGACCAATTCTGACCTTTTAAACTTTTTTCTGTTCAAAGGGTCTTTAAAAAAATTATAAACTTATAGACTCTTTCTGATTTTAAATTAGCCATACAGAGGTTCCTTATGGACCTACTGAACATATTTGTGGCCAAAGAGTTCTTGAACATGTTAGTTTTAGTTGCAATAAGATGCGAATGCAAATATGTTGTTTGTTTATTTTTGATTTAACAGTGGAGTTAGATCTCATATGCAATGGAATGCAACTGCAAAAGTTTTATCTTTTCAATGCACATCGGAGTGAGTTTGTTCTTGAATGCAATGCATGCAACAAGTTTATAGGTAATTCTTCAAAACATATGGTTAGATCTTGTCAATGCAATGCAACAGCACTGGTGTTGTCTATCTCTTCGTTGCACAACGGAATGAGTTATTTTTTTTGTGAATTGTGAAGGAATAGCTATTGCAATAATTTCCCTTCATTACCCAAATGAAAAGTTTAAGATGCATACCGGTATGTTATGTGTTTTCATTGCACAGAGGAATAAGATATATCTTCTTTTCAATGCAATGCAACAGTAAAAAACGAAGAACTCTTTAATTCAGATCGGAATGAACTAGTTATTGTATGTACTCATAACTTATATGTCATTTTTAAATGCACAAAGTTACATCATTTGTGCTATGCAGTGAAACAACACATCCCTTAATGCCCATAGGAATTCGTTTTTTTAGATAGAATTTGAATTTATTCAAGGATAGCCTCTTGAGGTGCAACATCTCATTTTCAATAGGGTTCTATAAACACAAATACCCAAAACAAAATACAAATCATAAGAAAGACATTACATCCCATACATTACAGATAAACATACAAAACTCATTCTTACACAACTCATTCATACACAAGCTCTCTCACCCACTCAGACCGATCCCTCCTATTCAAGAGCCTATGTTTCATTCCAATTTAAATAATACAAGTTGTGATAGTAATAATATTAATATTACCAGTCAATTCGTAAATTTCATTTTCAATAGTTTGTTCTGGTATGCATTAAAAATGCAATAATCGCGTAGCTTTTATGTTATTGTCACATGAACATCATTAGATCATCTGTTCAACACAACAGCACTCTTGTTTTCTCTTTAATGCACAATGTAATGACTTAATTAGGGCATGTATTGAAATGCAACATGTGCTTGGCTTATATGTTATTTTTCATTTCACAAAGATTGATAGTTTGTGCAATGCAATGCAATGCAAAACCACGTATGTTATCTCTTTAATGGACAAAAGAATGAGTTAGTTCGGCAACGCATTGAAATGTGCTTTGCTTATGTTAAACAATGCTTCAACGCTAATACTTATCGTTTGTGCAATGCAACAACACATTTGTAATCTCTTAAATGCACATGGGAATGAGTTAGTTCTGGTATGCAATGCAGTGCAAAAATTGCATAGTTTAAATGTTATTTTTCAATGCAGAACGTTAGATCATTTTGTGCAATGCAAAGCAACAACACATATGTTTTCTCTTTTTTGGACAAAGGAATGAGTTAGTTCGGCTATGCATTGAAATGTGCTTTGCTTAAATGTTATTTTTCAATGCACAACGTTAGATACCAACGTTACATACCAATGCTTTGCAAGAGCAGATTGCATTGCACATCTCTTCAACGCATAAAGGAATAAGTTAGTTCTTGAATGCATTGCAAAGCAAGAAGTGCTATTACTTATTTTTTTATTCTTTAATGCACAACGCTTGATCGTATGTGCAATGCAATGCAATGCACATATCTTCAATGCACTACGGAATGAATTAGTTCTTGAATGCATTGCAATACATAAAAAAAATGCATATGATTTTTGTTATTCTTCGATGCTATTTTTCAAGGCACAACGCTTGATCGTATGTGCAATGCTTTGCAAGAGCTGATTGCATTGCACATCTTTTCAACGCACTGCAATACTAGCTAGTTTTTGAATGCATTGCAAAGCAACGAAGTGCATAATACTTAATTGTTATTCTTCAGTGCACAATAAGCTTGATCGTATGTGCAAAGCTTTGCAAGAGCACGCTGCATTGCACATCTCTTCAACACACTAAGGAATTAGTTTGTTTTGCAATGCATCAAAGTGCACATTACTTAAATGTTGTTCTTCAATGCACAACGCTTGTGCAATGCAATGCAACAGCACGCTCTTCAACGCACATTATCTATTCTCTTAAATTCACTTTAAGCATGTAAAATGTATGTGTTGTTTAAATAAATTGGCATATATAAATTAAACATATCGGTGAAATATAAGATTATAACATACAATATTATATAAAAAATAATGCAATGCAATTGAATACAATAAAATACAATGCCACGCAATGCAAAGCAATACAATACAATGCCACATCAAATATGTCATATGATTCTGCTTCAATGCACAAGGGAATCAATTAGTTCTGTATGCTTCGCAAACCAACAGCTTATGTGTTATGTTATATCTCTTCACTACACAACTAAATGAGTTAGTTATTGTATGCAATGCAATGAAAGATATGAAATGTATGCAATGTATGCACGTGTGTTATCTCTTCATTGAAAATCGTAATAGGTTCCTTCTTGTAAGCATTGCAATGCAACATCACATATGTTGTATTAAATTCAATGGACAATGGATGGATATATTTGGGGCATGCAATGAAATGTAATGCAATGCAATGCAATGCAATGCAATGCAATGCAATGCAATTTCAATGCAATGCAATTGAATACAATAAAATACAATGCAACGCAATGCAATGCAATGCCATGCAATGCAATTGAATACAATAAAATGCAATGCAATGCAATGCAAAGCAATACAATGTAGCGCAATGCAATTCCAATGCAATGCATTGCAATGCAATTGAATACAATAAAATACAATGCAATGCAATTCAAAGCAGTGCCATTCCAACGCAATGCAATACAACTGAATACAATGCAATGTAATTTCAATGCAATGCAATGTAATTTCAATGCAATGCAATGTAATTTCAATGCAATGCAATGTAATTTCAATGCAATGAACTGCAATTGAATAAAATGCAATGCAATTTCAATGCAATGCAATGTATTTTCAATGCAATGCAATGTAATTTCAATGCAATGCACTGCAATTGAATACAATGCAATGCAATTGAATACAATGCAATGCAATGCAAAGCAATACAATGCAATGCCACATAACATATAACATATGATACTGCTTCAATGCACAAGGGAATCAATTTGTTCTGTATGCTTCGCAATGCAACAGCTTATATGTTGTTATATCTCTTCATTACATAAATGAGTTAGTTATTGTATGCAATGCTTTGAAAAATAGCATATTCAATGTAAGCAATGTATGCATATAAGACTTATCTCTTCAATGAACATCGTAATAAGTTCCTTCTTGTAAGCATTGCAATGCAACATCACATATGTTGTATTAAATTCAATGCAGTGCAGTGCAATGCAATGCACGGTTTGATATATTTCGTGCATGCAATGAAATACAAAGCAATGCAAAGCAATGCAATGCAATGCAATGCAATGCAATGCAATGCAATTTCAATGCAAATTGAATACAGTAAAATTCAATGCAATGCAATGCAATGCAATGCAATGCAATGCAATGCATAGCAATGCAATGCAATGCATAGCAATGCAATGCAATGCAATGCATAGCAATGCAATGCCACATCACATATGTCATATAATACTACTTCAATGCACAAGGGAATCAATTAGTTCTGTATGCTTCGCAATGCAACAGCTTATATGTTGTTATATCTCTTCATTACACAACTAAATAAGTTAGTTGTTGTGTGCAATGCTATGACAGATAGCATATTTAATGTATGCAATGTATGCATATCTCTTCAATGAACATCGTAAAAAGTTCCTTCTTGTAAGCATTGCAATGTAACATCAAATATATTGTATTAAATTCAATGGACAACGGATGAATATATTTCGTGCATGAAATGAAATGCAATGCAAAGCAATGCAAAGCAATGTAATGCAATGCAATGCAATGCAATTTCAATGCAATGCAATGTAATGCATTGCAATGGAATTGAATACAATAAAATACATTGCAATGCAATTGAATACAATAAAATATGTGCGTATGTGCAATGCTATGCAAGAGAAGATTGCATTGCATATCTCTTTAACGCACTACGGAATGTTTTAGTTCTTGAAAGCAAAGCAACGCATACAAAATGCATATGATTTTTGTTATTCTTCGATGCTTGATCCGTATGTGCAATGCTATGCAAGAGCAGATTGCATTACATATCTCTTCAACGCGTAATGGAATGAGTTAGTTCTTGAATGCATTGCAAAGAAACAAGTGATATTATATGTTATTTTGCCTTTTGATGTTATATTAGCCACACTGAAGTCCATATTTATAGACTCCTTCTGATGTTAAATCAGAGGTTCTTTAAAAGTAATTTAGAAGATCTTTTGAACTTTTTCAAAGGGTCTTCAAAAAATGTTTAAACTTATATACTCCTTCTTATGTTAAATCAGTCATACAGAGGTTCCTTATGGACCTACTGTACATATTTGTGGCCAAATAGTTCTTGAATATTAACTCAATATACAATCAGATAGTCTTATTTTGATGTTATATTAGCCAGAGTAAAGTTCATATTTGACCCATGGAACATATTTCTGGTCAAAGAATCCTCAATCTTGAACTTTCTATACATACTCATAGACTCCTACTGATGCTTCAAACGTCACTTTGAACTTGTTTCTGTTCAAAGGGTCTTCAAAAAAATTATATACTTATAGACTCTTTCTGATGTGAAATCAGCCATACAGAGGTTCCTTATGGACCTACTGAACATATTTGTGGCCAAAGAGTTCTTGAACATTAACTTAATACACAACCAGATTGTCTTCTATTGATGTTCTATTAGCCACAGTAAAGTCCATATTTGACCCAAGGAACATATTTTTGGCCAAAGAATCCTCGATCTTGAACTTTCTATACATACTCATAGACTCCTACTGATGCTCCAAAAGTCATTTAGAAGACAATATCTGACCTTTTGATCTTTTTTCTGTTCAAAAGGTCTTCAAAAAATTTATAAACTTATAGACTCTTTCTGATTTTAAATCAGCCATACGGAGGTTCCTTATGGACCTACTGAACATATTTGTGGCCAAAGAGTTCTTGAACATTAACTTAATATACAATCAGATTGTCTTCTTTTGATGTTATATTAGCCACACTGAAGTCCATATTTGACCCAAGGAACATATTTCTGGCCAAGGAATCCTCGATCTTGAACTTTCTATACATACTCATAGACTCCTACTGATGCTCCAAAAGTAATTTAGAAGACAATATCTGACCTTTTGATCTTTTTTCTGTTCAAAGGGTCTTCAAAAAATGTATAAACTTATAGACTCTTTCTGATTTTAAATCAGCCATACAGAGGTTCCTTATGGACCCACTGAACATATTTGTGGCCAAAGAGTTCTTGAACATTAACTTAATATACAATCAGATTGTCTTCTTTTGATGTTATATTAGCCACAGTAAAGTCCATATTTGACCCAAGGAACATATTTTTGGCCAAAGAATTTGAACTTTCTATACATACTCATAGACTCCTACTGATGCTCCAAAAGTCATTTAGAAGACAATATCTGACCTTTTGATCTTTTTTCTGTTCAAAGGGTCTTCAAAAAATGTATAAACTTATAGACTCTTTCTGATTTTAAATCAGCCATACAGAGGTTCCTTATGGACCTACTGAACATATTTGTGGCCAAAGAGTTATTGAACATTAACTTAATATACAATCAGATTGTCTTCTTTTGATGTTATATTAGCCAAATTAAAGTCCATATTTTACCCAAGGAACATATTTCTGGCCAATGAATCCTCCTTGAACTTTCTATACATACTCATAGACTCCTACTGATGCTTCAAAAGTCATTTAGAAGACCATATCTGACCTTTTTTTTTTTTTAAATTCTGTTCAAAGGGTCTTCATAAAATGTATAAACTTATAGACTCTTTCTGATTTCCTTATGTTAAATCAGTCATACAGAGGTTCCTTATGGAACTACTGTACATATTTGTGGCCAAAGAGTTCTTGAACATTAACTTAATACACAACCAGATTGTCTTCTTTTGATGTTATATTAGCCACAGTAGAGTTCATATTTGACCCCAGGAACATATTTCTGGCCAACGAATCCTCGAGCTTGAACTTTCTATACATACTCATAGACTCCTACTGATGCTTCAAAAGTCATCTTGAACTTGTTTCTGTTCAAAGGGTCTTCAAAAAAATTATATACTTATAGACTCTTTCTGATTTTAAATCAGCCATACAAAGGTTCCTTATGGACCTACTGTACATATTTGTGGCCAAAGAGTTCTTGAACAATAACTTAATATACAATCAGATTGTCTTCTTTTGATGTTATTTTAGCCACAGTAAAGTCCATATTTGACCCAAGGAACATATTTTTGGCCAAAGAATTTGAACTTTCTATACATACTCATAGACTCCTACTGATGCTCCAAAAGTCATTTAGAAGACAATATCTGACCTTTTGATCTTTTTTCTGTTCAAAGGGTCTTCAAAAAATTTATAAACTTATAGACTCTTTCTGATTTTAAATCAGCCATACAGAGGTTCCTTATGGACCTACTGAACATATTTGTGGCCAAAGAGTTCTTGAACATTAACGTAATTTACAATCAGATTGTCTTCTTTTGATTTTATATTAGCCAAATTAAAGTCCATATTTGACCCAAGGAGCATATTTCTGGCCAAAGAATCCTCGATCTTGAACTTTCTATACATACTCATAGACTCCTACTGATGCTTCAAAAGTCATTTAGAAGACAATATCTGACCTTTTGAACTTTTTTCTGTTCAAAGGGTCTTCATAAAATGTATAAACTTATAAACTCTTTCTGATGTTAAATCAGTCATACATAGGTTCTTTATGGAACTACTGAACATATTTGTGGCCAAAGAGTTCTTGAACATTAACTTAATAATATACAATCAGATTGTCTTCTTTTGGTGTTATATTAGCCACAGTAAAGTCCATATTTGACCCAAGGAACATATTTCAGGCCAAGGAATCCTCGATCTTGAACTTTCTATACATACTCATAGACTCCTATTGATGCTTCAAAAGTCATTTAGAAGACAATATCTGACCTTTTGAACTTTTTTCTGTTCAAAGGGTCTTCAAAAAAATTATAAACTTATAGACTCTTTCTGATGTTACATCAGCCATACAGAGGTTCCTTATGGACCTACTGAACATATTTGTGGCCAAATAGTTTTTGAACTTTAACTTAATATACAATCAGATTGTCTTCTTTTGGTGTTCTATTAGCCACAGTAAAGTCCATATTTGACCCAAGGAACATATTTCTGGCCAACGAATCCTCGATCTTGAACTTTCTATACATACTCATAGACTCCTACTGATGCTTCAAAAGTAATTTAAAAGACATTATCTGACCTTTTGAACTTTTTTCTGTTCAAAGGGTCTTCAAGGAAAGTATAAACTTATAGACTCTTTCTGATTTTAAATCAGCCATACAGAGGTTCCTTATGGACCTACTGTCATTTAGAAGACCATATCTGACCTTTTTAACTTTTTTCTGTTCAAAGGATCTTCAAAAAATGTATAAACTTATAAACTCTTTCTGATGTTAAATCAGACATACATAGGTTCTTTATGTAACTACTATGTAACTATAGTTGTGGCCAAAGAGTTCTTAACAACTTAATATACAATCAGATTGTCTTCTTTTGATGTTATATTAGCCACAGTAAAGTCCATATTTGACCCAAGGAACATATTTTTGTCCAAAGAATCCTCGATCTTGAACTTTCTATACATACTCATAAACTCCTACTGATGCTTCAAAAGTCATTTAGAAGACAATATCTAACCTTTTGAACTTTTTTTCTGTTCAAAGGGTCTTCAAGGAAATTATAAACTTATAGACTCTTTCTGATTTTAAATCAGCCATACAGAGGTTCCTCCTACTGTACATATTTGTGGCCAAAGACTTCTTGAACATTACCTCAATATAGAATCAGATTGTCTTCTTTTGGTGTTCTATTGGCCACAGTAAAGTCCATATTTGACCCAAGGAACATATTTTTGGCCAAGGAATCCTCAATCTTGAACTTTCTACACATACTCATAGACTCCTACTGATGCTTCAAAAGTCATTTAGAAGACCATATCTGACCTTTTTAACTATTTCCCGTTCAAAGGGTCTTCATAAAATGTATAAACTTATAGACTCCTTCTTATGTTAAATCAGTCATATAGAGGTTCTTTATGGACCTACAGAACATATTTGTGGCCAAAGAGTTCTCGAACATTAACTTAATACACAACCAGATTGTCTTCTTTTGATGTTCTATAAGCCACAGTAAAGTCCATATTTGACCCAAGGAACATATTTCTGGCCAAGGAATCATCGATCTTGAACTTTCTATACATACTCATAGACTCCTACTGATGCTTCAAAAGTCATTTAGAAGACAATATCTGACCTTTTGAACTTTTTTCTGTTCAAAGGGTCTTCAAAAAATGTATAAACTTATAGACTCTTTCTGATGATAAATCAGCCATACAGAGGTTCCTTATGGACCTACTGAACATATTTGTGGCCAAAGAGTTCTTGAACATTAACTTAATATACAATCAGATTGTCTTTTTTTCGTGTTCTATTAGCCATAGTAAAGTCCATATTTAACCCAAGGAACATATTTTTGGCCAAAGAATCCTCGATCTTGAACTTTCTATACACACACTCATAGACACCTACTGATAATCCAAAAGTAATTTAGAAGACATTATCTGACCTTTTGAACTTTTTTCTGTTCAAAGGGTCTTCAAGGAAAGTATAAACTTATAGACTCTTTCTGATTTTAAATCAGCCATACAGAGGTTCCTTATGGACCTACTGTACATATTTGTGGCCAAAGAGTTCTTGAACATTAACTCAATATACAATCAGATTGTCTTCTTTTGATTTTATATTAGCCACACTGAAGTCCATATTTGACCCAAGGAACATATTTCTGGCCAAGGAATCCTCGATCTTAAACTTTCTATACACACACTCATAGACACCTACTGATAATCCAAAAGTCATTTAGAAGACAATATCTGACCTTTTGAACTTTTTTCTGTTCAAAGGGTCTTCAAAAAATGTTTAAACTTATAGACTCTTTCTGATTTTAAATCAGCCATACAGAGGTTCTTTATGGAACTACTGTACATATTTGTGGCCAAAGAGTTCTTGAACATTAACTTAATATACAATCAGATTGTCTTCTTTTGGTGTTATATTAGCCACAGTAAAGTCCATATTTGACCCAAGGAGCATATTTCTGGCCAAAGAATCCTCGATCTTGAACTTTCTATACATACTCATAGACTCCTACTGATGCTTCATAAGTCATTTAGAAGACAATATCTGACCTTTTAAACTTTTTCGGTTCAAAGGGTCTTCAAAAAATGTATAAACTTATACGACAATTCACCATGACGTCACAACAGTAACAGTCGTTCTTCCGGGTGGCAAAAGCCGAAGCGTTCCTATGGCAACGCTAGTAAATTGCTTGGAAGGGAGACCCACCGTCGACAGTAAAAATGTAATAAAAATAAAAAATGTAATTAAATATAGTGCGGTTTTTTATCATAATAACAACTGTGTTTAATGATACAAGTAAAAAATATAATAAATATGCAATACAGTAGACCTACACATAATTGGCAAAATACTCTCTAGCTCTTTTTTTCAAAGCAAAATAACCCCAAACACAAGACGGTTTCATCATCGTTTCAACTTTTATCAACAACAATGTTTTTAACTATATAACTGTTACAGTAGCCGGCTGGATCTCTTCAGTTAGTCAGTAGAAGCCGCTCGCGTTCTGCCACCCGGAAGCATCTTTTGCCTATTGTTTACAAACATTCTGAAATGCCCTATAGACTCTTTCTGATTTTAAATCAGCCATACAGAGGTTCCTTATGGACCTACTGAACATATCTGTGGCCAAAGAGTTCTTGAACATTAACTTAATATACAATAAGATTGTCTTCTTTTGATGTTATATTAGCCACACTGAAGTCCATATTTGACCCAAGTAACATATTTCTGGCCAAGGAATCCTCGATCTTGAACTTTCTATACATACTCATAGACTCCTACTGATGCTTTAAAAGTAAATTAGAAGACTGTATCTGACCTTTTAAACTTATTTCTGTTCAAAGGATCTTCAAAAAATGTATAAACTTATAAACTCTTTCTGATGTTAAATCAGTCATACATAGGTTCTTTATGGAACTACTGTACATATTTGTGGCCAAAGAGTTCTTGAACTTTAACGTAATATACAATCAGATTGTCTTCTTTTGGTTTTATATTAGCCACAGTAAAGTCCATATTTGACCCAAGGAACATATTTCTGGCCAAGGAATCCTCGATCTTGAACTTTCTATACATACTCATAGACTCCTATTGATGCTTCAAAAGTCATTTAGAAGACAATATCTGACCTTTTGAACTTTTTTCTGTTCAAAGGGTCTTCAAAAAAATTATAAACTTATAGACTCTTTCTGATGTTACATCAGCCATACAGAGGTTCCTTATGGACCTACTGAACATATTTGTGGCCAAAGAGCTCTTGAACTTTAACTTAATATAAAATCAGATTGTCTTCTTTTGATGTTATATTAGCCACAGTAAAGTCCATATTTGTCCCAAGGAGCATATTTCTGGTCAAAGAATCCTCGATCTTGAACTTTCTATACATACTCATAGACTCCTACTTTATGCTTCATAAAGTCATTTAGAAGACCATATCTGATCTTATGAATTTTTTTCTGTTCAAAGGGTCTTCAAGGAAATTATAAACTTATAGACTCTTTCTGATTTTAAAGCAGCCATACAGAGGTTCCTTATGGACCTACTGTACATATTTGTGGCCAAAGAGCTCTTGAACTTTAACTTAATATAAAATCAGATTGTCTTCTTTTGATGTTATATTAGCCACAGTAAAGTCCATATTTGTCCCAAGGAGCATATTTCTGGTCAAAGAATCCTTGATCTTGAACTTTCTATACATACTCATAGACTCCTACTTTATGCTTCATAAGTCATTTAGAAGACCATATCTGATCTTATGAAATTTTTCAAAGGGTCTTCATAAAATGTATAAACTTATAGACTCCTTTTTTATGTGAAATCAGTCATATAGAGGTTCTTTATGGACCTACTGAACATATTTGTGGCTAAAGAGTTCTTGAACATTAACTTAATACACAACCAGATTGTCTTCTTTTGATGTTCTATTAGCCACAGTAAAGTCCATATTTGACCCAAGGAACATATTTTTGGCCAAAGAATCATCGATCTTGAACTTTCTATACATACTCATAGACTCCTACTGATGCTTCAAAAGCCATTTAGAAGACCATATCTGACCTTTTGAACTTTTTTCTGTTCAAAGGGTCTTCAAGGAAATTATAAACTTATAGACTCTTTCTGATTTTAAATCAGCCATGCAGAGGTTCCTTATGGACCTACTGTACATTTTTGTGGCCAAAGAGTTCTTGAACATTAACTTAATACACAACCAGATTGTCTTCTTTTGATGTTCTATTAGCCACAGTAAAGTCCATATTTGACCCAAGGAACATATTTTTGGCCAAAGAATCATCGATCTTGAACTTTCTATACATACTCATAGACTCCTACTGATGCTTCAAAAGCCATTTAGAAGACCATATCTGACCTTTTGAACTTTTTTCTGTTCAAAGGGTCTTCAAGGAAATTATAAACTTATAGACTCTTTCTGATTTTAAATCAGCCATGCAGAGGTTCCTTATGGACCTACTGAACATATTTCTGACCAAAGAGTTCTTGAACATTAACTTAATATACAATCAGATTGTCTTCTTTTGATGTTATATTAGCCACACTGAAGTCCATATTTGACCCAAGGAACATATTTCTGGCCAAGGAATCCTCGATCTTGAGCTTTCTATACATACTCATAGACTCCTACTGATGCTTCAAAAGTAAATTAGAAGACTATATCTGACCTTTTAAACTTTTTTCTGTTCAAAGGATCTTCAAAAAATTTATAAACTTATAAACTCTTTCTGATGTTAAATCAGTCATACATAGGTTCTTTATGGACTACTGTACATATTTGTGACCAAAGAGTTCTTGAACATTAACTTAATATACAATCAGATTTTCTTCTTTTGGTGATATATTAGACACACTGAAGTCCATATTTTACCCAAGGAACATATTTATGGCTAAGGAATCCTCGATCTTGAGCTTTCTATACATACTCATAGACTCCTACTGATGCTTCAAAAGTAAATTAGAAGACTATATCTGACCTTTTAAACTTTTTTCTGTTCAAAGGATCTTCAAAAAATTTATAAACTTATAAACTCTTTCTGATGTTAAATCAGTCATACATAGGTTCTTTATGGACTACTGTACATATTTGTGACCAAAGAGTTCTTGAACATTAACTTAATATACAATCAGATTTTCTTCTTTTGGTGATATATTAGACACACTGAAGTCCATATTTTACCCAAGGAACATATTTATGGCCAAGGAATCCTCGATCTTGAACTTTCTATAGACAATGATAGACTCCTAAATATGCTCCAAAAGTCATTTAGAAGACCAATTCTGACCTTTTAAACTTTTTTCTGTTCAAAGGGTCTTTAAAAAAATTATAAACTTATAGACTCTTTCTGATTTTAAATTAGCCATACAGAGGTTCCTTATGGACCTACTGAACATATTTGTGGCCAAAGAGTTCTTGAACATTAACTTAATATACAATCAGATTTTCTTCTTTTGGTGATATATTAGACACACTGAAGTCCATATTTTACCCAAGGAACATATTTATGGCCAAGGAATCCTCGATCTTGAACTTTCTATAGACAATGATAGACTCCTAAATATGCTCCAAAAGTCATTTAGAAGACCAATTCTGACCTTTTAAACTTTTTTCTGTTCAAAGGGTCTTTAAAAAAATTATAAACTTATAGACTCTTTCTGATTTTAAATTAGCCATACAGAGGTTCCTTATGGACCTACTGAACATATTTGTGGCCAAAGAGTTCTTGAACATGTTAGTTTTAGTTGCAATAAGATGCGAATGCAAATATGTTGTTTGTTTATTTTTGATTTAACAGTGGAGTTAGATCTCATATGCAATGGAATGCAACTGCAAAAGTTTTATCTTTTCAATGCACATCGGAGTGAGTTTGTTCTTGAATGCAATGCATGCAACAAGTTTATAGGTAATTCTTCAATACATATTGTTAGATCGTGTCAATGCAATGCAACAGCACTGGTGTTGTCTATCTCTTCGTTGCACAACGGAATGAGTTAGTTTTTTTGTGAATTGTGAAGGAATAGCTATTGCAATAATTTCCCTTCATTACCCAAATGAAAAGTTTAAGATTTTCATTGCACAGAGGAATAAGATATATCTTCTTTGCAATGCAACAGTAAAAATGAAGAACTCTTTAATTCAGATCGGAATGAACTAGTTCTTGTATGTACTCATAACTTATATGTCATTTTTAAATGCACAAAGTTACATCATTTGTGCTATGCAGTGAAACAACACATCCCTTAATGCCCATAGGAATTCGTTTTTTTAGATAGAATTTGAATTTATTCAAGGATAGCCTCTTGAGGTGCAACATCTCATTTTCAATAGGGTCCTATAAACACAAATACCCAATACAAAATACAAATCATAAGAAAGACATTACATCCCATACATTACAGATAAACATACAAAACTCATTCTTACACAACTCATTCATACACAAGCTCTCTCACCCACTCAGACCGATCCCTCCTATTAACCTATGTTTCATTCCAATTTAAATAATACAAGTTGTGATAGTAATAATATTAATATTACCAGTCAATTCGTAAATTTCAATTTCAATAGTTTGTTCTGGTATGCATTAAAAATGCAATAAGCGCGTAGCTTTTACGTTATTGTCACATGAACATCATTAGATCATCTGTTCAACACAACAGCACTCTTGTTTTCTCTTTAATGCACAATGTAATGACTTAATTAGGGCATGTATTGAAATGCAACATGTGCTTGGCTTATATGTTATTTTTCATTTCACAAAGATTGATAGTTTGTGCAATGCAATGCAATGCAAAACCACGTATGTTATCTCTTTAATGGACAAAAGAATGAGTTAGTTCAGCTACGCATTGAAATGTGCTTTGCTTATGTTAAACAATGCTTCAACGCTAATACTTATCGTTTGTGCAATGCAACAACACATTTGTTATCTCTTAAATGCACATGGGAATGAGTTAGTTCTGGTATGCAATGCACTGCAACAATTGCATAGTTTAAATGTTATTTTTCAATGCACAACGTTAGATACCAACGTTACATACCAATGCTTTGCAAGAGCAGATTGCATTGCACATCTCTTCAACGCATAAAGTAATAAGTTAGTTCTTGTATGCATTGCAAAGCAAGAAGTGCTATTACTTATTTTTTTATTCTTCAATGCACAACGCTTGATCGTATGTGCAATGCAATGCAATGCACATATCTTCAATGCACTACGGAATGAATTAGTTCTTGAATGCATTGCAATACATAAAAAAAACGCATATGATTTTTGTTATTCTTCGATGCTATTTTTCAAGGCACAACGCTTGATCGTATGTGCAATGCTTTGCAAGAGCAGATTGCATTGCACATCTTTTCAACGCACTGCAATACTAGTTCTTCAATGCACAACGCTTGTGCAATGCAATGCAACAGCACGCTCTTCAACGCACATTATCTATTCTCTTAAATTCACTTTAAGCATGTAAAATGTATGTGTTGTTTAAATAAATTGGCATATATAAATTAAACATATCGGTGAAATATAAGATTATAACATACAATATTATATACAAAATAATACAATGCAATTGAATACAATAAAATACAATGCCACGCAATGCAAAGCAATACAATACAATGCCACATCAAATATGTCATATGATTCTGCTTCAATGCACAAGGGAATCAATTAGTTCTGTATGCTTCGCAAACCAACAGCTTATGTGTTATGTTATATCTCTTCACTACACAACTAAATGAGTTAGTTATTGTATGCAATGCAATGAAAGATATGAAATGTATGCAATGTATGCACGTGTGTTATCTCTTCATTGAAAATCATAATAGGTTCCTTCTTGTAAGCATTGCAATGCAACATCACATATGTTGTATTAAATTCAATGGACAATGGATGGATATATTTGGGGCATGCAATTTCAATGCAATGCAATGCAATTGAATACAATAAAATACAATGCAACGCAATGCAATGCAATTGAATACAATAAAATACAATGCAATGCAATTCAAAGCAGTGCAATTCCAACGCAATGCAATTTCAATGCAATGCAATGTAATTTCAATGCAATGCAATGTAATTTCAATGCAATGAACTGCAATTGAATAAAATGCAATGCAATTCCAATGCAATGCAATGCAATGCACTGCAATTGAATACAATGCAATGCAATTGAATACAATGCAAAGCAATGCAAAGCAATACAATGCAATGCCACATCACATATGTCATATGAGACTGCTTCAATGCACAAGGGAATCAATTAGTTCTGTATGCTTCGCAATGCAACAGCTTATATGTTGTTATATCTCTTCATTACATAAATGAGTTAGTTATTGTATGCAATGCTTTGAAAAATAGCATATTCAATGTAAGCAATGTATGCATATAAGACTTATCTCTTCAATGAACATCGTAATAAGTTCCTTCTTGTAAGCATTGCAATGCAACATCACATATGTTGTATTAAATTCAATGCAGTGCAATGCAATGCACGGTTTGATATATTTCGTGCATGCAATGAAATACAAAGCAATGTAAAGAGTTCCTTCTTGTAAGCATTGCAATGTAACATCAAATATATTGTATTAAATTCAATGGACAACGGATGAATATATTTCGTGCATGAAATGAAATGAAATGCAATGCAAAGCAATGCAAAGCAATGCAAAGCAATGCAAAGCAATGCAAAGCAATGCAAAGCAATGTAATGTAATGCAATGCAATGCAATGCAATTTCAATGCAATGTAATGCATTGCAATGGAATTGAAGACAATAAAATACATTGCAATGCAATTGAATACAATAAAATATGTGCGTATGTGCAATGCTATGCAAGAGAAGATTGCATTGCATATCTCTTTAACGCACTACGGAATGTTTTAGTTCTTGAAAGCATTGCAACGCATACAAAATGCATATGATTTTTGTTATTCTTCGATGCTTGATCCGTATGTGCAATGCTATGCAAGAGCAGATTGCATTACATATCTCTTCAACGCGTAATGGAATGAGTTAGTTCTTGAATGCATTGCAAAGAAACAAGTGCTATTATATGTTATTTTGCCTTTTGATGTTATATTAGCCACACTGAAGTCCATATTTATAGACTCCTTCTGATGTTAAATCAGAGGTTCTTTAAAAGTAATTTAGAAGATCTTTTGAACTTTTTCAAAGGGTCTTCAAAAAATATTTAAACTTATATACTCCTTCTTATGTTAAATCAGTCATACAGAGGTTCCTTATGGACCTACTGTACATATTTGTGGCCAAATAGTTCTTGAATATTAACTCAATATACAATCAGATAGTCTTATTTTGATGTTATATTAGCCAGAGTAAAGTTCATATTTGACCCATGGAACATATTTCTGGTCAAAGAATCCTCAATCTTGAACTTTCTATACATACTCATAGACTCCTACTGATGCTTCAAACGTCACTTTGAACTTTTTTCTGTTCAAAGGGTCTTCAAAAAAATTATATACTTATAGACTCTTTCTGATGTGAAATCAGCCATACAGAGGTTCCTTATGGACCTACTGAACATATTTGTGGCCAAAGAGTTTTTGAACATTAACTTAATACACAACCAGATTGTCTTCTATTGATGTTCTATTAGCCACAGTAAAGTCCACATTTGACCCAAGGAACATATTTTTGGCCAAAGAATCCTCGATCTTGAACTTTCTATACATACTCATAGACTCCTACTGATGCTTCAAAAGTCACTTTGAACTTGTTTCTGTTCAAAGGGTCTTCAAAAAAATTATATACTTATAGACTCTTTCTGATTTTAAATCAGCCATACAGAGGTTCCTTATGGACCTACTGTACATATTTGTGGCCAAAGAGTTCTTGAACATTAACTTAATATACAATCAGATTGTCTTCTTTTGATGTTATTTTAGCCACAGTTGTCACAGTCTTCGTCTGCACCTGTCTGTCTTCGTCTTCACTACACTCCCCAGAATCCTCCTTGTCTCTACACCTGAACTCACTCCCTCACTTACCAGCCTGTTCCTCGTTATCATCATCTGTGTCACCTGTCTTCACCTTGTTAGTCTTCATTTGTATCTGTATTTAGTTCCTTCAGTTCTGTCTGTCCTTGGTCGGTTCTTGCGTCTATATACGTTCATGTATAGCGTGTGTTGTAGTTCCTGAGTTTTGTTCATTAAAGCCTGTTCCACGTTATTCCTCGTCTCCTCGTCCTTCCCGGATACATCACTGCGTGACAGAAGGACCGACCAAAACAACATGAACCCCGCAAGACTTCAGGGGAATCTCCAGCCAGGTAGACGGCCTCGTCTGATCCTCGTTCTCAGGAAGCCTACACTTAACGCCAGTCCAGCCGAGCCCGCACTTCACGCCAGATCTGCCGAGCCAAAGGCAGAATGCGTCATGCCCGCCGTGCCTGAGACAGTAAGTGTCATGCCCGTCCAGCCAGAGACCGCCGTCCAGCCTGAGACCGTCCACCCAGAGACTTCTTCACCGCTGGTCCCGTCCAGCACAAAGCCTTCACCGCTGGTCCCGTCCAGCACAGAGCCTTCACCGCTGGTCCCGTCCAGCACAGAGCCTTCACCGCTGGTCCCGTCCAGCACAAAGCCTTCACCGCTGGTCCCGTCCAGCACAGAGCCTTCACCGCTGGTCCCGTCCAGCACAGAGCCTTCACCGCTGGTCCCGTCCAGCACAGAGCCTTCACCGCTGGTCCCGTCCAGCACAAAGCCTTCACCGCTGGTCCCGTCCAGCACAGAGCCTTCACCGCTGGTCCCGTCCAGCACAGAGCCCTCACCGCTGGTCCCGTCCAGCACAGAGCCTTCACCGCTGGTCCCGTCCAGCACAGAGCCTTCACCGCTGGTCCCGTCCAGCACAGAGCCTTCACCGCTGGTCCCGTCCAGCACAGAGCCTTCACCGCTGGTCCCGTCCAGCACAGAGCCTTCACCGCTGGTCCCGTCCAGCACAGAGCCTTCACCGCTGGTCCCGTCCAGCACAGAGCCTTCACCGCTGGTCCCGTCCAGCACAGAGCCTTCACCGCTGGTCCCGTCCAGCACAGAGCCTTCACCGCTGGTCCCGTCCAGCACAAAGCCTTCACCGCTGGTCCCGTCCAGCACAAAGCCTTCACCGCTGGTCCCGTCCAGCACAAAGCCTTCACCGCTGGTCCCGTCCAGCACAGAGCCCTCACCGCTGGTCCCGTCCAGCACAGAGCCTTCACCACCAGAGACCGTCCAGCCAGAGACCGTCCAGCCAGAGACCGTCCAGCCAGAGACCGTCCAGCCAGAGACCGTCCAGCCAGAGACCGTCCAGCCAGAGACCGTCCAGCCAGAGACCGTCCAGCCAGAGACCGTCCAGCCAGAGACCGTCCAGCCAGAGACCGTCCAGCCAGAGACCGTCCAGCCAGAGACCGTCCAGCCAGAGACCGTCCAGCCAGAGACCGTCCAGCCAGAGCTTCACGTCAGCCACGTCCAGCCAGAGCTTCACGTCAGCCACGTCCAGCCAGAGCTTCACGTCAGCCACGTCCAGCCAGAGCTTCACGTTCCCTGCAGCCCTGCCGAGCCAGAGCTTCCCTGCAGCCACGTCCAGCCAGAGCTGCACGTTCCCTGCAGCCCTGCCGAGCCTGAGCTTCCCTGCATGCCTGCCGAGCCTGAGCTTCGCGTCACGCCTGCCGAGCCAGAGCCTTCCCCGCTGGTCCCGTCCAGCCCTTCAGAGCCTTCTTCGCTGGTCCCGTCCAGCCCTCCAGAGCCTTCACCGCTGATCCCGTCCAGCATAGCCGGGCCTTCACCGCTAGCCCAGCCAGAGACTGTTCACGTCCCGTCTGCCCAGCCAGAGACTGTTCACGTCCCGTCTGCCCAGCCAGAGACTGTTCACGTCCCGTCTGCCCAGCCAGAGACTGTTCACGTCACGTCTGCCCAGCCGGTCCCAGAGCCTGTCCCTCATCCAGTCACTCTCCCCAAGAATTTTTTTGGGGGGGGCCATAGGTCATCGCCATGGCCACCCGAGGGGGTCTCTCCGCCATGGCCACCCGAGGGGGTCTCTCCGCCATGGCCACCCGAAGGGTCTTCACCGCCATGGCCACCCGAGGGGGTCTCTCCGCCATAGCCACCCGAAGGGTCTTCACCGCCATGGCCACCCGAGGGGGTCTCTCCGCCATGGCCACCCGAAGGGTCTTCACCGCCATGGCCACCCGAGGGGGTCTCTCCGCCATGGCCACCCGAGGGGTCTCTCCGCCATGGCCGCCCGAAGGGTCTTCACCGCCGTGGCCGCCCGAAGGGTCCTCTCCGCCGTGGCCACCCGAAGGGTCCTCTCCGCCGTGGCCGCCCGAAGGGTCCTCTCCGCCGTGGCCGCCCGAGGGGGTCTCTCCGCCCTGGCCGCCTTCACGTCCTGCTCCGCCCTGGCCGCCTGCACGTCCTGCTCCGCCCTGGCCGCCTGCACGTCCTGCTCCGCCCTGGAGGCTTCCCCTCCTAGTTTGGTCACGCCCTGGCCAGCCTTCAGGGCGCCCGCCCCCCCACCCACCCCTTTGATGTTCTTCGGCGCGAGGTCGCGCCTTGTTGAGGGGGGCGTTCTGTCACAGTCTTCGTCTGCACCTGTCTGTCTTCGTCTTCACTACACTCCCCAGAATCCTCCTTGTCTCTACACCTGAACTCACTCCCTCACTTACCAGCCTGTTCCTCGTTATCATCATCTGTGTCACCTGTCTTCACCTTGTTAGTCTTCATTTGTATCTGTATTTAGTTCCTTCAGTTCTGTCTGTCCTTGGTCGGTTCTTGCGTCTATATACGTTCATGTATAGCGTGTGTTGTAGTTCCTGAGTTTTGTTCATTAAAGCCTGTTCCACGTTATTCCTCGTCTCCTCGTCCTTCCCGGATACATCACTGCGTGACAACAGTAAAGTCCATATTTGACCCAAGGAACATATTTTTGGCCAAAGAATTTGAACTTTCTATACATACTCATAGACTCCTACTGATGCTCCAAAAGTCATTTAGAAGACAATATCTGACCTTTTGATCTTTTTTCTGTTCAAAGGGTCTTCAAAAAATGTATAAACTTATAGACTCTTTCTGATTTTAAATCAGCCATACAGAGGTTCCTTATGGACCTACTGAACATATTTGTGGCCAAAGAGTTCTTGAACATTAACTTAATTTACAATCAGATTGTCTTCTTTTGATTTTATATTAGCCAAATTAAAGTCCATATTTGACCCAAGGAGCATATTTCTGGCCAAAGAATCCTCGATCTTGAACTTTCTATACATACTCATAGACTCCTACTGATGCTTCAAAAGTCATTTAGAAGACAATATCTGACCTTTTGAACTTTTTTCTGTTCAAAGGGTCTTCATAAAATGTATAAACTTATAAACTCTTTCTGATGTTAAATCAGTCATACATAGGTTCTTTATGGAACTACTGTACATATTTGTGGCCAAAGAGTTCTTGAACATTAACTTAATAATATACAATCAGATTGTCTTCTTTTGGTGTTATATTAGCCACAGTAAAGTCCATATTTGACCCAAGGAACATATTTCAGGCCAAGGAATCCTCGATCTTGAACTTTCTATACATACTCATAGACTCCTACTGATGCTTCAAAAGTCATTTAGAAGACAATATCTGACCTTTTGAACTTTTTTCTGTTCAAAGGGTCTTCAAAAAAATTATAAACTTATAGACTCTTTCTGATGTCACATCAGCCATACAGAGGTTCCTTATCGACCTACTGAACATATTTGTGGCCAAATAGTTCTTGAACTTTAACTTAATATACAATCAGATTGTCTTCTTTTGGTGTTCTATTAGCCACAGTAAAGTCCATATTTGACCCAAGGAACATATTTCTGGCCAACGAATCCTCGATCTTGAACTTTCTATACATACTCATAGACTCCTACTGATGCTTCAAAAGTCATTTAGAAGACCATATTTGAGCTTTTTTTTTAAAAAAAATTCTGTTCAAAGGGTTTTCATAAAATGTATAAACTTATAGACTCCTTTTTTATGTTAAATCAGTCATGCAGAGCTTCCTTATGGAACCACTGAACATATTTCCGGCAAAAGACTTCTCGAACATTAACTTAATATACAATCAGATTGTCTTCTTTTGATGTTATATTAGCCACACTGAAGTCCATATTTGACCCAAGGAACATATTTCTGGCCAAAAAATCCTCGATCTTGAATTTTCTATACATACTCATAGACTCCTACTGATGCTTCAAAAGTAAATTAGAAGACTATATCTGACCTTTTAAACTTTTTTCTGTTCAAAGGATCTTCAAAATATTTATAAACTTATAAACTCTTTCTGATGTTAAATCAGTCATACATAGGTTCTTTATGGAACTACTGTACATATTTGTGGCCAAAGAGTTCTTGAACAACTTAATATACAATCAGATTGTCTTCTTTTGGTGTTATATTAGCCACAGTAACGTCCATATTTGACCCAAGGAACATATTTCTGGCCAAGGAATCCTCGATCTTGAACTTTCTATACATACTCTTAGACTCCTACTTATGGTTCATAAGTCATTTTAGAAGACCATATCTGATCTTATGAAATTTTTCAAAGGGTCTTCAAAAAATATATAACATTTACATTTACATTTACATTTATTCATTTAGCAGACGCTTTTATCCAAAGCGACTTACAAATGAGAACCATAGAAGCAGTTAAACTAACAGCAGGACAACAAAATGTAAGTGCTATAACCTTTCACAGTTTAATCCAACGTAGAACCCGTACAATTTATTTTTACTTATTTTTTTAAATAGAAAGGAAGAGAAAGTGTTAGTATTACTGGAAAAAGGGCTGCCGAAAGAGATGCGTCTTCAACTGTTTCTTAAAAATGACTATGGACTCAGCAGCTCTGGTTGAGTTGGGTAGGTCATTCCACCAGCAAGGAACAGTCATGGTAAAGGTCTGAGAAAGAGATCTTGTGCCTCTTTGACGTGGCACCACAAGACGACGTTCGCTTGCAGAGCGCAAATTTCTGGATGGGACATAAGTCTGAAGTAATGAGTTTAGGTAAAAGGGAGCAGAGCCAGTGTTTGTTCTGTAAGCAAGCGTCAGTGACTTGAATTTGATGCGAGCTGCAACTGGCAGCCAGTGCAGTTTTGTGAGGAGAGGAGTGACGTGTGCTCTCTTCGGCTCGTTAAAGACCACTCTAGCTGCAGCATTTTGGATTAGCTGCAGAGGTTTGATCGTGCAAGCTGGAAGACCAGCCAGGAGAGCATTGCAATAGTCCAGTCTGGATAGAACAAGCGCTTGAACAAGGAGTTGTGTAGCATGCTCTGATAGGAAGCGCCTGATCTTCCTAATGTTATACAAAGCAAATCTGCAGGACCGGGCAGTTCTAGTAATGTGGTCTGTGAAGTTCAATTGATCATCAATAACAACTCCAAGGTTCCTGGCTGACCGTGATGGAGATATGGATGACGGGCCTAGCTGAATAGTGAAGTTGTCACAAAGTGTTGGATTGGCCGGGACCACAAGTAGCTCTGTCTTCGCAAGGTTAAGTTTAAGGTGGTGGTCTTTCATCCAGCCAGAGATGTCTGTCAGGCATGCTGAGATGCGAGCAGCTACCGTCGGATCATCAGGCTGGAATGAGAGGTAGATTTGTGTGTCATCAGCGTAGCAGTGATAGGAAAAGCCATGTTTCTGAATCACAGTTCCTAGTGATGTCATGTAGATGGAGAAGAGAAGTGGTCCAAGCACTGAGCCCTGAGGCACTCCAGTAGGTAGATGTTGTGACTTCGACACCTCACTCCTCCACGACACCCTGAAGGACCTACCTGAGAGGTAAGACTTGAACCATTGGAGTGCGGTTCCCGAGATTCCCTTCGTCTTTAGGATTGACAGGAGGATCTGGTGGTTAACTGTGTCAAAGGCGGCAGACAGATCTAGCAGGATGAGAACTGAGGATTTGGAAGCTGCTCTTGCTAGTTTCAGAGCTTCGATTACTGAGAGCAGCGCAGTCTCAGTTGAGTGTCCACCTTGTAAATAAATAAACTTGTAAATTCTTTCTGATGTTAAATCAGTCATACATAGGTTCTTTATCGAACTACAGAACATATTTGTGGCCAAAGAGTTCTCGAAAATTAACTTATACAATCAGATTGTCTTCTTTTGATGTTATATTAGCCACACTGAAGTCCATATTTGACCCAAGAAACATATTTCTGGCCAAGAAATCCTCGATCTTGAACTTTCTATACATACTCATATACTCCTACTGATGCTTCCAAAAGTCATTAGGAAGACAATATCTGACCTTTTGAACTTTTTTCTCTTCAAAGGGTTTCAAAGAAATTATAAACTTATAGACTCTTTCTGATGATAAATCAGCCATACAGAGGTTCCTTATGGACCAACTGTACATATTTGTGGCCAAAGAGTTCTTGAACATTAACTTAATATAAAATCAGATTGTCTTCTTTTGTTGTTATATTAGCCACAGTAAAGTCCATATTTGTCCCAAGGAGCATATTTTTGGTCAAAGAATCCTCGATCTTGAACTTTCTATACATACTCATAGACTCCTACTGATGCTTCAAAAGCCATTTAGAAGACAATATCTGACCTTTTGAACTTTTTTCTGTTCAAAGGGTCTTCATAAAATGTATAAACTTATAAACTCTTTCTGATGTTAAATCAGTCATACATAGGTTCTTTATGGAACTACTGTACATATTTGTGGCCAAAGAGTTCTTGAACATTAACTTAATAATATACAATCAGATTGTCTTCTTTTGGTGTTATATTAGCCACAGTAAAGTCCATATTTGACCCAAGGAACATATTTCAGGCCAAGGAATCCTTGATCTTGAACTTTCTATACATACTCATAGACTCCTACTGATGCTTCAAAAGTAATTTAGAAGACATTATCTGACCTTTTGAACTTTTTTCTGTTCAAAGGGTCTTCAAGGAAAGTATAAACTTATAGACTCTTTCTTATTTTAAATCAGCCATACAGAGGTTCCTTATGGACCTACTGTCATTTAGAAGACCATATCTGACCTTTTTAACTTTTTTCTGTTCAAAGGATCTTCAAAAAATGTATAAACTTATAAACTCTTTCTGATGTTAAATCAGTCATACATAGGTTCTTTATGTAACTACTGTACATATTTGTGGCCAAAGAGTTCTTAACAACTTAATATACAATCAGATTGTCTTCTTTTGATGTTATATTAGCCACAGTAAAGTCCATATTTGACCCAAGGAACATATTTTTGTCCAAAGAATCCTCGATCTTGAACTTTCTATACATACTCATAAACTCCTACTGATGCTTCAAAAGTCATTTGGAAGACAATATCTAACCTTTTGAACTTTTTTTCTGTTCAAAGGGTCTTCAAGGAAATTATAAACTTATAGACTCTTTCTGATTTTAAATCAGCCATACAGAGGTTCCTCCTACTGTACATATTTGTGGCCAAAGAGTTCTTGAACATTACCTCAATATAGAATCAGATTGTCTTCTTTTGGTGTTCTATTGGCCACAGTAAAGTCCATATTTGACCCAAGGAACATATTTCTTGCCAAGGAATCATCGATCTTGAACTTTCTATACATACTCATAGACTCCTACTGATGCTTCAAAAGTAATTTAGAAGACAATATCTGACCTTTTGAACTTTTTTCTGTTCAAAGGGTCTTCAAGGAAAGTATAAACTTATAGACTCTTTCTGATTTTAAATCAGCCATACAGAGGTTCCTTATGGACCTACTGAACATATTTGTGGCCAAAGAGTTCTTGAACATTAACTCAATATACAATCAGATTGTCTTCTTTTGATTTTATATTAGCCACACTGAAGTCCATATTTGACCCAAGGAACATATTTCTGGCCAAGGAATCCTCGATCTTAAACTTTCTATACACACTCATAGACACCTACTGATAATCCAAAAGTCATTTAGAAGACAATATCTGACCTTTTGAACTTTTTTCTGTTCAAAGGGTCTTCAAAAAATGTATAAACTTATAGACTCTTTCTGATTTTAAATCAGCCATACAGAGGTTCTTTATGGAACTACTGTACATATTTGTAGCCAAAGAGTTCTTGAACATTAACTTAATATACAATCAGATTGTCTTCTTTTGGTGTTATATTAGCCACAGTAAAGTCCATATTTGACCCAAGTAGCATATTTCTGGCCAAAGAATCCTCGATCTTGAACTTTCTATACATACTCATAGACTCCTACTGATGCTTCATAAGTCATTTAGAAGACAATATCTGACCTTTTAAACTTTTTCGGTTCAAAGGGTCTTCAAAAAATGTATAAACTTATACGACAATTCACCATGACGTCACAACAGTAACAGTCGTTCTTCCGGGTGGCAAAAGCCGAAGCGTTCCTATGGCAACGCTAGTAAATTGCTTGGAAGGGAGACCCACCGTCGACAGTAAAAATGTAATAAAAATAAAAAATGTAATTAAATATAGTGCGGTTTTTTATCATAATAACAACTGTGTTTAATGATACAAGTAAAAAATATAATAAATATGCAATACAGTAGACCTACACATAATTGGCAAAATACTCTCTAGCTCTTTTTTTCAAAGCAAAATAACCCTAAACACAAGACGTTTTCATCATCGTTTCAACTTTTATCAACAACAATGTTTTTAACTATATAACTGTTACAGTAGCCGGCTGGATCTCTTCAGTTAGTCAGTAGAAGCCGCTCGCGTTCTGCCACCCGGAAGCATCTTTTGCCTATTGTTTACAAACATTCTGAAATGCCCTATAGACTCTTTCTGATTTTAAATCAGCCATACAGAGGTTCCTTATGGACCTACTGAACATATCTGTGGCCAAAGAGTTCTTGAACATTAACTTAATATACAATCAGATTGTCTTCTTTTGATGTTATATTAGCCACACTGAAGTCCATATTTGACCCAAGTAACATATTTCTGGCCAAGGAATCCTCGATCTTGAACTTTCTATACATACTCATAGACTCCTACTGATGCTTTAAAAGTAAATTAGAAGACTATATCTGACCTTTTAAACTTATTTCTGTTCAAAGGATCTTCAAAAAATGTATAAACTTATAAACTCTTTCTGATGTTAAATCAGTCATACATAGGTTCTTTATGGAACTACTGTACATATTTGTGGCCAAAGAGTTCTTGAACATTAACGTAATATACAATCAGATTGTCTTCTTTTGGTGTTATATTAGCCACAGTAAAGTCCATATTTGACCCAAGGAACATATTTCTGGCCAAGGAATCCTCGATCTTGAACTTTCTATACATACTCATAGACTCCTACTTTATGCTTCATAAAGTCATTTAGAAGACCATATCTGATCTTATGAATTTTTTTCTGTTCAAAGGGTCTTCAAGGAAATTATAAACTTATAGACTCTTTCTGATTTTAAAGCAGCCATACAGAGGTTCCTTATGGACCTACTGTACATATTTGTGGCCAAAGAGCTCTTGAACTTTAACTTAATATAAAATCAGATTGTCTTCTTTTGATGTTATATTAGCCACAGTAAAGTCCATATTTGTCCCAAGGAGCATATTTCTGGTCAAAGAATCCTCGATCTTGAACTTTCTATACATACTCATAGACTCCTACTTATGCTTCATAAGTCATTTAGAAGACCATATCTGATCTTATGAAATTTTTCAAAGGGTCTTCATAAAATGTATAAACTTATAGACTCCTTTTTTATGTGAAATCAGTCATATAGAGGTTCTTTATGGACCTACTGAACATATTTGTGGCCAAAGAGTTCTTGAACATTAACTTAATACACAACCAGATTGTCTTCTTTTGATGTTCTATTAGCCACAGTAAAGTCCATATTTGACCCAAGGAACATATTTTTGGCCAAAGAATCATCGATCTTGAACTTTCTATACATACTCATAGACTCCTACTGATGCTTCAAAAGCCATTTAGAAGACCATATATGACCTTTTGAACTTTTTTCTGTTCAAAGGGTCTTCAAGGAAATTATAAACTTATAGACTCTTTCTGATTTTAAATCAGCCATGCAGAGGTTCCTTATGGACCTACTGTACATTTTTGTGGCCAAAGAGTTCTTGAACATTAACTTAATACACAACCAGATTGTCTTCTTTTGATGTTCTATTAGCCACAGTAAAGTCCATATTTGACCCAAGGAGCATATTTCTGGTCAAAGAATCCTCGATCTTGAACTTTCTATACATATAGACTCCTACTGATGCTCCAAAAGTCATTTAGAAGACAATATCTGACCTTTTGATCTTTTTTCTGTTCAAAGGGTCTTCATAAAATGTATAAACTTATAGACTCCTTCTTATGTTAAATCAGTCATACAGAGCTTCCTTATGGAACTACTGAACATATTTCTGACCAAAGAGTTCTTGAACATTAACTTAATATACAATCAGATTGTCTTCTTTTGATGTTATATTAGCCACACTGAAGTCCATATTTGACCCAAGGAACATATTTCTGGCCAAGGAATCCTCGATCTTGAGCTTTCTATACATACTCATAGACTCCTACTGATGCTTCAAAAGTAAATTAGAAGACTATATCTGACCTTTTAAACTTTTTTCTGTTCAAAGGATCTTCAAAAAATTTATAAACTTATAAACTCTTTCTGATGTTAAATCAGTCATACATAGGTTCTTTATGGACTACTGTACATATTTGTGACCAAAGAGTTCTTGAACATTAACTTAATATACAATCAGATTTTCTTCTTTTGGTGATATATTAGACACACTGAAGTCCATATTTTACCCAAGGAACATATTTCTGGCCAAGGAATCCTCGATCTTGAACTTTCTATAGACAATGATAGACTCCTAAAGATGCTCCAAAAGTCATTTAGAAGACCAATTCTGACCTTTTAAACTTTTTTCTGTTCAAAGGGTCTTTAAAAAAATTATAAACTTATAGACTCTTTCTGATTTTAAATTAGCCATACAGAGGTTCCTTATGGACCTACTGAACATATTTGTGGCCAAAGAGTTCTTGAACATGTTAGTTTTAGTTGCAATAAGATGCGAATGCAAATATGTTGTTTGTTTATTTTTGATTTAACAGTGGAGTTAGATCTCATATGCAATGGAATGCAACTGCAAAAGTTTTATCTTTTCAATGCACATCGGAGTGAGTTTGTTCTTGAATGCAATGCATGCAACAAGTTTATAGGTAATTCTTCAATACATATTGTTAGATCGTGTCAATGCAATGCAACAGCACTGGTGTTGTCTATCTCTTCGTTGCACAACGGAATGAGTTAGTTTTTTTGTGAATTGTGAAGGAATAGCTATTGCAATAATTTCCCTTCATTACCCAAATGAAAAGTTTAAGATGCATACCGGTATGTTATGTGTTTTCATTGCACAGAGGAATAAGATATATCTTCTTTGCAATGCAATGCAACAGTAAAAATGAAGAACTCTTTAATTCAGATCGGAATGAACTAGTTCTTGTATGTACTCATAACTTATATGTCATTTTTAAATGCACAAAGTTACATCATTTGTGCTATACAGTGAAACAACATAGGATGCCCATAGGAATTCGTTTTTTTAGATAGAATTTGAATTTATTCAAGGATAGCCTCTTGAGGTGCAACATCTCATTTTCAATAGGGTCCTATAAACACAAATACCCAATACAAAATACAAATCATAAGAAAGACATTACATCCCATACATTACAGATAAACATACAAAACTCATTCTTACACAACTCATTCATACACAAGCTCTCTCACCCACTCAGACCGATCCCTCCTATTAACCTATGTTTCATTCCAATTTAAATAATACAAGTTGTGATAGTAATAATATTAATATTACCAGTCAATTCGTAAATTTCAATTTCAATAGTTTGTTCTGGTATGCATTAAAAATGCAATAAGCGCGTAGCTTTTACGTTATTGTCACATGAACATCATTAGATCATCTGTTCAACACAACAGCACTCTTGTTTTCTCTTTAATGCACAATGTAATGACTTAATTAGGGCATGTATTGAAATGCAACATGTGCTTGGCTTATATGTTATTTTTCATTTCACAAAGATTGATAGTTTGTGCAATGCAATGCAATGCAAAACCACGTATGTTATCTCTTTAATGGACAAAAGAATGAGTTAGTTCGGCTACGCATTGAAATGTGCTTTGCTTATGTTAAACAATGCTTCAACGCTAATACTTATCGTTTGTGCAATGCAACAACACATTTGTTATCTCTTAAATGCACATGGGAATGAGTTAGTTCTGGTATGCAATGCACTGCAACAATTGCATAGTTTAAATGTTATTTTTCAATGCACAACGTTAGATACCAACGTTACATACCAATGCTTTGCAAGAGCAGATTGCATTGCACATCTCTTCAACGCATAAAGGAATAAGTTAGTTCTTGAATGCATTGCAAAGCAAGAAGTGCTATTACTTATTTTTTTATTCTTCAATGCACAACGCTTGATCGTATGTGCAATGCAATGCAATGCACATATCTTCAATGCACTACGGAATGAATTAGTTCTTGAATGCATTGCAATACATAAAAAAAATGCATATGATTTTTGTTATTCTTCGATGCTATTTTTCAAGGCACAACGCTTGATCGTATGTGCAATGCTTTGCAAGAGCAGATTGCATTGCACATCTTTTCAACGCACTGCAATACTAGTTCTTCAATGCACAACGCTTGTGCAATGCAATGCAACAGCACGCTCTTCAACGCACATTATCTATTCTCTTAAATTCACTTTAAGCATGTAAAATGTATGTGTTGTTTAAATAAATTGGCATATATAAATTAAACATATCGGTGAAATATAAGATTATAACATACAATATTATGTACAAAATAATACAATGCAATTGAATACAATAAAATACAATGCCACGCAATGCAAAGCAATACAATACAATGCCACATCAAATATGTCATATGATTCTGCTTCAATGCACAAGGGAATCAATTAGTTCTGTATGCTTCGCAAACCAACAGCTTATGTGTTATGTTATATCTCTTCACTACACAACTAAATGAGTTAGTTATTGTATGCAATGCAATGAAAGATATGAAATGTATGCAATGTATGCACGTGTGTTATCTCTTCATTGAAAATCGTAATAGGTTCCTTCTTGTAAGCATTGCAATGCAACATCACATATGTTGTATTAAATTCAATGGACAATGGATGGATATATTTGGGGCATGCAATTTCAATGCAATGCAATGCAATTGAATACAATAAAATACAATGCAACGCAATGCAATGCAATGCAATGCAATTGAATACAATAAAATACAATGCAATGCAATTTCAATGCAATGCAATGTAATTTCAATGCAATGCAATGTAATTTCAATGCAATGAACTGCAATTGAATAAAATGCAATGCAATTCCAATGCAATGCAATGCAATGCACTGCAATTGAATACAATGCAATGCAATTGAATACAATGCAAAGCAATGCAAAGCAATACAATGCAATGCCACATCACATATGTCATATGATACTGCTTCAATGCACAAGGGAATCAATTAGTTCTGTATGCTTCGCAATGCAACAGCTTATATGTTGTTATATCTCTTCATTACATAAATGAGTTAGTTATTGTATGCAATGCTTTGAAAAATAGCATATTCAATGTAAGCAATGTATGCATATAAGACTTATCTCTTCAATGAACATCGTAATAAGTTCCTTCTTGTAAGCATTGCAATGCAACATCACATATGTTGTATTAAATTCAATGCAGTGCAATGCAATGCACGGTTTGATATATTTCGTGCATGCAATGAAATACAAAGCAATGCAAAGCAAAGCAATGCAATGCAATTTCAATGCAAATTGAATACAATAAAATTCAATGCAATGCAATACAATACAATGCAATGCAATGCAATTTCAATGCAATGCAATGCAATGCAATGCAATTGTATAAAAACCAATGCAATGCAATGCAATTGAATACAATAAAATACAATACAATAAAATGCAATTTCAATGCAATGCAATGCAATTGAATACAATAAAATGCAAAGCAATGCAATGCTTTGTTATATCTCTTCATTACACAACTAAATAAGTTAGTTATTGTATGCAATGCTTTGAAAAATAGCATATTCAATGTAAGCAATGTATGCATATAAGACTTATCTCTTCCATGAACATCGTAAAGAGTTCCTTCTTGTAAGCATTGCAATGTAACATCAAATATATTGTATTAAATTCAATGGACAACGGATGAATATATTTCGTGCATGAAATGAAATGAAATGCAATGCAAAGCAATGCAAAGCAATGTAATGTAATGCAATGCAATGCAATGCAATGCAATGCAATTTCAATGCAATGTAATGCATTGCAATGGAATTGAAGACAATAAAATACATTGCAATGCAATTGAATACAATAAAATATGTGCGTATGTGCAATGCTATGCAAGAGAAGATTGCATTGCATATCTCTTTAACGCACTACGGAATGTTTTAGTTCTTGAAAGCATTGCAACGCATACAAAATGCATATGATTTTTGTTATTCTTCGATGCTTGATCCGTATGTGCAAGAGCAGATTGCATTACATATCTCTTCAACGCGTAATGGAATGAGTTAGTTCTTGAATGCATTGCAAAGAAACAAGTGCTATTATATGTTATTTTGCCTTTTGATGTTATATTAGCCACACTGAAGTCCATATTTATAGACTCCTTCTGATGTTAAATCAGAGGTTCTTTAAAAGTAATTTAGAAGACCATAGATGATCTTTTGAACTTTTTCAAAGGGTCTTCAAAAAATGTTTAAACTTATATACTCCTTCTTATGTTAAATCAGTCATACAGAGGTTCCTTATGGACCTACTGTACATATTTGTGGCCAAATAGTTCTTGAATATTAACTCAATATACAATCAGATAGTCTTATTTTGATGTTATATTAGCCAGAGTAAAGTTCATATTTGACCCATGGAACATATTTCTGGTCAAAGAATCCTCAATCTTGAACTTTCTATACATACTCATAGACTCCTACTGATGCTTCAAACGTCACTTTGAACTTGTTTCTGTTCAAAGGGTCTTCAAAAAAATTATATACTTATAGACTCTTTCTGATGTGAAATCAGCCATACAGAGGTTCCTTATGGACCTACTGAACATATTTGTGGCCAAAGAGTTCTTGAACATTAACTTAATACACAACCAGATTGTCTTCTTTTGATGTTCTATTAGCCACAGTAAAGTCCATATTTGACCCAAGGAACATATTTTTGGCCAAAGAATCCTCGATCTTGATCTTTCTATACATACTCATAGACTCCTACTGATGCTCCAAAAGTCATTTAGAAGACAATATCTGACCTTTTGATCTTTTTTCTGTTCAAAAGGTCTTCAAAAACTGTATAAACTTATAGACTCTTTCTGATTTTAAATCAGCCATACAGAGGTTCCTTATGGACCTACTGAACATATTTGTGGCCAAAGAGTTCTTGAACATTAATTTAATATACAATCAGATTGTCTTCTTTTGATGTTATATTAGCCACACTGAAGTCCATATTTGACCCAAGGAACATATTTCTGGCCAAGGAATCCTCGATCTTGAACTTTCTATACATACTCATAGACTCCTACTGATGCTTTAAAAGTAAATTAGAAGACTATATCTGACCTTTTAAACTTATTTCTGTTCAAAGGATCTTCAAAAAATGTATAAACTTATAAACTCTTTCTGATGTTAAATCAGTCATACATAGGTTCTTTATGGAACTACTGTACATATTTGTGGCCAAAGAGTTCTTGAACATTAACGTAATATACAATCAGATTGTCTTCTTTTGGTGTTATATTAGCCACAGTAAAGTCCACATTTGACCCAAGGAACATATTTCTGGCCAAGGAATCCTCGATCTTGAACTTTCTATACATACTCATAGACTCCTACTTTATGCTTCATGAAGTCATTTAGAAGACCATATCTG
This sequence comes from Semotilus atromaculatus, assembly GCA_031834385.1. Lineage (NCBI taxonomy): Eukaryota > Metazoa > Chordata > Actinopteri > Cypriniformes > Leuciscidae > Semotilus > Semotilus atromaculatus. The sequence continues at coordinate 580,840 of JAULUF010000046.1, forward strand.
ATCTTATGAAATTTTTTCTGTTCAAAGGGTCTTCAAGGAAATTATAAACTTATAGACTCTTTCTGATTTTAAAGCAGCCATACAGAGGTTCCTTATGGACCTACTGTACATATTTGTGGCCAAAGAGTTCTTGAACTTTAACTTAATATAAAATCAGATTGTCTTCTTTTGATGTTATATTAGCCACAGTAAAGTCCATATTTGTCCCAAGGAGCATATTTCTGGTCAAAGAATCCTCGATCTTGAACTTTCTATACATACTCATAGACTCCTACTTATGCTTCATAAGTCATTTAGAAGACCATATCTGATCTTATGAAATTTTTCAAAGGGTCTTCATAAAATGTATAAACTTATAGACTCCTTCTTATGTGAAATCAGTCATATAGAGGTTCTTTATGGACCTACTGAACATATTTGTGGCCAAAGAGTTCTTGAACATTAACTTAATATACAATCAGATTGTCTTCTTTTGATGTTATTTTCGCCACAGTAAAGTCCATATTTGACCCAAGGAGCATATTTCTTGTCAAAGAATCCTCGATCTTGAACTTTCTATACATACTCATAGACTCCTACTGATGCTCCAAAAGTCATTTAGAGGACAATATCTGACCTTTTGATCTTTTTTCTGTTCAAAGGGTCTTCAAAAAATGTATAAACTTATAGACTCTTTCTGATTTTAAATCAGCCATACAGAGGTTCCTTATGGACCCACTGAACATATTTGTGGCCAAAGAGTTCTTGAACATTAACTTAATATACAATCAGATTGTCTTCTTTTGATGTTATATTAGCCACAGTAAAGTCCATATTTGACCCAAGGAACATATTTTTGGCCAAAGAATTTGAACTTTCTATACATACTCATAGACTCCTACTGATGCTCCAAAAGTCATTTAGAAGACAATATCTGACCTTTTGATCTTTTTTCTGTTCAAAGGGTCTTCAAAAAATTTATAAACTTATAGACTCTTTCTGATTTTAAATCAGCCATACAGAGGTTCCTTATGGACCTACTGAACATATTTGTGGCCAAAGAGTTATTGAACATTAACTTAATATACAATCAGATTGTCTTCTTTTGATGTTATATTAGCCAAATTAAAGTCCATATTTGACCCAAGGAGCATATTTCTGGCCAAAGAATCCTCGATCTTGAACTTTCTATACATACTCATAAACTCCTACTGATGCTTAAAAAGTCATTTAGAAGACAATATCTGACCTTTTGAACTTTTTTCTGTTCAAAGGGTCTTCATAAAATGTATAAACTTATAAACTCTTTCTGATGTTAAATCAGTCATACATAGGTTCTTTATGGAGCTACTGTACATATTCGTGGCCAAAGAGTTTTTGAACATTAACTTAATAATATACAATCAGATTGTCTTCTTTTGGTGTTATATTAGCCACAGTAAAGTCCATATTTGACCCAAGGAACATATTTCTGGCCAAGGAATCCTCGATCTTGAACTTTCTATACATACTCATAGACTCCTACTTTATGCTTCATAAAGTCATTTAGACGACCATATCTGATCTTATGAAATTTTTTCTGTTCAAAGGGTCTTCAAGGAAATTATAAACTTATAGACTCTTTCTGATTTTAAAGCAGCCATACAGAGGTTCCTTATGGACCTACTGTACATATTTGTGGCCAAAGAGTTCTTGAACTTTAACTTAATATAAAATCAGATTGTCTTCTTTTGATGTTATATTAGCCACAGTAAAGTCCATATTTGTCCCATGAGCATATTTCTGGTCAAAGAATCCTCGATCTTGAAGTTTCTATTGTTGATGAAGATGGTGATTATGCAATTACTCTGTCTTGTCTAACTTTTGTTTTGCTTAGTAGTATCTTTATGTAACCCAAGTAGAAATGCTGCATAAAATGTATTGGAAAATTGTATACAAAAAGCAACACCAATTACTATGATAATATGCATGTATACTTAACCATATAATAAGAGTACAAATGTTTTACTAATATATGTATGTTAAGATATGAGAATATATTAAGTAACTTAAAGTAGAGAGCATTTATGTATTAGATAACAATTGCTTTTAAAGAAAATGTAATGCTGTAGATAAGGTATATTTTACAGACGAGAAAAAGAAGGATGAAGAGAAAAAGGGCCAAAAAGAGAGCTGGCAGGCTACGACGGAAACACCTTATAAGGGTCATGGAAGATTTGGCAGCTCTCCAACTGATGACAGCAGAAGAGAGTCTGACTTTGGCAGTGAACTGTTTGAGTATAAAAGACTGAAGAGAAGACTGACCAGTAGATACTGATCACGCAGTATCTCTCGACGCCAGAAACCCAGCTGATTGCACCTTTGATTTAGACTTTGCTTTATATTGTAACTTTGCTTTATATTGTAACTTTGCTATTAGTTTTAGGTTTAACTTTTATTTCTGGAATATTTACATTAATAAATAACTATTATACTAATTGCAAGTAATTGTCTACCAGTGTTGTTGTTAATAAACCTTAAGCAAGAACTGACCACAGAGAAGTCTTCTGAACAAATTGTAAGTACCATTCGAATGCTTATGATTTAGGGCAGATTTGACTTACTCGACCTAACCTGAGGATAATAAATAATAAGGTTAACGGTGTTAAGATTAAAGCACACACCATAAAACATGGCGCCCAACGTGGGGCCTTAATTGTTCAATTACTGGCCAGAATTGAACAGTTAAGCGCCTGCTAAATAGCGAGTGCGTGGATATGCTTAAGGATAAAAAAAAAAAAAAATTCTTAAAAAAAAAAGAAAAAAAAAAAAGAAGATAAATCACCAAATAAGAAGACGACTAGAGAAACTTAGTCGGAAAAACAAAAATAATAATAATAATCTAGAAAAGATTATTTAAAGAAAACCCAGAAAGGGTTAGATGTGCACATAAGAAAAAAGTTAAAGATTGAAGAAAAGACTAATAAGTCTATACCAAAGAGGCTAAGCTATGGCAAAAGCCCAGGAAAAATCCAGCAAGATTTTTATACAAGCATATACATGGGGTGATTCTCGTGTATTAGGATGGCAAAAAATAGCCTTACAGGCAGAGACATCAGTTCAAGAGATGGAACCAGGAGAAATACTCCTTTGGCTTCCCTCCAAAGAGGGACTGAAAGCAGGACAGTTTAAAGAGAGTGAAGTAGGTCTAGCAGTATTGCAATGGATGCAAGAGCTAGGGGAAAATCGAAACTGTAATATACAATTACAGTGTAAAACCCCAGAGGCAGAAAATATAATAAAAACTATTAGCAAACGAGATGAAGGCAAAATAGAGATTTATAATATGATAGGCAAAGCACTAAGAAGAGAAAAAGGAGAAATACCAGACATGCAAAAAGTCAAGAAATATCAGCTTGGTATTAATGACTTTGAACAAACGGAAGGAATCCGTTTAACAATACCAGTAAATGAAGAAGAAGACCGGGAAAGTGTTATTACGATTGCCCATCGAAACACACCTACCCCAGAATCATATGAGCTAGAAATAGGGAGAATAAGACTGTTTATTAGAGACAGTTTAATTGAAAGAACAGAAGGGGGTGTTGTTATACTAAATGGAAATAAACAAATGATAGCTGGATCGGGAACAGCAGGGGCAATTTTTAGTAAACTAGGTATTCAAGCATTACAGGAGATAGAAAGTATGAGAGCTCAGCTTGGACCCCAAAATGCAACAACAGTGAGAGTAACCTCTGGGCTACCTCAGTGGAATTATGTAGTGCATACAGTAATGACGGATTGCAGGGAAGAGCTGTGTAGTGCAGAACGCTCCTGCATGGAGGCCAGGACAATAACAGCAGCAGTAATAAGAGAAACACTAATTAGAAAGGAAAATCAAGTACATATGACTTTAATGGGAACTGGGCAGTTTAAACATCCAGTAAAGTCAGTAATAGAAGGAATAATATCGGGAATTACAGATATGTCCCAAGAAGGTCAGTTAACAATAAATTTATTAATGACTAATATAAATCAAGAAGAACTAGAAAACATTCTTGAAAAAAGGGAAGAGAAAGACCAGCCAGGACCCTCTCAGCCATCTGCTCCGCATTGGAATGTGCCTGCATTGGAGAGAAATGTACAACAGGGTGAGACAGAGTCCGAGGTTGAATCTGAGGTGTCAGAGTTTGCATACGACTCAGTCATGTCAGATTCTTCATCATCCTACACGGATAGTGGAAGTAGCGAAACAGAAAATATTAACAAAAGAGCTAGACTGAGGAATAAGAGAGGAAGCCGGATTGAATTAAAACGAGTGTCACACCAAATAGAAAACGACTGGCCTGAAGTTAATGTAAGAGGGATTAAATACAAAAATCCTACCAATGAGCCACGTGGTAGAACATTAACAAAAAACTGGGACCGGAAAATAGTCAAAAATAGAAGCTTGACTTACGGACAACTGAAGTCAGCAAGCCGCTCTCCATCTGCCCACAGAGTCGCTCGGACAGACGGATGGTCTAAAACAGGGAAGCAAATATTGTTTCAAGAAGGATATGAATATAATAGGAAAGTGGTTAAAGAACTAGACCAGGTGGTAATGTCACTAAAATCGGAAATTGAAAGTCTGAAAAAAGAAATGGAACTATTAAAATGTAGGAAAACAATAAGAAGGAATGAAAGGTCTGAGGAGGCGGACGACTGGGAGGGAGAAGTCACAGAGCCTAGAAAAACAGTTAGAATTAGGCCAGCAACTCCTGGATTTACAACTCCGTTCAGACAACTAGGATTTACAACTCCTCAAGAGGTGGAGGAGAATCAGACTAGCGTACAAGCGAAGTTGCTAGAATTACAGCTTACAGAAGCAGTAAGAAAGCAAGTAGGAGGTAAAAAATTACATGAAGATCCGAGTGCATATGCAGATCAGATAATGAAAGCAGCAACAACTGCACAGCTGAGTCGGGACGCCGCTACAAGGCTTGTGCAAACCTGCACTGGTCACCCTATCTCTGCGGAGGCATTAGGGAGAATGAGGAATCTAACAGGTATAGAAGACAAATTTAAAGAATGGGAAAAAACCCTCATTAATGCCCAGAAAGAGCAGATTCCTTTATTAGGAATTTGGTTATCTATTGAACAGGAGATTCCTGATGCTGAGAAAGTTCCACTATTAAGACAAGTAGGAAGAAAGATTCCAGGCGGACACGGTTTAGTCACACTGTTAAACAATGCTACCAGGGAAAAGATAGAAGAAAAATTAGCTGAATATGATCTTAGCTCGAGACACGTAAAAGCAATAAAGAAAATGGCACCGCAAAATAAACAGAATCAAGGACTACAGATCAAAAAGAAATATAAAAATAATAGATTTCAATTAAATAACCAAGTGGGTTTTAAAAAGTATGACACAGGATTCCAGAGTGAAACAAGGACAGTAAATAAGTTTTCTGGAAATAGGCAGAATTTTAAAACAGCAAGGAAAGCAATGCATGATAAACCAGGGATGAAAAAGAACATGGGAACCCCACAAAAGACAGGCTTTATTTCAGCAGAAAAGTGGGAAACTATGACCCCAGCAGAGAGAAGTAAAGTAATAGAAGACCGTAAGAACAAGACAGAAAACACAAGGAAAATTAGGAGAAATAAAGTAGTTAAAAAGACAGAGAGGCATTCGCAATCTAAAAAGGAGAGCATAGACAAAGCAGTTAAGAAGGAGAAAATCGACTCTGACACAGAATGAAATTTAGCCGGCCAGCTGAAAAAGAGACTTTGTAACCCCAGAGTAAAGGAAGAAGATGAACATTTATTTATTGAAATTCAGGGGACGAAATATTTAATAGATACTGGCGCCGAAGTCTCAATTTCAGCTGAGCCATTAGACAAAAACGGTACAATTAATGTACAAACATATGACGGACAAGTAAAAAGGGAAAAAACAGGCGAAAGATATGGAATCACTATGATTGAGGGTTCTGAAAATTTATTGGCAGTAAAAGACCTGAAAAAGATTTTACGATTAAAAGAGGTGAATTATGAGCAAGAATTAAAAAGAATAGAAAAAGAAATTAAGGGTTCACAGTGGGCAACGAAGCAGTTAATGTCAGAATTGCAGTAAAAATGACTGCGGGAAAGTAAGTGATAAATTTGCACACGTTATAGAGGGAGGAATCCATAAACCCCAAAGACAATACCCGATTAATAAAAAAGGAATACCTGAACTAAAACAAACAATACAAGAGCTAGAGGAGCAAGGAATTATAAGGGAAGTAAAAGGAGCTATTACCAATAGCCCGATACAATTAGTACCGAAACCAGATGGGACTTTTAGATTGGTGACAAATTTTAAAGCCTTGAACAGAGTAACGAAGCCGGATAGGCGTTATTTGATTAATGCACGAGACACAGTTGAAAACATGAGAGAGGGAAGATTTTTCTCAAAAATCGATTTATCGAATGGGTTTTGGTCCATACCTCTAGCACAGGAAAGTCAAGAAAGAACTGCATTCACTGTGAACAATAAACATTATGTTTATACAAGATTACCACAAGGTTACTCAAATTCACCAGTAGTATTTCAAGCAATAATGCTAGAAATTCTGAAAGATTTGGAGATTGAAATCTATATAGACGACGTGTTGATAGTTTCTAACGAAGAAGAAGAACACGTAAAAACTGTAAAGGAAGTATTAAAACGACTTGCGGATGCAGGTTTGAAACTAAATATAAAAAAGACCCAACTAATGACTAATATGGTTGAATTTTTGGGCTTTTGGATTTCCTCAGGAAATCGAGGGGTTACCCAGTCTATGAAAGACCGAGTAAACCAACTCGAGACACCGAAAACAGTTAGACAGGTCCAGCAAACAATGGGTTTATTGGGATACGTTCGAGACTTAATCCCTCGCTTTAGTCAGATGGCAAAACCCATCCATACAACCATAAAAGGTGGACGTTTAAATTGGACCGGAAAAGCAGAGGAAGCCTTGCAGGAAATGAAAGCAGCTATTTTAAATTCAGGACAGATGGAAGGAAGAAATGATGAAAAGGATTTAGAAGCTGATTTGGAAACAGATGATATAGGTTATCAATTAATAGTAAGGAATGAAAAAAGTAACATACCTATTAGGATTATGACTGGAAACTGGGAAAATCCAGAAAGTAAATTCACTTGTGTGGAAAAGCAACTTGCAGCTCTCAGCAAAAGGTATTCCGAGTTGAAAGGTCTGGCACGGGGCCAGAAAATAATTATTAACACAAAAACAGCAGTATTGGCTCATCTTTCCAAAAATAAAGTTAAAGACGCTCGCGCGCAGAATATTCGATGGGACAGATGGCAAAGTATGCTCCTAGATCCAGACTTGATAATTAGGCATAAAGAGTTAAAAAAATGCCAGAAAAAGAAAGTGGATTTGTATAAAAATACAGTTGTTTTCACTGACGGTTCTAAAACAACCACAGACAGAAAGGCTCATTGGGCTTTCATAGTAAAGCAAGGCAACAACAAGGTCAGAGTTTCAGAAAAAGGAGTGACGGACGGCACGGCTCAGTACGCAGAGTTAATGGGGGTAGCAAAAGCACTCCAGACATTGAGAAACCTGGGAATTTCACAGGCCATAATAGTTACGGATAGTAATTATGTTGCAACAGGAATAAACGATAATTTACAAACCTGGAAAGAAAATGGTTATACCAAATCGAAAGGTAAGCCAATTGAACATGCAACATTATGGCAAGAAATTCAGGAAATTATAGGAGGTTTTGACCTTACAGTAATACATCAACCAGGCCATTCTAAAGAAGACAGTGAGTTGGCCAGAGGAAATAATGAAGTTGATAAACTGGCACGCATGAGACGGATAGTGATAATCAAAGAAACAGAAGAGAATGTAATACAGAAAATACATGACCAAATTAGACACCCAAGTGTGAATTTGGTCGGTAAAGTTTTGACAGATAATAAGATACACATTTCTAATTGGAGACAGAAGTATAGGGATATAAGATTAAACTGCGACAGCTGCATGCGAAAGGGCTATAATAGGACAATACGAAGTGATTATGGAACTATTACCCCAGTAAGAGTAAATCAAGAATGGTCTTTAGATATTGCAGGACCGTTAAACCCTAGATCTAAAGCAGGTAATAAATACTTATTAGTGGCAGTAGATGGTTTTACAGGACGGATTTGGGCAAAACCTTTAAAAGAGACAAAAGCAAATGCAATAATTAAGCCCATTGAAGAACTAATGATTGCTTGGGGCCGCCCTGAGAGTATACGTGTTGACAATGGTACATATTTTGTAGGAAGACAGTTTGAAGATTTTTTAACTGGAAAACATATAACTTTAACAAAGGCCTTGAGATATGCTCCGGAAAGTAATGGTATCGCAGAGAGGGCGATAGGCACTATCAAAAGCTGGATTAGAGCCAACTGTAATAATGACAGATGGGACCAAAACATTGAGGAACTAACGTTTTATGTTAATCTTACAGAGATCAAACGAAAGACTGCATTAAAGGAAAAGCAACCAGAAGACTGTTGCCAAGTAGGAGACGACGTCTGGATCAGGTTGGACAATAAAAATACAAATAAACCATTCAAAGATTTAATTACTAAAAAGGATAAAATAATTAAGGTAATTGATACGCATACAGTGGAACTAGCCGAAAATGGCCACTGGAATAAAAGGAATTTGGTCCTGGTTAAGAAATAAAGAGACAAAAAGAGAAATTAAACAAGAGAATTATCAACAAGATAAAGAAGAACTGCTTAAGCTAGTGGAAATACACAATCAAAGCGGTATTATTAGAATTGAGACTAATCTAATGACTAAATGTGAAGCTAACTATATAGCAACAAATGTTGAACATGAAAAAGCCAGACAAACAGGCAGGTTAAGTAAACCTGTTAACATAAAATGTGATAAAGCCTTTTTTGGGGGAATGTGTGTTATTTGTGGTAGTTTTGGAGAATATATCTGGTGGGATGGGCCAGCTAAAAGTAAACCCAAATCCAGAAAGGAATTGAAAGACAGTAAACCTCAAACCATGCCCAAAGTAACAAAAGATCAATATTTCAAAAGTCCAGGGGCTATTAAAGCAGCATTGTGTGTTCTCTGCCAAGATTGCAGAATTAGTTTCCCTAAACTTGAAGTGATAATGACCCAAAGACTGGGAGAAAGAAAGTATGCTTGTGAATGTTTGTGGACAGGCACAAAATGGATAAAATGTAAAGAATGTCTTGAAGACATAAAACAACGTAACTTGCTGGTATATGGTAGACATAAAGTATGGTCTTGGAATAAGACTCTTGGTGATTTATCTAGTAAAGGCAAGGTTGAAGGTGCAGGAGTGTACATGGATAATACAAATTATCAGAAACAGCTGGGTAATTCTGGCGTCGATTATTTATGGTCATACCGTATTAAGGAAAATATGGATGATGTTCAAAGCAAGTGGTTGCTAATTGACCCTAGAGATCTGGGGAGAGAATTAGAGAGCCTGAAAACTTGCTTTGATGAAAAAGGCAAATTGTTTCGACCAGATAAAGGAATTGGAATTATTTGGTCGATAGGCACTATTGCCAAAACAATATTAGAAAGTAATACAGGAAAACAAATATCATCACCAAGACTTGACTTTCCGAGAAGGGGAGAGTGTGATGAAATAAATGGTAATATGCGTTGCCAATTTGGACAATTGGATGAAAACCGATGCTCAAATAAAATCACTTTAAAAGAAAGCAGAGTTCTGTGTGTTCCGATTGGCTTCTGGAGACAGGGCAGCCTGGAAGCAGCTGCTTTATCTTCTGACAGGAAGCCAATAATGGAGGGGGAAACCTCTGTTTTGCCAGCACACAGACACACACTAATATTCAAAGTTTCAATTCAAAAATTGAAAATCAAGTAAATTAACAAAAGGTTCTGGAAGGGGAGGGGGGTGGTCTAAACTCTTTATTATTATTATTATTTTTTTTCCTCTCTCTTAGGAATGATGAAATTACAAGACGGAGACGAAAGAGAAGAATGGGCAAGGAAATTACAACGATGGAGAAAACCCTGTTTGCCCAGACCTTTTCTGGTGGTATTGTTAGTCAGCTTATGATTTTAGCAGGAATTTGGCCTTTAATTGATTTCACTACAAAGTTGATTGTAGTGGATGAGATTACTGTAAGAGAAGTTTCGAACTGTACTATAGTAACCAAATTCTTTGTAGGCCCATGTGAACGGAAAACATTGGAAGAATGTAGTCGATGTGAGGAAATAGTAAAAAATTATACGGTGGGGGAGAATACCATAGTCAAATGCAGAGTAAGGAAAAACATATTCAACATTACACAAAAAAGGAAAATTTGGATTTGGCACAAGATACAAGGAATAGAATATATTGGACCTGGAGAAAAGCACGGATGTTACCAGGATCATCAAGAGGAAATTATTATGAAAAATAGAGAACCTCAAATTGTTCCAACACCACTCACTCCAATTAAAAGGGGTTCGCAACGAGAACAATGGGGGTTGTACAATCCTAAAAGAGCATTCCAAAGAAACTGCGAACAATACTATACTAGAAACAAGTATACTATGTATGAAACGTCAAAACGTATGTGGGATACATTTTCATGGATAAACTGGTATAATGAAACTACCCGTTTAGGGGAAACTACTGAAGGCATTAGTCAATACTCTAGAGGTTTGAGGACCCTTTACCAAATTAGCATTATAACGAATAAATTTTGGGAAGACTGTCCTGAGAAGAATTTAAATAAATGCGACGGAACTCAATACAATTGGGAGTTGCACACCCATTGGAGATTGAGGGCTTTAGATGCTTATAGGACAATGATTAAGAACCAAAATTGTGTAGAAAGAGCAAAAGAATACATTACTAGTATATGCCCATGTGACTATAAATCTAAAAAATGGAATTGTGGGGCAAATTATATGGCCAGGGCAGGCATAAATTGGGAAAAAGAAAATAAAAATAAACACTGGTTGGCTTTTTGGAGAGACTCAAAAGGTCAAACATGGCAAGGCTTGCGAATAGCAATAATGGAAAGAAATAGTGAATTGTGGAAAAATGTGATTACTGAAAACGGGACTGAGACTGATCAAATGATATTACAATTCCGATTGTGGGATTTATTTGGTGATATTGGTACTAATATTTTGGAGAGCATTACAGTGAAAAGTATGAAAGCTCAAAAGATTAAGATAGGCAACAGGGAAACTCATAATGGAATGGGCATAAAATATAAAAATACCTGGTTAGGAGGTTATTACCCATTACCGATAGTACGAATGCGATACGCAAATGATAGTAGAATCGTATGGGCTATTCCTAAAGAAATTCCCGAATACCATAATAAAAAGAATGTGCCTACACCAAAATACAAAATGACAGTTAATGTCAGTGGCATACTGAATGACCAGGAAGAACTGACTGTTGACAGAAGTCTATGGACTGTTTATTATTTTGAAGGGAAAAAGACATTTGTGTACGCAGGATGGGCTTATTTAAATACAACAATAGACAGTAACCTTAGAAGACTGGATATTAATCAAGGAATTAATAGGATGTTGGCGTATAAAGTTACATCTTATAAACCCATATATATGGATAATAAAATGAATTATGATGAAGAAGATAAAGGTAAATGCATGCCGCCTTATCCATTATATTGGGCAGTAGCTAGACTCCAATATGCTGAAACTAATTCAGGGTACAGGCAATGGACTACACAAGACTTTAAGCATTTAGGAGACAAAGTATTTCAAGGATGGAAAATAGTTGGCAGAAAGGTTAAGGAGACTGTTGACACTATTGTTGAGGTAGGGAAAAATATTGTTACTACTACGTTTAGTGCAATACAGTGGATAATTGACCACTGGTATGTAATATTAATAGTTGGAGCCATTATTGGTATTCTGATTTTATTGGAAATTACAGGCCTTGGGGGTGTAATGAGAGCCTTATCAAAGGCCTTTTGTTGTGGATTTGTTACGTTTATCTCGCAGGTGTCTGGGCTTGGAAGGAGTGCGGATAAAGACGACAAACAAGCTCTTATCATAAATCAGGAGCACCGAGAGGCCTTGACACAATCTATGTCCCCTCTGATGAGGGGGGTATAGTGGTATAAGTCTCATAGATAGTTTATACATTTTACTCAGTCCCCTAAGACATACTACAGTTGAGAAAGATACAGGATAGTCCATAATGGCTAGCAACGACAGCACTGCATCTACCAGCACTGAGACCTTTACTGGAATCAGTGAAACTCTTTGGGAGATTCTGGTAAATTTTGTTGTTATCATTTCATTATTTAAATGACTATTTTAAAGGGGAAAAAACAAAACAAAAAACTAATAATAATAATAAAAATGGGGGACTTATACAGAGGTTGTTTATGCAGTACATATACTATAAATGATGGGATTTAAAAATTACAATTTCATTTTGTGCATGGTTAAAGATTTTATTTCTATTTTTATACATTATGAAAACTGTGTGCATTGTTGTGATCGCTAGAATAATTGTTTATACAATCATATTCAAGATGTAACTGAGTATGTTAAGAATTGCAATAAAGGGGATACATTTGGCTATAACATATTTAATGTTCCTAGGAACTCAGGAGAGCTCCAGGGGGAGAACTTTTGACAAGACGATTTAATTACTGGGTTGTTATTGGAGACGACAAATGCATGAGCTGCTGTCAGCCACTGATGAACCAAAGAGTGAACTTTGTAATGGGGGATTTATGTCAAGATTGTTATCAAAAAACTGCATATATTATGTGGTACAATGATGATGATACGATTGAGTACAATGTCAGATCTTTTGAATTGCTTACTGGATTAAGTGCATGTATTTTGGGACAGTGGAAAAATAACTTAAAACCTTTTGACAAAGACTTTAGAGACTGGTACAATGATTTGGATGCGCATATACCATGGCAGTCGGGAGACCAGATTTTTGTGCATTGCCTGCATAGTAAATTTGCAACTGAAGTTGTAAGATTGGTTAAACTTGATCGGATGTTTTTTATTACAGACAGAGAAATTTGTGGATTTTCTGGAGAAAGAGGGTCGAGCTCAAACCAAGTCACCTTCACGCCCGAAGGATCCGAAGGACAGACAAGCGGCTCGGGTTTCCAAGGTACTTCGCCTGGATCGCCAGATTCCCTTGCTTGGCTTCTGCAAGCCCTGTCTGAGTCAAGGGCGGAGCCGTACGTTCCTGTGTGAGGATCCTAGGGGGCATTTGATTGGAGTGTGTGTACATGAGCTTACCAATGGACGGTTTTTAAAAACCAGATTTGGTCAATTTTTGACTATCCTTAAGCAGAGCACAAAGATTTGGCCTCCGGGTGTTGCTGTGACAGGTACAATAATTCATAGAATAAAAATGAAACCAAGAAACAAACGGGTTTGGGTGGAACATTACATGGATGTGTTTCACACTAACATATTGACAAATGATGGAACCGTGTATATGCTACTTGCCAAGTATGATAAGTTTAAAGACCTTGTTGTACCGTACCTCAGTTTGAAACTGGAAGCTTAACTCAGTCAGAATAATTGCAAGGAGTGGGTGTTGATGAAGATGGTGATTATGCAATTACTCTGTCTTGTCTAACTTTTGTTTTGCTTAGTAGTATCTTTATGTAACCCAAGTAGAAATGCTGCATAAAATGTATTGGAAAATTGTATACAAAAAGCAACACCAATTACTATGATAATATGCATGTATACTTAACCATATAATAAGAGTACAAATGTTTTACTAATATATGTATGTTAAGATATGAGAATATATTAAGTAACTTAAAGTAGAGAGCATTTATGTATTAGATAACAATTGCTTTTAAAGAAAATGTAATGCTGTAGATAAGGTATATTTTACAGACGAGAAAAAGAAGGATGAAGAGAAAAAGGGCCAAGAAGAGAGCTGGCAGGCTACGACGGAAACACCTTATAAGGGTCATGGAAGATTTGGCAGCTCTCCAACTGATGACAGCAGAAGAGAGTCTGACTTTGGCAGTGAACTGTTTGAGTATAAAAGACTGAAGAGAAGACTGACCAGTAGATACTGATCACGCAGTATCTCTCGACGCCAGAAACCCAGCTGATTGCACCTTTGATTTAGACTTTGCTTTATATTGTAACTTTGCTTTATATTGTAACTTTGCTATTAGTTTTAGGTTTAACTTTTATTTCTGGAATATTTACATTAATAAATAACTATTATACTAATTGCAAGTAATTGTCTACCAGTGTTGTTGTTAATAAACCTTAAGCAAGAACTGACCACAGAGAAGTCTTCTGAACAAATTGTAAGTACCATTCGAATGCTTATGATTTAGGGCAGATTTGACTTACTCGACCTAACCTGAGGATAATAAATAATAAGGTTAAAGGTGTTAAGATTAAAGCACACACCATAAAACACTATACATACTCATAGACTCCTACTTATGCTTCATAAGTCATTTAGAAGACCATATCTGATCTTATGAAATTTTTCAAAGGGTCTTCATAAAATGTATAAACTTATAGACTCCTTCTTATGTGAAATCAGTCATATAGAGGTTCTTTATGGACCTACTGAACATATTTGTGGCCAAAGAGTTCTTGAACATTAACTTAATACACAACCAGATTGTCTTCTTTTGATGTTCTATTAGCCACAGTAAAGTCCATATTTGACCCAAGGAACATATTTTTGGCCAAAGAATCCTCAATCTTGAACTTTCTATACATACTCATAGACTCCTACTGATGCTTCAAAAGTCACTTTGAACTTGTTTCTGTTCAAAGGGTCTTCAAAAAAATTATATACTTATAGACTCTTTCTGATGTGAAATCAGCCATACAGAGGTTCCTTATGAACCTGCTGAACATATTTGTGGCCAAAGAGTTCTTGAACATTAACTTAATACACAACCAGATTGTCTTCTTTTGATGTTATTTTCGCCACAGTAAAGTCCATATTTGACCCAAGGAGCATATTTCTGGTCAAAGAATCCTCGATCTTGAACTTTCTATACATACTCATAGACTCCTACTGATGCTCCAAAAGTAATTTAGAAGACAATATCTGACCTTTTGATCTTTTTTCTGTTCAAAGGGTCTTCAAAAAACGTATAAACTTATAGACTCTTTCTGATTTTAAATCAGCCATACAGAGGTTCCTTATGGACCTAATGTACATATTTGTGGCCAAAGAGTTCTTGAACATTAACTTAATACACAACCAGATTGTCTTCTTTTGATGTTCTATTAGCCACAGTAGAGTTCATATTTGACCCCAGGAACATATTTCTGGCCAACGAATCCTCGATCTTGAACTTTCTATACATACTCATAGACTCCTAGTGATGCTTCAAAAGTCACTTTGAACTTGTTTCTGTTCAAAGGGTCTTCAAAAAAATTATATAATTATAGACTCTTTCTGATGTGAAATCAGCCATACAGAGGTTCCTTATGGACCTGCTGAACATATTTGTGGCCAAAGAGTTCTTGAACATTAACTTAATATACAATCAGATTGTCTTCTTTTGATGTTATTTTAGCCACAGTAAAGTCCATATTTGACCCAAGGAACATATTTTTGGCCAAAGAATTTGAACTTTCTATACATACTCATAGACTCCTACTGATGCTCCAAAAGTCATTTAGAAGACAATATCTGACCTTTTGATATTTTTTCTGTTCAAAGGGTCTTCATAAAATGTATAAACTTATAGACTCCTTCTTATGTTAAATCAGTCATGCAGAGCTTCCTTATGGAACCACTGAACATATTTCTGGCAAAAGACTTCTTGAACATTAACTTAATATACAATCAGATTGTCTTCTTTTGATGTTATTTTAGCCACAGTAAAGTCCATATTTGACCCAAGGAACATATTTTTGGCCAAAGAATTTGAACTTTCTATACATACTCATAGACTCCTACTGATGCTCCAAAAGTCATTTAGAAGACAATATCTGACCTTTTGATCTTTTTTCTGTTCAAAGGGTCTTCAAAAAATGTATAAACTTATAGACTCTTTCTGATTTTAAATCAGCCATACAGAGGTTCCTTATGGACCTACTGAACATATTTGTGGCCAAAGAGTTCTTGAACATTAACTTAATTTACAATCAGATTGTCTTCTTTTGATTTTATATTAGCCAAATTAAAGTCCATATTTGACCCAAGGAGCATATTTCTGGCCAAAGAATCCTCGATCTTGAACTTTCTATACATACTCATAGACTCCTACTGATGCTTCAAAAGTCATTTAGAAGACAATATCTGACCTTTTGAACTTTTTTCTGTTCAAAGGGTCTTCATAAAATGTATAAACTTATAAACTCTTTCTGATGTTAAATCAGTCATACATAGGTTCTTTATGGAACTACTGTACATATTTGTGGTCAAAGAGTTCTTGAACATTAACTTAATAATATACAATCAGATTGTCTTCTTTTGGTGTTATATTAGCCACAGTAAAGTCCATATTTGACCCAAGGAACATATTTCAGGCCAAGGAATCCTCGATCTTGAACTTTCTATACATACTCATAGACTCCTACTGATGCTTCAAAAGTCATTTAGAAGACAATATCTGACCTTTTGAACTTTTTTTCTGTTCAAAGGGTCTTCAAAAAAAATTATAAACTTATAGACTCTTTCTGATGTTACATCAGCCATACAGAGGTTCCTTATGGACCTACTGAACATATTTGTGGCCAAATAGTTCTTGAACATTAACTTAATATACAATCAGATTGTCTTCTTTTGGTGTTCTATTAGCCACAGTAAAGTCCATATTTGACCCAAGGAACATATTTCTGGCCAACGAATCCTCGATCTTGAACTTTCTATACATACTCATAGACTCCTACTGATGCTTCAAAAGTCATTTAGAAGACCATATCTGAGCTTTTTTTAAAAAAAAATTCTGTTCAAAGGGTCTTCATAAAATGTATAAACTTATAGACTCCTTCTTATGTTAAATCAGTCATGCAGAGCTTCCTTATGGAACCACTGAACATATTTCTGGCAAAAGACTTCTCGAACATTAACTTAATATACAATCAGATTGTCTTCTTTTGATGTTATATTAGCCACACTGAAGTCCATATTTGACCCAAGGAACATATTTCTGGCCAAAGAATCCTCGATCTTGAACTTTCTATACATACTCTTAGACTCCTACTTATGGTTCATAAGTCATTTTAGAAGACCATATCTGATCTTATGAAATTTTTCAAAGGGTCTTCAAAAAATATATAACATTTACATTTACATTTACATTTATTCATTTAGCAGACGCTTTTATCCAAAGCGACTTACAAATGAGAACCATAGAAGCAGTTAAACTAACAGCAGGACAACAAAATGTAAGTGCTATAACCTTTCACAGTTTAATCCAACGTAGAACCCGTAAAATTATTATTATTATATATTTTTTTTTAAATAGAAAGGAAGAGAAAGTGTTAGTATTACTGGAAAAAGTGCTGCCGAAAGAGATGCGTCTTCAACTGTTTCTTAAAAATGACTATGGACTCAGCAGCTCTGGTTGAGTTGGGTTGGTCATTCCACCAGCAAGGAACAGTCATGGTAAAGGTCTGAGAAAGAGATCTTGTGCCTCTTTGACGTGGCACCACAAGACGACGTTCGCTTGCAGAGCGCAAATTTCTGGATGGGACATAAGTCTAAAGTAATGAGTTTAGGTAAAAGGGAGCTCAGCCAGTGGTTGTTCTGTAAGCAAGCGTCAGTGACTTGAATTTGATGCGAGCTGCAACTGGCAGCCAGTGCAGTTTTGTGAGGAGAGGAGTGACGTGTGCTCTCTTCGGCTCGTTAAAGACCACTCTAGCTGCAGCATTTTGGATTAGCTGCAGAGGTTTGATCGTGCAAGCTGGAAGACCAGCCAGGAGAGCATTGCAATAGTCCAGTCTGGATAGAACAAGCGCTTGAACAAGGAGTTGTGTAGCATGCTCTGATAGGAAGCGCCTGATCTTCCTAATGTTATACAAAGCAAATCTGCAGGACCGGGCAGTTCTAGTAATGTGGTCTGTGAAGTTCAATTGATCATCAATAACAACTGCAAGGTTCCTGGCTGACCGTGATGGAGATATGGATGACGGGCCTAGCTGAATAGTGAAGTTGTCACAAAGTGTTGGATTGGCCGGGACCACAAGTAGCTCTGTCTTCGCAAGGTTAAGTTTAAGGTGGTGGTCTTTCATCCAGCCAGAGATGTCTGTCAGGCATGCTGAGATGCGAGCAGCTACCGTCGGATCATCAGGCTGGAATGAGAGGTAGATTTGTGTGTCATCAGCGTAGCAGTGATAGGAAAAGCCATGTTTCTGAATCACAGTTCCTAGTGATGTCATGTAGATGGAGAAGAGAAGTGGTCCAAGCACTGAGCCCTGAGGCACTCCAGTAGGTAGATGTTGTGACTTCGACACCTCACTCCTCCACGACACCCTGAAGGACCTACCTGAGAGGTAAGACTTGAACCATTGGAGTGCGGTTCCCGAGATTCCCTTCGTCTTTAGGATTGACAGGAGGATCTGGTGGTTAACTGTGTCAAAGGCGGCAGACAGATCTAGCAGGATGAGAACTGAGGATTTGGAAGCTGCTCTTGCTAGTTTCAGAGCTTCGATTACTGAGAGCAGCGCAGTCTCAGTTGAGTGTCCACCTTGTAAATAAATAAACTTGTAAATTCTTTCTGATGTTAAATCAGTCATACATAGGTTCTTTATCGAACTACAGAACATATTTGTGGCCAAAGAGTTCTCGAAAATTAACTTATACAATCAGATTGTCTTCTTTTGATGTTATATTAGCCACACTGAAGTCCATATTTGACCCAAGGAACATATTTCTGGCCAAGAATTCCTCGATCTTGAACTTTCTATACATACTCATATACTCCTACCGATGCTTCCAAAAGTCATTAGGAAGACAATATCTGACCTTTTGAACTTTTTTCTCTTCAAAGGGTTTCAAAGAAATTATAAACTTATAGACTCTTTCTGATGATAAATCAGCCATACAGAGGTTCCTTATGGACCAACTGTACATATTTGTGGCCAAAGAGTTCTTAACAACTTAATATACAATCAGATTGTCTTCTTTTGATGTTATATTAGCCGCAGTAAAGTCCATATTTGACCCAAGGAACATATTTTTGGCCAAAGAATCCTCGATCTTGAACTTTCTATACATACTCATAAACTCCTACTGATGCTTCAAAAGTCATTTAGAAGACAATATCTAACCTTTTGAACTTTTTTTCTGTTCAAAGGGTCTTCAAGGAAATTATAAACTTATAGACTCTTTCTGATTTTAAATCAGCCATACAGAGGTTCCTTATGGACCTACTGTACATATTTGTGGCCAAAGAGTTCTTGAACATTACCTCAATATAGAATCAGATTGTCTTCTTTTGGTGTTCTATTAGCCACAGTAAAGTCCATATTTGACCCAAGGAACATATTTTTGGCCAAGGAATCCTCAATCTTGAACTTTCTACACATATTCATAGACTCCTACTGATGCTTCAAAAGTCATTTAGAAGACCATATCTGACCTTTTTAACTATTTCCCGTTCAAAGGGTCTTCATAAAATGTATAAACTTATAGACTCCTTCTTATGTTAAATCAGTCATATAGAGCAGTGATTCTCAACCGGTGGGCCGCGGCCCTCTAGTGGGCCTCGAAGCGCCATCTGGTGGGCCGTGTATAGGCAGTGGTAGACTACACGCAATTAATTAAAAAAAATTTTTTTTATTGACAAATCTTGTTATTTTCTAATTATCTGATTGTTCTTATGACTTTATTAGACCAGAAACACTCAAGTGCATTATCTAAAAGCTAATTTATGTTTATATTACAAAAGGGGGTTGACACCGGAGGAGAAGCGCAGCGCTGCGTCGCCTCTAGGACAACTCGAGGTATCGCACACAAGGACAAGTCGAGGAATCGCACACCGGACGCGCTTTCTCAGTTTATGGCCAGTAATATTTTAAAGTCGTGGTGCTGCGCTTCTCGTTTGGTGTGCAATCCCCTTAAGCCGAAGGCGCAGTGTGTTGAATGTGGAGAAATGTTGTCAAGAGGCGCTAGAGATGGAGACTGAACGGCCGGTCAGTCTGACATATGGTGATTTTATGCCGGTCAAATGCTTTCGGGCGCCGCATGATTAAGATCGTGCAATGTCAGCAATTCACATGTGAATTACGGTCGTTTCACACTGCAAGCGTGAGCGGCGCGTATTTTTTCCGGCGTACATGTTCATCAATGAGTGCATTCACACCGGGAGCAGCGCGTGAGCGTCAAGCAGGAGAGTCGCGTGAGCAGCAGTGAAGCGGGGTTTCTGCGCTGCTCACGCTCAACTAAAGTGAAAGCACACTTTTGATGGACAAAATAAATATAATTTCACACAAAAATGCACATAATTTGCATGTCTAGTGTGTTTTAACAAGAACTGGAGTAGGCTATGTCAGAAAAGAAAATGAAGACTCAAATTCAATTTTTACTTAACTCAGATTAAAATTACCCAAATTAAATGTACCCATTTAAACTTGTTTTAATTATTCAGTTTGGGTGAAAGTATATGGTGTTTTATAATATATACACTCACCGGCCACTTTATTAGGTACCCCATGCTAGTAACGGGTTGGACCCCCTTTTGCCTTCAGAACTGCCTCAATTCTTCGTGGCATAGATTCAACAAGGTGCTGGAAGCATTCCTCAGGGAGTTTGGTCCATATTGACATGATGGCATCACACAGTTGCCGCAGATTTGTCGGCTGCACATCCATGATGCGAATCTCCCGTTCCACCACATCCCAAAGATGCTCTATTGGATTGAGATCTGGTGACTGTGGAGGCCATTTGAGTACAGCGAACTCATTGTCATGTTCAAGAAACCAGTCTGAGATGATTCCAGCTTTATGACATGGCGCATTATCCTGCTGAAAGTAGCCATCAGAAGTTGGGTACATTGTGGTCATAAAGGGATGGACATGGTCAGCAACAATACTCAGGTAGGCTGTGGCGTTGCAACGATGCTCAATTGGTACCAAGGGGCCCAAAGAGTGCCAAGAAAATATTCCCCACACCATGACACCACCACCACCAGCCTGAACCGTTGATACAAGGCAGGATGGATCCATGCTTTCATGTTGTAGACCCCAAATTCTGACCCTACCATCCGAATGTCGCAGCAGAAATCGAGACTCATCAGACCAGGCAACGTTTTTCCAATCTTCTATTGTCCAATTTCGATGAGCTTGTGCAAATTGTAGCCTCAGTTTCCTGTTCTTAGCTGAAAGGAGTGGCACCCGGTGTGGTCTTCTGCTGCTGTAGCCCATCTGCCTCAAAGTTCGACGTACTGTGCGTTCAGAGATGCTCTTCTGCCCACCTTGGTTGTAATGGGTGGTTATTTGAGTCACTGTTGCCCTTCTATCAGCTCGAACCAGTCTGGCCATTCTCCTCTGACCTCTGGCATCAACAAGGCATTTCCGCCCACAGAACTGCCGCTCACTGGATGTTTTTTTCTTTTTCGGACCATTCTCTGTAAACCCTAGAGATGGTTGTGCGTGAAAATCCCAGTAGATTAGCAGTTTCTGAAATACTCAGACCAGCCCTTCTGGCACCAACAATCATGCCACGTTCAAAGTCACTCAAATCACCTTTCTTCCCCATACTGATGCTCGGTTTGAACTGCAGGAGATTGTCTTGACCATGTCCACATGCCTAAATGCACTGAGTTGCCGCCATGTGATTGGCTGCTTAGAAATTAAGTGTTAAGGAGCAGTTGGACAGGTGTACCTAATAAAGTGGCCGGTGAGTGTATATATATATAGAAAATAAATATTTGTGTGTGCTGTAAAGTGGTTAGAAAAAATGAAATCGCAATCGGCTAAAATCGGTAACGGCAGGTCAAACTCAATGAAAAATCGGAAATAGGAATCGGCCTAGAAAATTGTAACCGGTGCATCTCTAGCTAAAACCATCAAGGCTGCAGAGACATTTGAACTCAAAACACCCGGGCTGTTTTGGGAAGCTAAAAGAATATTGTTTTAAACAGTCATGTTAATATCGCTATTTGTATTTGATAAATTATAGGCTACTTATAGTATGCAAATTGGGGTGAATGAACTTTGTTGAACATTTCTGCTAATGAATAGAGAGAATGTTCCCCTCTTGTGTGTCTGACCGGTTGTTACAAGTATGTTAGCCTGTTATTGTTACTGAGTAAACCTGCCAAGTCTTTTTCATACAAGGACAGTTTCCATCTGTAGCTGACTTGACCTAGTCTGCTACAATGGCATAACAGATTAATAGCAGAGTATGTCATTGTAATTTTTTTAATTCTCTGTTATTCTGTGTTCATACTATCATATTTGGAAAGGTGGTCCTCAGAATGTTTTTAAACAGTCATTGGTGGGCCATGAGTTGCAAAAGGTTGAGGACCCCTGTTCTAAATGACATTAGGTCCATAAGGAACCTCTGTATGGCTGATTTAAAATCAGAAAGAGTCTATAAGTTTATACTTTCCTTGAAGACCCTTTGAACAGAAAAAAGTTCACAAGGTCAGATAATGTCTTCTAAATTACTTTTGAATCATCAGTAGGAGTCTATGAGTATGTATAGAAAGTTCAAGATCGAGGATTCTTTGACCAGAAATATGCTCCTTGGGTCAAATATGGACTTTACTGTGGCGAAAATAACATCAAAAGAAGACAATCTTATTGTATATTATTAAGTTAATGTTCAAGAACTCTTTGGCCACAAATATGTACAGTAGTTCCATAAAGAACCTATGTATGACTGATTTAACATCAGAAAGAGTTTATAAGTTTATACATTTTATGAAGACCCTTTGAACAGAAAAAAGTTCAAAAGGTCAGATATTGTCTTCTAAATGACTTTTGAAGCATCAGTAGGAGTCTATGAGTATGTATAGAAAGTTCAAGATCGAGGATTCTTTGGCCAGAAATATGCTCCTTGGGTCAAATATGGACTTTAATTTGGCTAATATAAAATCAAAAGAAGACAATCTGATTGTAAATTAAGTTAATGTTCAAGAACTCTTTGGCCACAAATATGTTCAGTAGGTCCATAAGGAACCTCTGTATGGCTGATTTAAAATCAGAAAGAGTCTATAAGTTTATACATTTTTTGAAGACCCTTTGAACAGAAAAAAGATCAAAAGGTCAGATATTGTCTTCTAAATGACTTTTGGAGCATCAGTAGGAGTCTATGAGTATGTATAGAAAGTTCAAATTCTTTGGCCAAAAATATGTTCCTTGGGTCAAATATGGACTTTACTGTGGCTAAAATAACATCAAAAGAAGACAATCTGATTGTATATTAAGTTAATGTTCAAGAAGTCTTTTGCCAGAAATATGTTCAGTGGTTCCATAAGGAAGCTCTGCATGACTGATTTAACATTAGAAGGAGTCTATAAGTTTATACATTTTATGAAGACCCTTTGAACAGAAAAAATATCAAAAGGTCAGATATTGTCTTCTAAATGACTTTTGGAGCATCAGTAGGAGTCTATGAGTATGTATAGAAAGTTCAAATTCTTTGGCCAAAAATATGTTCCTTGGGTCAAATATGGACTTTACTGTGGCTAAAATAACATCAAAAGAAGACAATCTGATTGTATATTAAGTTAATGTTCAAGAACTCTTTGGCCACAAATATGTTCAGCAGGTCCATAAGGAACCTCTGTATGGCTGATTTCACATCAGAAAGAGTCTATAATTATATAATTTTTTTGAAGACCCTTTGAACAGAAACAAGTTCAAAGTGACTTTTGAAGCATCACTAGGAGTCTATGAGTATGTATAGAAAGTTCAAGATCGAGGATTCGTTGGCCAGAAATATGTTCCCGGGGTCAAATATGAACTCTACTGTGGCTAATAGAACATCAAAAGAAGACAATCTGGTTGTGTATTAAGTTAATGTTCAAGAACTCTTTGGCCACAAATATGTACATTAGGTCCATAAGGAACCTCTGTATGGCTGATTTAAAATCAGAAAGAGTCTATAAGTTTATACGTTTTTTGAAGACCCTTTGAACAGAAAAAAGATCAAAAGGTCAGATATTGTCTTCTAAATGACTTTTGGAGCATCAGTAGGAGTCTATGAGTATGTATAGAAAGTTCAAGATCGAGGATTCTTTGACCAGAAATATGCTCCTTGGGTCAAATATGGACTTTACTGTGGCGAAAATAACATCAAAAGAAGACAATCTTATTGTATATTAAGTTAATGTTCAAGAACTCTTTGGCCACAACTATGTTCAGCAGGTCCATAAGGAACCTCTGTATGGCTGATTTCACATCAGAAAGAGTCTATAAGTATATCATTTTTTTGAAGACCCTTTGAACAGAAACGAGTTCAAAGTGACTTTTGAAGCATCAGTAGGAGTCTATGAGTATGTATAGAAAGTTCAAGATTGAGGATTCTTTGGCCAAAAATATGTTCCTTGGGTCAAATATGGACTTTACTGTGGCTAATAGAACATCAAAAGAAGACAATCTGGTTGTGTATTAAGTTAATGTTCAAGAACTCTTTGGCCACAAATATGTTCAGCAGGTTCATAAGGAACCTCTGTATGGCTGATTTCACATCAGAAAGAGTCTATAAGTATATAATTTTTTTGAAGACCCTTTGAACAGAAACAAGTTCAAAGTGACTTTTGAAGCATCAGTAGGAGTCTATGAGTATGTATAGAAAGTTCAAGATTGAGGATTCTTTGGCCAAAAATATGTTCCTTGGGTCAAATATGGACTTTACTGTGGCTAATAGAACATCAAAAGAAGACAATCTGGTTGTGTATTAAGTTAATGTTCAAGAACTCTTTGGCCACAAATATGTTCAGTAGGTCCATAAAGAACCTCTATATGACTGATTTCACATAAGAAGGAGTCTATAAGTTTATACATTTTATGAAGACCCTTTGAAAAATTTCATAAGATCAGATATGGTCTTCTAAATGACTTATGAAGCATAAGTAGGAGTCTATGAGTATGTATAGTGTTTTATGGTGTGTGCTTTAATCTTAACACCTTTAACCTTATTATTTATTATCCTCAGGTTAGGTCGAGTAAGTCAAATCTGCCCTAAATCATAAGCATTCGAATGGTACTTACAATTTGATCAGAAGACTTCTCTGTGGTCAGTTCTTGCTTAAGGTTTATTAACAACAACACTGGTAGACAATTACTTGCAATTAGTATAATAGTTATTTATTAATGTAAATATTCCAGAAATAAAAGTTAAACCTAAAACTAATAGCAAAGTTACAATATAAAGCAAAGTTACAATATAAAGCAAAGTCTAAATCAAAGGTGCAATCAGCTGGGTTTCTGGCGTCGAGAGATACTGCGTGATCAGTATCTACTGGTCAGTCTTCTCTTCAGTCTTTTATACTCAAACAGTTCACTGCCAAAGTCAGACTCTCTTCTGCTGTCATCAGTTGGAGAGCTGCCAAATCTTCCATGACCCTTATAAGGTGTTTCCGTCGTAGCCTGCCAGCTCTCTTCTTGGCCCTTTTTCTCTTCATCCTTCTTTTTCTCGTCTGTAAAATATACCTTATCTACAGCATTACATTTTCTTTAAAAGCAATTGTTATCTAATACATAAATGCTCTCTACTTTAAGTTACTTACTATATTCTCATATCTTAACATACATATATTAGTAAAACATTTGTACTCTTATTATATGGTTAAGTATACATGCATATTATCATAGTAATTGGTGTTGCTTTTTGTATACAATTTTCCAATACATTTTATGCAGCATTTCTACTTGGGTTACATAAAGATACTACTAAGCAAAACAAAAGTTAGACAAGACAGAGTAATTGCATAATCACCATCTTCATCAACAATAGAAACTTCAAGATCGAGGATTCTTTGACCAGAAATATGCTCATGGGACAAATATGGACTTTACTGTGGCTAATATAACATCAAAAGAAGACAATCTGATTTTATATTAAGTTAAAGTTCAAGAACTCTTTGGCCACAAATATGTACAGTAGGTCCATAAGGAACCTCTGTATGGCTGCTTTAAAATCAGAAAGAGTCTATAAGTTTATAATTTCCTTGAAGACCCTTTGAACAGAAAAAAATTCATAAGATCAGATATGGTCGTCTAAATGACTTTATGAAGCATAAAGTAGGAGTCTATGAGTATGTATAGAAAGTTCAAGATCGAGGATTCCTTGGCCAGAAATATGTTCCTTGGGTCAAATATGGACTTTACTGTGGCTAATATAACACCAAAAGAAGACAATCTGATTGTATATTACGTTAATGTTCAAGAACTCTTTGGCCACAAATATGTACAGTAGTTCCATAAGGAACCTCTGTATGACTGATTTAACATAAGGAGTCTTTAAGTTTATACATTTTATGAAGACCCTTTGAACAGAATAAAAAAAAAAAAAAAAGGTCAGATATGGTCTTCTAAATGACTTTTGAAGCATCAGTAGGAGTCTATGAGAATGTATAGAAAGTTCAAGATCGAGGATTCATTGGCCAGAAATATGTTCCTTGGGTCAAATATGGACTTTACTGTGGCTAATATAACACCAAAAGAAGACAATCTGATTGTATATTATTAAGTTAATGTTCAAAAACTCTTTGGCCACGAATATGTACAGTAGTTCCATAAAGAACCTATGTATGACTGATTTAACATCAGAAAGAGTTTATAAGTTTATACATTTTATGAAGACCCTTTGAACAGAAAAAAGTTCAAAAGGTCAGATATTGTCTTCTAAATGACTTTTTAAGCATCAGTAGGAGTTTATGAGTATGTATAGAAAGTTCAAGATCGAGGATTCTTTGGCCAGAAATATGCTCCTTGGGTCAAATATGGACTTTAATTTGGCTAATATAACATCAAAAGAAGACAATCTGATTGTATATTAAGTTAATGTTCAATAACTCTTTGGCCACAAATATGTTCAGTAGGTCCATAAGGAACCTCTGTATGGCTGATTTAAAATCAGAAAGAGTCTATAAGTTTATAAATTTTTTGAAGACCCTTTGAACAGAAAAAAGATCAAAAGGTCAGATATTGTCTTCTAAATGACTTTTGGAGCATCAGTAGGAGTCTATGAGTATGTATAGAAAGTTCAAATTCTTTGGCCAAAAATATGTTCCTTGGGTCAAATATGGACTTTACTGTGGCTAATATAACATCAAAAGAAGACAATCTGATTGTATATTAAGTTAATGTTCAAGAACTCTTTGGCCACAAATATGTTCAGTGGGTCCATAAGGAACCTCTGTATGGCTGATTTAAAATCAGAAAGAGTCTATAAGTTTATACATTTTTTGAAGACCCTTTGAACAGAAAAAAGATCAAAAGGTCAGATATTGTCCTCTAAATGACTTTTGGAGCATCAGTAGGAGTCTATGAGTATGTATAGAAAGTTCAAGATCGAGGATTCTTTGACAAGAAATATGCTCCTTGGGTCAAATATGGACTTTACTGTGGCGAAAATAACATCAAAAGAAGACAATCTGATTGTATATTAAGTTAATGTTCAAGAACTCTTTGGCCACAAATATGTTCAGTAGGTCCATAAAGAACCTCTATATGACTGATTTCACATAAGAAGGAGTCTATAAGTTTATACATTTTATGAAGACCCTTTGAAAAATTTCATAAGATCAGATATGGTCTTCTAAATGACTTATGAAGCATAAGTAGGAGTCTATGAGTATGTATAGAAAGTTCAAGATCGAGGATTCTTTGACCAGAAATATGCTCCTTGGGACAAATATGGACTTTACTGTGGCTAATATAACATCAAAAGAAGACAATCTGATTTTATATTAAGTTAAAGTTCAAGAACTCTTTGGCCACAAATATGTACAGTAGGTCCATAAGGAACCTCTGTATGGCTGCTTTAAAATCAGAAAGAGTCTATAAGTTTATAATTTCCTTGAAGACCCTTTGAACAGAAAAAATTTCATAAGATCAGATATGGTCTTCTAAATGACTTCATGAAGCATAAAGTAGGAGTCTATGAGTATGTATAGAAAGTTCAAGATCGAGGATTCCTTGGCCAGAAATATGTTCCTTGGGTCAAATGTGGACTTTACTGTGGCTAATATAACACCAAAAGAAGACAATCTGATTGAAGAGATATGTAATGCAATCTGCTCTTGCATAGCATTGCACATACGGATCAAGCATCGAAGAATAACAAAAATCATATGCATTTTGTATGCGTTGCAATGCTTTCAAGAACTAAAACATTCCGTAGTGCGTTAAAGAGATATGCAATGCAATCTTCTCTTGCATAGCATTGCACATACGCACATATTTTATTGTATTCAATTGCATTGCAATGTATTTTATTGTCTTCAATTCCATTGCAATGCATTACATTGCATTGAAATTGCATTGCATTGCATTGCATTACATTACATTGCTTTGCATTGCTTTGCATTGCATTTCATTTCATGCACGAAATATATTCATCCGTTGTCCATTGAATTTAATACAATATATTTGATGTTACATTGCAATGCTTACAAGAAGGAACTCTTTACGATGTTCATTGAAGAGATAAGTCTTATATGCATACATTGCATACATTAAATATGCTATCTGTCATAGCATTGCACACAACAACTAACTTATTTAGTTGTGTAATGAAGAGATATAACAACATATAAGCTGTTGCATTGCGAAGCATACAGAACTAATTGATTCCCTTGTGCATTGAAGTAGTATTATATGACATATGTGATGTGGCATTGCATTGCATTGCTATGCATTGCATTGCATTGCATTGCTTTGCATTTTATTGTATTCAATTGCATTGCATTGCATTGCATGGCATTGAAATTGCATTTTATTGTATTGTATTTTATTGTATTCAATTGCATTGCATTGCATTGGTTTTTATACAATTGCATTGCATTGCATTGCATTGAAATTGCATTGCATTGCATTGTATTGTATTGCATTGCATTGCATTGAATTTTATTGTATTCAATTTGCATTGAAATTGCATTGCATTGCTTTGCTTTGCATTGCTTTGTATTTCATTGCATGCACGAAATATATCAAACCGTGCATTGCATTGCACTGCATTGAATTTAATACAACATATGTGATGTTGCATTGCAATGCTTACAAGAAGGAACTTATTACGATGTTCATTGAAGAGATAAGTCTTATATGCATACATTGCTTACATTGAATATGCTATTTTTCAAAGCATTGCATACAATAACTAACTCATTTATGTAATGAAGAGATATAACAACATATAAGCTGTTGCATTGCGAAGCATACAGAACTAATTGATTCCCTTGTGCATTGAAGCAGTATCATATGACATATGTGATGTGGCATTGCATTGTATTGCTTTGCATTGCTTTGCATTGTATTCAATTGCATTGCATTGTATTCAATTGCAGTGCATTGCATTGGAATTGCATTGCATTTTATTCAATTGCAGTTCATTGCTTTGAAATTACATTGCATTGCATTGAAATTACATTGCATTGCATTGAAATTGCATTGCATTGCGTTGGAATTGCACTGCTTTGAATTGCATTGCATTGTATTTTATTGTATTCAATTGCATTGCATTGCATTGCGTTGCATTGTATTTTATTGTATTCAATTGCATTGCATTGCATTGAAATTGCATGCCCCAAATATATCCATCCATTGTCCATTGAATTTAATACAACATATGTGATGTTGCATTGCAATGCTTACAAGAAGGAACCTATTACGATTTTCAATGAAGAGATAACACACGTGCATACATTGCATACATTTCATATCTTTCATTGCATTGCATACAATAACTAACTCATTTAGTTGTGTAGTGAAGAGATATAACATAACACATAAGCTGTTGGTTTGCGAAGCATACAGAACTAATTGATTCCCTTGTGCATTGAAGCAGAATCATATGACATATTTGATGTGGCATTGTATTGTATTGCTTTGCATTGCGTGGCATTGTATTTTATTGTATTCAATTGCATTGTATTATTTTGTATATAATATTGTATGTTATAATATTATATTTCACCGATATGTTTAATTTATATATGCCAATTTATTTAAACAACACATACATTTTACATGCTTAAAGTGAATTTAAGAGAATAGATAATGTGCGTTGAAGAGCGTGCTGTTGCATTGCATTGCACAAGCGTTGTGCATTGAAGAACTAGTATTGCAGTGCGTTGAAAAGATGTGCAATGCAATCTGCTCTTGCAAAGCATTGCACATACGATCAAGCGTTGTGCCTTGAAAAATAGCATCGAAGAATAACAAAAATCATATGCATTTTTTTTATGTATTGCAATGCATTCAAGAACTAATTCATTCCGTAGTGCATTGAAGATATGTGCATTGCATTGCATTGCACATACGATCAAGCGTTGTGCATTGAAGAATAAAAAAATAAGTAATAGCACTTCTTGCTTTGCAATGCATTCAAGAACTAACTTATTCCTTTATGCGTTGAAGAGATGTGCAATGCAATCTGCTCTTGCAAAGCATTGGTATGTAACGTTGGTATCTAACGTTGTGCATTGAAAAATAACATTTAAACTATGCAATTGTTGCAGTGCATTGCATACCAGAACTAACTCATTCCCATGTGCATTTAAGAGATAACAAATGTGTTGTTGCAACAAACAATAAGTATTAGCGTTGAAGCATTGTTTAACATAAGCAAAGCACATTTCAATGCGTAGCCGAACTAACTCATTCTTTTGTCCATTAAAGAGATAACATACGTGGTTTTGCATTGCATTGCATTGCACAAACTATCAATCTTTGTGAAATGAAAAATAACATATAAGCCAAGCACATGTTGCATTTCAATACATGCCCTAATTAAGTCATTACATTGTGCATTAAAGAGAAAACAAGAGTGCTGTTGTGTTGAACAGATGATCTAATGATGTTCATGTGACAATAACGTAAAAGCTACGTGCTTATTGCATTTTTAATGCATACCAGAACAAACTATTGAAATTGAAATTTACGAATTGACTGGTAATATTAATATTATTACTATCACAACTTGTATTATTTAAATTGGAATGAAACATAGGTTAATAGGAGGGATCGGTCTGAGTGGGTGAGAGAGCTTGTGTATGAATGAGTTGTGTAAGAATGAGTTTTGTATGTTTATCTGTAATGTATGGGATGTAATGTCTTTCTTATGATTTGTATTTTGTATTGGGTATTTATGTTTATAGGACCCTATTGAAAATGAGATGTTGCACCTCAAGAGGCTATCCTTGAATAAATTCAAATTCTATCTAAAAAAACGAATTCCTATGGGCATTAAGGGATGTGTTGTTTCACTGCATAGCACAAATGATGTAACTTTGTGCATTTAAAAATGACATATAAGTTATGAGTACATACAAGAACTAGTTCATTCCGATCTGAATTAAAGAGTTCTTCATTTTTACTGTTGCATTGCATTGCAAAGAAGATATATATTATTCCTCTGTGCAATGAAAACACATAACATACCGGTATGCATCTTAAACTTTTCATTTGGGTAATGAAGGGAAATTATTGCAATAGCTATTCCTTCACAATTCACAAAAAAACTAACTCATTCCGTTGTGCAACGAAGAGATAGACAACACCAGTGCTGTTGCATTGCATTGACACGATCTAACAATATGTATTGAAGAATTACCAATAAACTTGTTGCATGCATTGCATTCAAGAACAAACTCACTCCGATGTGCATTGAAAAGATAAAACTTTTGCAGTTGCATTCCATTGCATATGAGATCTAACTCCACTGTTCAATGAAAAATAAACAAACAACATATTTGCATTCGCATCTTATTGCAACTAAAACTAACATGTTCAAGAACTCTTTGGCCACAAATATGTTCAGTAGGTCCATAAGGAACCTCTGTACGGCTAATTTAAAATCAGAAAGAGTCTATAAGTTTATATTTTTTTTAAAGACCCTTTGAACAGAAAAAAGTTTAAAAGGTCAGAATTGGTCTTCTAAATGACTTTTGGAGCATCTTTAGGAGTCTATCATTGTCTATAGAAAGTTTAAGATCGAGGATTCCTTGGCCAGAAATATGTTCCTTGGGTAAAATATGGACTTCAGTGTGTCTAATATATCACCAAAAGAAGAAAATCTGATTGTATATTAAGTTAATGTTCAAGAACTCTTTGGTCACAAATATGTACAGTAGTCCATAAAGAACCTATGTATGACTGATTTAACATCAGAAAGAGTTTATAAGTTTATACATTTTTTGAAGATCCTTTGAACAGAAAAAAGTTTAAAAGGTCAGATATAGTCTTCTAATTTACTTTTGAAGCATCAGTAGGAGTCTATGAGTATGTATAGAAAGCTCAAGATCGAGGATTCCTTGGCCAGAAATATGTTCCTTGGGTCAAATATGGACTTCAGTGTGGCTAATATAACATCAAAAGAAGACAATCTGATTGTATAAGTTAATTTTCGAGAACTCTTTGGCCAGAAATATGTTCAGTAGTTCCATAAGGAAGCTCTGTATGACTGATTTAACATAAGAAGGAGTCTATAAGTTTATACATTTTATGAACACCCTTTGAACGGAAAAAAGTTAAAAAGGTCAGATATGGTCTTCTAAATGGCTTTTGAAGCATCAGTAGGAGTCTATGAGTATGTATAGAAAGTTCAAGATCGAGGATTCTTTGACCAGAAATATGCTCCTTGGGTCAAATATGGACTTTACTGTGGCTAATAGAACATCAAAAGAAGACAATCTGGTTGTGTATTAAGTTAATGTTCAAGAACTCTTTGGCCACAAAAATGTACAGTAGGTCCATAAGGAACCTCTGCATGGCTGATTTAAAATCAGAAAGAGTCTATAAGTTTATAATTTCCTTGAAGACCCTTTGAACAGAAAAAAGTTCAAAAGGTCAGATATGGTCTTCTAAATGGCTTTTGAAGCATCAGTAGGAGTCTATGAGTATGTATAGAAAGTTCAAGATCGATGATTCTTTGGCCAAAAATATGTTCCTTGGGTCAAATATGGACTTTACTGTGGCTAATAGAACATCAAAAGAAGACAATCTGGTTGTGTATTAAGTTAATGTTCAAGAACTCTTTGGCCACAAATATGTTCAGTAGGTCCATAAAGAACCTCTATATGACTGATTTCACATAAGAAGGAGTCTATAAGTTTACACGTTTTATGAAGACCCTTTGAACAGAAAAAAGTTAAAAAGGTCAGATATGGTCTTCTAAATGACTTTTGAAGCATCAGTAGGAGTCTATGAGTATGTATAGAAAGTTCAAGATCGAGGATTCTTTGACCAGAAATATGCTCCTTGGGACAAATATGGACTTTACTGTGGCTAATATAACATCAAAAGAAGACAATCTGATTTTATATTAAGTTAAAGTTCAAGAACTCTTTGGCCACAAATATGTACAGTAGGTCCATAAGGAACCTCTGTATGGCTGCTTTAACATCAGAAAGAGTTTCAAGTTTATATATTTTTGAAGACCCTTTGAAAAATTTCATAAGATCAAATATGGTCTTCTAAATGACTTATGAAGCATAAGTAGGAGTCTATGAGTATGTATAGAAAGTTCAAGATCGAGGATTCCTTGGCCAGAAATATGTTCCTTGGGTCAAATATGGACTTTACTGTGGCTAATATAACACCAAAAGAAGACAATCTGATTGTATATTTAGTTGTTTAAGAACTCTTTGGCCACAAATATGTACAGTAGTTCCATAAAGAACCTATGTATGACTTATTTAACATCAGTAAGAGTTTATAAGTTTATAAATTTTTTGAAGATCCTTTGAACAGAAAAAAGTTTAAAAGGTCAGATATAGTCTTCTAATTTACTTTTGAAGCATCAGTAGGAGTCTATGAGTATGTATAGAAAGTTCAAGATCGAGGATTCCTTGGCCAGAAATACGTTCCTTGGGTCAAATATGGACTTCAGTGTGGCTAATATAACATCAAAAGAAGACAATCTGATTTTATATTAAGTTAATGTTCAAGAACTCTTTGGCCACAAATATGTTCAGTAGGTCCATAAAGAACCTCTGTATGACTGATTTAACATAAGAAGGAGTCTATAAGTTTATACATTTTATGAAGACCCTTTGAACAGAAAAAAGTTAAAAAGGTCAGATATGGTCTTCTAAATGAGTTTTGAAGCATCAGTAGGAGTCTATGAGTGTGTATAGAAAGTTCAAGATCGAGGATTCCTTGTCCAGAAATATGTTCCTTGGGTCAAATATGGACTTCAGTGTGGCTAATATAACACCAAAAGAAGACAATCTGATTGTATAATATTAATGTTATGAGGATAGCAGATGAACCCAAACGCAGACAGTATGAAATCACACAACGTTTATTATAACAGAAAAACAAAACCCACGAGGGGGCAAAACAGAGGCAACACAAACGAGGGTAAACTAAACTAGATATCACTTGACAAAGGCTAGACTTTTAACAAACAGCAAATACAAGATCAAGACTTCTAAGACAAAGGTACTCACGGGTGGATTCACACAAAGTGTGACACATCAAACAATGAACCGGCACGAGACAGCAAACACAAGGAGATTAAATGGGGAACACTAATGACAAAGACAGGTGAAGCTGACAAGACAAGGACAGGTGAAACTGACTAGACACTAATCACAAGACGAGGATAACAAGGGGGCGGGGTTACGAAACAAGACAACACAAGCACATGGCCCAAACAGCAGGCCATGCGCTTCCACACAAAACATGGGTCTGCCATGATCCTGCCACAAGACCAGAGAAATCAGAGACATGATGGCAGAATCATGACCGAACCCCCACCTTAAGGAGCGGCTTCCAGACGCTCCTCAAGGAGAAACTAAACACAAGACAAGACAGACTGTGACATAGATAAAAACCAACAAAACATGGAAAACACTAACAATGGCAAACATGAATAAACAATAACAGGGTTAGGGTGAAACATTAAAAACAACATACAAGGCAAAGGAGGTGGAGGAAACACAGAGTTCATGGGGGGAGGTCCAGGGTGGATGGGAGGACTGGGGGTCTTGGGTCCACGGGATGAGGGCGGAGGACGAGAACTCCGGGCAGGCTTGGACGGGGACACATGAGGACAGGACTTGGACGAAACAGTCCGGGGTTTCGTGGTGACAAGGGGAACAGTCCGGGGACTAGTGGTGACAGGGGGAACAGTCCGGGGCTTAGTGGGGACAGGGGAAACAAACGGAAGTCCAGGGACAGTGGGGACAGGAACAAATAGTGAAACAGTCCGGGGACTAGTGGAGACGGGGGAGACCGGGAAAACAGATGGGGATACAGCATTAGAGGGAGCAGCAACAGGCTCAGATATAGAGGACACAGAGGATGAGGTAACGGGACTCCTGACAGGGGACATGGCAGGCGACAGGGCAGGACTGGGTTTAGCGCTCACGACGACAGGCTCGGGAGCAGCGCTCACAGGACCAGGCGTGGGTCTGACGCTCACTGTGGCAGGCGTGGGTGCTGCGCTCTCAGGGACCGGATCGAGTGCTGTGCTCACAGAGACAGGACCAGGTGCAGCGCTCACGGAGACATGCGTGGGTGCTGTGATCACCATGACAGGCTCGGGTGTTGAGGACAAGGCAGGACAGACAGGTTCAAGGATTTTGACAAGACTTGACAAATAATTGGCTAAAGCCTCAGCGGCAATGACAACAGGCATCCTTTGACGAGCTGATACCGATCGCAGGACTGCTTCTGCAGCTTGATCGGCCGCAGCTCTCACAGCAGCTGACTTGGGATCGGCGCTCGCTGGAGCGGGCTCTGGGACGGCGCTCGCTGGAGCGGGCTCTGGGACGGCGCTCGCTGGAGCGGGCTCTGGGACGGCGCTCGCTGGAGCGGGCTCTGGGGAAGACAGAGACGGAGGACAAGAGGCTCCCTTCTTCCTCTTCTTCTTCCTGGGTCGCGGTGCAGAGGACGTAGCCGGGCTTGTGACCAGTTGAGGAAGCACAGCAGGGACTGCAGTCTCAGTGGAAGAGGACTCCGAAGTCGACTCCCACGACAGCCGTCTCTCTCGTTTGCCGAGTAGACCTTCGGGTCTGGAAGAGGTCACGGGAGTGGAAACAGCTTGATTCCCCTGGGAAATGACGCCTAGGACACGACCCTCCGGAATCACTGGCAGCTTGACTGGTGGTGAAGACAAGATGGACCCCCGACACTCTCTCCTCGATAAACAATCCACCACATCAGCGAACGAATGGCAAACCAGGCTTCAGCCAGGGGTGGAGGAGAGTTGAGACCCGCAATGAAGTAGCGGTTTAGGAGGTGATCAGGCAGGAAAAACCTCCTCTCGTTGGCGACCCGGGCATACTCACACAATGATAACTCTCCCTGGGAGGGAATCGGGAGTTTGCCCCTCTTAGAGTCAGTGATGGTCCTGTGCCACCAATCCTTAAGATCATCAAGGTTATGCCTGACATAAGAGGACGTAATGTCTGCTGGGTTCGGTTCTGGCCGGTTCATTCTGTTATGAGGATAGCAGATGAACCCAAACGCAGACAGTATGAAATCACACAACGTTATTATAACAGAAAAACTGGGGAAAACAAAACCCACGAGGGGGCAAAAGGCAACACAAACGAGGGTAAACTAAACTAGATATCACTTGACAAAGGCTAGACTTTTAACAAAAAGCAAATACAAGATCAAGACTTCTAAGACAAGGTACTCACGGGTGGATTCACACAAAGTGTGACACATCAAACAATGAACCGGCACGAGACAGCAAACACAAGGGGATTAAATGGGGAACACTAATGACAAAGACAGGTGAAGCTGACAAGACAAGGACAGGTGAAACTGACTAGACACTAATCACAAGACGAGGATAACAAGGGGGCGGGGTTACGAAACAAGACAACACAAGCACATGGCCCAAACAGCAGACCATGCGCTTGCACACAAAACATGGGTCTGCCATGATCCTGCCACAAGACCAGAGAAATCAGAGACATGATGGCAGAATCATGACAATTAAGTTAATGTTCAAGAACTCTTTGGCCACAAATATGTACAGTAGTTCCATAAAGAACCTATGTATGACTGATTTAACATCAGAAAGAGTTTATAAGTTTATACATTTTATGAAGACCCTTTGAACAGAAAAAAGTTCAAAAGGTCAGATATTGTCTTCTAAATGACGTTTGAAGCATCAGTAGGAGTCTATGAGTATATATAGAAAGTTCAAGATCGAGGATTCTTTGGCCAGAAATATGCTCCTTGGGTCAAATATGGACTTTAATTTGGCTAATATAACACCAAAAGAAGACAATCTGATTGTATATTAAGTTAATGTTCAAGAACTCTTTGGCCACAAATATGTACAGTAGGTCCATAAGGAACCTCTGTATGGCTGATTTAAAATCAGAAAGAGTGTATAATATTTGGTGTTTGACTGGTTAAGGATGAGTGCTACCAGAATGGTGTGTCGATTAGAACACAGGAATGAGTCCAGAAGTTACTTCTCAGCAAGCAGAGGAGCAAACAGTCAGCACAAAGAGAGACACACTAGTGAGGTTGATTGGTAAGGTAATTATCCTCAGGTGAAGGAAGTTCCAGGAAGTGGGCGTGTCTCCCAATAGAGTGGCTAATTGGGATTTTTAACAGCCGCCCCCAAATATGACAACATATTTGTCCAAAGAAATCCCACTCATACAGTAGGATCAGTGGGAAAGGCAGGAAGAACGATTAATCGGCTAACTGGACGGATAAATTGTTTGCCATTTATGACGATCTCAGCCACTCGAATGCGGCTATCAGAACTGGACAGGACCTTAGAGACTGTCCCTATGGGCCAGGAACTACGAGGGAGCTGGGGATCCATCACCATGACCACAGCAGAAGGTGAGATAGAGGGACCATCCATTTTCCACTTCTGACAGGACTGAAGGCTTGGGAGAGGCTCTGGAAAAGGCTCCGGGACAGGGACTGAGACCAGGACAGGATCAGGGACAAGCTGGACAGACGTGATGCGAACAGTCTCTGCCTGGACCAGCATAACGTGGAGCGCAGGCTTTGCAGGGCCGACGTTGAGCGCAGGTCCGGCAGGGCTGACATGGTGCCCAGGCTCGGCTCGGCTGGACGGGACCAGCGGTAAAGGCTCGGCTGGGCTAAACGGGACCAGCGGTGAAGGCTCGGCTGGGCTGGACGGGACCAGCGGTGAAGGCTCTGGGTTCTTGGATAACTGCCGCTCAAGATAACGTAAATTTGACAGGGCTGCTTCAGGGGGCGCATGCAATAAGGGGGCATTTTTGACTCTGAGCAAAGGAGTGGCATATCTCTGTATTCCATTAATCTCATGGCACTCTGTTCGTTGTTCTAGGCACTCAAAGGCTTGCTGATCCTGCTTGGACCTGATAACAGCTTTAGGATTCTTAGAATATGGAAATATGTCGATCTGCCACAATCGTTCCACATCCCTCTGTAACTGATCCTTGTCAGGTGAAGTGAGAAAAAAACACTGGGTATCAGAGCTGGATTCCTGCTCCAGAGAGGTCGGACCATGCAACGTCCATCCTAAGCAAGTGTGCAGGGCAGCTGGACTTCCAGGGGGGCCAAATCTCACGCATTCCATAGAGCACAAGAGATGAGAATGGTCTGCACCCACCAACAGCAATGGTCTGATCTTATGGAAATCCTGCAACAGCAGGCCTTGGAGGTGCTGATAACGTCTCTGCAGAGTGGTAATAGGGTAAGTCTGCTCAGGTAGATCTAGTTGCTTGGCAGTAAAAGCATCTTTGATTTCATATTTCTTCTGCTGTTGGGAAGCTGATGAGATTGAAAATGACACTGTAGCACCCACAATTTTATCTGTGCCTTGTATGATTGTGCGTAAGATTAAGGTCTCAGCCGCCCCATGGAGGCCTAAACTCTCCGCAGCAGATGACAGGAGCATGGTTCTTTCTGAACCGTCGTCCAGAATAGCATAGGTCTCCAGAGATTTCCCATTATGAGTCAAAACAACTTTTACCACCTTCAGGAGTACCGAATTGAATCCTCTGGGCCTACTTAGATAGAAATTTTGTTGCTCACTTTTACGGGTATTCACTTCATGCAGGATTCCTAAATGCCGAACTTTGCATTGGGGGCAGCCTTTCTTTAAATTGCAGTTAGATGAACGATGAGAACGTCCACACCTCCAGCAACGGCCATTGTCCATAATCCACTTTTCCTTGGCTGCTGCATCAAATTCCTGAAATTCAGGACACCGACTAAGGTGGTGAGCTTGACTGTTACAGAAAGCACAGGATGGGAACGCCGATTCACTGGAGAATTTCACACGAGGATTAGTGCTTTGATTCTGGATGTGATCTCTAGTACTCTCATCCTGACTTACACCCTGAAAGAAAGTGGCGGTGGAATGATCTCTGGCCGGTGGTCCTGTGACCCTCCGTAATGACTCGCTTACTTGAACAGCTAAACTTTGACATTCTGCTTCCTCCTCTTGCCAGTTGGCAAAGTCTATCAGATTATACGGCACATCTGGTCTTAATAGTCGGGTTTGTCTGGCAAAACTGGCAACATGGTCAGCGGGGAGCTTACTAAGCAGCTGATGGACATGGGACGCACAGGCCAGCTCCCTTGCACCTTCGTCATGGCCCCAGGACTGAAGCATGCCTACCAAAGCTCTAATACGTACGGCAAACTGACTAAATCCTCGAGAATCTCCAGAGCGAACATTTGGAAGGCTCTGGACAGAAGTAATTTCTCTTAACACCAGATGGTGGGGTTGGCCGTACCTCTTCCGAAGAGCTTTTAAAGAAGTAGTGTAAGGCTGGGGATAATGAGCATAAGCGAGGGCAAGATGACGGGCTGAATCCAATTTCAAGTGATCAAGAAGAATATGATATTTATACTGCTCATTTTCCTCAAGTGGCAATAAGTTCTCCAAAGCCATATTTATCATTGCAAACTCATGAGGGTCTTCTCTTCTAAAAAACGGAAATGAAGGCCTCTCATATGCTGACCTTCCGAGCTGAGCAGGGGGCACTGATATGTAGGACACAGGAACTGATGACTGGACTGGAAGACAGGAGTGAGCAGCTGTCGTAGAATGAACCCTACGTGGAAAATGCACCCGATCACCAGGTGCTTCATGAGACTGGGATGCAGAGGCTGTGGGACTCATGTCAGCAACAGAATGGCACTGAGCATTTCTAGGGTGACTGACTGCATACTCTTCTAAGTGCCTACCAGGATCAACTATTGCTGGGCCCAGAGGCAAATGGTGAGAACTACAAACAGGCCTGACTATGGGGTCAGTAGCAGGAGCTGTCACTCTAATCGGTGGGGCTAGTACAGGCCCGGGAGGAGCCTGAGAAGATTGTCGTGCGGCAGCTATTGAAGCCATATACTCTGGATGGACAGGTAGGGCATATGGCAGATCAGGAAAAGGATAAGGGAGATATGGAGGCCTGGATCCTCCACCGTTTTGACCATAAGCTGGATAAGTTGTCATTAGCGGCGGCATCCATGGAGGGCAGAAAGGGCCTGGAAAGTAGAAAGCATTTCCTGGCATTTGACTATATTGGAGAGCATCACTCCTCGCTAACTGAGGGTCACTGGGATAAGGTCCTGGATGACCAAAATCGTAGGTTTGAGATAAGTCTTGATTGAGACCTCGTGGCCGATTCAGGTAATATGGAATCGGATTCACATTCATTGGGTGATGTAAAGTTGAGTTCCCCTGACAAGGAACTGGTGGCTCAGGACGTGGATGAACATTTAGACCTGCATGCATGTCCGGTGGTTCTCTACTAGATCGGGCAGAGGGTGTGGGGATCATAGAGGCTGGTGGAGATGGAAGAGTGCTTTGTCTACTCAGCCTTGGTGGTGAGGGGGGAGGCAGACTTTGTCTCTTTCCCTGATGTTGACGCAGACATTCTCCTAGCTCCTGCACAAAGGATGTCCTGAAGTCCACTGATGGCTCTCTCTCTCCTGCTCGTCTCTCTGGAGATGCAGCATGCAAGCTTTGTGAATCAGAATTGAAGGAAGAACCTTCGACTTGGTCCTGCATATTCTTCATCATTTCTCCCAAATTCATCAACATGCCTTTCATCTGTTTGACCTCCTCGGTCAGAGACTTCACATCAGTGTTTCCAGGTGGTAGCAGGGTTTCTGGATTTACTCCTCCTTGTAATTGACCTCGAACATTTGTAGCAGCAGAGGGATGTACCATTTCATAATCCTGATGCCACACAGGAGGCCTCACAGGATGCCACACAGGAGGCCTAGTTGAACACTTCCGTTTCCCAGGGTTATCTTCTGACTCCATTCCAGCAGCCTCTCCGGCTCGAAGGACCATGTATAATATTTGGTGTTTGACTGGTTAAGGATGAGTGCTACCAGAATGGTGTGTCGATTAGAACACAGGAATGAGTCCAGAAGTTACTTCTCAATTGATTTATTGCCATTTGCTTTCTTTCTTGGTTCTCCCATTTCCTTATTATGACTTTACAATTGCTGCATATTGCTGGTGTCTACAATCAAACAAAGTTAACTTTACTGATACAAATTATAATACATTCACATAACCATAAAGAAATCATTAAACAAATCAACAGTTATCAAATTAGTATCAATACAGAAAGTCCCTTGAAGACCCTTTGAACAGAAAAAAGTTCAAAAGGTCAGATATTGTCTTCTAAATAGGGATGGGTATCGTTAAGGTTTTAA
This sequence comes from Semotilus atromaculatus, assembly GCA_031834385.1. Lineage (NCBI taxonomy): Eukaryota > Metazoa > Chordata > Actinopteri > Cypriniformes > Leuciscidae > Semotilus > Semotilus atromaculatus. Next base: position 622,578 of record JAULUF010000046.1, read on the forward strand.
CGGTATTACTACTCTTACCGATACTGCTTATCGATCCGGTACTTTAACGGTATTCTGATCGGTTCTTTTTGTTATATATATATATATATATATATATATATATTTAAAACATAATTAATAGGCTATTGCTTTATATTTTGAAATGTAAAATAAATATTAATAGCAAAATAAAAAGCAATGCTTTTACAAAACAAATAAAAACATGTATGTTATGCAGAAGGGTGCAGGGTTTTGTGTTTTATCTACAGAAGACATAGGACACCAAAAACAAAAGTACAAACGCATGGTCAAACAAACTAAGTATACAATAAAATGAATATACAAATTATATACCCAGTGCTTTAATTTCAGTAATATCAACATTAGCCTACTGTGCAGGTGAGTATGGGCTAAAAAGACATCTAATAAAGTAATCAAATGTAAAATAACACTGCATAGTTTATCATTGATAGATTAAAGCTTATAAAAGCCAAAAGTATTCATTCAAGTGCTGCGACTGATTTTCTCTTTGCCTTTTGTTGTTTGATTCACATTAATGGAGCAATCGTCAGCAGGTTTATAAGACTGCTGCCTCTTTAAGACCAAATGCAGATCTAATCATTATTAGGCCTACATCATATTTTCTCCCAACTATTTACGCCCATTTAAGACATACACTGTTTTTAAATGAATAAACTGTTTAAGTGAATCTCCAAGACGGTCATTTTTACACATGTTTGTTTGTGTATATTTGATTGTTTAGACGCGCACACGAAGCCCAAGGTAGGCTATACGTTGCTTGTCTCGTTGCGGTGTGTTTCGGAGTGCGCACCGCCTTTGGAACAGCGTCTATTGCGTAAATTTTGGTGCTTTTAATAGCTTTTTATTATCAAACGCGTCCCGCAGTTTAGCAACAGTAGAGACTGCATTTTACAACAATCACAGATCGTGCTGATTCTGACGTTACGTTTGGGTTTGAGGGAGAAATGACAGCGCACCGCTGTGAATGGAAGGAAGTTGCGCTAGACAGAATGCGGCTTTAGTTTTTTGTGGTTTTACCTCAAATCAAATATCTTATTTTTTATAATCATTGGAAGCCAAAATCTAAATCTAAAATAAAATGTGTTTAATATCAAAGAGCTAAAGTGTAACCATATACGTTTGATTGTTTAGTTCGCCTCATCGTCACTCATTAAGCAGAGCTGTTGTGTTGTGCGCGCCGTGGCTCCGCGTGAAAGACCGCGCTCTCCCACACACTCTCTCTCTCTCTTTAGCAAAAATGCATCACAGACAAATGGTTCAATATTATTATATAGAAGTGGCTGGCGAGATTAAATTACCAAGATAACGTCTTTATAGCAATAATAAATAGCACGTGTGTACTTTCTTAATTTCTCCAGTACCGACAGCAGAACCGATAACGTCCGAGCTTTTGAATTTCTTTCAAAATTCAGCACCGGGGCCCGTTTAATACCGGGTTTCGGTACCCATCCCTAATCACTACATTAGCATGGCCTACCAGTTTAGAACTGGAACTAAATTTGCAACACAATTGTTATAGATTATATTCCACCCATCTCCTAGACATGAACCCACACTCCTCCATCACTACACCCTCACATCATCATCACCTGGAAAAGATCAAGTCTATTCAGGTTGAACACAACACATAAGAAGATAAAGATGACAGAGTCCAAAAGTGTCACCTCACTAAAGATCTATTGTGCATCTTCACACTAACAGATCCAGATGCGGATAGCTTCACACACATAGGATGGGAAAGCTGACATAACATAACTTTTATCATAACATACTGTTCACAACACTCTTCCAACCCATGGGAAAACACTGTAATATACATATGAATGGCTACAGTCGCAAATCAATGATGAAAAATTATGAAGCAGAGAGAGACCTGCTATTCAATTTTCAAAATGTTCAAAATTTCTGATTGTTGTTAGGGTGGTTGAAAAGTCAGCGGGCCCCTGATTTCTCAACAAACCAATAATAACAAAAACATCATCAATAACGAATAGATCTGAAGTGTGAGCGCTTCAACAAATTACAGAATTTAAAATTTAACTGTCATCGACTGTGACTGAGCCACACACACACTCTCTCTCACACATACACACACACACACACACACACACACACACACACACACACACACACACACACACACACAAAACTGTTGGAAGGAATGAACAATCTCCATTCTTGTATGAGCATGTTCCAAGTCACTCCTTATATCTGCATAGGTGGCTTGCATTGGAAGATTCCCGAACAAACAGTGATTCTTCATATTTTTGTATTTGAATATTATTATTGTTATTACAAGATGTATTGATGCGTACCATTTATTTGATTATTTGATTATGCACCGACTTCTTGCTGCATTTCCTTTGAGTAAGTCAGACCAAGAATATTTAAATTCCACTACCATTTAATATCATCACAGTGGTGAAAGAATTGGATATTAAAAATGAGACCACCTTACCTGACCTTGAGGAATATATGAGACCAGATGTACCATTCACACTTGCTGACATGAACATGGTATTTTACACTGAACATGACTTGATTTGTTTTGTTGCATTATGTTTTCTTATGCATTTCCTTACGACATGAAGTTCATATGTGCTCAATTGTGAAGCGGACATTTAAGATGCTTGTCAGGTGTCTCACACAAAGCAGTGTGGAATCAAGGGGAACGTCTTCACCCACTGAGGTCTGCCCAGACAACCGCACTGCTGGAGGTGACGGGATTGGTCAAGAAGGGTCAGATTATCGTCATGGGGAAGGTGCCAGAGAAGCAGAAGTTTCTCCATGACACGTCAACTGAACAAGTCAAAAAGGTCCAGATTGACTCTATGAACCTCGTTCGCATCACAGAAAGAAAAGCTGAATGCATTCATCCACCTGCTGGACTCAAGCTACACACACCTGGTGAGACCAGGTGTTCTGCAGGTGAACACAGCCCTCTGAGCTTCTACAGATGCTGACATTGAAAAGACAATTTTTGAATTACATCTCAAGGATTTCAACAAACGCCTTACTGTGACCCCGTAAGTTTTCGTCCGAATGTGACCCACGGGGTCAAGGAGGGATCTGTAAGGCTGAAATAGGTGGTTGAAGCTGGGAATTAACATTTGACACCCTCCCCCTCTTTTGGGACAAGTCTCACTTCATCTGCATTCTCTCTCTCTCAATAACACTTAACTCACACAAGAATATATATGGTTTTAATGTGAATGATGATCATTGAAGGAATGTGTTTAGTATCATTTTAAAGGTCTCAGTGCGACTGGTACAATGGTCTCATTCCCAAAGTGTAAAACACAAGGTACTAAGGTTTTTAGAAGTTTAGAATAACTGGCACACAAAGGAAGGTGGACTCTAGGCAAATGGTCTTTCTCCCCCACCCCAAGAGGGTAAATTAATGCAAATTAGTGAAAGATTCTGACTATTTAATGGTCTGCAGCAGGAAGTTTGGGGCTGATTTCTGTTCACAGAGAGCCCGTGAGGTTGAAAGTCCCAGGACTTTCAAACCTCATGTAGCCATACAATGTTGGGTTTGCATCTTTTTGATGGTATTGTATTGATTATCTTTGAACTGATTATGAAATTGGCATGATACTTTACCCGACATAATAAATAGTTATATTTGATTATTCTAACTGATTTTGACATTATTTTCATTGAAGTTAAAAGGAATGGTCAAACACTCGCTTATATTTTAATGATGCACAGATATCATTAAAACCCTTTTATATATGGAGTCAGATGAAATAACGAGTTAATACATATGAGAAAGTGTTTAATCATTTAATCAAAAATCCCTTTAACCTGGAAAGGACGGAACACGCGCGAGACCTTCGCCGCTGATCGAATGCCGCCATTGGTTCGATTTAGCGAGGCCTTACAAGGTCCATAAGGAACCTCTGTATGGCTGATTTAACATCAGAAGGAGTCTATAAGTTTATACATTTTTTGAAGACCCTTTGACCAGAAATAAGTTCAAAAGGTCAGAAATTGTCTTTTGAAGCATCAGTAGGAGTTTATGAGTATGTAGAAAGTTAAAGATCGAGGATCCTTTGGTTGGAAATATGTTCCTTGGGTCAAATAGGGACTTTTGTGTGGCTAATATAACATCAAAAGAAAACAATCTGATTGTAGATAATGTTCAAGAACTCTTTGGTGAGAAATATGTTCCATAAGGAACCTCTGTATGGTCTTCTAAATGACTTGTGAAGCATCAGTCAGTAGGAGTCTATGAGTAAGTATAGAAAGTTCAAGATTGAGGATTCTTTGGCCAGAAAAATGTTCCTTGGGTCAATTAGGGACGGCTAAAATGTGTGTGCTAAAATAAAAAAAGTGTGGCTAAAATAACATCAAAAGAAGACAATCTGATTGTATAATGTAATTTTTTTTTTAACTCTTTGGTGAGAAATATGTTCAGTATTTCCATAAGGAACCTCTGTATGTCTATGAGAATGTATAGAAAGTTCAAGATCGAGGATTCTTTGGCCAGAAATATGTTCCTTGGGTCAAATATGGAGTTCAGTGTGGCTAATATAACATCAAAAGAAGACAATCTGATTGTATAGTAAGATAATGTTCAAGAACTGTTTGGTGAGAAATATGTTCAGTAGTTCCATAGGGAACCTCTGTGTGGCTGATTTAACATCAGAAAGAGTCTATAAGTTTATACATTTTTTGAAGACCCTTTGAACAGGAAAAAGTTCAAAAGGTCAGATATGGTCTTCTAAATAACTTTTGAAGCAACAGTAGGAGTCTATGAGTATGTATAGAAAGTTCAAGATCGAGGTTTATTTGGCCAGAAATATGTTCCTTTGGTCAAATAGGGAGTTCCGTGTGGCTAAAATAACATCAAAAGAAGACAATCTGATTGTGTATTAAGATAATGTTCAAGAACTCTTTTGCCAGAAATATGTTCAGTAGTTCCATAAGGAAACTCTGCATAACTGATTTAACATAAGACAATGCATTTAACAATGCTTTTGCATTGCACATACGATCAAGCGTTGTGCATTGAAGAATAAAATAAAACTCATATGCACTTTGTTGCATTGTATTGCATTAAAAAATGAACTCATTCCGCAGTGCGCTAAAGAGATATGCAATGCAATCTCTTCTTGCATAGCATTGCACATACGATCAAGCGTTGTGCTTTAAAAAATAAAATGTCATATGCACTTTGTTGCATTGCAATGCATTCAAGAACTAACTCATTCCTTCGTGCCATGAAGAGAAATGCAATGCAATCTGCTTTTGCATAGCATTGCACATACGATCAAGCGTTGCGCATTGAAGAATAAAATAAAAGTCATATGCTTTTTTTTTGCATTGCAATGCATTTAAGACCGAACTCATTCCTTCGTGCCATGAAGATATATGCAAAGCAATCTGCTTTTGCATAGCAACGCACGTACGTACGATCAAGTGTTGTTCATTGAAGAATTTCAATAAAAGTCATATGCATTTTTTTTGCATTGCAATGCCTCTAAGAACTAACTCATTCCGTAGTGCGTTAAAGAGATATGCAATGCAATCTCCTCTTGCATAGCATTGCACAAGCGTTGTGCATTGAAGAATAAAATAAAAGTAATATGCACTTTGTTGCATTGCAATGCATTCAAGAACTAACTCATTCCTTCGTGCCATGAAGAGATATGCAATGCATTCTTCTTTTGCGTAGCAAAGCACGTACGATCAAGCACTGTGCATTGAAGAATATCATAACAGTCATATGCATTTTTTTGCATTGCAATGCATTTTAGAACTAACTCTTTCCATATAGTGAGTTAAAGAGATGCAATGCAATCTCCTCTTGCATAGCATTACACATACAATCAAGCGTTGTGCTTTGAAGAATATCATAAAAGTCATATGCACTTTGTTGAATAGCAATGCATTCAGAACTAACTCATTCTTCGTGCCCTGAAGAGATATGCAATGCAATCGTACGACCAACGTACGACCAAGCGTTGTGCATTGAAGAATATCATAAAAGTCATATGCATTTTTTTTGCATTGCAATGCATTTAAGTAGTAAGTCATTCGGTTGTGAGTTCAAGAGATATGCAATGCAATGTGATTTTGCATAGCGATGCATGTACAATCAAGCGTTGTGCATTGAAGAATATCATAGAAGCCACATGCTGTTTCTTTGCATTGCAATGCATTTAAGAACTAACTCATTCCATAGTGCGTTAAAGAGATATGCAATGCAATCTCCTCTTTCATAGCATTGCACATACGATCAAGCGTTGTGCATTGAAGAATAAAATAAGTCATATGCACTTTGTTGCATTGCAATGCATACAAGAACTAACTCATTCTTTCGTGCCCTGAAGAGATATGCAATGCAATCTGCTTTTGCATAGCAATGCACGTATGACCAAGCGTTGTGCATTGAAGAATATCATAAAAGTCATGCATTTTTTTGCATTGCAATGCATTTAAGAAGTAACTCATTCCGTAGTGCGTTAAAGAGACATGCAATGCAATATCCTCTAGCATAGCATTATAGCATTGCACATACAATCAAGCGTTGTGCATTTAAGAATAAAATAAAAGTCATATGCACTTTGTTGAATAGCAATGCATTTAGAACTAATTTATTCCTTTATGCCATGAAGAGATATGCAATGCAATGCCTTTGAACTAACTCATTTGTTAGTTCTTAAAGGCATCTGATTGTATAAGTGAATGTTCAAGAACTCTTTGGTGAGAAATATATTCAGTATTTCCATAAGGAACCTCTGTAAAGCTGATTTAACATCAGTAAGAGTCTATAAGTTTATAGTTAAAATTTTTTTGAAGACAGAAATAAGTTCAAAAGGTCAGATATGGTCTTCTAAATGACTTGTGAAGCATCAGTTAGTAGGAGTCTGAGTATGTATAGAAAGTTCAACATCGAGGATTCTTTGTCCAGAAATAAATTCAAAAGGTCAGATTTGGTCTTCTAAATGACTTGTGAAGCATCAGTTAGTAGGAGTCAAAGTTCAAGATCGAGGATTCTTTGTCCAGAAATATGTTCCTTGGGTCAAATAGGGACTTCAGTGTGGCTAAAATAACATCAAAAGAAGACAATCTGATTGTATATTGTTAATGTTCAAGAACTCTTTGGTGAGAAATATGTTCAGTAGTTCCATAAGGAACCTCTGTATGGCTGATTTAACATCAGAAGACCCTTTGACTAGAAATAAATTCAAAAGGTCAGATATGGTCTTCTAAATGACTTATGAAGCATCAGTAGGAGTCTATGAGTATGTATAGAAAGTTCAAGATCGAGGATTCTTTGGACAGAAATATGTTCCTTGAGTCAAATATGGACTTCGGTGTGGCTAAAATAACATCAAAAGAAGACAATCTGATTGTATATTAAGATAATGTTCAAGAACCCTTTCGCCAGATATATGTTCAGTAGTTCTGTCATGATTCTGCCTTAGTGTTCTTGATTTTCCCTGGTCTTGAGGCAGGATCGTGACAGAATCATGTTTCATGTGCAGCACATGGCCAATTGTTTTGGCCATGTGCTTGCGTTGTCTCGTCTCGTCACCCCGCCCCCTTGTTATCCTCGTCTCGTCATTATTGTCTAGTTAGCTTCACCTGTCCTTGTCATTAGTGTTCCCCTTTATAATTCCCTTGTGTTTGCGGTCCTGCGCCGGTTCATTGTGAAACTTTGTGATTCATGTCTGAGTGGTCGTCTAGCATTGTCATCCTTGTGAGTATCCTGTCAAGTGTATTGTCTACAGAGAAGTTCTGATTCGTCGTTTGCTGTTTTGTTTACCGTCAAGTCATTATCTAGTTTTTGTCTTTCCTGTTTGGCCCCCTCGTGGGTTTTGTTTTCTGTTTTGTCATCAATAAACCCCGTTTTGAGTTATTTCCTGTCTGCGCCTGGGTTCATCCTCCACGTTCATAACAAGTTCCATAAGGAACCTCTGTATGACTGATTTAACATAAGACAATGCATTTAACAAATGCTTTTGCATTGCATTGCACATACGATCAAGTGTTGTGCATTTAAGAATAAAATAAAACTCATATGCACTTTGTTGCATTGCAATGCATTCAAGAACTAACTCATACCGTAGTGCATTAAAGAGATATGCAATGCAATCTCCTCTTGCATAGCATTGCATATACGATACAGCGTTGTGCATTCAAGAATAAAATAAAACTCATATGCACTTTGTTGCATTTCAATGCATTCAAGAACAAACTCATTCCTTCGTGCCATGAAGCACATAACAAAGCACATACGATCAAGCGTTGTGCATTGAAGAATAAAATATGTCATAGGCATTTAAGAACTAACTCATTCCGTAGTGCGTTAAAGAGATATACAATGCAATCTCCGTACGATCAAGCGTTGTGCATTGTAGATTATCACAAAAGTCATATGCATTTTTTTTTGCATTGCAATGCATTTAAAAACTAACATGAGTTAGTGCGTTAGTCCGAAGTGCGTTAAAGAGATATGCAATGCAATCTCCTCTTTGCATATCATTGCACATACGATCAAGCGTTGTGCATTGAAGAATAAAATAAAAGTGACATGCACTTTCTCTTGCATTGCAATGCATTCAAGAACTATCTCTTTCCGTAGTGCGTTAAAGAGATATGCAATGCATTCTCCTCTTGCATAGCATTGCAGATATGATCCAGCGTTGTGCATTGAAGAATAAAATCTCTTCACTTTGTTGCATTTCAATGCATTCAAGAACTAACTCATTCCTTCGTGCCATGGATCAAGCGTTGTGCATTGAAGAATAAAATATGTCATATGCACCTCTGATGTTAAATCAGCCAGACAGTAGTCCATATTTGACTTGCTGAACATATTTCTGCCAAAGAGTCCTGGATATTGATTTTTCTAACCATTCTCTTTGACTCATGATGTTATATCAGTCGTACAGAAGTCCGTAATAGACCTACTGAACATATTTCTGTCCGATTTTGAACATCTTGCACATTCTCATTGACTACTTCTGATCTTTCGTCAAGCAAGCCTTGTAGTTGACCCATTGAAAATACTTTTGGCCCAATGGTCACTAAAATGTAACACTGTATATTCTCCTGATTCTTTCTGATGTTAAATCAGCCAGAAAATAGTCTATGTTTATAATAATGTTTATAATTTATAATAATAATGACAATAGTCAACCACTGAACATATTTCTGGCCAAAGAGTACTTGATCTTGAACTTTCTATACATAATGACTTCTTCTGATGCTTCCCCAGCCATACAGTAGTATATAATAGATATTGAACATATTTTTTGTTATTTTTTGTTGCATAGCATTGCACATATGATCAAGCGTTGTGCATTGAAGAATAAAATAAAAGTCATACCCTTGTGAAAAAAAAGTGCACTTTAGTGTACTTTTATAAAGTGTACTTATTACACAAATAATATACTTTAAAGGTATACACTTAAGTGTGAATTAAATGCCATTTTTTGGCCACACTGAATGCACATTAAGTATAATTAATTTCAAATATATCATATATTAAGTTCAAATAAAATGCAATAAGTTGTCATTAAGAGTGATTTTTTGGTACAACTTAATTAGTACTTTAATACAACTTTATATTTACTTTCATAATTGCTTCGAGTGTATTTAAAATATAGTTAAAGTGCACTACACAATATAATGACACGCAATTAATGTGATATAAAATATACTATAATGTCAGTTAACAATACACTTAAGTGTGAATTAAATGCAATGTTTTCGCCGCACTGAATGCACATTAAGTGCAATTGATTTCAAATATATCACATATTAAGCTCAAATAAACTGCAATAAGTTGTCATTAAGAGTGATTTTTTGGTACCACTTAAGTGGGACTTTAATACAACTTTATATTTACTTTCATAATTGGTTCTAGTCTATTTAAAATGTATTTAAAGTGCACTGTTCAATGCACTGACAAGCAATTAATGTAAACTAAAATGTACTTTAATGTCAGTTAACAATACACTTAAATGTGAATTAAGTGTAATGTTTTCGACAAACTTTTTGAAATCAATTACATCTAATATGCAATTGTATCACAGATTAAGCTCAAATTAAACGCTATTAGTTGATATTAAGAGTGATTTTTTTAAACAAATTAAGTGGGATTTTAATACATTTGTATATGAACTTTGAAATATGGTAAAAGTGTACTTCCAAATATACTGACAAGCAATAAATGTGAACTAAAATATACTTTAATGTAATATACATGTACACTATTATATAATTAAATACATTTGTAATTAAAAATAAGTTGCAAATTATTTCAAATTTGGACAAAAAAAAAAGTCTTAATAACCTAGCTACAATCAATACAAATTCAATTTAAAACTATCTACACTTACTGACAAAACAATCTCTAAAATAAATACATAAAAACCTTTCTGTTGATGCACAAGAAAAAACCCAAGAAACACTATACATAAACAGTTACAACACTTTAAAGGGATACCGTAGTTCACTTGAAAATGAAAATTCTGTCATTATATACTCACCCTCAAGTTGTTTCAAACCTGTATGAATTTTTCTTCTACTGAACACAACGAAGATATTTTGAAAAATGTCAGTAACCAAATAGTTAACTGGTCCCATTGACTTCCATGGTATTTTGTTTCCCACTATGGAAGTCAATGGGACCAGTTAACTGTTTGGTTACTGACATTCTTCAAAATATCTTCCTTTGTGTTCAGCAGAAGAAAGAATGGTAACACTTTATAATAACTGCACACTATTATTCGTTAGTTAAGCATGAGTTAACAGTTAATTAATCATTTATAAAGCATTAATAGACATTAATAAGAATTTTCTAAATACAGCTATAAATGCTTTTTCTTGATTTATAAGCATATCTATAATGTGTTTAATAATGATGTTTTTCATACTTTTTTAAATGATCAATTAATAATTTCTAAATGAAGTATAGCATTATTTACAAACCAGTTATTTAAGAGTTGTCAGTGATTCATAAGATCACTTAAGTGTAAGTTGAGGGTGAGTATATGATGACAGAATTTTAATTTAAAAGTGAACTATCCCTTTAAAGGTGGGGTATGTGATTCTCTTTTTTGTCAATTTTTTCAAAATCACTTGAAATCCTATTCATAACCCACTTACAGCCACTGAGTTAGAAGCACTGATATGAAAATTAAGCATTTTAATCATCCGTGGAATGGGCAGGACTCTAGCCAACTCTAGCCAATCATTTCCAAGACCACCTAGAATTATTGGACAGTAAGTCTGTCAATCAAACGGTCGTACCATACCCCCCTCCCCCCATAGCGAATCAGGGCCAGCGTTGGAGGAAAGAAGGTAGGACCATTTGAGTTGTGTATTTTCAAAATCTGCCGGCCGTTTTGCAAATCACATACCCCACCTTTAACTCTCATTTAGAAAGAGTCTGGAGGGCAATGATGCTTATATGCACAATCATTTTCTCCCTCATACAAAGGTACCTAAACCTATCATCACAGAAAACATTTTTGTGTTTTTACATTTTCAGAAAACATCATTCTGTATGATTTATAAGATTGTTTCCATGTAATTTACTGGTATTACTATACTTTTGGGGTAATTTGGTCCCCATAACCTAGGGATTACCAGAACAAACATCATTTTAGAAGCAAACACACAGTACATCAAACACACAACCCATGAATTAATACAAACAAAATGTGATGTGACGTTATACTGCAAAATGTGAACACTAAGATTCAAACGGGTAATGCTTTACAAAAAGGTATTATTAGTTAACTCCTTCAGTTAACATGAACTAAGAATGAATAATACTTTAAGCATTTATTAGTCTTAGTTAATGTTAATTTCAACATTTAATAATGCATTATTATATTCAAAAGTTGTGTATTAAAATTGTAATGCACTGTGAACTCGCATGAACAATGACTATAAATTGTATTAACTAACTTTAACAAACTATATTTTAATTAACTAATATTAACAAAGATTCATAAATACTGTAAAAATATGCTCATTTTTAGATAATGTTGGCTAATACATAAACTAATATTAACAAATGAGATCTAATTAAAGTGTTACCGAACCTTGTTAATTTTAGCTCTTAAACCTTTTCATAGCACCAACATTAAACAGGACAAAATGCTTACTCCAGCATTACAGTGAATATAAGGTTGTCTAAAAACAAAACAACTAAACAAAAACTGAAGAAATCTAAAGGCACAAAAACAAGAAAACCAAAATCATTTGTCACCAAATGTTTTGAAGTAGTTGTAAAGTGCTGTTTATGTCAATGTCCCGGTGCTCTCCAAAGTAAATGTGAATGGATTTGTTCCAAAGAGGCAGGAAAGTCAGAAAAAAATACCTTGAGAAAAAAAAAGAAGTGAAGAAAAACATTTGTTTATAAAACAGATCCAGTCCATTATTATATTTGGCTCAAATGAATGAAAGTGATAGATATTTTCCCGTTAAAGTTTATATACACCTTGCAGTATCTGCAAAATGTTAGTAATTTTAGCAATAAGAGGGAACACAAAAATGTATGATGTGTGATGAGATGAATTACCTCATCAGGGTCACACCGTAGTAGAAAGCTGGGCATGGTTCCTCTATTTCCCACAAACACCAGGATTGCACTGATCACGCCATCTCCACTGACACTGGGCTTAAAGGTATACTATGCAGAAATTGTGTTTTTGTCAAACAGCGACCCCCAGAGTCGCTGTGCAATACTTGCATTGTCGTAAATACACCCCCCAACCTGTACACCGGTACCTGTTCGGTAGCAGGGATGGAAATTAACGTTTTTGTCCACCGGCCACTGTGACTGGTGGATTTCAAAATCTACCAGCCACTCAATGTTTTTACCAGCCACTTTCTTGTTTTTAACCGACAATGTGTAACTGCATGTGAAAATTAATACTACAAGATCTACAATACTTAAGCAGTTTATTTAATCTCAAGTCTCAATGAAATACTGGCATTTTCTCTTTCTCTCTTATAGCCTACACACACAAACCATGAACTGATATTCATTTCAGTTCCCATATGAGGAAAAAACAATGTTACAGACGTGACCACTGTGAAAGCGGCACTAAAAGATGCTTAAAACTTTCACAGAGACAGAAAGCACAAAACCTTTCTTTAAAGTGAATTTCGTTTTGTATTAATTGTATCTTAATTGTAATCAATGTTTCATCAACCAATTGCCTGGATTTAATACATAATAATTAAATATAGCAGACAGTAGATAATCACGAAACGGAGGCGACGGCGCGTGAACTGGAGCAGCAACTGGAGTGAAACTCAGCGTATAAGGTAGCCTTGCCTCACAGACAGACATGTCTACTTTTAAACAGAACTATTAAAAAAGAAAGAAAACAGACACAGACTGCTCTCTGCTTATGCAATTCGTATGAAATGTGCATTTCTCTCTTGCGCGTTCACTACTGCGATGATCACGATCAGCATCGTTAACTTCATCTTTGCAACTGACACGGACAAAGAAAATACTTGTTTATTAATAAATAATTAAATTATCTCCTTGCTATAGTTTACATATTCATATTCATTACTTTTGCCTGTTAGCCTATTTATGACAGATTTTAGGAGCTTTCTTGGCAGCGCCACCCTTACATGAACGCGTCACCACAGCATCACCGCACCCACCAGAATAGCCCTGTTTTTTTTTTGTTAAGGATTTGTTTACTGTGTGTGTGATACATTTAATGGAAAGCACATTCACTGCTAGTTGTCTTGCTAATCAGTGTCTGCTCGTTTATTCAAACTAATTTGTCCTAACAGACGAACGTTGCATGATGTTATTTTTATTTACCCGCCACGGTGGCCGGTAGGTGCGGCGAGTTTACCCGCAACAACACAAAATCACCCACAGTTGGCTGGTGGCCGGTGCTAATTTCCCTCCCTGTTCGGTAGGATAGTAGCGTTGGTCATGGAACAGGCACAAGACACAGAAGATATTGACCAGGTAATGTTTCACGATTTCATAAAAAGATTGGGCTATTGCATACTGCATAGTCTACTGAAATAATGATGATGTTCAAAATCGGATAATATGTCTTATAATATAATATAAGTGTTAGACTACTTTATAATAATAAAGTCCCCTATCGCGTTTGGCAGCTTATAACGTTTTTACATGATTGCAGCTAAATCACAAGTAAATAGCCTATAGTCTAGGCCTAATGTATAATTTCATTTTATGTTTTTTGATTGTAATGTAAACATTCCAAAATGCCTGATGACATCAATAAAGTTAAATGTACGTCGCATTATTTCATAACATTGGCCGTTATGATGTCATTAGACATGATTATTGCAATTTATCATAATAGTTTGCAAATTGTGCTCGTTTACACTAGATAATTATGTGAGATATTGACAACTGTTCTCATGATAATCGCTGGAATCAACGTCAACAGCGTTGTGCGGCAAGCTAGGCAATAAAACATATATAACGCAAAATATGATAATCGAAATCTAGCTAAACATATGTGGAAATTATTGGACTAGTCTAATTATCACCAATGAATGAATGAACAGCATCATAGAAACAATGGCATACTACAAGCAAGCGCAAGTTGCGCAACAACATACAACATATGACGCAAACAAGTTTACAAGTAAGATATCTACTTACTAGTCCATCAACAAGATCGCCAGGTCAGCATCTCTGTTGCATCCAGTGCTACTTTTTAACTTGCGCCAACAAGTGAAAGCTTTCCTTTTCCTACTTTCTTCCTACCGCGTTTTCTTTGCTTTTTCCATCATCTGAAATGAGCGCAATTCGTGCTTCATAATGTTGTTGTTGTGTGTGACGTCGTTGCCGTAAAGCAAGTCGCGATTCTCGCGAGATTTGTCAGGGGCGCCCCTCTCAGACTTGCATTGCTGGTATTTCCAGCGGCGACCCCCCCAAGCTTTACTACCAGGATGATTCGCCCTATTATGAGTTTGTTTACCACCGAAATTACTTTGAAGCTGTTATATTAAGGTAAAATTCCTGCATAGTATGCCTTTAAAGTCATTAAAAATAGAGAACATTTATTTTGCTACTTTACAAGGAATTAAACATAACTTTATCAATTACACAGATATAGGTTAATGACCCATGCAAACCCAAGACCCATGCAAAATGAGAAAGGTAATCTTGAATTTTAAGCTTGCCGCACGTATCTTCATGAAGGATGTTCCTGTATTTACCACGGTTGACACAGTAATGCGGCAGCCTTCTTCATTTGGTTTGTTACCTGTAAAATATATGAAGATTATAGGGGCATATGTAAATGCACAGGTGTGAATGTATAACTTGCAAATGGAAAAGATACAAAGCATTAAAAGCTATAGGGATACTCTGTGACTTGATAGCAGTGTTTTAGCTTGGTGTGCTGGCTGGGCAAAAATTCATAATAAATCTTGTAACATCACCTCATCAATACAGGTCTGTGATTCCACACCGCTTGCACTGTATCTCCAATAACAAATGTGAACTGATCCTGCAAAATTAATGTTTAATCCAGATAAGCACAAAAATATGACATATTCCAAAACAAATAGTAACTGAACAACTCACTCTTCAAATGCAAAACGAAATTAAATACATTACAAGCATTATTCTAGAGGTGGGTGATATTAAATATGTATGGTGGTTAAGATTGATTAATATATAAATGTCTTCGAGAGTTACAATATAGGGATGTTCGCCGGAGTCAAATGTGACGTCACGATATGGGCGTGGCCGCGAACTGGTTGGCAGAAAGAACCAAACTCAATGCAGATGGCCTGTGAAGAGAATGAAGATGAAATTATCTAGTCGTGCATTGTGTACGTAATTAGATTTTTTGATCCAGCCACTTTTTATTTGACCCTTTTGTCTTGTTTCAGCCCCAAACCCCATCTCTGCAATACAAATTAATAAAGGCTGGTTTGGTTTCTAAAGTACTTCTTCCAGCCTCCATAATGTTCATGGGTAGCCTGAATGGGTTCTGTTCAGACCTTAACATTAAGTATTTTACTGTAAGGTGTCAACAAGATTCAACAAGACATTTTCACCTGGCTATACCCAATGTTTAGATCTGTTTAGGTATTTATGCAAATTAGCACATACGTAATTAGATTATCCACCGTTTGTCTATGTTAACAACAAATGTTAATAATGTTAATAACTGTTAACAACAAATGTTAATAATGTTAATAACAAACAATTTCAAAAAAACGTAATACATTTTTTGTTTGTCTTGATGTAATCAACTCAGTAATTAATTATCATGGTGATATCTGGGTTTAAATGTGTACCCTATTCTAGACGCCTAATTGCAGAAATCCACAGATATCTTCTTGATTCAAGCTGTTTAGGTACGCGGTAGAAGGTTACTCTTATCGAGCCTGTTAACACAGCCGATCACACAGCACGATACAACCATTTGTCTTCTGTGTTTGCGCTGCGCAGCAAGCCATTACTTTTCTTTTTGCCAACCAGAGCGCATCGTGACGTCACGGCGAAGATCCCTATTGGATCAGCATTCAGTATGCAAATTTAACTTTAGTCACTTAGTTTGTTTAAAATTATTTAAAAAGTCGGTTTAAAATAAATAAATGAATATATATATATATATATATATATATATATATATATATATATAAAACACATTTCAGTAGACAAATTCCTCGAACACGCCCACACACCCGAGCACATTACGATGTAAGACATTATTAGAATGCAATCATAGATAAATTATTGGAAACATGATTAATTTACCTCCCGAATCTATTGCGTATAATAACGTTACTATATGCGATTAAAAAGCACTCTTAATCGCAATATCAACTGCGGTGAAAAAAAATTAAATAAAGAAAGCATCATATACTTACTTGACTGATTATTTGCAGCATCTCATCTGCAAACAGCCAAACGTGGCGCCCCTTTTGTTCTCTTCTTGTTTGGGAAGCTTCAGTTTCCTCGTGCACCGCCATTACAGAAAAATAACTGCGCATTTATCAAACTCTAGAGAAGTAGTGCGTCATCATGACGTAGTATTTCTGGCACATGCGCATTAAACACCATGTTCGTATAGAGTATATTTTTATTTCAGCTTTTCTGTTTAAGTTGAAGTTGTTCTAACTCATTGTGTTGTTAGACTCTGTAAGTTCACAAAACTTTACTCTTTCACCTAACTAAAAGTCAATATTTTTGTTCAGTGTAGTGTAGATTGCAATTAAATGTGTTTAATTGACTTAGAACAACATAATGATATTGAAAGTATTCTGTTCACAGTTGTAAAATACAACACATTACTGTTATGCTAAGACTCCTCTCATAAATTACATTTTATTGTCAAATATTATGTAGAAAACTGACAAAAATGTCAACAATAAATTATTGTCCTGGATTATACTGTATTGCAAATTTATTGGAAAAACACATTCCAAGTGCATTAATGCACATTGCACACAGTATATATTATAGACTAAACACATTTAAAATACATGAACAAATAATTTTTGGACAACACACTTGAGTTGAAATTAAAGTGAATTACTTTCCATGTTTTCCATTAAAATTATTATTTTTATTTAGTATGTTAGTCAATACATCAAAAATAAATTTCATTTAATAACTTATAACTTTAATAACTTTAAAACACTATAAAATCATAATTGTTTAAAATGTATGTTTAAGTAAAACTTAAGTAGACACAATTAAAAAGTGATTTTTAAAAAAAAATGCACTTACCGTAAGTGTGTTTAGAAATATTGCGATGAAATTGTACTTACTTTAAGTTAAGCTTAATTAGATATTATTACAAAGTGCATTTGTAAAAAGTGCACTTAAGTGTGTTTAGAAATATGATCATGAAAGTGTACTTTCTTTAAGTAAAACTTAATTAGACATTATTACAAAGTGCATTTTTAAAAAGTACACTTAAGTGTGTTTAGAAATATTGTCATGAAAGTGTACTTACTTTAAGTTAAACTTAATTACATATTATTACAAAGTGCATTTTTAAAAGTGCACTTAAGTGTGTTTATAAATATTGTGATGAAAGTGTACTTACTTAAAGTTAAACTTAATTAGATATTATTACAAAGTGCATTTGTAAAAAGTGCACTTAAGTGAGTTAATAAATATTGTCATTAAAGTGTATTCCCTTTAAGTATACTTAAGTGGTCTTTAATTTTAATTATATTATATTATCTGCAAGTACACTTTTCAAAAAGTATACTTTTATGAGTTTAAGCACACAAAAAGTACGCTTTCAATACAATTAAGCACACTTCTTTTTCACAAGGGTATGCACTTTGTTGCATTGCAATGCATTCAAGAACTAACTCATTCCTTCGTGCCATTCCTGCTTCAAAAGCAGATTGCATTGCAGGCGTTGTGATCAAGACGATCAAGCGTTGTGCATTGAAGAATATCATAAGCAAGACATATTGCATTTGCATTGCATTTTATTCAATTGCAGTGCATTGCATTGAAATTACATTGCATTGCTTTGAATTGCATTGCATTGCATTTTATTGTATTCAATTGCATTGCATTGCATTGAAATTGCATTGCGCTTCATTGTATTGCTTTGCATTGCATTGTATTTTATTGTATTCAATTGCATTGCAATGCATTGAAATTGCATTGCGCTTCATTGTTTTGCTTTGCATTGCATTGCATTTTATTGTATTCAATTGCAGTGCATTGCATTGGAATTGCATTGCATTTTATTAAATTGCAGTGCATTGTATTGAAATTATATTACATTGCATTGCATTGCATTGCATTTTATTTCATTGCATTGCATTGCATTGCATTGATTTGCATTGCATTGAAATTGCATTGCATTGCATTGCATTGCATTGTATTTAATTGTATTCAATTGCATTGCATTGCATTGAAATTGCATTGCATCACTTTGCTTGTGTTAATGCTAACTGCATAAAATTTGGCACAGGTGTGTATTTGTATTTGAATTGTACGATTTCACCGGCATGTTCTTAAACATTTTTTTGTGTGTGCGTGCGTGCGTGCGTGCGTGCGTGCGTGTGCGTGCGTGCGTGTGCGTGCGTGCGTGTGTTTGCACTACTTTGTATTGCTTTGCATTGCATTTTTATTGCATTTTTATTGCATTTTTATTGCATTGCAGTGCATTGAAATTGCAATGCAGTGCATTGAAATTGCAATGCATTGCATTGCATTGCATTGCATTGTATTTTATTGTATTCAATTGCATTGCATTGCATTGCATTGAAATTGCATTGCTTTGAATTGCATTGCCTTGTATTTTATTGTATTCAATTGCATTGCATTGCATTGCATTGAAATTGCATTGCGCTACATTGTATTGCTTTGCATTGCATTGCATTGCATTGCATTGTATTCAATTGCAGTGCATTGCATTGAAATTACATTGCATTGCATTGCATTGCATTTTATTGCATTGCATTGCATTGCATTGCATTGGAATTGCATTGCATTTTATTCAATTGCAGTGCATTGCATTGGAATTGCATTGCATTTTATTCAATTGCAGTGCATTGCATTGAAATTACATTGCATTGCACTGCATTGCATTTTATTGCATTGCACTGAAATTGCATTGAAATTGCATTGCATTGAAATTGCATTGAAATTGCATTGCATTGCATTGCATTGTATTTTATAGTATTTTATAGTATTTTATTGCATTGAAATTGCATTGAAATTGCATTGCATTGCATTGCATTGTATTTTATAGTATTTTATTGTATTTTATTGCATTGAAATTGCATTGAAATTGCATTGCATTGAATTGCATTGCATTGTATTTTATTTGTGTGTGTGTGTGTGTGTGTGTGTTTGTGTGTGTGTGTGTGTGTGTGTGTGTGTGTGCATTGCGCTACATTGTATTGCTTTGCTTTGCATTGCATTGCATTTTATTGTATTCAATTGCATTGCATTTTATTGCATTGCATTGCATTGAAATTGCATTGCATTGCATTGAAATTGCATTGCAGTGCATTGCATTGCATTGCATTGGAATTGCATTGCATTTTATTCAATTGCAGTGCAGTGCATTGCATTGCATTGCATTGGAATTGCATTGCATTTTATTCAATTGCAGTGCATTGCATTGCATTACATTTTATTGTATTCAGTTGCATTGCAAGAGAGACTATATGGGGCGGCATCCATCAAACTGACAGTTTTATTGCCTCCCTATGATTGGTTCCCGTGATAACCCTTTTACACCTCCCACCCACTTCCGGTCTGACCATCTGGAGCGTGGGAAAATTCCCACGCTAACTCCGCCCCTTCCCACCCCCACAACCCCCACTTCCGGTCTGACCATCTGGAGCGTGGGAATTTTAACATTTTTAAAATGGTGTTTTAGATGTTTTAATGCTAAAACATTTTGATAACTTTAAGAAAACACTCTTTAAACTTTTTCATTAATGTTTTAAGTGTATGAACACTAATGATATTATATAAATGGGCTTAATAGTTTTAAGCACTATACGTGTTATGTGAAATGTATGATAGAAAATAGACCTATTTGCTTGATATCATTTTAATACATGTTGTTTTAGATGTTTTCATACTAAAACATTTTGATAACTTTAAGAAAAAACTTTTTAAAACAGATGTTTTATGTAAAATGTAACATTTTGCAAATAATGTGTAAATGTATCTTTTTGTAATGAAAAAACTCTTAACTTGTATACTTTTCTGTAAATGACTGAACATTGACCTTTTAACATTTTTAAAATGATGTTTTAGATGTTTTAATACTAAAACATTTTGATAACTTTAAGAAAACACTCTTTAAACTTTTTCATTAATGTTTTAAGTGTATGAACACTAATGATATTATATAAATGGGCTTAATAGTTTTAAGCACTATACGTGTTATGTGAAATGTATGATAGAAAATAGACCTATTTGTCTGATATAATTTTAATACATGCGGATTTAGATGGTTTATTAAGAAAACATAACTATTTACTTGATATAATTTTAATACAGGCTGTTTTAGTTATTATTGTGATTAAAAACAGTTGTCTTATGTAAAATGGAACATTTTACTAAATAATGTGTAAAGGTAAAGACATGTACTGTGTTTTAATGATATAAATTGACTTAATGGTTTTAAGCACTGTGTTATGTGAAAAGTACAACTTTTTTAAATGTATGATGGAAAATATAACTATTTGCTTGATGTAATTTGAGAAAATCCTATTTAACCATTTTTACAAATGTGTGAAAGTAAAAAAGATTTCAAATGTAAACGTGAAAACCCTTTCTTTAATAAAAAACACTAAACCTATCTCTGTTTTCTGTCATCCTTCTTAAAAAGATTCAAATGTATTGTTTTGAATGTTTCTTCCATCATTTTGAACATTTTTACATTGAACAAGACAGATGCCCGTAACAGGTGTACAGCAGGTGTCCAGTCCGGAACCGGGTCGGATGGGAGGGGTTCCGTACCGTTGGAGAATTCCCACGGTCACATGATCTCTCCGGAAGTGGGGGTGGTGGGGGTGGGAAGGGGCGGAGCTAGCGTGGGAGAATTCCCACGGTCACATGATCTCTCCGGAAGTGGGGGTTGTGGGGGTGGGAAGGGGCGGAGCTAGCGTGGGAATTTTCCCACGCTCCAGATGGTCAGACCGGAAGTGGGTGGGAGGGGTAAAAAGGGGCGGGGCTTAGCGCGGGAACCAATCATAGGGAGGCAATAAAACTGTCAGTTTGATGGATGCCGCCCCATATAGTCTCTCTATTGCATTGCGTTGGAATTGCATTGCTTTGAACTGCATTGCATTGCATTGCATTGCATTGGATTTTATTGCATTGAAATTGCATTGCATTGCATTGTATTTTATTGTATTCAATTGCATTGCATTGCATTGAAATTGCATTGCTTTGAATTGCATTACGTGTGTGTGTGCGTGTGTGTCTGCGTGTGTGCGTACGTGTGTGTGTGCGTGAGTGTGTGCGTGTGTGTGTGTGTGCGCGTGTGCTTGTGCGTGCGTGTGTGTGTGCGTGCGTGTGTGTGTGTTTATTGCGCTACATTGTATTACTTTGCATTGCATTGCATTTTATTGTTTTCAATTGCATTGCATTGCATTGCATTGCATTGCATTGAATTGCATTGCATTGCATTGCATTGGATTGCATTGCATTTGATTGCATTTGCATTGCATTGCATTGCATTTTATTGCATTGCATTGTATTTTATTGTATTCAATTGCATTGCATTGCATTGAAATTGCTTTGCATTGCATTGCATTTTATTGTATTCAATTGCGTTGCATTGCATTGCATTGAATTGCATTGTATTTGCATTGCATTGCATTGCATTGCATTGCATTGCATTGAAATTGCATTGCATTGCATTGTATTTTATTGTATTCAATTGCATTGCATTGCATTGAAATTGCATTGCGTTGCATTGCATTCGTATGGGATACTTTTAACCCTTGTGCGGACATCCTTATGGACATTTTTGTCCTTTTCTGTTTTTTTTATTTTTTTTTTATCACTTTGCTTGTGTTAGTGCTATCTGCATACAATTTGGCACAGGTGTGTATTTTTATTTGAATTGTACGATTTCACCGTCATTTTCGTAAAATTTTGTTTTTGTTTGTGTGTGTGTGTATGTGTGAGTGTGCTGTTAGCTGTTATGCAACTTAATGCAAAATGGATAGATTACGGGCCCAGCGATTACAGGCCCAAGCCGGTACAGAACTAATTAGCCGCGTTTCCACTGTCGGGCCAGTGCTAGGCCAGGGCTTTAAACGGGCCGTGCCGGGCTAATAGCCTCGGGCCAGTAGCACCTGGCCTGCGTTTCCACTGTCGGGCCAGAAGCTCCACAGCGCGTCACTAAAACACGCCCGCAACACGCCTCTCTGGAACAACGTCACACTAACCCATCATTTCACCAACAAATTGAAGTTTTATCATAAAACTAATCAGAAAGAAATCACTGGAAACAGCGTGCATCGCAAAACAAACATGATAAAATCGGCCGTTTGCTGGCATTTTTGTTGTTTACTTGAATATTTAAAACCCAAGCATCGATGTTTTACCACAGGTTTACAATAAAAAGTGATACATTGATCATAATGAATTAATTCATGTCAAAATTTCACATTAGTCACACAGAAATAAATTACCGTTAGGTCTATTTCACAAAAGAAAGAGGAGACATGCACTTACATCAGTCGAGTCTGTTTCTGTTTATTTGGTAGTTACAGGACATATATCACATTTAGAAAGAATTATAATTTCTACAAATAACGTTATATGCTACCAAAAATACGACCTGAGGAGCGTTAGCACAGTCTCGACTCCGAGTAGGCTACAGATATTTTCAGTCAGAAACAGAGGAAGCTCTCGAAAAAAAGTTGCTTTTTTTATGATAGTCCTGTAAGAGACGAGACGTAGGCTACTGACAGATAAAATAAAAACATGATTGTGATAGGCTTTATGATTGGTCTGATTTCTTCAAGCGTTCACCATGTTTTTTTACTATGAGTATCTTCTAGCGTTTACTAGCTATGTTTACTATGGTAATGGTTAGCGCGCATAGTCTTTTGCATCGCGTATATTTCTAACGTTACCTTATACGGTTATCAGAATCCACATCGGATCACAAACAGAAGGCATTCGAACATGAAAGTGAGTTAAATTATTTTAAAAGTCTTTAATGCTGACAGAATCATTCAGCGCTCCCGTCTCGACTCAGGTAAACCCCGCCTCTGTTCGTAACCACTCCTCTAGCCCGAGCTGGTCCGCTTTGGCCCAAGGTATTCGACGGGCCAGAAATCCTGGCCGTTGGCCCCGAGTAAGCCCCGATCAAGCCCCGGAAGTGGCAGTGGAAACACGACTGGCCCTGGCACGCACTAGCGCGGCTCGGCCCTGGCTCGGCAGTGGAAACGCGGCTATTGATTCACTTGTGCATTGAAGCAGTATCATATGACATATGTGACATTGTATTGCTTTGTATTGCATTGCATTGCATTGTATTGTATTCAATTGCAGTGCATTACATTGCATTGCATTGGAATTGCATTGCATTTTATTCAATTGCAGTGCATTGAATTTTATTCAATTGCAGTGCATTGAATTTTATTCAATTGCAGTGCATTGCATTTTATTGTATTCAGTTGCATTGCATTGCGTTGGAATTGCATTGCGTTGGAATTGCATTGTATTGTATTTTATTGTATTCAATTGCATTGCATTGCATTGCATTGAAATTGCATTGCGCACATTGTATTGCTTTGCATTGCATTGCATTGTATATTATTGTATTCAATTGCATTGCATTGCATTGCTCTGCATTGCTTTGCATTTTATTGCATACACGAAATATATCCATCCATTGTCCATTGAATTTAATACAACATATATGATGTTGCATTGCAATGCTTACAAGTAGGAAGCTATTACGATGTTCATTGAAGAGATAACACATTTCAGATGTATTTATTGTTGTTCATTTTATTTGGTTTTTGATTTTATTTGCCTAGTTATCATCATCATCATCATTCACCCAGCCCAGAGTTAAACCTGCTTCTGTTTTAACCTGATTATAACACTGCATCACTGCTTGCTTCTTAGCAGCTCATGACAAACTCACATCAGAAATGTCCTAATCTGGCCAAAAGAATGATTTACCAGTGTGCTAAATACTGTGTGAATCTTTCTTCTCTATACACATTCCAGTTTGTATA
Organism: Semotilus atromaculatus; assembly: GCA_031834385.1. Classification (NCBI taxonomy): domain Eukaryota; kingdom Metazoa; phylum Chordata; class Actinopteri; order Cypriniformes; family Leuciscidae; genus Semotilus; species Semotilus atromaculatus. Next base: position 647,307 of record JAULUF010000046.1, read on the forward strand.
ACATACAAAACTCCGATAGTGTCATGCAAGTGAAGAGAATCCATACAAGTCTTAAAACTTTATATAGCACACATGCTTTCAAAGGCATTGCATGTACAATCAATGGCTGCAGAACATTTGTTAAGCCCTAAGGTAAGAACATTTTACAAGGTCCTCAAAAGAAATTCCAAAAACATAATTACATTACTAAAAACAGGCTGTCAACGCTGATTACATCAGCAATAACTGCAACAAAACGTTTCCAGTAACTTTTGAACAGTCTTGCTTATTGACTTGGACGAATCTTTGCCCATTCCTCTGAACAGAACAGCTTCAACTCTTGGATGTTGGTGGGTTTCCTCACATGAGCTGCTTCCTCATCCTTCCACAACATTTCAATAATTTTAAGTCAGAACTTTTGACTTGGCCTTTCCAAAACATTCACTTTATTCTTCTTTAAGGTAGGTAGATATTTTTTGTTACAATATAATATATATAATAGTATAAAGTATAAATTGAGTTTGTAACTCCCTTCTGGTACATAGCAGACATTAGTAGGCTAATATAGAAGCAATTATAAAAATGGTAAACAGAAATAAACTATAATCAGTGGAGCAGTTGCTCTGCAGTCTGGTGGTGCAGCAGCAGAAACTTCTATATCTCTTCCCAGAAGGCAGCAGGATGAACAGGCTGTGGCTGGGTGGGTGGGTGGGTACTGTCCTTTAGTATCCTTTTGGCTCTGCATAGGCACCTCACCTCACCGACATCACTGATGCTCCAGGGATGGGTACCAGTGATCTTCTGAGCAGTTTTAATCTTCCGCTGCAGAGCCCTCCGGTCCTGGGCCGTGCACATCCCATGGCAGTTTGTGATGTTTCCAGTCAGGTGATCACCATCATTTGCTGATGTAACGTGTCACACTGATGAGGTATAATCCTCAAGGCTCTCCTTGGTGGTGACCTCATCTGTCCATACTTTGAAATATAAAGACAGTGCTGCAAGTCTGACCATAAGTAAGGACATTCAATGAAAGCTTAAATGTTAACATAAAAATGTTTTAGAATTAAATATAAAAATATATTGCGCGTCTATGTCAGCTTAAACGCGAATGCATGTTTAAAATACATAAATTGAGAAATAGACGGTCTGAGAACGAGTCTCTGCCCACCTAAAACTCCGCCAGCGCATGAATACATGTGCAGAGGTAGCCTATTGTCACCGGGTGGAAAAAATAGGAACCTTGAGGCCGGGATTTGTTGCACGGGGGAGCGACTTCCGGTGTAACACCAGCTGTGGACACTAATCAGGCCGTCATTGGCGAGCACATGCGGGAGTAGACAGATTTTTTTTATTTTTATTAAACAAAAAGCACAGGGGATACATGTATCAAGCACAAAAAATAAAAATAAGTCATAAAACTCAAAGTAAAGCAAGGCAGTAGATAAGGGATAGCTTATACATAATATATATATATATATAAAATAATAATTCACAAACCAATCATAGAAACTACACAATCAGAAAATTAATGCAAGTACAAGGGAAAAAAAAGAAAAGAAAAAAAAGTTATCTTCAGAAAACCAGGAGATAATTTATAATGAAACCATAATTTCTTTAAGCAACAAAGAAGTTTTAGCAGCTTTCTTATTAGCTGATAAACAAAGAGAGTCATGAAATAATTTTAAATCAACACAAAAAAGTCTAAAATTGGGCTTAGAATCAGTTACCTTACACTTGTGAAGATGAAACTCGCCACATAAAGTAAGCAGTTTTAATCTGTCATCCATCTCCTTTGACCCGGAGTCCCAAATCAAAAACAACACATTTGTAACTTCAAAAGTAAAGAGTTTGTAATAAGCAGAAAATATAAGCCAAGCTACCTTCCTCCAAAACTCCCTTGAATAATCACATTCAAAAAACAATTGTGGTATTGTTTCAAGATTAGAGTTACAGAATGTGCAGTGTGAAGAGATGTCCAACTTAAATTTAGAAAGAAGAGAGTTACAGGGATAGTAATTATGTAGAATTTTAAAGTGAAGCTCTTTCCACTTGTTAGGTAACAGAAACTTATTAATGCCAGACCATATATTAATAGTAGAAAGAGAAGGATAATTTAATTTCCATTTGAAAAAAGCTTTGGGATGACAGCTGATCTTCCTAATAAGAGATCTTCTAATCCAGAAATTGTTACATTTGACATTGGAAAGCTCCAAACCTCCAATAGACAACTGGGGCATTTCACAAGCAGATACTCTGTAGCTACAGTATGACCTAACCAAGTGCAAAAGTTTAGGTGAAATAGAATTAATAACCCAGTTATAAACTTTAGGTGTGGAATCCACTCCAAAAAGGTTGATAAATTCATTGTAGGAATAAAAGCTGCCATCCTCCTTTAATAAATCCAAAACAAAAAAAACACCTTTGTCAACCCAATCCTTAATAAAGATAGATTTTTTTCCACGCAGCACATTCTGATTATTCCATATAATACTCCTATGAGGGGAAAAATTGTGGCAAAAGGCAAGCTTACAGGCCTCCAGGGCTTGCTTATGAAAATTAGCAAGCTTGAACGGAAGTTTGTTGCATTTAAAATCGCAGGATAATAAAAAATGTAACCCCCCACATTTTTCAAAGATAAATATAGGTATGTGAAACCATAACAGATTAGAATCAGCATTCAGGCAGCGTTTAATCCAATCGATCTTAAAAACCTGATTGAGAGTACTAAAGTCCAAAGCATTCACACCTCCCTCCAAAGTATTTCTTATCAGAGTCATCCTTTTAACACACTCAGTTTTATTTTTCCACAAGAATTTAAATAATACAGAGTCGATAGAAGAGCAAGTCTTCGGGTTGACATATAAGGACAAAGCTGGGTAAACAATCCTAGAAATACCTTCAGCTTTAGAAATCAAGACACGACCATAGATAGTTAAATTTCTTTGTAGCCAGCAATTGAAGATATTCTTTAATTTTTTTGTCCGTTGTGAAAAATTATCTAAAATTCTATCTTTGGGTGATTTACTTATTAAAATGCCTAAATATCTTACATTATTTTTTACCTCAATACCTATGATCTTTTTCAAGACTGTGAATAGGTAGAATTTCACTTTTATTTCGATTAACAGTGAGACCAGAAGCCTTAGAAAATGTTTTTAAAGCTTCCAATATAACAGGAACCTGTTTCTCATCATTTAAAGGTATACTATGCAGAAATTGTGTTTTTGTCAAACAGCGACCCCCAGAGTCGCTGTGCAATACTTGCATTGTCGTAAATACACCCCCCAACCTGTACACCGGTACCTGTTCGGTAGCAGGGATGGAAATTAACGTTTTTGTCCACCGGCCACTGTGACTGGTGGATTTCAAAATCTACCAGCCACTCAATGTTTTTACCAGCCACTTTCTTGTTTTTAACCGACAATGTGTAACTGCATGTGAAAATTAATACTACAAGATCTACAATACTTAAGCAGTTTATTTAATCTCAAGTCTCAATGAAATACTGGCATTTTCTCTTTCTCTCTTATAGCCTACACACACAAACCATGAACTGATATTCATTTCAGTTCCCATATGAGGAAAAAAACAATTTACAGACGTGACCACTGTGAAAGCGGCACTAAAAGATGCTTAAAACTTTCACAGAGACAGAAAGCACAAAACCTTTCTTTAAAGTGAATTTCGTTTTGTATTAATTGTATCTTAATTGTAATCAATGTTTCATCAACCAATTGCCTGGATTTAATACATAATAATTAAATATAGCAGACAGTAGATAATCACGAAACGGAGGCGACGGCGCGTGAACTGGAGCAGCAACTGGAGTGAAACTCAGCGTATAAGGTAGCCTTGCCTCACAGACAGACATGTCTACTTTTAAACAGAACTATTAAAAAAGAAAGAAAACAGACACAGACTGCTCTCTGCTTATGCAATTCGTATGAAATGTGCATTTCTCTCTTGCGCGTTCACTACTGCGATGATCACGATCAGCATCGTTAACTTCTTTGCAACTGACACAGACAAAGAAAATACTTGTTTATTAATAAATAATTAAATTATCTCCTTGCTATAGTTTACATATGCATATTCATTACTTTTGCCTGTTAGCCTATTTGTGACAGATTTTAGGAGCTTTCTTGGCAGCGCCACCCTTACATGAACGCGTCACCACAGCATCACCGCACCCACCAGAATAGCCCTGTTTTTTTTTGTTTTTTTGTTAAGGATTTGTTTACTGTGTGTGAGATTAATTTAATGGAAAGCACATTCACTGCTAGTTGTCTTGCTAATCCGTGTCTGCTCGTTTATTCAAACTAATTTGTCCTAACAGACGAACGTTGCATGATGTTATTTTTATTTACCCGCCACGGTGGCCGGTAGGTGCGGCGAGTTTCCCCGCAACAACACAAAATCACCCACAGTTGGCTGGTGGCCGGTGCTAATTTCCATCCCTGTTCGGTAGGATATATAGCGTTGGTCATGGAACAGGCACAAGACACCGAAGATATTGACCAGGTAATGTTTCACGATTTCATAAAAATATTGGGCTATTGCATATACTGCATAGTCTACTGAAATAATGATGATGTTCAAAATCGGATAATATGTCTTATAATATAATATAAGTGTTAGACTACTTTATAATAATAAAGTACCCTATCGCGTTTGGCAGCTTATAACGTTTTTACATGATTGCAGCTAAATCACAAGTAAATAGCCTATAGTCTAGGCCTAATGAATAATTTCATTTTATGTTTTTTGATTGTAATGTAAACATTCTAAAATGCCTGATGACATCAATAAAGTTAAATGTACGTCGCATTATTTCATAACATTGGCCGTTATGATGTCATTAGACATGATTATTGCAATTTATCATAATAGTTTGCAAATTGTGCTCGTTTACACTAGATAATTATGTGAGATATTGACAACTGTTCTCATGATAATCGCTGGAATCAACGTCAACAGCGTTGTGCGGCAAGCTAGGCAATAAAACATATATAATGCAAAATATGATAATCGAAATCTAGCTAAACATATGTGGAAATTATTGGACTGGTCTAATTATCACCAATGAATGAATGAACAGCATCATAAAAACAATGGCATACTACAAGCAAGCGCAAGTTGCGCAACAACATACAACATATGACGCAAACAAGTTTACAAGTAAGATATTTACTTACTAGTCCATCAACAAGATCGCCAGGTCAGCATCTCTGTTGCATCCAGTGCTACTTTTTAACTTGCGCCAACAAGTGAAAGCTTTCCTTTTCCTACTTTCTTCCTACCGCGTTTTCTTTGCTTTTTCCATCATCTGAAATGAGCGCAATTCGTGCTTCATATGTTGTTGTTGTGTGTGACGTCGTTGCCGTAAAGCAAGTCGCGATTCTCGCGAGATTTGTCAGGGGCGCCCCTCTCAGACTTGCATTGCTGGTATTTCCAGCGGCGACCCCCCCAAGCTTTACTACCAGGATGATTCGCCCTATTATGAGTTTGTTTACCACCGAAATTACTTTGAAGCTGTTATATTAAGGTAAAATTCCTGCATAGTATGCCTTTAAAAACAGACAGGTGTCATCCGCCAGTTGACTAATTAGAAAAGTGTGTTCAGCTACAACAATACCCTGAACATCTACACAGCGAGTCATAAAAATATTAAGAAACTCTGTGACTAATAAAAACAAAAAAGGTGAAAAAGGACAGCCTTGTCTGATGCCCCTGCTAATCGTAAACCGGGGAGAAACACCATTCACCAAAGATACATTGCTGTTAATATTTTTGTAAAAAGTCTGAACTATTCTAATAAAGGAAGAGCCAAAACCAAATTTGCGCAAAGATTCAAACATAAACTCATGCTCGACCGTATCAAAGGCCTTATAAAAGTCAAAAAATAAAATGATTGCACTATCGTTGATAAATTCATTATAATCTAAAATATCTAAAACAAGTCGAATGTTATTTGCTATATGCCTGCCTTTCATGAAGCCAGATTGGGAAACTGAGACAAGTTCTTCTAAGCATGGTTTCAATCTGTTTGCATAAAGGGAAGCTAACAATTTATAATCCGAATTAAGTAAAGTAATTGGGCGCCAATTATCTAAATATGAAGAATCTTTGTTAGGCTTTGGGATTAAAGTGATCAAGCCCTGCTTCATGGACTCGGTTAATTCACCTTTCTTTATACAATCTTTAAAAACTTCCAAAACAAGATTTTTTATGTCTTGCCAAAAGGTCCTATAAAATTCAAAAGGCAGTCCATCTGGACCAGGGCTTTTATGGGAGTAGACAGATATAAGGAGAAGTTTGAAGACATAGGGGGTGGAGTCTTGGTGCTTGGTTTTTTTTTTTCTTTCGTGTTGGGCTCCCCGTGTTTTCCCCTGGGCGTTCTCGTCAGCAGAAAGCAGCAACCGCAGCGGATAAAAGGGCGGGGGATGTTTATACATTGAAGACGGGTGAGTGACGGACCTCTGGGACAGAGAGGACAGAGTGATTGAGGGCAGCGCTGAAGTGCCGGGCTGTTATCAAGGAGAGAAGTTAAGTACACTGTTCATTGACCTACGAAAGAGTGATGTTATGGAGACTTACCAGGAATATTCTGAATACTGACTCGCGCTGGCAGTGTGTGTTTTCTCTCGTTGTGAATCTCAGAGATCCGAAGAAGGAACTGCCCTGCTAAAAAATCCAGCTAAAACCAGCCTAAGCTGGTCAGGCTGGTTTTGGCTGGTCTCCCAGCCTGGTCATAGTTGGTTTATCAGGCTGGTTTTAGAGGGGTTTTGAACACTTTTTTAGCTGGTCAGGCTGGTTTTAGCTGGTCAGGCTGGTCTTAGCTGGTCAGGCTGGTTTTTGCTGGTCAGCCTGGCTGGTCTTAGCTGGTCAGGCTGGTTTTAGCTGGTCAGCCTGGCTGGTCTTAGCTGGTCAGGCTGGTCTTAGCTGGTCAGTGATGGTCTTAGCTGGTCAGTGTTGGTCTTAGCTGGTCAGGCTGGTCTTAGCTGGTCAGGCTGGTTTTTGCTGGTCAGCCTGGCTGGTCTTAGCTGGTCAGGCTGGTCTTAGCTGGTCAGGCTGGTTTTTGCTGGTCAGGCTGGTTTTAGCTGGTCAGCCTGGCTGGTCTTAGCTGGTCAGGCTGGTCTTAGCTGGTCAGTGATGGTCTTAGCTGGTCAGTGTTGGTCTTAGCTGGTCAGTGATGGTCTTAGCTGGCCATGCTGGTCTTAGCTGGTCAGTGATGGTCTTAGCTGGTCAGTGTTGGTCTTAGCTGGTCAGTGTTGGTCTTAGCTGGTCAGTGTTGGTCTTGGCTGGTCAGGCTGGTTTTTGCTGGTCAGGCTGGTTTTAGCTGGTCAGCCTGGCTGGTCTTAGCTGGTCAGGCTGGTCTTAGCTGGTCAGTGATGGTCTTAGCTGGCCATGCTGGTATTAGCTGGTCAGTGTTGGTCTTAGCTGGTCAGTGATGGTCTTAGCTGGTCAGTGATGGTCTTAGCTGGTCAGTGATGGTCTTAGCTGGTCAGTGTTGGTCTTAGCTGGTCAGTGTTGGTCTTAGCTGGTCATGCTGGTATTAGCTGGTCAGTGTTGGTCTTAGTTGGTCAGTGATGGTCAGTGTTGGTCTTAGCTGGTCAGTGATGGTCTTAGCTGGTCAGTGTTGGTCTTAGCTGGTCATGCTGGTATTAGCTGGTCAGTGTTGGTCTTAGTTGGTCAGTGATGGTCAGTGTTGGTCTTAGCTGGTCAGTGATGGTCAGTGTTGGTATTAGCTGGTCAGTGTTGGTCTTAGTTGGTCAGTGTTGGTATTAGCTGGTCAGTGTTGGTCTTAGTTGGTCAGTGATGGTCAGTGTTGGTCTTAGCTGGTCAGGCTGGCTGACTCTGTCTTCTCTATTTTTCCTGCCACTGGTTGTTGTGACAAATAATGTAAACAATTCCAAATACACTTTAAATAATCTTCAGGAGCACAGGCAACCATTCAAAATTTGCTTTTATTTGATATTGCAGCCCCTTAAAACAAACCTTTGATATGCTAACAGTTATGTACAAAATTATTAATTGAAATGATTAAAATGCTAAAAAAAACAATATACAGACGTAACTCTAAAGGCACAGCAAAATCAGTGTGAATTATATGAACTCTGAGCAGAGTGTTAAATGATCACCGAAACAGTGTTAAAAGTTAATGATATAATTAAGTGATTAATTTAGTGATGATTGGGTATTATTGAAGGCACCTGATGGTAACAAGCAGAATCACTGAAAGAGAAAAAAATTAATTTTAAGTCACCATTATGTTGTCTAAAATTCTTTTTATGTAGACACACACAGACATCAAGAATTAGCGTATGAATCTCAGCAATGGTGACAAACAGATCACCTAGGCAAACTATAGTGTCACATTTATTCAATATTTTCCCTTTTTTAAAAGTAGCCAACAGTTATTTAAAAAAAAACATGCCTCTGATAGATGTTCCTTGTATTTATTAATAATATAAAGAGAAAGTTTATTTAAAGTAATATATTCTTTATATGCCAATGAAATTAAATATACATCTGAAGGTGTTTAATTATGTTCTAGATGATATTTTATTGACCAATAAGCGAGTATAAATGGACGACTATAAATAAGGATATCTAAACATTGACAGTTTTAAAACATTAAACATATCAACTAATGTAAAACCACTTTAACAAAATTGGCTATGGTTACTTAAAGTGAATGAATGAATGAATGGATTACCTCTCAAAACTTGCAGCTTGGAGGGTGTCAGGGGAGGCTTTGCATGGGAGATTTTTTATTTGTGGGACACTCCTTTCCAGACACACTTCTGCTCTTTAAAGTTTCTTTTGTAGATAAATTAATCTTCTTCCACGTCCTCTTCTCTGATCCAGACATTGTTACCCATGTGGATCTTCAAGACAAAACATAAATGAGCTTCAATTACATGAAAAAAAAAAACACTCAAACATTCTTCAAAATATATTTTTATGTTCTACAGAAGAAATAAACTTATGCATAATATATTCCAGGTGGTAGCTATATATTGTGCCGTTCCTTTATACTTTGGCAACCACATAAGAGCTGCATTTTTTTAAAGGGTAACTAAACCCTAAACCAACTTGTTTTAGTTAATGATCTGTAAGAATGTGGCTGTTCATTGATTCAAGTAATTTTTTTGACATTTGGGTATAAAGTGTTTTAATCACCACCCATGTTTTCTTAATTTTTTAATTTATATATATATATATATATATATATTTCATCAACATAACAGTACATTTAACAGATTGCAAGGTGGATAGTAGAAAAAAATCCTGAGCCTGAACTTTTTTCCCTTGGAGGTAAGCGGGGTTTGAAACTCCCTTGGCTTAAAGGGATACTCTACTGGTTTTTCATATTAAACTATGTTATTCCCTTAACTAAGACGAGTTGATTCGTCCAAACCATAGCAAGTGCTGGGAGCACTTCGACTCGGCGCAGTAATATCATCACTCGTGAAAAATCCTCTCCCCTGAAAGAGGATTTTTCACGAGTGATGATATTACTGCACCGAGTCAAAGTGCTCCCAGCACTTGCTATGGTATTCCGCCATATAATATACAGGGGTTAAAGTGAAAACTTCAACTTTTTTTGGGAGGGCACAGACGGACTTATCTTTAATGGCACCATTTATTATAAGTGTTATGGCTGTATGGTAATGGCATCTTTTTATGAATGAAGGCCAGTATCACTGATATTTATATAGCTACTGATGTCTCGATGAAAATGATTTTTCTTCAAATTTTAAACATTAGGCTTCAAAAAATAACAACTTTTAATTTAAGTGAACTTAAAACAATCCTCACTTAAACCCATAATAAATGTCATATTTACCTGTTCATTTCCTGTCTAACAGGTATGCAATAAACAGAAATTGAATAACTCTAATTCTCTGTCAGTAAAGTTAACCAAAGAACAAAGAGAACAGTGGCAGCTGTCACTTTAAGATCTGCCACTGCTGACAGGATCTCACGCATATCAGATATTCTCTCACTACTATTTACTTTCATTTAAGATTTTATTTAACTCATTTAAGACTGTTCTTTTGAGGATACTCGACAAAACGGACATTTTAGCATAAATGTGTGTGTTATTGTTCGTTCAAGCACGAAAGAGAACTCAATACTGGCGCGCTGTCTGTGTGATACTGGCGCGCGTCTTTCTGTGCGTCGTGTGTGTGTGTGTGTGTGTGTCAGGAGGACATTCACTGACAGCGCGTTCTCTTTTGTCTTGTCATGTATGAACGGTTTAAACGTAGCTATTTGCGTGAATAAGAGCGTGATCATATAATTCTAGCTAAAGTATGACAGAAAGAACGGATGCTGCGTTAATTGTGTTTAACACGTTAAAGCTGGACAAAAATGAATCGCGTGCGTTAACGTTGACAGCACTACTTGTCATACATTGGTGACAGAAAATTGACACAAACGGGATTTAGAAAAGTGGCTGTCCAGGAAATTACGCCCGTGGGTAGGACATCATTCCCAGGCTTCATGAACTTGCGCTCCATCCTTTCACCGACGACGCTAACGTGACCCGATTGGTTTATGACATCAAAGTACCGCGAGAGCGATTCAAAAGCATGAGCGTCTACTCTCTAATCGCTCTTGCGGGACTTTGATGACCCGCCCTGCTCTGCTTTTGATAGGCTTGTAACTAGGGGTGTGCAAAAAAATCGATTCACATTTGAATCGCGATTCAATCTTTACCGATTCAGAATCGATTAATAGAATTCCAAAAATCGATTCATATATATAGGCTATATTTTTTAATGGCGTGCAGTGGCGGAGTGGCAATCGGGTGAGTCGGGACTTTTACCGGTGGTCCGGTAGTGTTTCTATGTTTTCGAGGCTGCGAGGGCCGGTCTGATAAAGTTATTGCAAGTTCTTGCCACCCGCTGGTCAAACTGTGCAGCCACTCTGCTCAACCCGTAAATAAATGCATCGATCCGCAGATCTTATGTTTGAGTTCTGTAGATCTTTTGCCAAGCGCGTCAGAGGTTACGAGTTCTAAACCGCACTCGTATAGTTTTTTCTCTCTCTCATCAAAACCGAATATGTTCATCACATTTGTGTGCATTTTATTTTGTGATTTCACCGGAGTCTCCACAACGGCGATAGATTGAAGCGCGCGTCCGAGAGAAGACTGCGCGAGCCACAGAGAACACTGTATCCATGACACTGATCGCAGCGGACACGAGCGCTCAGCTTGATTTCAAAAACAACAGGTCTCTTATTTAATAGCGAACTAAATGAATGCTCTGCTAGTTAACTGGAGATACCCGCAAATTACGCCTATGAACGACTTCACTGGATCTAAACAAATCAATCTAACCATAGATGTTACCAGTAGCGGTGGCTTTTTTAAATCTATTTAAAATATTTTCGCACGGGTTCTATGAAATTAGTATATATTTTTAGGAAGTTCAATGTGCCCAGTCGAGTTCACATTTCAACAGTCAACCTGGTAGCTGAAGTAGGCCTACTCCTTAAACCACATTTAGCATAATTGTTTGTTTGATCTGACTACAGCACTTTAAAGCTAAATGTAAAAGCTTTTTATTTAAGTTTTATTTTAAACTTGAATTAAATGTATTTAAAAGCTGGCCAAAGCTTGGCACTTTGCACTTTTTAGTTGCAAAAGTTTTTATTTTTGTATGAAGACATATAAAGTAATATCAAACTACATTTAATTTGTTCTGTTTCTTTTCTTTTAAATTATGTCTACTGCAATCAATCACATAGGAAAAAGTAAACTACATTTATATAGACCTACTGCGAATCGTTTTTTGAATCGAGAATCGTTTTTGAATCGAAAATCGATTTTGAATCGAATCTCGAGACAAAAAATCGGTATCGAATCGTGACATTTTCTGAATCGTGCACCCCTACTTGTAACGTTAGTTGGAGCTAAGTTCCTCTCATATGATTGGTAGGTGAAATCAATTGACTCGAAAATATTAAACCGCATGCAAGTTAACATTTTTTTTCTTCTCACGGCCGCACGCCGGAGATCCGGCACGGTGCCGGAATACTTTAAGCCCTGAATGTAGTTATCCATTTTACACGCTTAGAAAAGCGCAACGTTTTATTTTGTGTTCTTGGTCGAGTTACACTACTCTAGTAACTGTATTTAAATAGGGAAAACGTGGAGGTGTTTGGTCGCTTCTCTGCTTGGATCCTATTGAATGAACTGGGCTAAGCGCTAACAAAGTTTTCCTGCAAGACAGCGATTTAGTGCACGCACTGAGACAAGAGTTATGCATCAACTCCTCTTAGTTAAGGGAATAACATAATTTAATATGAAAAACCAGTAGAGTATCCCTTTAAACCCCTAAGCCAAGATATATGCCCTGATCAACATAATTGTCAAGCGGGATCCAGGGGTGTTCCCCTGCGAGAACATTTTGAAAAATACCGGTAGTCCCTTAAATGATAGATTCTGGTGACTTTTGTAGATATAAATGGATATAATAAAATGAGTACAGGTTTTTTTTGGGGGGGGGGGGTTCTGTATCCCGGTTTTTCGGTTCGGTTTGAAAATCGTTACACCCCTAAGTAACAGTAATACAGTATTTTTTCCACCACATAAATGTGTTTTATATTTAATTGCAAAGGCTTGTCACTAATGTACCTTTCCATCCTTTATTTCATAAAGGCTCAGGGGTGATTCAGAGATGGGTTGTTGCCCTCTGAACTATTGGCCAGCTCATCTGGTCTTCTGTCAGGTGTGCTCTCAGTCACAACAGGTGTGGATGTCCCATGAAGAAAAGATGGACCTGCAGACAAACAAACAATGATAGGGGCAAATGTATTAAGCCTTCAAATAAAAGGTGAAGTCCTATTCTAGTTAAATAATTATCCTAAAAAAATTATGTATCCTTTCAACCTAAAAATAAGCACTGTGTGATTGCTGTGTGATTGAACAATCTGCTGTGTGTTTGAAATTGTGACTTGAGCACCAGAGGATCAGTTACGGCAATCAGCATCAGCAAAATAAACGCAAGAAAACAGATGATGAACAATGAAAAGAAATAGACCCATAGAGAGTTTTTTCTTTAAGAAAAGTAGGCCTGTTCCCCCCAACACTCTCACTAGTTAGTCTGGAGCCCTGGCTCTATCTATAACTTTTCAATCAAGTCAAAGGAGTACCAGCTCCTGTTGTAAGGTTAATAACAAAATATGTATTTACATTTTTCAATATCGTGCAGCTCTAATATTGAGCATTTCTTAAATTGAACCTGGATTGATAATTTGTGATACCAGATGAGATCTATATATATATATATAATAGATTTTGAACTGTACTATTTTTGTATTGCAGGTTATAATAAAGACATTTAATTATACAGTTTTTAAAGATCTTGTAAATAACTTCGCTTAATATTAACATTATTATTAGTAGTATATAAATGCTAGAAAATTTTCATCATGAGCTGTTGGCATGTAAATGAACATAATGAGAATAGAGAGTGAAAAAAACTTTTCCAATCAAGTCAAAGGAGTACCAGCTCCTGTGGTAAAGTTATAGTACACAGTACACACACATGAGAGGTACAGCCCCTCCCTACTCTTACAAAATTACAAACAACCAGCCTGAAAAACACATGTTGTATGAAGAACCAATAACGTCCAAGCTTATCGATACTGCAGTCTTCCTTAATTTGGCCCCAGGGCCCGTTTAATACTGGGTTTCGATACCCATCCCTACATATGGGTGAGTTCATATGGATGAAAGCCTGTAGTGTTCGGTCTCTTGATTTGTGATAGTGGCAGCTATTGTGAAACTCACCTTCTTCATCTACTGAGTGTGGATGGCATCAAGATATTGCCCTGAAGAATCACAGGGCCAAACGCTAGGGATTACATCTCATCTGATGACAAGAGCATAGCCATAACTTTAAAAACTTTAATGATATCTTTACCCCATGATATTGCATTGGGGATATAAATTCAAACATTTTAAAGGCTAAGAGTATGAGACATGAGTAAGCTGGCCAGATATCTGTGAAAAATAACTTGCGTGCCTAAAGTTGTCGACCCCCTGAACCACATTCAGCATTTATAAGTAAAAAGAATTTCAGTATTTATCAGTAAAAAATACATACAAATACAATACCTTTGAGTTGGACAGTATGGTGTCTGTCTCATTGGCCAACATAATTCAAAACAGACCTAGAGAAATAAAATATACCAATGACCATGATATAGTGTTATCATAATAGTTAAATGAATTATTATAACTACGACCATTATATTTGTCGCTTATTATTTAGCTATGTCACGGTGTGGGTTTTGTGTCTTGTGTTTTGTTCTTGTCTGTCATGTGTTCCCCTGTCCTTTCATGTTCAGCTGTCTCCTGTTATGTTGATTAGTCTCCCCAGGTGTCTCTGGTTACCACGCCTCCTTGTTATCTTGTTTAGCTTGTCTGTTTGTGTATTTATACCTCTGTGGTTCAGTTGTGTTTTGTCGGTCGTTGTTTCCTGTAGCTGTTCCGTGTTCCTGTCCCGAGTTAGTTGTTCTGTCCAGTGGATTACCTGTTTGTTTAATTAAAGTGCTTGCATTTGGATTCGCTCTCTGCTTCGTCCTTGCCTGTTCGTGACAGAACGACCGACCACAATGGATCCAGCAGCAGTCAGCAACCAGGCGCTAAGAAGATTTCTTGCCTCAATGTTCCAAGAGGGCCAACCGATTGAGAGGTATGTGAGGGACTTTTTGACCTGCTGCCATCTGGGATCCAGCCAGAGCTTCACGTCAGCCACGTCCAGCCAGAGCTTCACGTCAGCCACGTCCAGCCAGAGCTTCACGTCAGCCACGTCCAGCCAGAGCTTCACGTCAGCCACGTCCAGCCAGAGCTTCACGTCAGCCACGTCCAGCCAGAGCTTCACGTCAGCCACGTCCAGCCAGAGCTTGTCCACGTCACGTCTGCACAGCCAGAGACTGTCCACGTCACGTCTGCACAGCCAGAGACTGTCCACGTCACGTCTGCACAGCCAGAGACTGTCCACGTCACGTCTGCACAGCCAGAGACTGTCCACGTCACGTCTGCACCGCCAGAGACGCTCCACGTCACTTCTGCCCAGCCAGAGACGCTCCACGTCACTTCTGCCCAGCCAGAGACGCTCCACGTCACTTCTGCCCAGCCAGAGACGCTCCACGTCACTTCTGCCCAGCCAGAGACGCTCCACGTCACTTCTGCCCAGCCAGAGACGCTCAACGTCACTTCTGCCGAGCCAGAGACTGCTCACGTCACAACCTCCGAGCCAGTGTCTACGGACAAGATGGCCGCCTCCGAGCCAGTGTCTACGGACAAGATGGCCGATCCAGAGACTGTTCGCGTCAATTCCTCTGAGCCAGTGTCTACGGACAAGATGCCCGATCCAGAGACTGCTCACGTCACAACCTCCGAGCCAGTGTCTACGGACAAGATGGCCGATCCAGAGACTGTTCACGTCAATTCCTCTGAGCCAGTGTCTACGGACAAGATGCCCGATCCAGAGACTGCTCACGTCACAACCTCCGAGCCAGTGTCTACGGACAAGATGGCCGATCCAGAGACTGTTCACGTCAATTCCTCTGAGCCAGTGTCTACGGACAAGATGGCCGCCTCCGAACCAGTGTGTGTACCTGTTCCCGAGCCAGTGTGTGTGCCTGTTCCCGAGCCAGTGTGTGTGCCTGTTCCCGAGCCAGTGTGTGTGCCTGTTCCCGAGCCAGTGTGTGTGCCTGTTCCCGAGCCAGTGTGTGTGCCTGTTCCCGAGCCAGTGTGTGTGCCTGTTCCCGAGCCAGTGTGTGTGCCTGTTCCCGAGCCAGTGTGTGTGCCTGTTCCCGAGCCAGTGTGTGTGCCTGTTCCCGAGCCAGTGTGTGTGCCTGTTCCCGAGCCAGTGTGTGTGCCTGTTCCCGTGTCAGTGTGTGGGCCTGTTCTCGAGCCAGTGTCAGTGTGTGTGTCTGTTCCTTCTCCCGAGCCAGTGTCAGTGTGTGTGTCTGTTCTCGAGCCAGTGTCAGTGTGTGTGTCTGTTCCTTCTCCCGAGCCAGTGTCAGTGTGTGTGTCTGTTCCCGAGCAAGTTCCTGAGCCGCCCGAGGGACCTTCACCGCCGTGGCCGCCCGAGGGGTCTTCACCGCCGTGGCCGCCCGAGGGGTCTTCACCGCCGTGGCCGCCCGAGGGGTCTTCACCGCCGTGGCCGCCCGAGGGGTCTTCACCGCCGTGGCCGCCCGAGGGTCTTCACCGCCGTGGCCGCCCGAGGGGTCTTCACCGCCGTGGCCGCCCGAGGGGTCTTCACCGCCGTGGCCGCCCGAGGGGTCTTCTCCGCCGTGGCCGCCCGAGGGGTCTTCTCCGCCGTGGCCGCCCGAGGGGTCTTCTCCGCCGTGGCCGCCCGAGGGGTCTTCTCCGCCGTGGCCGCCCGAGGGGTCTTCACCGCCGTGGCCGCCCGAGGGGTCTTCTCCGCCCTGGCCGCCTGCGCATCCTGCTCCGCCCTGGCCGCCTGCGCAGAGCCCTGGACCCATTCCCCTGCACAGACTTGGCCCTCCTTCCCTCCCCCAAGACCACCTCCGCGTCACCACCCTCCTGAACTTGTGTATTTTTGTTTTTAGGGGCGTCGGGAGCCGCCCATAGGGGGGGGGCTATGTCACGGTGTGGGTTTTGTGTCTTGTGTTTTGTTCTTGTCTGTCATGTGTTCCCCTGTCCTTTCATGTTCAGCTGTCTCCTGTTATGTTGATTAGTCTCCCCAGGTGTCTCTGGTTACCACGCCTCCTTGTTATCTTGTTTAGCTTGTCTGTTTGTGTATTTATACCTCTGTGGTTCAGTTGTGTTTTGTCGGTCGTTGTTTCCTGTAGCTGTTCCGTGTTCCTGTCCCGAGTTAGTTGTTCTGTCCAGTGGATTACCTGTTTGTTTAATTAAAGTGCTTGCATTTGGATTCGCTCTCTGCTTCGTCCTTGCCTGTTCGTGACAAGCTAATTATTTAGCCTACAGGCTTCTCAAGGACAGTCTCATTGAAAAAACATGGAGTTAATGATTTTAAAAAGTGAGATTTCTTTTAAAAGCATAAATCTTACAGACCCCAAACTTTTGAAAAGTAGTGCACTGTATGTTTGAGGTTTTGCTCATGGATAGCAGTGGAGATTGTCTTGGACAGGGGGTGCAGAAGGCCATCAGCATGATGATCTAGGAACATAACATGCAGTTTGTCACAAAGCCAACAATGTTACATAGGATTTACAATAGAATATAGGGTTTATTACAAGGAACCAAGCTAGAGCAGAGGTGAAATGCAGAAAAGAGAGAAATTTTATATATATATAATCTTAAGATAACAGATATTGTGAAATAAATGCATAGGAAATTATTATGATGATTAAACAATAATTCACCCTTATTGTAAAGGTTTCACGTTGTTTGATCAATATTTGTAAGTGATGTCACTGATTAACAGTATAGTGCATTATATCTAATCACCCATTGACAAATTACCAGCAAAACAAAACTATCAAAACCTGTTATCTACACAAATATGTGGTTAAAACCCCAAACTTATATAAACAAGAGCTCCAGTCTATAAGAGTTAGCCTTAGCCTTAACTTAAGTTAGCAGCTAACGTTAACGTTACCTCTTCTGGAAACGGTTGAGACGGTAACGGACTTTTTCGAAGACACAAAACCATTTCTATAAAGTAAATATTCAACAGAAGCATATCAATTACACGTAAGAAAGGTGTCAGGAACGTTTGTATGTATTATTTGTGTGATTTTCTTTACTAAACTTACGTGAAAGCAGTGAAAACAACAGCGAGAGACGCTAGTTTTGCTGTTTGTCCGTTGATGACGTTTCCTCGTTGCCATCTGCTCTCGCGCGCGCTCCAGTCTTTCAGTGCGACTCGAATGTTTACGCGCACGTGCATTAAAACACTTCAAAGGCACGCAGCATATAAACAAAGATCTAGAATTAAAATATAACATAATTTAAAATATCATTAATATTAAATCATGAACTTAGTTTAAGAATTTAACACAACCTCTTTATTTTATTTGAAAACGTGCTTGCAATATTTTTTATACCATCACTTTGCTTTTGATTTTATTTTAATTTTTAATAAAAGAAAATGTTTTTTAATATATATATATATATATATATATATATATATATATATATATATATATATAAGAGAATATGAAAGCACTGACTGCTATATATATATATATATATAGCCAGTCAGTGCTTTCATATTCTCTTTTATATAGGCTATAAAATAAAGATGTCCTGAAAGTGCTTTTACAATCTTATCTTATAGATATTTTTTTAATAGTGTATTATTAATTATTTATTTAATTATTTATGGATTAATTGTAGCTATTGGATTGATTATTGCATGTTACTATCATTGCTGTGTTGTTGTTTTTGTTTTTTTGTATCCTCTATGTCCACAATGTTGTTGGATTTTTAGGATGGTTTACTGTTATCTGTGCTGATGTTCAATGTGGCTCTCTTGAGTGCAAAACAAATTCCCCTCAGGGCAATAAAGGTTTCATTCATTTTCATTCATACAAGTTGTAAATATGAAAACAGTATTGATTATATAATAAAAAAATATATAAAGTAGCTTTAGAAATGGTCAACAGTGTAGAAATAAAAGTAGCCATATTGCAAAAACTCACTTGATTAAAACCTATACATTATCATTAATATATTTTCATGAATATATTTTAACATAGATTTTAAAAACTGAGCTAAGAACTTGAGAACTAACTGGTGCTTAAATAGTTTTTTGACCCTTTAAGATTTTTCTGTTCCTGTTCAGAAGAGCAGGAAAAAGGTGAAGCATGGACTGCTATTTTAATGTATTAATTAGTTGCTGCTGAAAAAAAAAACCATACTCATAACGCATTTTTTTAATTTCTTTTTTTACTTTCATCTAATTCAAATTTACTTATTAATTAAGTAGAGGTTCCCTTAATGTTGTCAAAAAAAGATCCCGTTCTGGGGAGTTTAGTTTTTTATTACAAAAAAAGTAATTTCTTATTTGATCACAACGTTTACTGTCGTTTTTCTGTAGCTAGGCTATGTCTTGCACGTCCACAGATGTACAAAAACAAAAAATACACGTTGTGTATGTCCTGGACTGATGCAATGATCTGCAGGTCTGTTGTCTCATGTTTGATGGGAATAATACAGTAATTAACGTTTTTGTACATTTAAACTTGCTATTGTCTTTCAAACGTACGGAATACTAAAACAATTGAAACAAATAAAAATTTTCATAGAAATGCAGTCTGATAAGATGGTAATGAAATTACGGGCCTGTGATGTTGCAGTTTCGTTGCCAGTAAGTCATGAAATTACCAAGTTATTACGAATAGAGTTTGATCTGGAACGTTGTTGGTTATCTTATAACCTTAGGAGGACGTACTGATGACGTTGTAGGTTGGTAATATGTTGGTAATGAAATTACGAGCATGCGACGTTGCAGTTACGTTGGCAATTGGTAAAGTCATGATGTGACCAAAAAGTATGAATACATAACGTAATTGTTACGTCGTGTATTAGCTGGGAAGCCAGGGTGGGAGACCAACTAAAATCAGCTGAACCCCAGCTAAGCCAGGCTGGGAGACCAGCTGACCACCAACTTGACCAGCTGAGCCAGGCTGGGAGACCAGCTTGACCAGCTAAGCCAGGCTGGGAGACCAACTGACCACCAACTTGACCAGCTGAGCCAGGCTGGGAGACCAGCTGACCACCAACTTGACCAGCTAAGCCAGGCTGGGAGACCAGCTGACCACCAACTTGACCAGCTGAGCCAGGCTGGGAGACCAGCTGACCACCAGCTTGACCAGCTAAGCCAGGCTGGGAGACCAGCTGACCACCAACTTGACCAGCTGAGCCAGGCTGGGAGACCAGCTGAACTCCAGCTAAGCCAGGCTGGGAGACCAGCTGACCACCAACTTGACCAGCTGAGCCAGGCTGGGAGACCAGCTTGACCAGCTAAGCCAGGCTGGGAGACCAGCTGACCACCAACTTGACCAGCTGAGCCAGGCTGGGAGACCAGCTGACCACCAACTTGACCAGCTGAGCCAGGCTGGGAGACCAGCTTGACCAGCTAAGCCAGGCTGGGAGACCAACTGACCACCAACTTGACCAGCTGAGCCAGGCTGGGAGACCAGCTGACCACCAACTTGACCAGCTAAGCCAGGCTGGGAGACCAGCTGACCACCAACTTGACCAGCTGAGCCAGGCTGGGAGACCAGCTGAACTCCAGCTAAGCCAGGCTGGGAGACCAGCTTGACCAGCTAAGCCAGGCTGGGAGACCAGCTTGACCAGCTAAGACAGGCTGGGAGACCAACTAAAACCAGTTACTTCCATCTTAAACCAGCTAAGACCAGCCAACCAGCTTAGGCTGGTTTTAGCTGGATTTTTCAGCAGGGTGGGCCATATAAGATCGTCCTCGAGACCTGATACCCCCATGTGAAAAGCCACCTGTGGATTGGTAGACCCCGCAAAGCTGGAGTGAAGGCCTGTTGTTCACGAGAAGTGATGTGGCATTGCAGTGGTTGAAAGTGTGAAGTGAGCACGCGTGGAGAGTTATAGTATTGATGCATGCACGAGTGTGGGAGACCTAATCATTACCCTCACTCTATAATCTTTGCTCGGGGAAGCCTAACCAGTGGGACATCCAGAGTCTAATCTGATCTGTTGATTGTAGAGTTGTGTCCAGGTTGCGAGTCATTCTGTAAACTGAGAGATCCTGTGAATCGTTCATCCTTCTGAAGTGAGTCTTCTGCTGTCATTCTGTGAACTGAGAGATTCTGTGAATCATCATCCTTCTGAAGTGAGTCATCTGCTGTCATTCTGTGAACTGAGAGATCCTGTGAATCATCATCCTTCTGAAGTGAGTCATCTGCTGTCATTCTGTGAACTGAGAGATTCTGTGAATCATCATCCTTCTGAAGTGAGTCATCTGCTGTCATTCTGTGAACTGAGAGATCCTGTGAATCATCATCCTTCTGAAGTGAGTCATCTGCTGTCATTCTGTGAACTGAGAGATCCTGTGAATCGTTCATCCTCCTGAAGTGAGTCATCTGCTGTCATTCTGTGAGCTGAGAGATCCTGTGAATCATCATCCTTCTGAAGTGAGTCATTTGCTGTCATTCTGTGAACTGAGAGATCCTGTGAATCGTTCATCCTCCTGAAGTGAGTCATCTGCTGTCATTCTGTGAACTGAGAGATCCTGTGAATCGTTCATCCTTCGGAAGTGAGTCTGCTGACTATTGTGTTCAATCTGCTGTCATTCTGTGAACTGAGAGATTCTGTGAATCATCATCCTTCTGAAGTGAGTCTGTTGACTACTGTGTTCAATCTGCTGTCGTTCTGTGAACTGAGAGATTCTGTGAATCATCATCCTTCTGAAGTGAGTCATCTGCTGTCGTTCTGTGAGAGATCCTGTGAATCATCATCCTTCTGAAGTGAGTCATCTGCTGTCGTTCTGTGAACTGAGAGATCCTGTGAATCATCATCCTTCTGAAGTGAGTCATCTGCTGTCATTCTGTGAACTGAGAGATCCTGTGAATCGTTCATCCTCCTGAAGTGAGTCTTCTGCTGTCATTCTGTGAACTGAGAGATCCTGGGAATCGTTCATCCTTCGGAAGTGAGTCTGCTGACTACTGTGTTCAATCTGCTGTCATTCTGTGAACTGAGAGATCCTGTGAACCATCATCCTTCTGAAGTGAGTCATCTGCTGTCATTCTGTGAACTGAGAGATCCTGTGAATCACCATTCTTCTGAACGAGAGTCGGTTGACTGCTGCGTTGAACTGCTGTCCTTCGACGAGCTGGGACATCCTGGAGGGAAGTACAGTAACCCGGAGTCCTTCCGTTGCTATTTTAAGTGTTATTAATAAATAAAAATTAGAGTTTTTATACTATCTGTTGTCCTGCCTGATTGTTGCCTTAGGCGTCGGCTCCTCCGGAGTGTGGTCAGGGCCGTTTGAAGGAATTTGGGGGCCCCAAGCAAAATAGACATGGAGACCCCCCCCCCCCCCCCCCCGGGTTATTAAATATTAGTTATTAAATATTAAATAACTAACAATTTACCATCTATTAATGATGGTTCTTATAAAGTGTTACCGAAAACTTAAAGATATGTTAGCATTTCGATATTTTGATATTAGAAGGGAAGGGATGCTGCTTTCACTACCAATGCATAAAAACATCCCAAGCTAATGTTTGATGCACGGAATTTATTGTGTGGTTTTCCTAACCCCCATTGGTAAATAGATTATCACGGTGGAAAAGTTAGTATAGCATGCTATGCCACTTTCATCAAAACCTATTACAAAGCTATAGCAATCATGTCATGTCATTAAATAAGATAAACGGATCTGCGTCTTCCTTAAACCGTTAAAAAACATATTACATTATGTAACGTTAACCATATTCCGTCCGTTCGAAAAAAATTTGCAGCATTTGCCGTCAGGCAGGTAGCTAACATAAACATATTTTTGCTAGCCTAACGTTACCTGCTGCAAAATTACACCATTTGTACAAGACAAGTAGAGCTATTTTTATGCAGTGTAATTTATCACTTTACCACTATCTGGTATTTTTCTTATCCTCCTCTTCCTTTCTCTTCTGGCTTCCTGAAGCATAATTCCGCTTCATGATGACTGCCGAGGAGGTTTGTATTTGCCGGCAGCAGAGATCGCGTGGTTGGCTGGCTGCTGTCAGCGACTACTGAGAGGGGCCCCCTTGAGGGGGATTCCGATAACAGTGTCATTGCACTTTACTGCATTGACTATCAAAGGGGCGCTCACAGTTTGTCGTTGCATTTTATTCTTAAACAGTCGTTGTCTTGGGGCCCCAGTCCAGCTCGGGGCCCCAAGCAATTGCTTGGTTTGCCTGTCCTGTTCCGACGGGCCTGAGTGTGGTTATTAACCCTTGGCCTGGGAAACGGTGACACTATAGCAACATATTTCAATCTTGGTAAAAAGACTTAATCAAAACAACGTTTTACATTTTTTACATTTTATTTAGTTATTAATTCATTCACTAGATCTTTCTAGCGTAATATTTTCAAGCTGTCCTCTAGCACAGCGCCCCGACACACGCGCACACATAGAGCGTCTAAACTTTTACGACATCATAGAGAGAGAGCATCCCTTTTTTACCATGCTATGTTATGCCAAGAAAACGAGAAATTATCACTTGTGAACTCTGAATGACATTGTGAGCTTTGGGGGTGATACTGTAAACGTTTGGTTTTCTCAAAAATAAATTGATGAAAGCTATTTTTAAAGTCGGCATGAAATCAAAATGTACCCTATTTACTTTGTTAGCCCATATTACTAGTCTTGTGGTGAACAATTAATCAGTGCATGTTAATACACAGGAAAAATGGCTTGCCATGGTAATCTTTATCAAAATCTGAAAAGTTACTTCTGGTCTGGAAAAATTACAGATGTTGTCACACAGCTTAAATCGAAATTTCAAACAAATTTTGTACCAATTGGAGGTGATTTTAATCTAGCTCCAGACGAATGGCTGGACAGATCTCCTTCTAGTTATACAAGTCACCATTTTAATAACATTATTCAGGAGTTTTGCCAGTCAAATTCCCTTAATGACATCTGGAGGTTGAAGCATCCTGGGGAGTCTCAGTTTTCCTGGGTCAAACCTAATGGATCCTCTAAGTCAAGGATAGATTTTTGGCTTATTACTGAGGAACATTCTGAGTTTGCCATGTTACGGCAAAATTCAATAACCAATAAATATCACTGAGAAAGAGTCATTCAGAGTCAAATTCAATAAAAAGAAGTATTTTATTCCTGCAGGAATAGGTTCAGTCCCAAACACACAAAGTTCAGTTTGTGCGAGGAGTGACACTCATGAGAGCAGCGGAGGGGGGTTATATACTGTTTTCAAGGACCTTTCCTGCTAAGTTTACAGATATGATGTAGGCTCTTTTGTCTTTAAAGGGCACAACAGGCGCCTCTGCCTCTTCTGTCCATAGCCTAATACAGAAATACACTGGTCAAAAGCTGACCAGGCCCTAAGGTCAAAGGTCCCCTCCCATTCGCCTCTGAGTGTCACACCAGGCACGTACACCATACATTTTTAGTTCACACTTCACAGTATAGAATCATTAAGAACCTCATGGCTCAAATCCATCTAGTAAAATTAACTACTGGTCAATGTAAGATTAATGTCATATTAATGTAAGATAAAAATTCCCGTTACACTTCTTAATAGGAAATCTGTGTTCTTTCAGGACTGGATGGATAAAGGTGTCTGGTCCATTGTACACATTATGGATGGGGAAGGAAATGTCCTTAGTTATGAGAATTTTTGTGAAAGATATAATATTATTTGCACTCAGAAATTATATGCGTCTCTGTTAAAAGCTGTTCCTGGTGGTTTGGTTCAGATGGTCAAAGGTGCATTGTGTTATTCACCTGTGATTTTTTCTTGTAAAGTTAAAAAGAGACCTCTTATATTTGATTTCCCGGAAGACAAAGTGGGTCAAATTAGAACAAGATTTCTTACTTTTCCACTTTTTCCATAGGTAAAAGAGGTTCAGTTTAAAATGATTAATGATATTTATCATTGTAATGATTTCCTCAGACACAGATTTAATATGGATTGTAATGAGTGCACCTTTTGTGAAGCGGACATAGAGTCGTTGGAACATTTATTTTATTTATGCAAATTCTCAAAGAAATTCTGGGATGACTTTTATATTTGGTTAAGATTGAAATATGAAATACCTGACTTTAATTTTAAAACTATAAAATATTTGTCTTTTTCTTTGAGTTACGATCTTGAATTGTTGGTGAACAATATTGTGCTGTTGGCCAATTACTTTATACACAAATGCAGATTCTTTAAGAACCCTCCCACTTTCTTACGTTTCCATAAAGATTTAATGATCTTCTTCAAATCTTTAAGACTGGTGCATAACAAAAAAGCCCTTAAATTATATAATCTTCTGAAGTTTTTTTTTTTATGATCACCCCCTTGTGTAATATTTTATTTATTATTTATTTTCTTTGTTTTATTTCTGTTTTTTTTTTTTTTTTTTCAGATTCAGTGTTCATTTATATTTTATGCTGCTATTTGGACTTTTTTTTTAATCGTATAAGATTTTGTATCTTGAGGTTTGTTTGGTATTTTGTATGTTTCTTTGAGCAATAAAAAAAAAAAAAAAAAAAAAAAAACCTTCTGGTCTGGAAATGTTCCTTTTCTGATGCGGCTCGGGTTGAAAACGCTTAACCACACCCCTCAAACCTCTGCTATGAGCAGAGATGGAGAGGAGGAGCGCTAGAGTAAAACCCTGCCCTCTGTTCAATATTTCCTTTCACTGGGAAATCGTCACAACACTGGAGAAAAGTTGTTTTGCAACTTCCGGTTATGGGGACTTTAAAACCATTAATACAACTCTTTGCTTTACAAAAACTGTTATTACACTAAACCAAGACTCAAAATAAGATATTTCATTTACCCCTACAGCTAGTCATATGTTAATTCTTTTTTTTTATTCTGTATTTTTACAGACCTAAAACCATGATGCTTCAAAGTATGGATTAGAAGTAGTCAAAGACACAAACGATTTTGAACATTTATATACATTTGTGTGTTGCAAAAGCAGAAGTCTATCTTCTTTAAATAAAGATTTACCTCTATCTATGCTTTAATTTCTTTAAAATAACCAGGTAACCTGCGTTATTTCTGTGATTACTTTTTAAATGAATGGCTGATCTATAGGCTGCTCATTAATGTTTCTACCGTCAATGAGTGATGTATCATACTGAACTTAAATCTAAACTTTAGTAGCATAGGCCTATTGTAATGTTAGAGAACTTGAGCCTTTGTTTGATGTAAGAGAGAATGAAGGGCTGAATGAAGGGCTTCTGTCACTTTTGAGTGATTTATTGCCCCCCTATAAAATGGTTCCCACGCCTAGCCCCGCCCATTTCTACCCCTCCCACCCACTTCCGGTCTGACCAAAATTCCTACGGTCTCCCCTCCTCTCCACCCCCACCACCCCCACTTCTGGAGAGGTCATGTGATCGTGGGAAAATTATCCCACGGACCACATTTGATGATGTACTTTTCACAAATACATAGTCTTTAAAGGTATTAAAACAATTTATATAATTAAAATACATATGTCTTTTGCGTCCATACACTTGTAAAATGTTAAAACATTAATGAGAAAGTTTAAATAGTGTTTTCTTAAAGTTATCAAAATGTGTTAATATTAAACCATCTAAAACAACATGTATTAAAATTATATCAAGCAAATAGTTCTATTTTCTAACATATATTTGAAGAAAACTTGTACTTTCACAATTACATAGTGTTTAAAGATGTACAAAACGATGTATAGTAAATAAAGTTAAAATGCATATGTCTTTAACGTTCCTACATTTGTAAAATGTTAAAACCTTAATGAGAAAGTTTAAATTGTGTTTTTCTTAACGTTATCCAAATGTTTTAGCATTAAAACATCTAAAACAATGTGTATTACAATTTTTATATCAAACAATAGATCTATTTTCTATCATACATTTAAAAAAGTCTTACTTTTCACATAACGCATAGTACTTAAAACTATTAAACCCCAATTTATATCATTAAGACACTGAACAAATATTTACTTTCACACATTATTTTGTAAAACATTCCATTTAAAAAAAGTGTTTTCAATCATAATAATAACTAAAACAGCATGTATTAAATATCAAGCAAATAGTTATTTTCTAACATACTTTCACAATTACATAGTGTTTAAAAATTACATAGTATTACATGCGCACTTAAAATATACATATCTTAGTGTTTTTACACATTTGTAAAATGTTAAAACATAAATGAAAATGTTTTCTTAAAGTTATAAAAATGTTTTACTATTAAAACATCTTAAACAACATTTTAAAAATGCTATGTTAAAAGGTCAAAGTTCAGTCATTTACAGAAAATTAAAACAAGAGTGTTTTTTATTACAAAAGATACATTTACACATTATTTGCAAAATGTTACATTTGACATAAAACAGCTTTTTAAAAAGTGTATACATTGTTAAAAATCACAGTATCAAAAAAAAAAAAAAAAAAAAAAAACCCACATAAATACATTTTAAAAACTGACTTACGTTTTTACAAATCGTACTCGGTTACTAACGTAACCTCGGTTCTCTCTAGAGAGGGAACGAGTATTGCGTAAGTTTAGCTTACGCTACGGGAAAGATTCATCTTCTCGAGATATTGAAGCCAAAAAAAAAAATTATCCTTAATTTTGTATTCATTGTCAACGCAGTGCAGCAGCTAGCAGACCTAGAGCAGGCAGTCTTGCGTGCTCATTGGCTGCCCTGCGGGCAACTGCTGCAGCCTATCAGTGAGCCCCGCGTGACGTACGTCCAATGAAGGGCGCCCGCGCCTTCATAGCGTCATAGCCCGCCAGAATGGGCGTGGCTTAGCGTATAAAAGAAGGGGCTCTAGGCTGCATTCCCTGGTTTCTGTCGACTGAAGCGAAGTCGCTCGTGGCGCGAGCACGGCCGGTTACGCAATACTCGTTCCCTCTCTAGAGAGAACCGAGGTTACGTTAGTAACCGAGTACGTTCTCTTACGAGAGGTTCTCTCGTATTGCGTAAGTTTAGCTTACGCTACGGGAACTTTTTGTCAACGCCGTGCGCGCCAAGCAACCACCCATGAGTCGCCGAGGTTTCTCGGGGAACCCAATAAGTGGAAAAATAAGGTGGCCAGCCACGCGGGCCATCACTTGTACATAAGCACACATAGGGACATACCCTACTAGTGCAGCTCAACCAGGAGAGCTGAGTCACGTGAGAGTGGTCTGAGCATGATATATCTGGGCAGAACGCACAACTCTCTTAAACTGACAGAAGTTTAGCCTGCAGGGCGGGAACTTCTAGGTTATAGAACCTGACAAAGGTAGACGGGGAGCTCCAGCCCGCCGCTACACATATGTCGTGGATAGAAATCCCGCTGGACCACGCCCACGATGAGGCCATGCCTCTGGTGGAATGAGCCCTGATGCCCAGAGGGCATTGCAGACCTTTTGACGCATAAGCTGCCGCTATAGCGTCCACTATCCATCTGGACAGAGTCTGTTTCGAGGCAGCGAGACCTTTGGTGCGCCCACCGAACGAAACAAACAGCTGCCCCGTGCGCCTAAAAACGGCGGAGCGCGCAGTGTAAATTCTCAGCGCTCTGACTAGGCAGAGGAGATTCACATCTGTCTCACTGTCTGATGCTGGTAGAGCCGACAGTGAAATGACTTGCGCTCTGAAAGGAGTGCCCATCACTTTTGGAACATAGCCATGTCTAGGTTTGAGGATGACTTTAGAGTCATTCGGCCCGAACTCAAGACACGTCGCGCTGACTGACAGCGTGTGCAGGTCCCCCACACGTTTGACTGATGACAGCGCGGTCAGAAAAACGGTTTTTAGTGATAGGTATTTTAGCTCCACGGAGTCTAATGGCTCGAATGGGAAGGCTTTCAGGGCCTCGAGGACCACGGAAAGATCCCATATAGGAACCGACGGGGGGCGCGGCGGATTCATCCTTCTAGCTCCCCTTAGGAAGTGGATGACCAGCTCATGTCTTCCCAGTGACTGGGCGCGCGTCGACTCTGCGAACGCCGCCACGGCCGCCACATAAACTTTGAGCGTGGATGGGGACCTCCCTTTATCCATCAGCTCTTGTAGGAAAGTGAGCAAATGCGCAACCTCGCACGTCCGTGGGTCCAGATCTCTGTCGGTGCACCATTTGGAGAACACCGACCATTTAGACGCGTAGAGCCTTCTCGTGGAAGGAGCTCTAGATTGCGTGATCGTGTTCATCACTCTTTCTGGCAGGGTAGCGAATACCCGTTGATCAACCATGCGTGCAGAGACCAGCGCTCTGGATGGGGATGCCAGATCGAGCCGCAAGCCTGAGAGAGGAGATCTGCCCTCACCGGAATAGGCCACGGAGCTGTATGTGACAGCCGTGCTAGTTCCGGGAACCAATTCTGATTCTCCCAGTGCGGAGCTATGAGGAGCACCGAGTGGCGCGTTTCCCTGATTCTCTTGATCACCTGTGGTAACAGAGAGACCGGAGGGAAAGCATACAGCGGGAGGCTGGGCCAGACCTGGGCCAGCGCATCCTCGTTCTTCGAAAAGAACATCGGGCAGTGAGCGTTGTCTTTCGACGCAAACAGGTCGACTTCCGCCCTGCCGAATAGGCGCCACAGTTTCTGGACTGTTTGGGGGTGCAGGGACCATTCCCCTGGGGGAACGTTGTCCCTGGACAGTTTGTCTGGACCGTCGTTCAAATGGCCAGGCACATGCGCCGCCCTCAGCGAGCGCAGGTGCATCTGGGACCAAATGAGGATGCGTTCCGTCAGATTGCAGAGGTTTCTGGATCTGACACCGCCCTGACGGTTTATATAGGAAACCACAGACATGTTGTCCAAGCGGACTAGAACATGTTGGTCCTGTATGAACGGGAGGAAGCGCTTCAGCGCGTTCTCGACCGCTATCATCTCCAGACAGTTTATGTGGAAATGCATCTCCTGGTCTGACCATTGGCCAAAGGCCGGTCTGCCCTCGAACAGCGCGCCCCAACCCGAGTTGGACGCGTCTGTCGAAATGACTTTGCGATAAGAGATGGTTCCCATCATCACTCCCTGCTGGTACCAGTCGGCTACTAACCAGGGCTGCAGAGCCGCTATGCAGGTCTGAGTCACTCTGATTTTCTGGCCGCCAGAAACCCAGGCTCGGCGAGACGCGCGAGCATTCAACCAGCGTTGGAGCGGGCGCATGCGCAGTAGGCCCAGCTGGAGCACCGCTGCAGCTGATGCCATACAGCCCAGCATCCTTTGAAACGTTTTCAAAGGGAGAAAGCTGCCCTTCTGGAAAGATGCGGCTAGGTGGCGAACACGGCGCGCGCGCTGTGTCGACAAACGAGCCGTCATAGCCACAGAGTTCAGTTCTATTCCTAAAAAGGAAATTGACTGACTGGGCATTAATGAGCTCTTGGTCCAGTTGACCGTGAGACCCAAATTTTCCAGGTGACTGAGAAGCACTGTTCTGTGAGATAACAGTTCCGTCTCTGACTGTGCCAATATCAGCCAATCGTCCAGATAGTTCATTATTCGCAGCCCTTGAGTTCTCAGGGGGGCGAGCGCCGCGTCCATGCACTTCGTAAATATACGGGGTGCTAGAGACAGGCCGAACGGCAGGACGGTGTATTGATATACCTGACCGTCGAAGGCGAATCTCAAAAATTGCCTGTGACGGGGTAATATCTGAATCTGAAAATAGGCATCCTTCAGATCTAGAGAAATGAACCAGTCCCTCGGGCGAACGTGCGCGAGGATTTTCCTGGTCGTAAGCATTTTGAACGGTCTTTTTGCAAGTGCCTTGTTCAATTGTCTCAGATCTAGGATGGGCCTGAAAGCTCCGTCCTTCTTGGGTACGAGAAAATATCGGCTGTAAAAGCCTGACTCGCTCAGAGAAGGCGGTACTTTTTCTATAGCCCCTTTGCACAGCAGTACTGCTATTTCTGCGTGAAGTAGGTGTGCTACTTCCGCATTCACTATCGTCGCGGTCCGGGCTCGAAAGCGCGGGGGACGGCGAATGAATTGAAGTGTATAGCCCTGCTTTATTGTGCTCAGAACCCATTCTGAAATCCCTGGGATAGTTTCCCATACAGCTATGTGAGCCGCTAGGGGGCGAATGGCCTCCGGGTTCAGACCGCCGCCATTCGCGGGCTTGTGAAACTGAACCGGAGCCGAGAGCGCGGCGCGCGCGCTCTCGGTACTGGGCAATGGTTGCTCGCTGAGAACCAGGATCGGCTGATCTATGTGAGGTGTCCCAATCATGAGGGATGGGGAGCGTTTTATTCTCACTTTTTGACGCGCGAGCAGCGCTTTGGGCGGAAAAGCTTTCTGTAAGCGTGAGCGCGTGTGCGCGGGCACGAGACTTACAAGTGTATTCGACGCCCCGATCATAACAGATGGGGAGCGTTTTATTAGAGCCATGCGTTTTGTGATAACATTCAAACACGCGGGCCGCGCCCGGGGGGAGGTGTGTTTTAGTAAGCGTGAGCGCTCTCTGGCGGGCACGAGACTTACATTCATTACCTGTTGTATTGATCGTGTAGCAGAGCGGGCAGATAGTGGGCACAGACCTGTGGACACATTTCTTGCATTCAACACTCGAGCGGCTTTTACGCGCTTTATGAGAGTGTGCCCTGTGGGTGACACAATATGTGATGTGCTTGTGTGTAGGGGTGAACACTGAAGCGTGGGCACTTTTACTACACTTAAAACACCAGCGGCGTGAGCCGGACCAGACATTATGCTCTTTTTGAGATTTCTCTGGGTCGCCGTGAAAACGGCGTTTGTGTGCAGGCGAGAGGGTGAATGAACCGGCTCGTTGGCTGCTAAATAAACCGCTGCAGTAGCCTGTATGAAGGGGACTGACAGGGAAATAACTTTTGACGGCGGTCCGGCCGCAGCGGGAAGCGCGCGTCTTTTTTCTCTCTCGGTTAGGATGGCTTCGCGTGCTCAGACTTTAACGTGATCTTTTGCCGAGGCCCTCTGGGGGGCGGCGGTCTGTGACGGCTGTCTGAGCGCGATCTAGGGCGGCCGCCCTGGCGTCGCTGCGAAGACTGAGGCTGTGCTGGCCGCTGGGTGCTGGTTCGCGCCGGAGGCTGGCTCTGTCTCTCGCGAGAGCGGCCTGTGGCGGAGCTTGAGCGTCGCGGCAGGAAGAGGTTCATGGCCTGCGTGGTCTTTTGTACCTCCGAAAAACGGTCAACAATCCCGTTCACCGCTGGGCCGAAGAGACCAGTAGGGGAGAGCGGCGCGTTCAGGAAGGTGGCGCGCTCCGAGTCCCTCATATCCGCGAGCGTCAACCAGAGGTGCCTCTCTGTCACGGTCAACGCGGCCATGGCTCGTCCAATGGCTTGAGCTGCAGTCTTGGTGGCGCGGAGAGAGAGATCCGTCGCGCTTCTTAAATCCGTGACCGCAGCTGGGTCCTGGCCCTTCTCATCCCATTCACGGAGGAGGTCGGCTTGCAGGATCTGTAGAACAGCCATGGAGTGTAGAGCAGACGCGGCCTGGCCGGAGGCTGCATATGCGCGGCCGACCAAGGCAGACGTGGCTCTGCATGCTTTGGACGGGAGGGCTGACCTTGACCGCCATCTCGCGGAGGGCGGAGAAAGGTGCGCTGCGACCGCCTCTTCCATAGGAGGAATAGCCGTGTATCCTCTCTCGGCGGCGCCGTCCACTTGGGAGAGCGACGCGGAGGCCTGAGACTGCAGCCTTGATGAGAAGGGTGCGTTCCACGACTTAGTCAACTCCGTGTGAAGCTCCGGTAGGAACGGAGCAGGCCTGCTTGCTGGAGCTGAACGGCGGCGATGCAGGAAACATCCGTCGAGCCTGTTCAGCGCGGGTTCCTTTGGCAGTGACCACTCGAGCCCGAGTCGGTCGACCGCCTGCGTCAGCAGACGCATCAGCTCTGCATCAGCTCCAGCGCGGGTACGGCCGGATTCCTGGATCGACGAGGAGGCGGAGTTTAGCGACCAATCCTCGCTATCCGATGCCAGGATGGAGCAGCAGTCTCTTGTGGCGTGTCCCTCGGCCTCATCCTCAGATGCGACGGCAGTGAGGCTCGTGAGCGGCAGCTGCGCGTCGGTGAAGGGAGGCGGGGAAGGCGAGAGCGAGGCTCGAGGGAGATTCTCCGGCGAGCGCGTCGCTGTGGCCACAGGTTCCGGCTGTCTCTGGGAACGGCGCTTCTTTTTTCGCGGTCCCACAAAGGGCGGAGTTACTGCTTCCGGGTTGAAGGCTTCGAGGCGAGCCCGCAGGGTCGACATTGGAAGCGCTTCACAGGACTCGCAGCCCCCGGAAGCGAGGGCGAGTTCCGCGTGTTCCTGGCCCAGGCAGAGAGCGCAGATCATGTGGCGGTCTCCGACGCTGAGCGGGGCCCTGCACGAGCCACAGGAAGTGCGAGGCATCTTTACAAAGACGCTCGCTGCTCTTTTAGGAGTATACAATTAATACACAAGCAAAAAAGGATACGTCGCCGGATAGCGTAGCTCGCACGGATGGCTGAAGGTGGCGAAGACGGCCGGCTTCCTCAGCGCTGTCCTAAGCTGGCTGTTCGCTGTTCGACGGCGGCGGTGGCTTCTCTCAGATCCAGCGATGCGAAGAGCTTCGCTGAAGAGACAGAAATCAGGGAATGCAGCCTAGAGCCCCTTCTTTTATACGCTAAGCCACGCCCATTCTGGCGGACTATGACGCTATGAAGGCGCGGGCGCCCTTCATTGGACGTACGTCACGCGGGGCTCACTGATAGGCTGCAGCAGTTGCCCGCAGGGCAGCCAATGAGCACGCAAGACTGCCTGCTCTAGGTCTGCTAGCTGCTGCACTGCGTTGACAATGAATACAAAATTAAGGATAATTTTTTTTTTTGGCTTCAATATCTCGAGAAGATGAATCTTTCCCGTAGCGTAAGCTAAACTTACGCAATACGAGAGAACCTCTCGTAAGAGAACCGTTTGTTGAAAGAGAACCAAAACTCTTATTATCCGTCTCCAAAGATTTATCCAACAGGTTATCCAAAGATTTATCCAGAGGTATATCCGAATGTATATCAAACTACAGAGATTTTAATTCCAAAAGTCACAAAGTCCTCCTGAGGAGCTCAATGAAACGCGTCCGCACTGTTACATCCCAAAAGTTCGAATGGCATCTGTGAGGTCTACACGGCAGCCAGACGCAAGCTCCACCCCTAGACCCCTCCCACACCTAGACCCTACCCACCCCAGGTGTTGATGCGTGAGAAAAAATAACAACAGATACCCACGCTCAGGAGGATCATGGTGAAAAAGTTACTGCTCAGCTCAGAGCTTTATTTACTGTCTAAAATGAAAGAATTGAGTGCGCGTTGAGTCGCGCAGGCCACTCCCACCAAACACACCCCTCAAAGCTAAACAAAATAATGTTTTAACCGGACATCCTGTACCCATTTGAGCAATGTATTGGGTAACGGATCAGCGGGTTGTTTTTAATTAAAGAAACGTTTTGTTTTCCACATACATTTAAAACTTTTAAAAAACATGTAGGCTATGTATAAAGTTAAAATGCAATGGTTTAGTAGGCTATTCGTACATTTTACAACGTTATCTGAAGAAAGTTAGAATGCGGTCCTTCACACAGGCTACAGATTTAAAAAAACATTCAAAACAACATCCCAATGTGCAATCATTTAAAACAAGTTTTAAAAATAAAATAAAAAAGAATATGTCAAACAAAGGGTCGAGTTCTCGAACATTACAATAGGCCTATGCTACTAAAGTTTAGTTTCAAGTTCCATGATACATCACTCATCGACGGTAGAAACAATGAGCAGCCTATAGATCAGTGTGTGAAGCAATTATTTATTGAGAGGTTGAAGAAGTTATTTATAATTAGACCTACACTAAATAACATTAATAAAAATAATAGGCTAGTTGTTTAAAAATGAAAATATTCACTAACTTACTGATTTATTCACTCTTCGATAGGATAATCCACCTCACCCGTTTGAGAATGCGTTTTTGGAGTAAAAAAAATTATGAATCTGTTCAAAACTATGTGCTTTAAAGTGAAATGTAAGCGGTAGGCAAACAGGCATGCTACACTTTCACATAGGCTACAACTTTAATAACTTTTTTAAATGATACGGACCTTTAAAATACAAAGGTTTATAGGCTAGTATTTAAAACGATAGGCCTATCAGAACAATTTAAAACAGGTTAGAATGTTTTCCTTCACACAACCTACAGATTTTAAAAACAAAAAAAGTCAACGTTAAATCTTTTAAAACAAGAATGTCTTTCACGAACAACTTTTAAAGATAGGTCTACCAGAAAAATAGTAAATTATGTTTTAAACAATGTTTCAACATATCAACAGTTAAAAAAAGACATAAAACGAATAGTTTTTAAGCAAAACTTTTTAACATTTCAATTCACTACTAAACTTTTGTTTAGTTCTTAGCTAAAAATATATCTTTCACTGTCCCGCACAGCATCCTCGCGGCTCGCGCTCCGAAAGCAAAACATGAATGAGAAATAGACCTACAACTCCGCCCACCTACAACTCCGACAAAGCATGAGAATACACATGTGCAGAGGTATAGCTACAGATTTCAATCTTGGTAAAAAGACTTAAAACAACGTTTTACATTTTATTTAATTGAGTAATTAATTCATTCACTAGATCTTTCTAGCCTAATATTTTCAAACTGTCTCTAGCACAGCGCCCCGACACACGCACACATAGAGCGCAAAACTTTTACGACATCGTAGAGAGAGAGCATCCCTTTTTTACCATGCTAATGCTATGTTATGCCTAGAAAACGAGAAATGATCTCTCGTGAACTCTGAATGGTATTGTGAGCTTTGGGTGATAGGCTACATGTAAACTTTTTGGTTTTCTCAAAAATAAATTGATGAAAGCTATTTTTAAAAGTCGACATCAAAATGTAGGCTACCCTATTTACTTTGTTAGCCCATATTACTAGTCTTGTGGTGAACAATCAATCCGTGCAAGTTAATACACAGGAAAAAATGGCTTGCCATGGTAATCTTTAATCAAAATCTGAAAAGTTACTTCTGGTCTGGAAATGACATTCCTTTTCTGATGACGTCAGTTTGACAGCTTGGGTTGAAAACGCTTCACCACACCCCTCAAACCTCTGCTAGAGTATTAAATTACAGTCGTCTATGAGTGTTTAAGACTAAAATTATATTTGTTTTAGAACATCTTTCTGCTATGTCTACGAAACATCGACATGAAAGATGGGTATTGCTGTTTTTTCTGTAAACTATTACACATAAAGATATGCATTTCACAGCGCAGATACATAGCTAGTTTGTGTATATGTCACTAAACAACAGTTAATGAATTACAAATGATAAGTGGTATTAAGTGAAAGATGGGGGTGATTCGTTTTTATTCTGTCCACATCAATACTTTGACAACAGAGTTTTAGACATGTCTTTTAGGTCTAATCATCTCTAGACGTTGTGTTTTATGTCTTCATATTTTGTTTTTCTTTTCATGAAAACATGCCGAAGCAGTATCAGAATACCAAAATGTTTTAACATATCGTAAATTTCAATTGTTAGATAAATTATCTAACTATTATATCTAACTATAAACATCTATATGTGAAACTAGCTCAGTCGCGTATAGGCTGGATTCTTGATTATATTGTGCAATGTTATTGAATCGCATGTTTAACAGTGGTAGTGTTCTTGGCAGTGGCGTGCACAAACCTCCTCAGGGGCAGGGGCGGAGGGACCAAAAAGGGCACAAAATTTTTAGGTGTTCAAGCACGAAGTGCTGAAAACCTATTGTAATTGTTAGGATTTAAAAAAAAAAATTCCCCTAAAACGCATTGTGCAGCCCAAACCGTAAGGCCTAGAGACTTGAAAACTGGCCAGGTGGTAGGCCTCACATTTGGGGAGAACCTATCAGAGTATGACCCCGATTGGCCCATAGGTGGCGCTATAGCAACAAAAACGCATAATGGCTCATAACTCCTAAACCGTAAGTCGTAGACTCAAGTGTTTTATATCATTGGAAAGCTGGAGGCCTGACTTAAAAAACGTATATCTCCGATTTCATTTCCGGTAGGAAAAAATTTCCGCCATTTTGATTTTTGTCGAAAAACTACTTTTGCGAACTAGTCCCCGGTTTTTCGCCCGATCGGAACCAAACCAGTGCAGAAATGTTCTCTGGAGTCTGAATATGAATAATAAAAAGTTGAATTTTCAATTTCCGGTCGCTAGGGGGCGCAGATTGGTCGCTGTGGGAGGAGCCTATTTTTCTAAAATGGCTATAACTCGAGGAAAAAATTAGATAGGTTCACCAAACTCAGCACATATATGTATGAGCTCAATTTGAGGTGTCGATTGGCCACATGGTGGCGCTATAACATTGAAAAAACATGAAAAGGGCTATGACCACCTGGCCGTTAGTCCGATTGACTTGAAATTTGGTATGCAGTGTCTTGGTCCAAGGTACCATGTATGTGTAAAAGGATATTGGCGTATCTAAAAAAACATGGCCGCCATCGACCAATGAAATTTGAGCACCTATGAGACAAGGTTAACGGTGGCCGATCGGAACGAAACTCGATGGGCATGTTCGACTCATGGCCCAAGAGGTCTGTAAGAGTTTTGAAAGAAATCGGCCACTAGTTGGCGCTAACGAGTTTTATGGCTCTGTAATCCCGTGGTGTTGCACACATCATGTGGTGTTGCCCATAATATGCATATAATTTGATAGATCTCCTCATGTTGATCAACTTTGCCTCTAAAACCATTGCTGTCAATCAAATCGTTCATTAAATATTCACGAATATGTTAAAAAGTTACTTTTGCGAACTAGTCCCTGGTTTTTTGCCCGATCAAAACCAGACCAGTCTAGGACAATTTTCTGGACTCTCTAGATCAATAATTATCGA
This sequence comes from Semotilus atromaculatus, assembly GCA_031834385.1. Lineage (NCBI taxonomy): Eukaryota > Metazoa > Chordata > Actinopteri > Cypriniformes > Leuciscidae > Semotilus > Semotilus atromaculatus. The sequence continues at coordinate 684,805 of JAULUF010000046.1, forward strand.
AAAAAAGTTGAACTTTTGCATTTGGTTGGCTGTAACAGGGTCATTTAGAAAAGGGGTGTGACAAAATACACTCAAAAGCCTATAAATCCTAAAGGAAAACTCAGAACTTGATAAAAATTGATGAACATTTGTGTCATAACATGGTGAAGAAGCATGCGAAGATTCATGGAGATCGGACCATAGGTGGCGCTATAACTGTTGAAAAACCATATATGTCCTATGGTAAATTGCCTGTATTGGCTGCAAATAGTGTTTTCCATCTATGATCATAATGTTTAAACCCAGTGCAGTACAATTCTCTGGACTCTCTAGATCAATAATTATCAGAAAAGGTATAACTTCTTCATTTGGATGGCTATAATAGGGACACTTTATTATGTAGCCTTGACCAAGTGTCCCCGAAAGACTATATCTCTTCACTGAATGCTCATATCTTTTTAAAAACAAGTTAGAACATGTGACTCTAAATAAGCACGACAATTTTCAGACAGATCGGACAAAATATGTCTATATAATGTATGTTAAAAATGTGAAAATTATGTGAATATAAAGGCTTAAGACAATAAATGGTATTATACTGCCCCCTGCTGTTTAAAATAATCATTTTGTCAACTAATGTTGTGTTTTGACTAATATTATACTATAATTCTTATTTAGACTTTATAAAATCACTATTCTAACATTTACACTCATATTTTGTCAAAATTCATCTATTGGAGTATTACTATTGAGAACTTTCTTTACAATATTACTATTGAGAAGTGGAAATCCTGAAAACGAAAGAGAATGAGTTGGCCATCATTTAGGCCACGCCCCTTCAGTACAAATTCTGAAGAACTCGAAAACGGAAAGTCACAGCACGCTCAAATTTTGATGGTAAGGTCCTCTCCGGGGTCTTGATCGAAATCTAGCGTCGCGGGGCTCGGATCGCTAATTCGTGAGACCCCGATTTGGAACGGCTGTATCTCCCGACCTAGACCACGTAGATCCTTGTGCTATAACTTGTTGGAAAGGGCCCGTCCTCATCTAGCTTCGATTCGAGTATGGTGCGATTTGGCCCGGGCATTCCCGAGATATAAGCCTAAAAAGATTTGCATTTCAACTGCCATTACTCCCGGCCCCAATTACCCAGCAACACCGGGATGGTCTTGTTCAACAGGGCTCCTCTAACACTATCTAAGGTCTGAGTTTCAGATTTTTTCACTTTCTCGTTCCCGAGATATAAGTAAAAAAATTTATTTTTATTTTTATTCATTCATTTCAACTGTATTGTAAAACCACTTTTGTCCACTAGAGGGAGCAACAGCATTAGACATTTATAATCTTTTTAAGCAGTTTTCAGCATTGGCTAACAAACAAATGCTTAAAGCTATTTATTATGATGGAAATAATATTTATAATAAATTATATAATATTAAATAAGGATTTATTATAAAGTTTAATATTATTACATCACAAAGAAATATGTGAAATGCTTATAGACCACTAAAAGAGATTTTCACAATAGCATAACCCAAAAGTGTGTGTGTGTGTATGTGTGTGTATGTGTGTGCAAAGGCACCTGTGAAAACACTTTATTAATAAGTATAATGTCCAGCAGAGGGCAGTAGAAGACCACTTATTGGCTCACTTTCATCTTGACAGACTTGTTTTTCACCAGTTTTCTGCACTAAAGCAAACCAGTTTTTCTATGTTAACTATTATAAGACAATCATATTTTGACAGAGTTTATCACTTCATTTGTTCTGATGCTAGCAACATGATAAATCATGGTAAATCAGGATAGAAACATGGTAAATCATAGTAAATAATATTATTACGTGGTGTATCATGGTAAATCATCCTATAACATGGTAAATCAAGGTAAACTAAGATAAGGCAATGCAAGGCAAGGCAAGTTTATTTATATAGCACATTTCATACACAATGGTAATTCAAAGTGCTTTACATAGAAGAAATTAAAATAATCAAAAGAAATACGAATAATTAAAACAGTTTAGAATAAAGAAATTAAAATAATCAACAAATACGAATAATTAAAACAGTTTAGAATAAAAAATTAAATAAAATACAGTACAAACAGTCGGACGAACAGTGGCACAGTGATCATTCAGTAAATGCACAGCTAAACAGAAGTGTTTTGAGTCTGGATGTGAATGTGACTACTGTAGGAGCACATCTGATCTCTACTGTAGGAGCACATCTGATCTCTTCTGGAGGAGCACATCTGATCTCTACTGTAGGAGCACATCTGATCTCTTCTGTAGGAGCACATCTGATCTCTTCTGGAGGAGCACATCTGATCTCTACTTTAGGAGCACATCTGATCTCTACTGTAGGAGCACATCTGATCTCTTCTGGAGGAGCACATCTGATCTCTACTGTAGGAGCACATCTGATCTCTACTGTAGGAGCACATCTGATCTCTACTGTAGGAGCACATCTGATATCTTCTGGAGGAGCACATCTGATCTCTTCTGGAGGAGCACATCTGATCTCTACTGTAGGAGCACATCTGATCTCAAATTTTTGCACAAATGCAGCAGCAAGGTTATTGACCAGAACCAAAAGAAAAGATCATATCACACCAATTTTAAAATCTCTACACTGGTTACCAGTGACCTATAGAATTGATTTTAAAGTTCTTTTTCTTGTTTTTAAATCACTAAATGGTCAAGGACCTCACTATATAGCAGAGATGCTAGAAACATATAGCCCCTCAAGATCTCTTAGATCTGCTGGAAAACTCCAACTGGTACAATCCAGTGCTCGTACCAAACAGGGAGAGGCAGCCTTTAGCTGCTATGCGGTCCGTCTTTGGAACCGTCTTCCTGTAGACATTAAGACCTCTCCCACTGTCTCTATTTTTAAATCCAGATTAAAAACGAAACTCTTCCACGATGCTTTCTATTAACCCTCCCTTGTGCCTGTGGTCTGTAAGCTCTTATCTTTTTTGTGTATTATGTTCCCTGTGACCTAACATGTTTTTATTTTTATTTTTAAGTTCTTATCGTTTTTATTTTAAGCTCATATTTTTTTGTGTATTATGTTCCCTGTGAATTAACATGTTTTTATTTTTTCATTTTAACTATTTGAATTGATTGATGTTATGATTATGTAAAGCACATTGGGTTACCTTTCTGTGTATGAAATGGGCTATATCAATAAACCTGAACCTGAACCTGAACCTGATCTCTACTGTAGGAGCACATCTGATCTCTTCTGGAGGAGCACATCTGATCTCTTCTGGAGGAGCACATCTGATCTCTACTGTAGGAGCACATCTGATCTCTTCTGGAGGAGCACATCTGATCTCTACTGTAGGAGCACATCTGATCTCTTCTGTAGGAGCACATCTGATCTCTTCTGTAGGAGCACATCTGATCTCTTCTGGAGGAGCACATCTGATCTCTACTGTAGGAGCACATCTGATCTCTACTGTAGGAGCACATCTGATCTCTACTGTAGGAGCACATCTGATCTCTTCTGGAGGAGCACATCTGATCTCTACTGTAGGAGCACATCTGATCTCTACTGTAGGAGCACATCTGATCTCTTCTGGAGGAGCACATCTGATCTCTTCTGGAGGAGCACATCTGATCTCTACTGTAGGAGCACATCTGATCTCTACTGTAGGAGCACATCTGATCTCTTCTGTAGGAGCACATCTGATCTCTTCTGTAGGAGCACATCTGATCTCTACTGTAGGAGCACATCTGATCTCTTCTGGAAGCTGGTTCCAGCATGGCTGGCATAGTAGCCTAAAGCAGACTCTCCTTGTTTAGAGTGAACCCTTGGTATTTCTAGCTGACGTGATCCTAATCATCTGAGTGATCTGTTGGGTTTATATTCAGTGAGCATATCTGCAATATATTGAGGTCCTAGGCCATTGAATGATTTATATACCAGTAATAATACTTTAAAATCAATCCTAAATGTAACTGGGAGCCAGTGTAAAGACCTGAGGACTGGTGTGATGTGTTCATATGTTCTGGTTCTGCTCAGCGTTCTGTATGAGCTGCAACTGTCTGATGGTCTTTTTGGGAAGGCCAGTGAAGAGTCCATTACAATAATCCACTGCTGGTGATGAAAGCATGCACAAGTTTATCTAAGTCTTGACTGGAAACAAAGCATCTATTTTTTGCAATATTTTCAGATGATAATATGCTGATTTGGTTATTGCTTTGACATGACTACTGAAGCTAAGGTCTGATTCTAGAGACACACTGAGATTCCTGACTTGATTTTTAGCTGTTAGACCCCTAGAGTGAAGGTATGCATTCACATTGAGAACTTCATCTTTGTTTCAAACGCAATGACTTCAATTTTGTCTTTGTTTAACTGAAGAAAGTTTTGGCACATCCAATTGTTTATTTCATCAATGCATTGGCACAGGGAGTCAATGGGGCTGTAGTCGTTAGGCGATAGGACTAAGTAGAGCTGTGTGTCATCTGCAGAGCTGTGGTTCTTTTTCATTATGTGGCTCATTGGGAGCATGTACAGGTTGAATAGATAAATCATGGTAACTATGATAAATCATGCTAGACTAATATTAAATCATACTAGAATGTGTTCAATTGTGGTAAACCATGCAAGAACAGGGTCAATCATGGTGAATCGTACTAGAACTTGGTATATCATAGTAAACTATAGTAAATCATGCTAGATTCATGGTAAATCATACTGTAACATGGTAAATCATGAAAAATCACATTAAAATGTGGTACATCATGCTAAAACATTGTATATTCCATCTATGATGTCAATGGTTAAATGCTTGCTACATAAAACTTAATATATTTTGATGCATTTGAGCTTAACTGCCTTAACTGTCTTAACTGTCTTAACTGTCTTAAATGCTTGAACACCGCTAAATGCTGCTAGCAGCTTTAATTTTTTTTATTCTTTCTTTCCTTGGCATTCTAAGAAAATATGTTGAAACAATTAGAATGCATAATACATCAAATGAAAATAGGGAAATTATGATAATATTACTAAATATTATTTACTTTACCAAACAAAACAGTGAGAATCAAAAGGTAATTATGGAAAATGAATTTTTAGTTTTGTTGATGTTGTAAATTTAATGTATGTAGTATGAAAGTGTAATTAGCTATCATGAATCATTATGGCTTGTTAGAATTCCAATGTAGAATGCGATATATATTCGATATATAATATTTCTTGATAACACACCGCTGCTAAGTATAACACACCGTTGCCATGAAAAACAGAGCGTTGCCATGGACGCAGTTCAGAGACGGAAGTGACTATTTTCTTTAGCGGAAGCAATACAATCGTTTTTAAATCAATAAACTCCTTTTTAAATCAATATTTTGTGTCAAATTATTGATTTATTTGGTAGGTAGCCATGTAATAAGCGGGATAATGTATAGCGAGGCGGTTGTTAGGCTATAGCGAATACAACCCCTTCACGCTGATTCAAGATTCCTCCGTCGGGTATAATCATAATCAGCCTGTCGGGTTTGTATCCCTTACCGTACGTAACACTTTACAATAAGGTTTCATTAGTTAAATTAGTTAACATTACTAATAATGAACTGCACTTCTTCAGCATTTACTAAAGTTGTTTTTGTTATCATTAGTTAATGCACTGACTGTGACATTCCGTTACCTGCTGCTCGCAGTGAAGACTCGCGCGAACTGCTGCGTAGTGCGTACCAGAACCGTTAAATGCGTACGAGGCGCTGCAAAGGAAACTCCGCCTACCACTTCTCCGCGAATTTTTTTATATATATAATATTTGTTTGTATTATTATTGTTAGTGGCAAGGGTGTGTAATTGTATTGTTATTTATTATAATATAATAATATAATAATAATTATTATTATTTACAATTATCAGAAAATTCAGTTTCTATTTTGTTTGCATTTCTTCTGAAACACAAGGTTTTGAAATTGTTATAAATTTTTAACATCACCATTCTTCTCAATCTAGTGCGGCGTGTCTATTTTCCTTACAATTTGAAAAACAAACTTTGAAAACAACTATGTGTTCTTAGAATGTCGTCAGCCGGTAGAAATGGCTTGCGTAGGGGGAGACCGGGTTTGGTTGTAACACTTTTTGCTTCAGTAACTATAACTCACTGAATTTTGTAGCCAGAGTTCTCAAATTTTTATACAAAGTATCCACATTTGTTCACTACAAATGGCACCTATTCAATCCTCTACAAGATTATTACATTCAGTACCTTCGTTACAACCTACCCCAATACCGGGGTAGGTTGTAACACATGCTGTGGTAAGTTGTAACAATTACACAAAAGAAGCTAAAATGGATGCCACACTATATGAAATGCTTCAAAAATGCTTCAGGTTTATTGACATAAAATAACGTTAGCTGCGTTCCAAACCGCTGTAAGGACTGAGCGGAATGACGAATCATCCAAATAACTAAATGTATTTCTTCCCATAAACCCTGGGACTTCAACACACACACACACATACACAAACTGGTACGAATTTCCCCATTAAGGACATTTTAATGAGATATATGTTATATGTTGTTATGTGGGTCTGAGTGCCCAGGGCCTATGAAGATACCTGACTGCATGGTAGTTCTAAACGAACGATAAATGCTTGTATTATGCATTTTAATGAATAATTCAGCATTTTCACTCCTAACAAAGTCTGTGAAACTTCCCCCCAAATCCAGCTAACACTGGCTGAAAGTGTCCTGTTACGAGTTTACGACCCAAAAGAATGTGCATAGACTTGATTCTTTGCTGAGAAGGAGAAATGAAACCTGTTCAATCCTATATGTTCCATGTATATATATATATATATATATATATATATATATATATAACCATGTGATAAATGTATTAACATGCATCTAATGTTCCATCGCATGATTTTTCCTTTTATGTGGTTTGTTTCATGTAAGCGCTAATACTTAATGTTTCAAACTCTGCCAAGTAGGGTTAACCAAATCTCACCTATAGCGTGTTTGGTTTTGCTAAATCGGTACTTTGGAGATTTAAAAGACTGTGTATATGATATGTTGGTAGATATGAAATATGATACAACATATTAGTATTACAAGAATCTTTCATGGTTCTTCAGCGATTGACAAACCCAATCCCCCCCCCAGCATGCATGCAAGGAGCTCCTTCTTTGCAGACAAAGAGCAATAAAAACCAAAATCCCGCCTGTGAATTCCAACCCTCTCATTGGCCAAGCCCAGAGGAAGAGGCTGGATTTCGCCAAGGTGATAAATGGCGCTTCTGAGCTCCAACTGGCTCTCTTTTTCGCGCTCTTTTTCTCTTGGTCCTTCGCTGCTGCACCATGTAATCCTATCTCGTGGTCTCCTCCGGAGACCGTATCAGATCTTTATTTCTTTTCTTTGTAAGTTGAAGTTTTGTTTTCCGTAGTCGACTCTGTTCACTTCCACGAAGTGAAACGAACTTAGCCGAACTATGTACTTTGGTAATGTTACCTCAACGACTTTAAAACCCTCTGTTCAACACGCGCGCCAAGCAGCACCACGTGACGCTTGCACACACAAAGGACTCCGCTCACGCATGCGGCCAGACCGGGCCGTTCAGGAATGCAGCAACACAGCGAGACCCATACATTTGTGCAAGTATATCTCTTTGTATAGAGCTTCTAAGAAGCCTTAAGATGATGTTTCGTGTTGTTTACAGAAAAGTGAATGTCTGGAGGAATGCTATCAATGCTCTCTCTTCCCCTTCCTTTCTCTCCTCTCCTCTCTCCCTCTCTCTCTCCCTTACTCGCTCTCACGCGTGTAAGTTATCCATTGTCCAAACTCTGCGCGTTTCTCTCATCGATGTCTTATTGTGTTTTGTATGTCTATTATGTTTGTAAATACATATATATATTCCATGGCAACCGTAGTAAATATATAAGTAGTTGTGCCTTTATTAAATCCATTATATTCATGTGATTGATGAACTGTGTTGTTTTGCTCATTTTCAAGTCCCTTAAGTGCCAAAGATCTAACTTATGCTACAAGCTTTACAAATTAAAGATACTTTAAAGAGTATGTGTTTATAGGGTATTATTCTTCTGGCCAGAGAATTGCGTTTCCTGAAATCCTATAAAGTAAGATGATATTGTGGATCCCCACAATATTATTCTGGCAATTGAGCTAATTAATTTTGCCTGTTTCGTAAGACGTGATCAGTGTAATTAACTGTAATCAACTTGTAGTTAAAATGCAAGGATACACAGTTATGCATGCAGGTAAAATGACATCCTCCCTTAGAGGGAGATTTATTAACATGTAAGACTGATCTAATCCAAACATGTATGAACAATTATTAATTATCAATTATTAATTATGATATGCAAATTCCCCACGGATTAGATCCGGCCAAAGTCTTTACACCGCATACTTCCCTACTGTTTAGTATGGGAAAAAGAGTAGGCGAGCGAAAAAGTATGTATGAATCCAAAAGAGTAGGCGAGAATTACCTGGGTGACATACTAATTATCGCGAGATTCGGGCGTACGTATACCCAGAGCCGTTGAAAAACAGAGTTACGACACTCCCATTGACCATAGACATATACACTCACCGGCCACTTTATTAGGTACCCCATGCTAGTAACGGGTTGGACCCCCTTTTGCCTTCAGAACTGCCTCAATTCTTCGTGGCATAGATTCAACAAGGTGCTGGAAGCATTCCTCAGGGAGTTTGGTCCATATTGACATGATGGCATCAAACAGTAGCCGCAGATTTGTCGGCTGCACATCCATGATGCGAATCTCCCGTTCCACCACATCCCAAAGATGCTCTATTGGATTGAGATCTGGTGACTGTGGAGGCCATTTGAGTACAGCGAACTCATTGTCATGTTCAAGAAACCAGTCTGAGATGATTCCAGCTTTATGACATGGCGCATTATCCTGCTGAAAGTAGCCATCAGAAGTTGGGTACATTGTGGTCATAAAGGGATGGACATGGTCAGCAACAATACTCAGGTAGGCTGTGGCGTTGCAACGATGCTCAATTGGTACCAAGGGGCCCAAAGAGTGCCAAGAAAATATTCCCCACACCATGACACCACCACCACCAGCCTGAACCGTTGATACAAGGCAGGATGGATCCATGCTTTCATGTTGTAGACGCCAAATTCTGACCCTACCATCCGAATGTCGCAGCAGAAATAGAGACTCATCAGACCAGGCAACGTTTTTCCAATCTTCTATTGTCCAATTTCGATGAGCTTGTGCAAATTGTAGCCTCAGTTTCCTGTTCTTAGCTGAAAGGAGTGGCACCCGGTGTGGTCTTCTGCTGCTGTAGCCCATCTGCCTCAAAGTTCGACGTACTGTGCGTTCAGAGATGCTCTTCTGCCCACCTTGGTTGTAACGGGTGGTTATTTGAGTCACTGTTGCCCTTCTATCAGCTCGAACCAGTCTGGCCATTCTCCTCTGACCTCTGGCATCAACAAGGCATTTCCGCCCACAGAACTGCCGCTCACTGGATGTTTTTTCTTTTTCGGACCATTCTCTGTAAACCCTAGAGATGGTTGTGCGTGAAAATCCCAGTAGATTAGCAGTTTCTGAAATACTCAGACCAGCCCTTCTGGCACCAACAATCATGCCACATTCAAAGTCACTCAAATCACCTTTCTTCCCCATACTGATGCTCGGTTTGAACTGCAGGAGATTGTCTTGACCATGTCTACATGCCTAAATGCACTGAGTTGCCGCCATGTGATTGGCTGCTTAGAAATTAAGTGTTAACGAGCAGTTGGACAGGTGTACCTAATAAAGTGGCCGGTGAGTGTATACTAGACGTCACCTTGGCTACAGCAGTTCATTGGAACGAATGCGTCAATAGAGCCGCCATCTTGGAACAGGGGAGCCCCTCCTCTTTATGCATCAGCGTCAAAGGTCTAACGGAAATAAAATCACCATAAATCGTCATGAATGCGATTTTCTAGTTATTTGGTTCGTTCCAACAGTCAGACATGTATTTATCATCGAGTCCAGAGAAATGTATAAAAAAAAATAAAAAATTTAAAAACATTCTTCCTAGTTCAGATTTCGTTCGTGAACATCCATACGCAGCACAAAAGTCCGGCATCATCCATGAATTTGAAGTACAGGCGGAGATAGCAGCGTTACCTAGATACTTCCTATGACAAGACCCCTGTTCCAAGATGGCGGCGGTTTTGACGCATGCTTAGAACCCCAAGGTGACGTCTAGTGTATATGTCTATGCCCATTGACTGCCATAGGAACTTTGGAATGCGGAAGTAACGCGTGTCGTGGAGCAGCCGATAGTTCCAAACACTGATAGTTCCAGCACTGAACCCCATTCATTTTCAGTGTTTCCGAAGTACACTCGCTGGTAAGTTGATGAAATTTTCTTATTTTTTACATTTGAACGCATTTGCCGTCCTCTCATGAATCTAGTCAGTAGTTGTAATTTATGTAGCCAACTTTAGTTAATGTTTATTGGAAGATATTAGTTAATTGCAGCTAGCTTACGTGACCAACACTTCACTAACGTTAGCTACCAGTCAGAAATGTGTAAATTCAATACTTAGGTCATTGTTAAATGTGATGTTGCACTAACTTACATTGTATTCATAGTTTTTTTTTTTTGTCAACCCTATTTACACACAAGAGGTGGCCAGAACATTAGAAATACATCTGAATATAAAGCAAATAAGTACAGCAGCACCCCCACAAAAAAGACCCTTAATGCTAAACGCAGGCCCGTCGGAACAGGACAGGCAAACCAAGCAATTGCTTGGGGCCCCGAGCTGGACTGGGGCCCCAAGACAACGACTGTTTAAGAATAAAATGCAACGACAAACTGTGAGCGCCCCTTTGATAGTCAATGCAGTAAAGTGCAATGACACTGTTATCGGAATCCCCCTCAAGGGGGCCCCTCTCAGTAGTCGCTGACAGCAGCCAGCCAGCCACGCGATCTCTGCTGCCGGCAAAATACAAACCTCCTCAGCAGTCATCATGAAGCGGAATTATGCTTCAGGAAGCCAGAAAAGAAAGAAGAGAAAGGAAGAGGAGGATAAGAAAAATACCAGATAGTGGTAAAGTGATAAAAATAGTTACTATACTGAACTATAAAAATAGTTCTACTTGTCTTGTACAAATGGTGTAATTTTGCAGCAGGTAACGTTAGGCTAGCAAAAATATGTTTATGTTAGCTACCTTCCTGACGGCAAATGCTGCTTGTAACGAACAGTTAGTGCACATTTTTTTTCGAACGGACGGAATATGGTTAACGTTACATAATGTAATATGTTTTTTAACGGTTTAAGGAAGACGCAAATCCGTTTATCTTATTTAATGACATGACATTGCTATAGCTTTGTAATAGGTTTTTATGAAAGTGGCATAGCATGCTATACTAACTTTTCCACCGTGATAATCTATTTACCAATGGGGGTTAGGAAAACCACACAATAAATTCCGTGCATCAAACAATAGCTTGGGATGTTTTTAAGCATTGGTAGTGAAAGCAGCATCCCTTCCCTTCTAATATCAAAATATCAAAATGCTAACATATCTTTAAGTTTTCGGTAACACTTTATAAGAACCAGTTATTTAATATTTAGTTAATTGTCATTTAACTGTTAGCAAACAGTCTTTTTACTTAATAAATAATTTGTAACCTTACCCATCTATAAACATTATTTAACCTGAAAAAGGCAGAGGAACATGATTTTTTTCATAGCTTATGTCACTGTAATTATTTTTTTATGCACAGTATATGCAACAGCAGTATTTGCACTGTAAACCTTTTTTATTCATATAAATTGTGGAGTGCACTTAAACTGTATGTGGGGTGGGGTGGGGTGGGGGGGGGGCTCCATGTCTATTTTGCTTGGGGCCCCCAAATTCCTTCAAACGGCCCTGGCTAAACGTGTAAATGAGTTTACACCTCTATGACACGGTATCATAATGCAATAAAAATGATATTTTCCCTAATTTGCATAATTTGTTGGATGAGCAAAATAATCATCCAGCTGCTTCCATAATGTTGTTGTGTAAGAATAATAATTTGAATAGCAATTGTGGTTTATATATATATATATATATATATAGATAGATAGAGAGATTTAAATATTCTCACATTTCAAATTATGTACAGTAATAGTCAAAATAACAGAAATCATGACAAATGTCCAAGTAGGTATTGACCTAACTGTAGGTGTGTACTCTCACTTTTGTAATCTCAACCTCAGGAAAATGTTTAGGAAGCTGTAAATGTGTATTTAATCTACATATTTAGTATTTAATTCTCTCCAACAGCAATAGACTTTTTCAAGAGCCGGTCTCCTCTGGGGCCTATGAAACGCTCTGCTTCTGACAGGGGAATGCTCTCACCCATGTTACTATATACTTATAGCCTGGAGTTTGAATGTTTTTGTTATCAATGTATGGCTAAGCATTTGACTGATTCTCGATTCACCAGCAGGTCTCCAGATCATCTACAGCTTCGGTGGCAGAATGTAATGGCTATTGTGAACACTTGTATTCCTGCTTTCTGCCATCTTTCTCTCCCTGTAGGAAGTCGAACGAGTTTCTTTGAAGACAGAACATTCAAGGGAAACGTACCTACCCTCTCCCTAGATATAATATATAATGAAATGTTTTGTTGAATGCAATTGGTTGCCTTGTGTATTTTTTTTTACTGTTGACCAAACTTCTTTCTTGACTTAAACTGAGCAGCTTTAATTGATATTTACTTGTTGTGCAGGTTTATGTGAATGTATTTTAATATAACTTAAGGATGTTAGTAATTATGACCATAGAAGCACGAGAAAAATATATACAGTAAATACTTTATGGGAGCAGTCCCCCTTCCCTTCAAAATTCAAAACTCACAATTTATTGAATTCAAAGGGCTTTATTGACAAAAGTTTCAAGAACACTGTGTATACACTACCAGTCAGAAGTTTTGGATCAGTAAGATTTGTTTATGTTTTTAAAAGAAGTCTCTTCTGCTCAACAAAGTTGCCTTTATTTGATTACAAATACAAGAAAAAAACAATAATATTGTGAAATATTACAATGTAAAACAACAGTTTCTATGTGAATATATATATTAGTAAAGTGCAATTTATTCCTGTGATCAAAGCTGAATTTTCAGCATCATTACTCCAGTTTCAGTGTCACATGATCCTTCAGAAATCAGTATAATATGATGAGTTGATGCTCAAAAACATTTCTCATTATTATCAATGTTGAAAAGTTATTTACATTTTCAGGATTACATTTCAGGATTATTTGATGCATAGAACAGCATTTATCTAAAATAGAAAACTTTGTAACATTAAACAAAGCATTAAAAATGTTGTGTCAGTAGGAATTTCTATATTTTTTGTGGGAAATAAATAAAATAAATCAATACTTTTATTCGTTGAGGATGAATTAAATTTATCAAAAGTTACAGTAAAGACATTTATAATGTTACAAAAGATCCTATTTCAGATAAATGCTGTTCTTTTGAACTTTCTATTCATCAAAAAATCCTGAATTTTTTTTCCAACATTAATAATAATAATGAATGTTTTCTGAGCATCAAATCCACATATTAGAATGATTTATGAAGGATCGTGTGACACTGAAGACTGGAGTAATGATGCTGAAAATTCAGCTTTGATCACAATAATAAATGACATTTTAAAATATTAAAATAGAAAATAGTTATTTTAAATGGTCATATTACACTTTTTTTTCTGTATTTTTAATCAAATAAAAAAAAAAAATCTTACTGATCCAAAACTTTTGGCTGGTAAAGTATACACACACACAAACCTCATCAGAACACACACAAAAAATACATGCATACGATGTACTGTCTAGCCTACAGTATGTGTTGCCTACATGTAGGCTAAATGTATATTGAAATGAATCCCGTTAACAGTGATGTTATGAATTATTCCACTTAGTAACCATATATCCAGTTTAATTTCAACTGACCACACTGTTAACGTTACCTCTCCATCATATTTACAGACATTTTCTGCAAATGGTCATTGCTGTAAATGTAGTCATGGGAGCACCCCATTTACCTCCAAAATTAAACACAAAACGTTAATGCTGTGTTTCTGCTACTCCCCAGAAAAAAAAAAGCTATTATATGCAAGTCATTTAAGTGTCAACATAATAATCAATGAACATTATGCGTCAATATTTACAGATAATTGCTGCAAATAAAGCTGCTGCTGTCTGCTCCGCTTAAAATCATTGGCAACACGGATTTGTTTGGAACTATGTAGAGCTCCATGAACCACGTGACCGCGTGGCGGCGAGATCAAAGTGTGTCGCAACTCTCATATTTAACGGCTCTGCGTATTCATAGATGCCACCTACGTCACTACAAATAGAACGCCGCCATATTTGCGACCGATCTCGCCCGAACTGCCCATTTGAATGAGAGAGAGAGACAGAGATACCTAGATACCTGTTTTTCGTCGCTGGGTGACACACGAGCTGTGCGTTTTCTGCCTGGGTGAAGAGCATGCACGGGAGGTTCTCGAGGGAGCCTCCTGTGCAAACTGTCAGCGTTTTTCTATGAAAACGCTCCGCTCTCGTCTGACCCTCTTCTCGAGTGAAGAGGGCTCAGCATCTGGACCTTGTGGTTCAGGTCCCGCTCGTGCTGAGGCAGAGCGGCGGCTTGCGTCATGACGGTCCCAGATGGAGCTATGACGAGGGCGGGCTGCAGGTCGATAAGTAAAAAAAAAAATAAAAAATTTTTAATTTAATTTTTTTAATACTGATCCTGCAGCTGGTGCTCTTCAGCACGGGCAGGAGATGGCTGAGGAGGTTTTTAATCAGGTAGATCCTGAACCCTCTCAGCCACCCTGCCCCGTGTATGCAGAGCTGGTGGATGTTATGGGGCGCGCTGCCTGCAGGCTGCAGCTGTCATGGCGGCACGCTAGAGGAGAGACCGCTTGCAGCATGCTCTGTGATCGGTTTCTCCCCGGCCATAAACCACCAGCTCAGGTGAGCCTTCCATTCCTTCCTGACCTGCATACTGGGGTCGAGGGGGCATGGAAGAACCCATACTCGGCTTGTATTCACCAACATCAGCGGGCTAGTCTCGCTGATGTTGAGTGGATCAGAGAGTATGGGTATGTGTCAATGCCGCCCTTTGATGAGACGTTCGCAACCTATCTCATGTCTGGGCAGGCGTCGACACTGAGAGCTCCGACCCCGCCATCCAAACCACTGAAAACACAGCTCGTTTGAATGGCAGAGCATACACGGCAGCAGGTCAGGCCGGTGCTATACCAGGCCGACCTGCTGGGGGATCTCCATCGCTGAGATCCACATCCACGCCTAGGCAGGTGGGTGGACCTGGCCCTTCACGGTCTGAGGACCATAGGCAGGGCTAGCGAGCCAGCGTCACCTCTCGTGCGCCCCCTCCAGGTAGGGGCAGGATGCAGAAGAATTGTGACTCCCACATCAGGAGAGATTTGAGGGAGGTTATCCAGCACAAACACATATTGTGTCGGTGATGGATAACCTCCCCGGTGGGTCATGAAATGCCCTTTCCTCTCTTCGACTCCCCAGCGTTCATCACATCAGGCCTGGGGGCGGGCCTATGATGTTGAACTATGTTCTGTTGGCACGCCTAGGCTTAGGCAGTGAGAACGCCTTTTTCAGGCTTGTAAAGTGGTGGACCCCAGGTTTGTATAGAGCTGTCTGGCGAGTCTTCACTCCGCACGCCGCAGGTGAGCCGTTTGGTCTTTTAGGGGTCATTTTCTGTGAATTAAAATTCTGAAATGTATCTCTCTACAGACCTCGTTCCCTGTATAGAGCTATGGGGTCATGTCAACGTAATAAGGTAAGAGACATTTTTCTGGATTATTAGGGCCCTGAAGTTCCCCTTCAGGTGGCTAGAACGATTCTAAGAAGCTCCTGTGGTTTGGGCTTCTCTTTTGTTTATATATTTATATATATGTAATGGCCAGTTGGCTGTTAGCCACCTCAGGGTAGAGTAGTTGGTCTCTCTCTCATAGAGTTAATTGAAGTTTGACTGACGCTAGAACTTCAGATAGATCTTAGTCCGGTCCAACAGTTGGGACCGTCTGACTTCTTTCCTGAGTACATCGCCCCCCTTGAGCTCTCCCGGCCCGCGCCGGGAGAGCGGTCTTCCGTACGCCACAATTCCCTCGCCCCGGCTGAGGGGATGGGGATTCGGCGCTGGTGGGCTGAGCGATTCTGCAGCCCTTGTTCGGAAATAATAATAACTATTCTTTCTGCGAGGCTGTGGCTCCTCCGAGCCCTCAGGTAGATCTATGCTTACAGGCCGGCCCTCACCAGGGCCGCCCCAGTAGCTGGCCTAGGCTGTGCCAGGGATGGTAGGCGCTCTGTTAAATTACAATTCCGCCTCTGACCCTTCACTTAACATGTATGTTGGTTTCAGTGTCCCTGTACGACAGCCTCCTCCCTTGGGAGTCGTTAGGCCAAGGCCCGCCCCCTTCTCTGCATTCGGGGGTGAGATGAATGCAGCATGGTGCAGAGGCATGGTTTATAAAGATCCTGGGTAGGCCTCAATAGGCCTCCCGGTTCAATGTGTCTTTATTGAGCAGGGCTAGGCCGTCTTTCGCATCACGAAGAGACTGGTTTTGTCTGCCCGGCCCTGCCGTGCAGAACTAGCTTTCGGATCCCGGCCGCCAGTATAGGCTTCACTTACCTCGCTGGGCTACTGCTCGAGCATCGGGTTGTAGGTGCTTGGCTCAACGAGCCCCGCCCCCCTGAGGTTGGACACAGATTAATTTTTCTGTCACCCCTAGAACCGCTGGCAGGCCTGCACCCTGGTAAACCACAGGGTGAGGTGGGAGTATTCCCCTGTGACTCAGGGTAGATCTGAGTCCTCACTTTCAGTTCTGTATTATCCTACCTCGCACCACTATGGCTCGGGTCGAGCGGGAAGTTCTATAAGAAGCCTTCTCTTTTTGTTGGAAGTATGCTCCCTTGAAGCCAGAGCATTGCCATGAGCTGACGCCCCTGTGCTCAGATGGTAGGCCCCTGACTCTGGGGCCTCCGTTTAGGCAGAGTGGCGTATGTTGTACTCCTCTTGTTTTTAAGGGTGCTAGCTCTCTTGCTGAGTACACTGCCGTGGGCAATGTGATTAGGCACCATGATGCTGTAGGCGCTGTGTATACAGCTTATCTGCCAACCAAGGCTGCGCCATCAGGTAGTAGGCCCCAGCAGGCCTCCTTGACTGGGCAGCCCCCTGTGGGCACTGTAGGCCAGCCTACCTCTAATCGAGGTTGGCCTTGGTGGTTTGGCAGTTGACTCACCGACAGGTAGTAGGCCTTAATCAGGCCTCCTTGGGAGGTGAGTCCCAACGTTATGGGACATACTTTATAGCCGCTATCAGGTAGCTAGCCGTATTAGGCCTCTTGTGTGTGGGCCCAATAGTTATGTTGGTGTAGTATTTCCCAACAGTGTCTCTTTGTAGCAGAACGTACTTGCTATCAGCTAGTAGGCCCAAACAGGCCTCCCTGATAGGCGAGTCCCCAGCTGGCTGGCCCTGTAAGGCCGCCTCAGTACGATCACCCAGTTTCAGCGACCAGTTGCTATCAGGTAGTAGGCCTCACCAGGCCTCCCTGAAGTTGAATTCCCATATTATGGTTTTCAGGTAGAAGGCCTCACCAGGCCTCCCTGAAGGAAAATTCCCACATACTGTGGTTATCGGGTAGAAGGCCTCACCAGGCCTCCTTGAAGCTGAGCTCCCACATTTCCTGTGGTTATCAGATAGTAGGCCTCACAGGCCTCCTTGATGGTGAGCTCCCACATTCCCTGTGGTTATCAGGTAGTAGGCCTCACCAGGCCTCCCTGAAGTTGAATTCCCATATTATGGTTTTCAGGTAGAAGGCCTCACCAGGCCTCCCTGAAGGAGAATTCCCACATACTGTGGTTATCGGGTAGAAGGCCTCACCAGGCCTCCTTGAAGCTGAGCTCCCACATTTCCTGTGGTTATCAGATAGTAGGCCTCACAGGCCTCCTTGATGGTGAGCTCCCACATTCCCTGTGGTTATCAGGTAGTAGGCCTCACCAGGCCTCCCTGAAGGTGAATTCCCACATTCTATGGTTTCCAGATAGAAGGCCTCACCAGGCCTCTCTGAAGTTGAATTCTCACATACTGTGTTTATCGGGTAGAAGGCCTCACCAGGCCTCCTTGAAGGTGAGCTCCCACATTTCCTGTGGTTATCAGACAGTAGGCCTCACAGGCCTCCTTGAAGGTGAGCTCCCACATTCCCTGTGGTTATCAGGTAGTAGGCCTCACCAGGCCTCCCTGAAGTTGAATTCCCACATTCTGTGGTTTCCAGGTAGTAGGCCTCACCAGGCCTCCCTGAAGCTGAATTCCCACATACTGTGGTTTCCAGGTAGAAGGCCTCACCAGGCCTCCCTGCAGTTGAATTCTCACATACTGTGAATCCCACATACTATGATTTCCAGGTGGAAGGCCTCACCAGGCCTCCCTGAAGGAAGGCTGACCACATGCTGTGTTTTTCAGGTAGTAGGCCCCTCCAGGCCTCCCTAAAGGTGAGCTCCCACATTCTCTGTGGTTATCTGGTAGTAGGCAGATCCAGGCCTCCTTGGAGGTGAGCTCCCACATTCACTGTGGTTATCAGGTAGCAGGCCTCACCAGGCCTCCCTGAGGGTGAGTTCCCCACGTACTATCGCTATCAGGCAGTAGGCCTCTTCAGGCCTCCCTGAAGGAAAGCTGACCACATACTGTGGCTTCAGGTAGTAGGCCTCACCAGGCCTCCCTGTGAGTGGTTTCCTAGCGGTGCTGGGTTCAGGAAGCTAGTGGCCTCTTGCTATCAGCTCAGCTGGTCTTAGCAGGCAGCTGCTGAAGGCGAGCTTGCGCCTTGGCTCATCTAAAGTGTTCATTCTCTGCTACTGGTTCCCTCCCGGAACCTCTTTTCTGCCTACAGCCTGGTTTTGCCTACCAGGTGGACCATGTGCTCCCCTCATCGAGGGTCACTATGAGCACGCGTTCTCCTGAGTCTGGTCAGACGGTCGTAGGCCTCTCGTGAGGCCTCCCAGTTAGATCAGTCCCTAGGCCTTCACAGGCCTCCTCAATGTTTTGAAACATAAACACTGGGTAGATCCGTGGATCGAGTAGAGAAACTCCCCTCGCTGGCAAGGGTTGAATAGCACTACGCTGAGTCATACTCTCCGGGATATCCCGTCTCTGAGATCCGGGCCGAGTGGTTCGCTGCCAGCTTGCAGTCCCTCGGGCTGGATGCCTACCTAGGCAAATGTCCAGAGGCTCTGTCTTCGGACAGACAGGATGTGGCCAGACTAAGTGTCTATGTATCTGACGTCGGGTCAGGCCATCCTGGTGGCATTTCGGGGTGAGTACGTTCCCCTGAATAGTGACTGGCTGGGGTTCCTTCGGGTTCCCTAGCCACATTCCCTAGAAGGGACCCCTTCTAAATTGGAAGCTGTGGTTCCAGGCCCTGAGCAGGCCCAGGTAGGCCTTTCATGTAACCATGTTTGGAGGTTTCCTGTTGGCTTAGCTTGGGCTTTGACCGTAGGGAGTGCTGTCACTGACAGCCCAGTGTGACCTGTGGGTGAGTGGTTCTAGCGTTTCATTTGAATTTGCTGGTTCTGACAGTTGTCACTGCCACCTGGCATACACTCCCCTTAGCATGGCGGCGTGGGTATATTGTTCCCCAATGCGTAATCAACGCAGTGTTGAGTTCCCTTTCGAAAGGGAACGTCTCTGGTTACGTATGTAACCTTAGTTCCCTGAGAACAGGGAACGAGACACTGCATTCCTTGCCATGCCTCGGGGCCTGCCTGCCATACAGTCCCTTCAGACGATAAGGTGATCTGTCATGTTTGCAAGGCGCCCTTATATACTAGCAGGTCGCTCGTTAATCATGCGCTTATGATTCACGGGCTGTCGCCGGTCAATGTGATTGCCGTGATTTGATTGTGATTTCAGACACCTGTCACGCCTGAGGCGTTCCCCAATGCGTAATCAACGCAGTGTCTCGTTCCCTGTTCTCAGGGAACTAAGGTTACATACGTAACCAGAGACGTTTTCTTTTGTCCATTATTATCTGCCTCAGTCTTGCCCTCATTGAAAGAACACGAAGGGAGCGATTGTGACTTTATGTGAACAGTCTGTCTGTGGTGGGTTACTCTGATCATTGTGGATTGTCAGTGCTGCTAGTGAGTTGAGATGGGAATTGAAAACCGGTTTCACTGGAGAACCGGTTCTAAGTTTTATGAACCATCGATATTGTGTGCCCAGCTCCTGCTCAAAAGCGAATTTTTGTCCCGCAGCAGTGCGCATGTTTAACTGAAGAACGAGCAGAGAGAGAGCGAGCCCTGGTCGCGCGCGCGCGCCTTGCACTTTTTCTCTTTGGAAGGCGAATGTAGCTTCACCGTCTCCTAAGCGCTGTCTTGCTCTCTCTCCCTGGCACATATTAATCTAAATAAATCGACACGATGGTAAATGGTCGGAAGACCATAGTATCATGTGGAGCATTCGGATATATTTCCTGAATTACCGCTGGGTGTGAATTGTGCTAAAATACCTTATCTTATCTGAAAAGCGTTCCGCACATTACCTTTGCCGTTATCTGGTCGACAAAACTCCGACAGAACTTCCTTAACTTCTCCGAAAACTTAAACTTAATTTTTTAAGAATGATTTCAGTGCTGTTCCCAGCAGCAGCAGGTATAAGCCCGCCCAGCCCACCGACTCTATACACGATGTGATTGGCCTGGCTAGAGTTAGTTTTTTCCAGCTCGCAAGCCAACGGAGAGAGCCCTGACAGCAAACCACTTCTTTCTTCTATCCTTTTCTTTTGGTATAGAATGAAATACCAGTTCGGGGTTCCTCTTTCGGCTGTTTGTGCAGCCAACTGCACAATATATTGCAGGCATTACTGAGACCGTCGGTCGCAAAGATGGCGGCGCTAAGCTACAGTGACCCAAATGAATACCTAAAGTGCGTTCGAATATGCCTACTTTCCTACTATATAGTAGGCGAAAACAGTACGTGAAAGAAGCAGTACGTTCGAAATGTCAGTATTCATAAAAGAGTAGGCGAGAAGTTCCCGGATGATCTACTGCTTTCGCCCAGATTTTTGAGTGCTATCCGATGGTTACTCATGCTACTCATCTGTCCCAGGAGGCCACGCGAGAGCATACGTCATTACAAACATCACGGAGATCAGCGACGCGGGGGTTTTCAAAGGTGAGTAAACACGGTTCTTTGTGTTTAAATCATATGTGTTAAACTAAACGCTTTAACTGTTCAAGGTGTAAAGGAGTTAGACAGTATAGTATAGTTGTGATTTTGCTGTAAAAACATGTTTTATTATGTACACTCACCGGCCACTTTATTAGGTACACCTGTCCAACTGCTCCTTAACACTTAATTTCTAAGCAGCCAATCACATGGCGGCAACTCAGTGCATTTAGGCATGTAGACATGGTCAAGACAATCTCCTGCAGTTCAAACCGAGCATCAGTATGGGGAAGAAAGGTGATTTGAGTGACTTTGAACGTGGCATGATTGTTGGTGCCAGAAGGGCTGGTCTGAGTATTTCAGAAACTGCTAATCTACTGGGATTTTCACGCACAACCATCTCTAGGGTTTACAGAGAATGGTCCGAAAAAGAAAAAACATCCAGTGAGCGGCAGTTCTGTGGGCGGAAATGCCTTGTTGATGCCAGAGGTCAGAGGAGAATGGCCAGACTGGTTCGAGCTGATAGAAGGGCAACAGTGACTCAAATAACCACCCGTTACAACCAAGGTGGGCAGAAGAGCATCTCTGAACGCACAGTACGTCGAACTTTGAGGCAGATGGGCTACAGCAGCAGAAGACCACACCGGGTGCCACTCCTTTCAGCTAAGAACAGGAAACTGAGGCTACAATTTGCACAAGCTCATCGAAATTGGACAATAGAAGATTGGAAAAACGTTGCCTGGTCTGATGAGTCTCGATTTCTGCTGCGACATTCGGATGGTAGGGTCAGAATTTGGCGTCTACAACATGAAAGCATGGATCCATCCTGCCTTGTATCAACAGTTCAGGCTGGTGGTGGTGGTGTCATGGTGTGGGGAATATTTTCTTGGCACTCTTTGGGCCCCTTGGTACCAATTGAGCATCGTTGCAACGCCACAGCCTACCTGAGTATTGTTGCTGACCATGTCCATCCCTTTATGACCACAATGTACCCAACTTCTGATGGCTACTTTCAGCAGGATAATGCGCCATGTCATAAAGCTGGAATCATCTCAGACTGGTTTCTTGAACATGACAATGAGTTCGCTGTACTCAAATGGCCTCCACAGTCACCAGATCTCAATCCAATAGAGCATCTTTGGGATGTGGTGGAACGGGAGATTCGCATCACGGATGTGCAGCCGACAAATCTGCGGCAACTGTGTGATGCCATCATGTCAATATGGACCAAACTCCCTGAGGAATGCTTCCAGCACCTTGTTGAATCTATGCCACGAAGAATTGAGGCAGTTCTGAAGGCAAAAGGGGGTCCAACCCGTTACTAGCATGGGGTACCTAATAAAGTGGCCGGTGAGTGTATAAATAACAGGGGAGCTCCAGTAAGCACACACAACGTTACGTCTCTAAAGGGGATTTACATAATATACATCTTAAACATGCTTATTTAAAATGTATATTTACATCTGTAAGGAAAATATTGTATATTGCAGATGAGCAAATCACAACATGAAAAAGACATCTGAGTGATGAATGTGTGCTATTATGCAGGATAATTCACTGTTGTCAACACTGTTTACATTAGACAAATGTGCTGTAAATAATTTTATATAATGTTTGTGCATTTTTGTAGGATCTGAAATGTCTACAGACTGGTGTGGGTGTGATATAGCCTAGTGGATTTTATCTTTATTTTTTATTTTTTCAAATGCATTGTAGAATTTGTAAATGTTATTTTTCTAATATTGTTGATATTGCTTAAATGCTTATTTGTGCTTTGTTTAAAAAGAAGAGTGTTATGTCCATTTATTAAATTATTTTCGCTTGGCATACCAGTAGCTTAGTAGCGCGCGCCCGTGATGTGCTTCGTTCAAGAGTAAAACCGACGACCAGGAAGCCATCACTGAAGCGCTCGTTTTATTTATTCTTTTATCTTTTTATACTTCTTTTCAGGGGTATTACATGAGCACTGAGGATGAGGAGCCCAGAGCTGAATCCTGGAAACGGTGCCATGGATGAGTCCCTCCATCACTCCATCTGCCCTTATGAGTCCCTCCATCACTCCACCTGCCCTCAGCAAGTATTTCAGGCCCCTAGGGGTAGAGCACCTGGCCAACGGCCCACCAGGGATGCTAGAGGCCACGGACGTAGGTCCTGAAGGTCCGCGGCCGGCCGTCGGACAGTTTTCTTATCAGCAGCTCAGTTACTGGGAAACAACAACTTCCGACCCATGGGTTATAGCAACACTAACCCAAGGGTACAAGCTGCAGTTCCGACGGCGGCCGCCCGGTTTCAATGGGGTCAGGATGACTATAGTCTCAGACCCCAACAGTTCACTTGCCTTAAGACAAGAAGTAGCACAACTCCTAGAGAAAGGTGCCATTGAACCAGTAGATTGGTCAGAACGGCTAGATGGGTTCTTCTCAATTTACTTCATCATTCCAAAGAAAGATGGCGGTGTAAGGCCCATACTCGACCTTCGCGGCCTCAACAAGTTCCTGAAGATCTTACCATTTCGTATGTTGCGCATAACCGATGTTCTTCAGGCGGTCAAGCAGCAGCACTGGTTTACTACGGTAGACCTAAAGGATGCTTACTTCCATGTTCCAATTGCTCCTCAACACAGGCCGTTCCTCCGATTTGCATTCCAGGACCAGGTCTATCAATTCTGTGTCCTCCCATTCGGCCTTTCTCTGTCGCCACGAGTCTTCACCAGGTGCATGGCGGCCGCACTGGCTCCAATCCAAGCCACAGGGCTACAGGTGCTTCCATACTTGGACGACTGGCTCCTTTGCTCCCACTCTCAGTAGCAGGCAGTGTTAGAAATCACACAGCTGCTCACACATATTACTCGACTGGGCCTTTCTGTGAATTTCAGCAAAAGCCGATTAATTCCAAGTCAGTCTGTGGGGTTCCTAGGTCTCACACTGGACTCACGGCCAATGAAAGCCGCTCCATCAGAACATCGAGTGGACAATATACTACTCCTCCTTCAATGGTTTCGGAGGCAGGCCAGACTTCCATTCAGGTGCTTCCTCAGGCTCACAGGTATGTTGGCGGCAGCAGCGGCAGTCATACCATTGGGCCTCCTTTCACTACGCCCCTTTCAAAAATGGGTGAACAGTCTCCACTTGAACCCCAGTTGGCACAGGAACAGGTTGATCAAGGTGTCACAGCGATGCCTGCTGGCCCTGGTCGTGGAGGAGCAGATTGTATCTGACCAAGGGGGTTGTTCTGGGCATGATTCTGTCTCGAAGGGAGATAGCCCAGACCGATGCATCCCTTACTGGCTGGGGGGCAGTCTGGCAACACAGAGCAGTCACAAGACAGTGGGGTCCTCGGGAAAACAGCGAGAATATAAATACCCTGGAACTTCGTGCAGTTCTGCGAGCTCTGAAGCACTTCGCTCCGTTTTTGAAGGGCAGACATATTCTCATCAGGTCAGGCAACAGATCAGTGGTTTATCACATAACCATCAAGGGGGCACAAGGTCCAGCCAATCCCTTCAAATATCACAGGAACTGCTGACTTGGGCCTTCCCTCGCTTTGCGAGCATCAGAGCAATGCATATCCCAGGGGTATCAAACGTGGTTCCAGATTTCTTGTCGCGCCGCAGAATTCCATCGACGGAGTGGAGGCTCAACCCGGAAGTGGTAGAGATGATTTGGCAGCGGTTTGGCAGGGCAGAGGTGGACCTATTTGCCTCGGCGACAACGACCCACTGCCGTCTCTGGTTCTCACTAGCAGAGGAATCCAGTCCGCTGGGCCAAGATGCTCTAGCCCACGCCTGGCCAGATCGGTTACTCTATGCCTTTCCCCCGATACCAATGATCGGGGTGACTGTTCACAGGGTTCCTCAAGAGCACCACAGGCTGCTGCTAGTGGTGCCAAACTGGCCGGGGAGACCTTGGTTTCCAGTGATGTACAGGCTCCTAGACGGGGATCCTTGGAACCTTCCCAGGAGAAAGGATCTCCTCCAGCAGTTGGAGGGTCAGATTTGGCACCCGAACCCAGACCGCCTGCAGCTCTGGGTGTGGCCTCTGAGGGGCCAGAACCACACTCTAGAGCACCTTCCACCAGGAGTGCTTATGCCTATTGATGGAAGCTTTTCTCTGAGTGGTGTAGGGAGCAAGCAGTGGTCCCAGAGCACTGCCCTGTTCCTCTGGTTTTACGTTTTCTGCAGTCACTATTAGAAAAGAATAGAGCAGCTGCTACTTTAAGAGTTTATGTGGCTGCAATTTCAGCACATCAAGTACGAATAGATGGTCAGCAATTGGGTTCTCATGCCTTGGTTACTCAGTTTCTTAGAGGTGCTCAGCGACTGCGCCCCCCTCAGTCCATTAGGGTTTCTTTGTGGGACCTGGGCCTAGTCTTAAAGTCTCTTACACTGCCCCCGTTTGAAGCTTTAGAGCAGAGCGATCTGAATCCATTGCTTCGATTAAGCGGGTGAGTGAACTCCATGCGTTATCAGTTAACACATCCTGTATGCGTTGGAACGCAGATGGCTCAGTCGTGACGTTATGGCCCAACCCAGCATTTCTCCCCAAGCGGCTTTCTGCCCTTTTTAGGAACCAGGCTATTGAGCTGGCAGTGTTTGATCCTCCAATGTCAAACACGCTGGAAGACAGTGGAAGCGCACTGCTGTGCCCAGTACGAGCTCTCTGGGGCTATCTGAGGGCCACGGAAGTTTTTCGAAGATCAGACCTACTTTTTTTCTGTTACGGGGGCCCGAATAGGGGTCAACCCCTCTCAAAGCAGAGATTGTCGCACTGGGTAGTTGAGGTTATCACCCACGCTTACAAATCTAATAAATATCCAGTGCCTTTGGGGGTGAGATGCCATTCGACAAGAGGCATATCAACGTCTTGGGCTGCATTAAAAGGGGTCCTTCTAAGTGACATCTGTGCAGCAGCTACAGTGAAGAAAATAAGTATTTGAACACCCTGCTATTTTGAAAGTTCTCCCACTTAGAAATCATGGAGGGGTCTGAAATTGTCATCGTAGGTGCATGTCCACTGTGAGAGACATAATCTAAAAAAAAAAATCCAGAAATCACAATGTATGATTTTTTAACTATTTATTTGTAAGATACAGCTGCAAAAAAGTATTTGAACACCTGAGAAAATAATTGGTACAGTAGCCTTTGTTTGCAATTACTGAGGTCAAACGTTTGCTGTAGTTTTTCACCAGGTTTGCACACACTGCAGGAGGGATTTTGGCCCACTCCTCCACACAGATCTTCTCTAGATCAGTCAGGTTTCTGGGCTGTCGCTGAGAAACACGGAGTTTGAGCTCCCTCCAAAGATTCTCTATTGGGTTTAGGTCTGGAGACTGGCTAGGCCACGCCAGAACCTTGATATGCTTCTTACAGAGCCACTCCTTGGTTATCCTGGCTGTGTGCTTCGGGTCATTGTCATGTTGGAAGACCCAGCCTCGACCCATCTTCAATGCTCTAACTGAGGGAAGGAGGTTGTTCCCCAAAATCTCGCAATACATGGCCCCGGTCATCCTCTCCTTAATACAGTGCAGTCGCCCTGTCCCATGTGCAGAAAAACACCCCCAAAGCATGATGCTACCACCCCCATGCATCACAGTAGGGATGGTACTCATCTTTCTTATTCCTCCAAACACGGTTAGTGGAATTATGACCAAAAAGTTCTATTTTGGTCTCATCTGACCACATGACTTTCTCCCATGACTCCTCTGGATCATCCAAATGGTCATTGGCAAACTTAAGACGGGCCTTGACATGTGCTGGTTTAAGCAGGGGAACCTTCCGTGCCATGCATGATTTCAAACCATGACGTCTTAGTGTATTACCAAAAGTAACCTTGGAAACGGTGGTCCCAGCTCTTTTCAGGTCATTGACCAGCTCCTCCCGTGTAGTTCTGGGCTGATTTCTCACCTTTCTTAGGATCATTGAGACCCCACGAGGTGAGATCTTGCATGGAGCCCCAGTCCGAGGGAGATTGACAGTCATGTTTAGCTTCTTCCATTTTCTAATGATTGCTCCAACAGTGGACCTTTTTTCACCAAGCTGCTTGGCAATTTCCCCATAGCCCTTTTCAGCCTTGTGGAGGTGTACAATTTTGTCTCTAGTGTCTTTGGACAGCTCTTTGGTCTTGGCCATGTTAGTAGTTGGATTCTTACTGATTGTATGGGGTGGACAGGGGTCTTTATGCAGCTAACGACCTCAAACAGGGGCATCTAATTTAGGATAATAAATGGAGTGGAGGTGGACATTTTAAAGGCAGACTAACAGGTCTTTGAGGGTCAGAATTCTAGCTGATAGAAAGGTGTTCAAATACTTATTTGCAGCTGTATCTTACAAATAAATAGTTAAAAAATCATACATTGTGATTTCTGGATTTTTTTTTTTAGATTATGTCTCTCACAGTGGACATGCACCTACGATGACAATTTCAGACCCCTCCATGATTTCTAAGTGGGAGAACTTGCAAAATAGCAGGGTGATCAAATACTTATTTTCTTCACTGTACGTGGTCATCAACAAATACCTTTGCCAGATACTAAGGGTAAATGTGGCTGCTTCCGGTAATATTGGAACAGCTGTCCTCTCCGGACCCTCAACTTCCTCTTAAGGGTGAGTAGGACCTCCTTGTGACCTTGTTGTTATAAGTCATCCAGTGTGAAGCACTGCCTCTGGCGGTCAGGAAGAACGAAATCGAACGAGAGTTACGTATGTAACTGCGGTTCTGAGTTCTGGATGACCGCCAGAGCTTTCTGTCACTCGGAGTCAGGCGAGAAGATTCTGTAGGGAAAGGTCTGCAGGAAGTCACAGGTTTAAATAGGGGAGCGCCCCGAGTCATCCTGGTCACGAGGGACATTGTTTGTATTAGACTCGACCTATGCATCGCAACGAGAGTTAGTATCCAGTGTGAAGCACTGCCTCTGGTGGTCATCCAGAACTCATAGAACCGCAGTTACATATGTAACTCTCGTTTTGTTTGGTTGTTTTATATTGTGGGCTGCTTTGATGTGTACTAACATGTATTAACGTGTACTAACAAGGGGCAGACCAGCCACTGTTTCTTGAATATTTTAGATTTATATTGTGGTTTATTGTTATGGTTATTTGATATTGACTTTGATCTTAACTGTTGTTTGTCATTTGCTCTGTTTCTTTGGTACTGCTCTCCTCTTTTTGTGTGTTCCAGTGCTCAGAGACTTTGTACAGGGCCGGGCCTGCATCTACAATAAAACCTCCTTCGGTGTAGGTAATTTGGGTGGTGTGATACTGCTGTGTGGTGTGTACTTGAGGTTGGCACTGAAATAGTGACTGAAAGGTTACTACTTATTTGCGGTGTATGCTGTGAGGTTTCTTCTGTTTTCTTGTCTCTTACAGGTGGTAGGAGGTCCACAAGGGCAGGTCCGATCCTCTTGTTGTCTTGAGGAGAGCTAATTCCAACTTCTGTGAATGTTATTATCGACATGTTTTTAACATTTGATGGTTTTATTGGAGCAATAAAATTATCTTTTTACAGACTACATTTGTTGTCCAAAGTCAGTATTGTGACCTTTAGAGGGCTCCTCCTGCCTTAAATAAGGAGGTGGCGTAGTCAGCTTATATATCTTACACTACATATCTATCTATCTTTTTTTTCCTTTCTACCTATATTTTATCTATCTTTCTTTCAAAAAAGAAAGAAAGAAAAAAAGGAGAAAAGAAAGATAGATATATCTTTCTTTTCTCCTTTTTTTCTTTTTCTTTCTTTTCTCCTTTTTTCTCTCTTTCTTTCTTAAATGTGTAACTTAAAAGCATGTAAGGTCAAATAATGTGACAAATCTCCAAAATGCTGCAGTAAAATGGTTAGATATGAGGTGTGCCCACTGTATGGGACGTCCCCCATAGAAACTGACCATTTATTTCTTATACTTATTAGACATGAGGTTTTTATTGGTTTAAAGTTGAATAATGGCCTATATCTTCAAAACACTGCAGTAAAATGGTTAGATATGAGGTGTGTATAGTGTATGGGACGTCCCCCTATGTAAACTGACCATTAATTTCTTCTACTTATTAGAAATTATGTTTTTATAGGTGTTTAAAGATGAATAATGGCCTATATCTCCAAAACGCCGCAGTAAAATGGTTAGATATGAGGTGTGCACACTGTATGGGACATTGAATTCAAGAGAAACTGTCATTTTAATACTGTAAAAAATGAAAAAAGAGCCATTTAGAAAGTGTATACTTATTTGATGTGCTTTTTGTAAATAATTTTGCTGTAAACCTCTACATAAAAAATGTCTTGAGGTGTTACCTGTAAAGAAAAAAACAAAACAGATAGATTGATAAAAGAAAAAGGAAGAAATAAAGAAAAAAAGAAAGAAGATAGATAGAAAGAAAGAAAAAGAAATAAGATAGAAAGAAAAAAAGAAAGAAAAAAGCTAGATAGAAAGAAAGAAAAAATAAAGAAGATAGATAGAAAGAAAGAAAAATGAAAGATAGATAGAAAGAGAAAAGAAAGATAGAAAGAAAAAAGAAAGATAGAAAGAAAATGAATGAAAAAAGAAATATAGATAGAAAGAAAGATAGATAAAATATAGGTAGAAAGAAAAAAGAATGAAAAAAAAAGATAGATAAAATATAGGTAGAAAGAAAAAGATAGATAGATAGATACAGTAGTTAGTTCTGGGCAACTCAAGCGCCATAAAAGCGCGTTCTCTCTCTGCTGTTACTGAAATTACCGTATTCATAGTAATAGGCGCACACGCTTTTTTGGGGGGGGGGCGGCTGGCTGGCTTGACCGTGTATTTTCAAACTGCGGCTGGCTTGACCGCAGTGTGTGACCGCTTTGTGTATTTGCATTGCTTCTCTGTGTGAAAATTGGTCTTTTTTTCTTGTTGTAATATTTGAATATTACAAATTGTTATTGAATCTATTGTGCGTGTGTGTTTTTTTTTTTTGCACAAACGAATTCATAAGTGTATTCAATATAGTGTAATTGGTGGTTAGTATTCGGGGTAATTTGCTACATGGAATTATTTTGGCGGATTTAATTCCGCCTGGCGCCCGAATTTGTATGTTATTTTAAGGAATTAATTTCCAAATAAAATTAAGGTTGCCACCGTTACAACTGGTATCGGTTATATTGGACTTCATAGTGCTTAGTAAAAATATGCCATTAAACAAATATTTGAAATATACTGTCTTTATGTTGTTTCTACATTATATGGGAGGGAGGTTCAATCCATGTGAACGTATTACAATATACAAATATATTAAAAACTTAAATGTTAGGTGCGATTAATCGTGATTATTACAGAAAACAAATATTGAAATTTAAAAATGATTAATTCGTTTATTTTTTTTTATCGATTGCCAGCATTATATATTATATCGATCTTACCCTTCTCTAAAATTTCACCCTTTTCTCTGATAAAAAAACCCCTGAATATTAATTTTTAAACAAAATTTCTCACACTTCAAGGCCATTGTAGAATACTCCTTGATAATCATCAAAAAAATAAAAATAAATGATGTCCATGTTACAGTGTAATTAAACATATAAGTACAGAGTAATATTAATTAACTACATGTACTTACTATTAGAGTTAAGGTTAGGATAAGGGTTTGGTTTAGCGTTTTATTATGCTATTACTACATGTAACATAAATAACAAGGATACAGTAATATAAAGTGTTACCAAAAAAAATCCTACAAAACATTTGATCTGAATAACATTTGATCATTTTATTTGATCAAGATAAAATGTTTTTTCCTTTCTTGTTAATTTGGAGCAGAAACGATGGCAGCAGGGCCCTGACCAAGACTCTGTCCAGCAACACTGCTTCCGAGTGGCTTATAGCCGAGTTCTTCCACAGGGATCCCAAATGCCCGCAGCTTTGCTTCAGAAGTATTCAGCAAGTCATTATAGGCCTGTGGACAGAAACAGACAACTACCCTTAAAACTACAGATATTTTTAAACTAGGTAGTTTGTCTTTGTCACAATCAACATCTAGTCAGATTTCAGTGATTAAACTTTCATTTCAACATCCGTTCTCGTAGACAAATTAGGTTCCCGTCTTGTTATTCTAACATCTTTAGTACAGTTTGAGACCAATTCACACACACACACACAACACACACATTGATTGTGTTAATTAAGTTGGCTTGTGAGAGCCAACTTACTGAAATCCTATTTAAACTTATTATTATTATTATTAAGTTGGCTTGTGAGAGCCAACTTACTGAAAACCTATTTAAACTTATTATTATTATTAAGATGGCTTGTGAGAGCCAACTTAGTGAAATCCTATTTAAACTTATTATTATTATTCTTCTTAGCAGTAAAATTTCTATATCAAACTCCTCCTAGAGCTTTAACTCCACATACTCCAAACTCGGCTCAGACACAACTGATCGGACTTACGGTTTTCCTAAAAATGACGATCA
Organism: Semotilus atromaculatus; assembly: GCA_031834385.1. Taxonomy (NCBI): domain Eukaryota; kingdom Metazoa; phylum Chordata; class Actinopteri; order Cypriniformes; family Leuciscidae; genus Semotilus; species Semotilus atromaculatus. Next base: position 716,420 of record JAULUF010000046.1, read on the forward strand.
AAACTCGAAAAAAAACATTTGAATTTCCCATTGACTTAACATTGCGGAATTTTCAGATTTTCAAACTGCCAAAAATTCAAATCTAAATCCCTTGAAACCCTAGACTAAATCAAACTGCCATTCTATACACTATGGCTGCGTCCGAAATCGCGTACTATGTGAGTAGGTACTACATTTAAATAAGAACGTACTTCGCGACCGTTAAAAAAGTACGTTCTATATAGTATGAATACGGGTAGTATGAATGAATCCGGACGTACTACATGCGCCATGTTGTTGTCGCGTGACATACGCGCTATCATAACAGTGCGAAAATGTAAAGAGCCCATTCCACTGACTGCACCAACTTCGCGCTGTTTTTAGTTCTGCTTTCTGTTTTCATCTGCGTTTTTACGTCGTCCGAGCCGACAATCAAGAGGAGGCGTCGGTCAGCTGCTCGCAGATCACGGCTTTTGTGGAGTTTCAATAACATTTATTTACCTAATAGAAATTTTACCTCATAAAACACACACACAACCCCTATGAACAATGACAGATGTTGATTTTTGGCAAGGAAAAAGCCATTTATTTGCTTGTGATATTACCATCGATAAATAAACATGAATGAATCAATAGAGATACGCATGTCTGTGTTTATCTCTACAGCCCATAGCTAACGCTACAGCCGCGTCTCCGGATTCCGCCATTTTCAAATATAACGACAACAACTCCTCTCCCGTGGCATCATGGGATAGTAAAGTGTCCATCGTATGCGCACTTCAGAATCTCGCCGGAAGTAGTAGGTCATCCGGGGACTTTACGCCTACTGTTTTTCGAATTCTATGATTTCGGACATACTACTCTGCTCGTGTACTGTTTTTCGCATACTATATAGTAGGGAAGTATGCGATTTCGGACGCAGCCTATATGAGCCATTGAGACTCATTGAAACTCGTCTATCTATCAACTTCAAACTATTTTAAACTTCAAACTAAATTAAACTTCAAACTAATTTAAACTTTAATCTTCAAACTAATTTAAACTTTAAACTAATTTAAATTTCAAATGACAAAATTTACTTAATTTAAACTTATAAACTCTAAACTCATATAAACTCTGAGTGTGTAAGTGAGTGAGTGTGTGAGCGAGTGAGTCTGTGTGTGCGAGACTGTGTGTGTGTGTGTGTGTGTGTTAGTGAGCGTGTCTGTGTGTGTGAGTTAGTGAGCGTGTCTGTGCGTGTGTGTGAAAGAGAAAGTGTGTGTGTAAACAAGATAGTGTGTGTGTGTGTGTGTGTATACCAAAATACCTTAGAACACCCTAGCAACACCATAGCAACCAACTAAAATACCTTAGAACACCCTAGCAACACCATAGCAACCAACCAAAATACCTTAGAACACCCTAGCAACCACTCAAAATACCTTAAAACACCCTAGCAACTACCCAAAATACCTTAGAACAACCTAGCAACACCCTAGCAACCACCCAAAATACCTCAGAACACCCTAGCAACAACCCAAAATACCTCAGAACACCCTAGCAACAACCCAAAATACCTTAGAACACCCTAGCAATCACCCAGAACACCCTAGCAACCAACCAAAATAACTTAGAACACCCTAGCAACACCATAGCAACCAACCAAAATACCTTAGAACACCCTAGCAACCACTCAAAATACCTTAGAACAACCTAGCAACACCCTAGCAACCACCCAAAATACCTTAGAACACCCTAGCAACCACTCAGAACACCCTAGCAACCAACCAAAATACATTAGAACACCCTAGCAACCAACCAAAATACCTTAGAACACCATAGCAACACCCTAGCAACCACCCACCCTAGCAACCACCCAAAATACCTTAGAACACCATAGCAACACCCTAGCAACCACCCAAAATACCTTAGAACACCCTAGCAACACCCTAGCAACCACCCAAAATACCTTACAACACCCTAGCAACCACCCAAAATACATCAGAACACCCTAGCAACCACCCAAAATACCTTAGAACACCCAAGCAACACCATAGCAACCACCCAAAATACCTTACAACACCCTAGCAACCACCCAAAATACCTTAGAACACCCAAGCAACCACCCAGAACACCCTAGCAACCACCCAAAATACAGTAGAACACCCTAGCAACCACCCAGAAAACCATAGCAACCACCCAAAATACCTTAGAACACCCTAGCAACCACCCAGAACACCATAGCAACCAACCAAAATACCTTAGAACACCCTAGCAACCAACCAAAATACCTTAGAACACCCTAGCAACCACCCAAAATACCTTAGAATACCCTAGCAACCACCCAAAATACCTTAGAACACCCTAGCAACACCCTAGCAACCACCCAAAATACCTTAAACACCCTAGCAACACCCTAGCAACCACCCAAAATACCTTAAACACCCTAACAACACCCTAGCAACCACCCAAAATACATTAGAACACCCTAGCAACAACCCAAAATACCTCAGAACACCCTAGCAACCACCCAAAATACCTTAGAACACCCTAGCAAAACCATAGCAACCACCCAAAATACATTAGAACACCTTAGCAACCACCCAAAACACCCTAGCAGCCACCCAAAATACCTTAGAATACCCTAGCAACCACCTATAACACCTTAGCAACCCACTAGAAACACCCTAGCGACTTTAAACTACTTTAAACTATTTTAAACTTTAAACTACTTTAATCTTTAAACTAAGTTAAACTTTAAACTACTTTAAACAAGAAACTACTTTAAATATTTTAAACTTTAAACTTACTAAACTAATTTAAACTTTAAACTACTTGAAACTAGAAACTACTTTCAACTTCAAACTACTTTAAACTTCTTCAAACTTATTGGTCCAAACTTTCACAAGCCAACTTAAAGTTTGTCTCGACGAACTTTTTCTAGCTTGTGAGAGCCAACTTAGTGAAATCCTATTTAAACTTATTATTAGTGGTGCTTGCAAAAGGCAAGGCAACACTAGTGTTATTGCTCATACTTATTAAGTTACTGAAATCCTATTTAAACTTATTATTATTAAGTTGGCTTGGAAAAGCCAACTTACTGAAATCCTATTTAAACTTATTATTATTAGTGGTGCTTGCTGAAAGCAAGGCATCACTATTGTTATTCTCCATACTTATTATTAGTGGTGCTTGCTGAAAGCAACGCATCACTATTGTTATTCTCCATACTTATTATTATTATTCTTATTATTCCGGACAAAAGTTTGGCGCGACACTCGTCCCGCACCGTTTGTCACAGACCCCTGAGTGAGGCGTCAAATCGACCGGCTCATTGAGGAGAGGTGTGCTATATCTTTTCTAAGCGATCTAGTGTATGGTGTTCGGACTGCGGACGAAAAAGCGGCCAAAAAAGTCCCATTGACTTAACATTGCGGAACTTTCAAAAATTCAAACCCAACTGTCACTTCCACACACACCCACAGAAAAGGGCCTGACAGCCCTGCTAGTAATTTACCACATTTGAAGAGGCTGGCAGGCTCTGTAAGAACATACCTCACAATGGGGTAAAAGTTGCACCCCTGGGGCACAAGAGGCCCCAAAAGTTTCCCCATTGACTTACTATGGTGAAGGACGGCCCATGAAATGCATGTGTTTTTCCTACTATGGTACTATTTCGGACGCAGCCTATATGAGCCATTGAGACTCATTGAAACTCGTCTATCTATCAACTTCAAACTATTTTAAACTTCAAACTAAATTAAACTTCAAACTAATTTAAACTTTAATCTTCAAACTAATTTAAACTTTAAACTAATTTAAATTTCAAATGACAAAATTTACTTAATTTAAACTTATAAACTCTAAACTCATATAAACTCTGAGTGTGTAAGTGAGTGAGTGTGTGAGCGAGTGAGTCTGTGTGTGCGAGACTGTGTGTGTGTGTGTGTGTGTGTTAGTGAGCGTGTCTGTGTGTGTGAGTTAGTGAGCGTGTCTGTGCGTGTGTGTGAAAGAGAAAGTGTGTGTGTAAACAAGATAGTGTGTGTGTGTGTGTGTGTATACCAAAATACCTTAGAACACCCTAGCAACACCATAGCAACCAACTAAAATACCTTAGAACACCCTAGCAACACCATAGCAACCAACCAAAATACCTTAGAACACCCTAGCAACCACTCAAAATACCTTAAAACACCCTAGCAACTACCCAAAATACCTTAGAACAACCTAGCAACACCCTAGCAACCACCCAAAATACCTCAGAACACCCTAGCAACAACCCAAAATACCTCAGAACACCCTAGCAACAACCCAAAATACCTTAGAACACCCTAGCAATCACCCAGAACACCCTAGCAACCAACCAAAATAACTTAGAACACCCTAGCAACACCATAGCAACCAACCAAAATACCTTAGAACACCCTAGCAACCACTCAAAATACCTTAGAACAACCTAGCAACACCCTAGCAACCACCCAAAATACCTTAGAACACCCTAGCAACCACTCAGAACACCCTAGCAACCAACCAAAATACATTAGAACACCCTAGCAACCAACCAAAATACCTTAGAACACCATAGCAACACCCTAGCAACCACCCACCCTAGCAACCACCCAAAATACCTTAGAACACCATAGCAACACCCTAGCAACCACCCAAAATACCTTAGAACACCCTAGCAACACCCTAGCAACCACCCAAAATACCTTACAACACCCTAGCAACCACCCAAAATACATCAGAACACCCTAGCAACCACCCAAAATACCTTAGAACACCCAAGATCAAAGGGATATCTCAGGATATAAGTGTCATAGAAACATGAGGGTGGGCTCGTTTGACTCGGGGCAGCGAACAGCCAATCCTGAATCACCTCAACACTTACTGGCCACGCCCTAGCAACCATTATCAAGCACCTTAGCAACCAAAATCCAGACAGGGATATCTTCCATTCTGAATGTCATAAAGGCGTGGGAGCAGGTTTATATCATTCATACTGACAAGCAGCGTTTGGAGATGCATCATTGGCAGCTGCCAAGCCACTCCCTAGCAAACAAACAAAGTACCCTAGCAACCATTTAGCAAGACCTATATCTCTGCATCAGAACATCGTAGAGACATGGGGGTTGGCTCTTTTGACTCATGCTAGCAAACAGCACTTCCAACATGCTACACATGCTAGCAGTGAATAGCTACATGCTAATATTGATTAGCTAAGTGCTAAATCATGCCAATAAAATGCTACAAACTCCATAGGAACCATCTTTGACAACTACCAACCACCTAGTAACACCATAGCAACGACCCAGATTACCCTAGCAACACCCTAGCAACCACCCAGAACACCCTAGCAACTGCCAAGCAACGCCCTAGCAACAACCCAAAACACCTTAGCAACCGCCTAGCAACCACCCAGAACACCCTAGCAACCACCTAGCAACGCCCTAGCAACCACCCAGATTACCCTAGCAACACCCTAGCAACCACCCAGAACACCCTAGCAACTGCCTAGCAACGCCCTAGCAACCAGCCAGAACACCTTAGCAACCGCCTAGCAACCACCCAGAATACCCTAGCAACCCACCTAGCAACGCCCTAACAACCACCCAGATTACCCTAGCAACCACCCAGGATACCCTAGCAACTGCCTAGCAACGCCCTAGCAACCACCCAAAACACCCTAGCAACCGCCTAGCAACCACCCAGAATACCATAGCAACCGACTAGCGACACCCTAGAAACCACCTAGAACACCCTAGCAACCGCCTAGCAACCACCCAGAACACCCTAGCAACCACCCACAATACCCCAGCAACCAACCAGAACACCCTAGCAACCACCTAGCAACGCCCTAGCAACCACCCAGAACACCCTAGCAACCGCGTAGCAACCACCTGAACAACATGAATAAGCCATATCTCAGCACCAGAACATCGTACAGACATGATTGTTGGCTCGTATGCAATAATGTACCACACTCTAGCAACCGAACGGCGAGTTTTGCCACTGCAAGCACCACTTTACATTTTCTTCAGGAAATGTACATTCTAGTGTTGTGATTACTATTCACCTAGACAAAACTTCTGCACGCAACTCCTCCCACACCTTTTGTCGTAGACCCATGAATGAGAATGGCTCTGTAAGAACATACCACACAATGGGGTAAAAGTTGCACCCCTGGGGGGCAGGAGCGGCCCAAAGTTACTCGTAGACCCATGAATGAGGTGTCAAATCGACCGGTTTATTGAGGAGAGGTGTGCTATGACTTTTAAAAGCGATTGGGTCTACGATGTCCGTCTCACGGGCAAAAAAATTACCGAAAAATGTCCCATAGACTTAACATTGGCACAAAATTTGTAAAATCATATCTTTGGCTCAGAAGGTCATAGAGGCTTGGGGTTGGGCTCTTTTGATTCGTCCTATCAAGCAACCAACAAGTAGTTACATGACAACTTCATAGCCACGCCATAGCAACCAGTTACAGGCCCCTAGCAACCATTGAACAGCATTTACAAGCCATATCTCAGCAACAAAACATTGTAAATACAAAGAGTTGGGCATTTTTTGACCCAGACTTGCAAATAATCTTTAAATATTACCCCATAAACTGTATAAACAAACCTTAGCAACCATTTGGAGTACCCTAGCAACCGTAAAAACACATGAATGGGCTATATCTGAGCACCAGAACATTGTATACACATGGCGGTGTGTTTGTTTGTTTCGGTTGGGAAACCAGTCTGTAAATATCATCATGGTAACTGTGCAACCACACCTTAGCAACCATTTAAAGCTACCTAGAAACCATATTGCAACATATAAAAGCCATATTGCAGCTCCACAACATCGTACAGACATGATTGTTGGCTCGTATGCAATAATGTACCACACTCTAGCAACCGGGTGGCGAGTTTTGCCACTGCAAGCACCACTTCACATTTTCTTCAGGAAATGTACATTCTAGTTATTCTTCTTCTTCTTATTATTCCGGACAAAAGTTCGGCGCGTAACTCGTCCCGCACCGTTTGTCACAGACCCCTGAGTGAGGCGTCAAATCGACCGGCTCATTGAGGAGAGGTGTGCTATGATTTTTATAAGCAATCGGGTGTACGATGTTCGCACAGCGGACGAAAAAGCGACCAAAAAAGTCCCATTGACTTAACATTGCGGAATTTTCAGAAATTTAAATCCCAACTGTCACTTTCACACACACCCAGAGAAAAGGGCCTGACAGCCCTGCCCTCAGAGGATTTATTTTATCAAGCAGCCAATAAGTAATGGCCTCAAATCTTCATAGCCACACCATAGCAACCAGTTACAGCACCCTAGCAACCGTGGGCGATAGGCACGAGGCCGCATACTAAATAACTCTATAAAAACTCTATAAAAACTCCTTTTAAAAACTCCATAGTAATCATCTGTTAAAAAATACACGCCGACATAACAGACCCCTGATTGAGGCGTCAAATTGTGCGGATTTTTGAGGAGAGGTGTGCTGTGACTTTTCTTAGCGATGGGGGGTACGGTGTTCGAGTCAAACGAGCCCACCCTCATGTTTCTATGACACTTATATCCTGAGATATCCCTTTGATCTCTTTTAATGGAAGTCTATGGAACTTGTTGCTAAGGAGCTCTAAATGGTTGCTAGGGCGTGGCTTTATAGTTTCACAATGATCCTGAGAGACTGATTGGTCGTCTGAGTAAAATGAGCCCGCCCCCTTGTCTCTGTGACACTGTGATCCAGAGCTATGTTCAATACAAAATCCCAATGCAATTTACCATAGTAGGAAAAACACATGCATTTCATGGGCCGTCCTTCACCATAGTAAGTCAATGGGGAAACTTTTGGGGCCTCTTGTGCCCCAGGGGTGCAACTTTTACCCCATTGTGAGGTATGTTCTTACAGAGCCTGCCAGCCTCTTCAAATGTGGTAAATTACAAGTTTCTGAGAAATCATCGGTCAGTGCTACGAGTCGTCAAAGTTAGTTGCAATGTTAAGTCTATGGGATTTTTTTTACCCAATGATTTGCCCCTGGGGCGAACACCGTAGCCCCCATCGCTAAGAAAAGTCACAGCACACCTCTCCTCTGAATCACGTCTCTGAATCCTGCGGCCTCGTGCCTATCGCCCACGGTTGCTAGGGTGCTGTAACTGGTTGCTATGGTGTGGCTATGAAGATTTGAGGCCATTACTTATTGGCTGCTTGATAAAATAAATCCTCTGAGGGAGAGAGAGAGGGCCTGACAGCAGGGCTGTCAGGCCCTTTTCTCTGGGTGTGTTAAAGTGACAGTTGGGATTTAAATTTCTGAAAATTCCGCAATGTTAAGTCAATGGGACTTTTTTGGCCGCTTTTTCGTCCGCTGTGCGAACATCGTTCACCCGATTGCTTATAAAAATCATAGCACACCTCTCCTCAATGAGCCGGTCGATTTGACGCCTCACTCAGGGGTCTGTGACAAACGGTGCGGGACGAGTTACGCGCCGAACTTTTGTCCGGAATAATAAGAAGAAGAACTAGAATGTACATTTCCTGAAGAAAATGTGAAGTGGTGCTTGCAGTGGCAAAACTCGCCGCTCGGTTGCTAGAGTGTGGGACGTGATTGCATACGAGCCAACAACCATGTCTGTACGATGTTCTGGTGCAAAGATATGGCTTATTCATGTTGTTCAGGTGGTTGCTAGGGTGTTCTAGGGTATTTTGGGTGGTTGCTATGGTGATGCTGGGCAGTTGCTAGGGTATTTTGGGTGGTTGCTAGGTGGTTGCTAGGGTATTTTGGGTGGTTGCTAGGGTATTCTGGGTTGTTGCTTGGACGTTGCTAGGCGGTTGCTAGGGTATTCTGACTGGATGCTAGGCGGTTGCTAGGGTGATGCTAGGTGGTTGCTAGTGTGTTCTGGGTGGTTGCTAGGGCGTTGCTAGGGTGTTCTGGGTGGTTGCTAGGGTGTTGCTAGGCAGTTCTGGGTGATTGCTAGGTGGTTGCTAGGGTATTGTGGGTGGTTGCTAGGGTATTCTGGGTGGTTGCTAGGCGGTTGCTAGGGTGTTCTGGGTGGTTGTTAGGCCATTGCTAGGTGTTGCTAGGGTATCCTGGGTGGTTGCTAGGCGGTTGCTAGGGTGTTCTGGGTGGTTGCTAGGCGGTTGCTAGGGTGTTCTAGGTGGTTTCTAGGGTGTCGCTAGGCGGTTGCTATGGTATTCTGGGTGGTTGCTAGGCGGTTGCTAGGGTGTTTTGGGTGGTTGCTAGGGCGTTGCTAGGCAGTTGCTAGGGTATCCTGGGCGGTTGCTAGGCGGTTGCTAGGGTAATCTGGGTGGTTGTTAGGGCGTTGCTAGTCGGTTGCTATGGTATTCTGGGTGGTTGCTAGGCGGTTGCTAGGGTGTTTTGGGTGGTTGCTAGGGCGTTGCTAGGCAGTTGCTAGGGTATCCTGGGTGGTTGCTAGGCGGTTGCTAGGGTAATCTGGGTGGTTGTTAGGGCGTTGCTAGGTGGTTGCTAGGGTATTCTGGGTGGTTGCTAGGGCGTGGCTTAATAACTTCACAATGATCCTGAGAGACTGATTTGTCGTCTGAGTAAAATGAGCCCGCCCACTTGTCTCTATGACACTGTGATCCAGAGCTATGTTCACTACAAAATCCCTATGCAATTTACCATAGTAGGAGAAACGCATGTGTTTCATGGGACGGCCTTCGCCATAGTAAGTCAATGGGGAAACTTTGGGGGCCTCTTGTCCCCCAGGGGTGCAACTTTTACCCCATGGTGAGGTATGTGCTTACAGAGCCTGCCAGCCTCTTCAAATGTGGTAAATTACAAGTTTCTGAGAAATCATTGGTCAGTGCTACGAGTCGTCAAAGTTTGTGGCAATGTTAAGTCTATGGGATTTTTTTTACCCAATGATTTGCCCCTGGGGCGAACACCGTACCCCCCATCGCTAAGAAAAGTCACAGCACACCTCTCCTCAATAATCCGCACAATTTGACGCCTCAATCAGGGGTCTGTTATGTCGGCGTGTATTTTTTAACAGATGATTACTATGGAGTTTTTAAAAGGAGTTTTTATAGAGTTTTTATAGAGTTATTTAGAGGCCTGCGGCCTCGTGCCTATAGCCCACGGTTGCTAGGGTGCTGTAACTGGTTGCTATGGTGTGGCTATGAAGATTTGAGGCCATTACTTATTGGCTGCTTGATAAAATAAATCCTCTGAGGGAGAGAGAGAGGGCCTGACAGCAGGGCTGTCAGGCCCTTTTCTCTGGGTGTGTGTGAAAGTGACAGTTGGGATTTAAATTTCTGAAAATTCCGCAATGTTAAGTCAATGGGACTTTTTTGGCCGCTTTTTCGTCCGCTGTGCGAACATCGTACACCCGATTGCTTATAAAAATCATAGCACACCTCTCCTCAATGAGCCGGTCGATTTGACGCCTCACTCAGGGGTCTGTGACAAACGGTGCGGGACGAGTTACGCGCCGAACTTTTGTCCGGAATAATAAGAAGAAGAACTAGAATGTACATTTCCTGAAGAAAATGTAAAGTGGTGCTTGCAGTGGCAAAACTAGCCGTTCGGTTGCTAGAGTGTGGTACATTATTGCATACGAGCCAACAATCATGTCTGTACGATGTTCTGGTGCTGAGATATGGCTTATTCATGTTGTTCAGGTGGTTGCTACGCGGTTGCTAGGGTGTTCTGGGTGGTTGCTAGGGTATTCTGGGTGGTTGCTAGGGCGTTGCTAGGTGGTTGCTAGGGTGTTCTGGTTGGTTGCTGGGGTATTGTGGGTGGTTGCTAGGGTGTTCTGGGTGGTTGCTAGGCGTTTGCTAGGGTGTTCTAGGTGGTTTCTAGGGTGTCGCTAGTCGGTTGCTATGGTATTCTGGGTGGTTGCTAGGCGGTTGCTAGGGTGTTTTGGGTGGTTGCTAGGGCGTTGCTAGGCAGTTGCTAGGGTATCCTGGGTGGTTGCTAGGCGGTTGCTAGGGTAATCTGGGTGGTTGTTAGGGCGTTGCTAGGTGGGTTGCTAGGGTATTCTGGGTGGTTGCTAGGCGGTTGCTAAGGTGTTCTGGGTGGTTGCTAGGGCGTTGCTAGGCAGTTGCTAGGCTGTTCTGGGTGGTTGCTAGGGTGTTGCTAGGGTAATCTGGGTGGTTGCTAGGGCGTTGCTAGGTGGTTGCTAGGGTGTTCTGGGTGGTTGCTAGGCGGTTGCTAAGGTGTTTTGGGTTGTTGCTAGGGCGTTGCTTGGCAGTTGCTAGGGTGTTCTGGGTGGTTGCTAGGGTGTTGCTAGGGTAATCTGGGTCGTTTCTATGGTGTTACTAGGTGGTTGGTAGTTGTCAAAGATGGTTCCTATGGAGTTTGTAGCATTTTATTGGCATGATTTAGCACTTAGCTAATCAATATTAGCATGTAGCTATTCACTGCTAGCATGTGTAGCATGTTGGAAGTGCTGTTTGCTAGCATGAGTCAAAAGAGCCAACCCCCATGTCTCTACGATGTTCTGATGCAGAGATATAGGTCTTGCTAAATGGTTGCTAGGGTACTCTGTTTAGTTGCTAGGGAGTGGCTTGGCAGCTGCCAATGATGGATCTCCAAAGGCTGCCTGTCAGTGTGAATGATATAAACCAATCCCCATCTCTATACGATGTTCTGATGCAGAGATATAGCTCTTGCAATATGGTTGCTAGGGTACTTTGTTTGGTTGCTAGGGAGTGGCTTGGCAGCTGCCAATGATGCATCTCCAAACGCTGCTTGTCAGTATGAATGATATAAACCAACTCCCACGCCTTTGTGACATTCAGAATGGAAGATATCCCTGTCTGGATTTTGGTTGCTAAGGTGCTTGATAATGGTTGCTAGGGCGTGGCCAGTAAGTGTTGAGGTGATTCAGGATTGGCTGTTCGCTGCCCCGAGTCAAACGAGCCCACCCTCATGTTTCTATGACACTTATATCCTGAGATATCCCTTTGATCTCTTTTAATGGAAGTCTATGGAACTTGTTGCTAAGGAGCTCTAAATGGTTGCTAGGGCGTGGCTTGATAGTTTCACAATGATCCTGAGAGACTGATTGGTCATCTGAGTAAAATGAGCCCGCCCCCTTGTCTCTGTGACACTGTGATCCAGAGCTATGTTCAATACAAAATCCCAATGCAATTTACCATAGTAGGAAAAACACATGCATTTCATGGGCCGTCCTTCACCATAGTAAGTCAATGGGGAAACTTTTGGGGCCTCTTGCTCCCCAGGGGTGCAACTTTTACCCCATTGTGAGGTATGTTCTTACAGAGCCTGCCAGCCTCTTCAAATGTGGTAAATTACAAGTTTCTGAGAAATCATTGGTCAGTGCTACGAGTCGTCAAAGTTTGTGGCAATGTTAAGTCTATGGGATTTTTTTTACCCAATGATTTGCCCCTGGGGCAAACACCGTACCCCCCATCGCTAAGAAAAGTCACAGCACACCTCTCCTCAATAATCCGCACAATTTGACGCCTCAATCAGGGGTCTGTTATGTCGGCGTGTATTTTTTAACAGATGATTACTATGGAGTTTTTAAAAGGAGTTTTTATAGAGTTTTTATAGAGTTATTTAGTATGGCACGAGGCCTGCGGCCTCGTGCCTATCGCCCACGGTTGCTAGGGTGCTGTAACTGGTTGCTATGGTGTGGCTATGAAGATTTTAGGCCATTACTTATTGGCTGCTTGATAAAATAAATCCTCTGAGGGAGAGAGAGAGGGCCTGACAGCAGGGCTGTCAGGCCCTTTTCTCTGGGTGTGTGTGAAAGTGACAGTTGGGATTTAAATTTCTGAAAATTCCGCAATGTTAAGTCAATGGGACTTTTTTGGCCGCTTTTTCGTCCGCTGTGCGAACATCGTACACCCGATCGCTTAGAAAAGTCATAGCACACCATTCCCGAACAGGCCGCACGTTTTGACACCTCATTCATGGGTCTGTGACAAAAACTGCGGGAGGAGTATCGCGTCAAACTTTGGCCAGAAGAAATATAAGAATAACTAGAAAAAGTTCGTCGAGACAAACTTTAAGTTGGCTTGTGAAAGTTTGGACCAGAAAGTTTGAAGAAGTTTAAAGTAGTTTGAAGTTGAAAGTAGTTTGAAGTTGAAAGTAGTTTATAGTTTAAATTAGTTTTTAGTTTAAATTAGTTTAAAGTTTAACTTAGTTTAAAGTAGTTTAAAGTTTAACTTAGTTTAAAATTTAAAGTAGTTTAAAGTTTAAAGTAGTTTCTAGTTTAAAGTAGTTTAAAGTTTAACTTAGTTTAAAATTTAAAGTAGTTTAAAGTTTAAAGTAGTTTCTAGTTTAAAGTAGTTTAAAGTTTAACTTAGTTTAAAATTTAAAGTAGTTTAAAGTTTAAAGTAGTTTCTAGTTTAAAGTAGTTTAAAGTTTAACTTAGTTTAAAATTTAAAGTAGTTTAAAGTTTAAAGTAGTTTCTAGTTTAAAGTAGTTTAAAGTTTAAAATAGTTTAAAGTAGTTTCTAGTTTAAAGTTTAACTTAGTTTAAAGTTTAACTTAGTTTAAAGTTTAAAGTAATTTAAAGTTGCTAGGGTGTTTCTAGTGGGTTGCTAAGGGTTTCTGGGTGGTTGCTAGGGTATTCTAAGGTATTGTGGGTGGCTGCTAGGGTGTTTTGGGTGGTGCTAGGGTGTTCTAAT